>NC_069438.1:29444533-29467033 GCF_026875155.1 Cherax quadricarinatus
ATATCAGAGTTAAGTGTTTATGTATGTAATAGGTGCAGTAATAAGTATGGATTGTTTTGTATGGTGAGTAGGTTTAGTGTATTGAATATTGGTGGAGTGTGCTGCCTATAGTGAGAATTTGTTATCATTCTAACTGCAGCCTTTTGTTGGGTAATTAGTGGTCTGAGATGGTTACTTGTTGTTGAGCCCCATGCACAAATTCCATAGATGAGATAGGGGTAAATAAGAGAGTGATATAGGGCCAGGAGGGCTGACTGTGGAACATAGTACCGTATCTTCGATAGTATGCCTACAGTCTTGGAAATTTTCTTAGAAATTTGTTGTATATGTGTATGAAATTTGAGTCTATTATCAAGGTGGATTCCTAAGAATTTTCCCTCTGTTAGCTTTGTGATAGGTGATCCGTTTATCATTATGTTAAGAGGGACATCTGTAGCTCTGTTACCAAACTGAATGAAGTAGGTTTTGTCAATGTTTAGTGTAAGTTTGTTAGTCCTCATCCAGGTAGATATTTTCTGTAATTCGGTATTTACAGTATTGGCTAGCGTGACTGGGCTCGGGTGGGAGAAGACGTATGTAGTGTCATCTGCAAATAGTGTGGGTTTGAGTAATTGCGAAGCATTTGGTAGGTCATTTATGTATAGGAGAAAGAGAAGAGGGCCAAGGACACTTCCCTGTGGGACACCAACTGTAATTGGTTGTGCAGAAGAGTTTGCCCCATTTGCATACACATATTGGCTTCTGTTGCTGAGGTATGACTTGAGGTAGTTGAGGGAGTGCCCTCTTATACCATAGTGTGACAATTTTACGTGGAGCAAGTCATGGTTAACTGTATCAAAAGCTTTACGTAAGTCAATGAAGATCCCCAGTGGGACTTCTTTTTTCTCTATTGCAGTGTATATATGTTCTAGCATGTGTATAATAGCATCATTAGTATTTTTATTTGGCCTCGAATCCAAATTGGCAGGGGTTGAGTATGTTTTGGGAGATAAGGTAGGAGTAGATTCGTTTATGAATTAATTTTTCGAAGATTTTTGAGAGAGGGTGTGTAAGTTGGATATTGGCCTATAGTTATTCAACTCTGTTTGGTCTCCACCTTTGTGGATCGGGGTGACCCTTGCTATTTTGAGTACTGTAGGGAAGGTGGAGGATTCAATGGATTTGTTAAAGAGTGTTGCAATGATTGGTGATAGCACTTGTGACACTTTTTTGTATATAAAGGGTGGTAAGGTATTTAAATCTCCTGCCTTGTTTTTTAGTGTGTTGATAATAAGGGAGACTTCGTATGGGTTAGTCGGAGCTAGGAACAGTGTGTTCGGGTAGTTGCCAGTGAGGTAGTCATTTGGTGGGGTATAATTATTCTTTATCAAAGTTACTGAGACAAGTAGGAATTTTAGGACATTCAAGGTCGCAAAAAATGTCCCCCTTCGATACCTACTCCACTCTATGTCCACAAGTCACTCTGGACCTATATTAATTTCAAATGAAATATACATCACCAGGAATTCTGGTAAACATTAATATAAATATGTGGACTGTATGTTAAATTTAATAAATGACTACATATACATTGAAGGAGAATTTATAATAATAACACTCACCAACCTGTCTGGAGATTACTTGGTGTGTCATACACAAACCCCTGCCTAAAATATGAAGAAAATACTGGCCAGAATTCCAACATAAATAGACATGGCTTAGCTTAGGTTCCCTGACTGTCGTCGACTCGCCTCCTCAAGTTATGCAGGACTGCAAATCCAACAATTTCGGCTCCTATTTGAGAGGTTTTAAACACAATATAACCTCTAGAGCGACGAAAATTATGCACATTTCACTCGCGTGCCTTCAGCCCAGTTCAAAAACAATGGCGTCTCTCCTTCCCCAGCGACGCTCACCAATTTCGCTGGTTTATTTATTTACAAATTAATTTTTATTACCTACAATATATTCCAATTTACATACAAAATAAACTGTATTTTCGGAAAATATACAATATTTTCTACACCTATAATGCTCTCCCCCAAGATGCCACCCACATCAACTGGCTATCCCCTAGGTACGTACTTACTTACTAGGTGAACAGGGGCAGCGGGTGTAAGGAAACAAGCCTAACGTTTATACTCGTCCGGGAATCGAACCTTGGTTCCTTGGTTTGTGAGCTGAGGCAGCTAATAAGCGAGCCAGTAGCGACGGTGTCCCCAGGATTTAGGGACAATGTTTGTACTCGCCTATATGTGGTTGCAGAGGTCGATTCACAGCTCCTGGTCCCGATGATTGGTTACTCGTAAATAATGACTGGTTTCCTGTAAATAATGACCGGTTTCCTGTAATGACTGGTTTCCTGTAAATAATGACTGGTTACCTGTAAATGACTAGTTGTAAATAATTACTGGTTATTTGCAAATAGTGACTAGCTACTTGTAAATAATGACTAGTTGCTTGTGAATAATGACTAGTCACCTGTAAATAATGAATTACTTGTAAATAATGACTGTTTACCTGTAAATAATGATAATTACAGATATCTATAACCCAAAAACATAGTAATTTCAAATTTACATCAGGCTACAAAGAACAAAACTGCCAAGCATGACCCAGTAGGCCTACTACAGTGGTCCAGCAGTTGTGAGAGGCAGGAGCGACCTGCTCTAAACTCATATTGCCCTGGGCTGTACACCTGTTGGAATGAGATTAAGACACATGTGCAACATCTGGGTATCTTCGTAGACGTTTCGCCATCCAGTGGCTTTATCAATACAAATTCTAGGACATAACTTGAAGACAGTAAAACTATGTACAGAAGATGAGGTAATCAGTCCCTCAACCTAGGAGTAGGTGCGAAGAGCACCATAGTCGTGGAGATTCTGAAGCAGAAGAAAGGATCCTGGCGCTTATATAGTAACGTCAGGTGTAGCAGATGAGGGCATATTCACTGGTAGGCGGGATTCCCCAGTGGAAGTAGGTCCTTCCCAAAGAGATGGGTTAGTTGTAGTAGTAGTTGTCGTAGTCGTGAAGGTTATGTACATGTCCTCAGAATTAAGATTCCATGATGTTGCAGTGTCTGACAAGTTGTGTACGAATGGTATATAATACCGACAAGATGAGATTAAGACACATGTGCAACAACTATATAAGCGCCAGGATCCTTTCTTCTGCTTCAGAATCTCCACGACTATGGTGCTCTTCGCACCTACTCCTAGGTTGAGGTATCATGTGGGAGTTCGATACGTGGATTAGGTAAGAAATACTCACGTAGGCTGTTATTACGTATAATTGCAGTTATGTGGACAGAGCCCTTGCCAGCCGTACCTATCTCCTTGCTCACACTCGTAACACTGACTGACCGGCTGCCCAGTACCCAGTGTGAGGGGGCCTTTGATACTGCTGAGGTCAGCACAATATGAATTCAGATAGTGACTCAGGCAGAGACGGTTGGTCGTTGAGTCAACGGTACCCTGGTTACTGGTAACTGGTTACTACTACTGAGAGAGGGACTGATTACCTCATCTTCTGTACATAGTTCTACTGTCTTCAAGTTATGTCCTAGAATTTGTATTGATAAAGCCACTGGATGGCGAAACGTCTACAATAAAGATACCCAGATGTTGCACATGTGTCTTAATCTCATCTTGTCGGTATTATATACCATTCGTACACAACTGATGGGAATCCAGGTGGCTGGAAATTTTGCTTCTTAGGACCGTTTCAAAGATCATTATAAATGTGGGACGCTAGTGCTATCGGTCTATTATGCTTTGCTATTGTTTTTCTGCCACCTTTGTGGAGTGAGGCTATATCCGTTGGTTTTTAGCGACTGTGGGATGACACCCGTGTCCAGGCTCTCTAGCATATTTAAGGTACGCGAAAGGGGGGGTTTCTTGCAGTTCTTGATGAACACAAGAGCTCCAGGAGTCTGGGCATGTTGTCAATGGCTTTTTCAAAGCCTAATGGAGTTAGGGTTATGTCAGAAATTTACCCATACACTGACAGGGTTTTGAAGGCTCGTTCATGAAAAAAAATTGATTCGGACTGTCGATCTTTAGGGTGATTAATGGCTCGTTAAACACAACCATACAGGGACTTCAGTATCTCACTCATTTCTTTGCTGTCGTCGTCTATGTAAGCTCCATCTTGTTTCAGCAAGAGCTCAATAGTACCTCTACTACTACTACTACCACCACCATGACCACTTTCTTACAGCTTGCCACCAGACTCCCGCCACTATATATATACTCGTTACTGAGTTGTCTCTGCACTAGGACTGAAGAATCCACTTGTAACGAAACGTTTCCTTAACAAATGTCTTGATCAGCACAACGATGTGTTTTACCTACACATCACAGGACCTGCCTAGCATGCACCAGTAAGCAACAACAGTGATCAGGCATTTTTCCACTTGATAATAAAGCTTAAATATCGTAAAGAAGTGCTTTACTCTCCATCAGTGTGACTTTATCAATTTTCAAATTATTTCCAGTCATTATTTGGTATTGCCTCGTGATTGATATGCCTTATAATATTTACAAGTCATAGTGTCACTTGTATTATTATTATTATTATAATCAAAGGGAAGCACTAAACCCGTAGGATTATACAGCGCCTGGGGGGGAGGGTGTGGAAAGCATTCAGGCTTAATTCGGGGAACTGGAGCACAGATCCAATTCCCTAAATCAAGAGCCCCTCACCAACATCAAGGAACCTTCCCAGAGGGGAGTGTCACTTGTAAATAGTCAAGTCGGCCTGAAACACCGTAATAAGCTTCTCTCTCCTGTGTGCGGGTTGTGTACAACTTTGCTTGAATGTTTTTCAAAGACTTACAACTGTGATCAACTCTGATCACATTCCTGCCTGAGGCTCCTGTTGTTAACCAGAGGTTCAGTAACCATCGCTGCTCTTGGAGAAAAATGGTTAAAATCATAACCAAAATTTTTAAAGGGGTGGAGGGGTAAGCCAGAAGAAGGCCTCGGTCAGATGACCAAAAGCTCCAGCTGTGGGTCATTACATGGCAACGACCCGCGTCGGGAATCACTTGTTATGTTTCCTGACGAATCTTTCCTGCCTGCTGCTGCTAGCTCGGGGTCACCCAGATTGTTATTCCTCCTGATTGTTATTTCACTGACATAGCCAGTGGAAATGGAAATATAAACACATATGAGTATAATGTGATCCTTTATTGACAACGTTTCGCCCACACAGTGGGCTTTTTCAAGTCACAAAGAGATCTACCTGGGGTGGAAGGTACGCGAATATTTAGTCAGGTTCAGAATGCTGAGGTCAGGTGGAGAATGCTGCATCTGATGATGTACCGAGTGGGATTATAGAGTCAGTGTCCATATTTCTCATCTCATCATTCAAAACTCCATTGATTCCTTACCATTAGTGCCACCCTCCTCCTCCTCTTTTTTTCTTCTCTCAAAATGAGGTAGCCGTCTGGGAATAATGTATTGCTTATCATTCCAGACTATGTTAAAATAAGTTTATTTAGGTACAGATACACATAAATACAGTTACACAAATTATCATACATAGTAACATACGTGTAAATTATCTACCAGGATAACCCTTTACCAGCGATGTTATTAGCTGAGATCACAGCAGTTTGTGTGTGTGTGTGTGTGTACTCACCTAGTTATGGTTGCAGGGGTCGATTCATATCTCCTGGCCCCGCCTCTTCACTGGTCGTTATTGAGTCACTCTCCCTGAATGTGTGTGTGAGTATGTGTGTGTTTTAGTCAGTACCCTCACTACCATGTTGTTAGGTAAGACACATATGCAACAGTTAGGTATCTTTATTATGAAACGTTTCGCCTACACAGTAGGCTTCTTCAGTCGAGTACAGAAAAGTTGATAGAAGCAGAAGATACTTGAAGACGATGTAATCAGTCCATCACCCTTAAAGTTTTGAGGTGGTCAGTCCCTCAGTCTGGAGAAGAGTATTGTTCCATAGTCTGAAACAATATGGAGATGAAGTGACAGGATGGAGCTTATATAGCGCCAAGAGGTGAGACGTAGGTCACTAGGAGAGGTAAGAACTCAGATGTTGAGAGGTCAGGTCCCTCTCAAATCCAGCCGCTCTCACTAGTGGAAGTTGTCGAAGTTGATTGCAGGTCTGTACCAAGATACCCTTGTGTTGCAGTGTCTGACAGATTGAACATTAAAATGGTATAAAATACCGACAGGTTGTTAGGTAAGACACATATGCAACAGTTAGGTATCTTTATTATGAAACGTTTCGCCTACACAGTAGGCTGGATTTGAGAGGGACCTGACCTTTCAACATCTGAGTTCTTACCTCTCCTAGTGGCCTACGTCTCACCTCTTGGCGCTATATAAGCTCCATCCTGTCACTTCATCTCCATATTGTTTCATACTATGGAACAATGCTCTTCTCCAGACTGAGGGACTGACCACCTCAAAACTTTAAGGGTGATGGACTGATTACATCGTCTTCAAGTATCTTCTGCTTCTATCAACTTTTCTGTACTCGACTGAAGAAGCCTACTGTGTAGGCGAAACGTTTCATAATAAAGATACCTAACTGTTGCATATGTGTCTTACCTAACAACCTGTCGGTATTTTATACCATTTTAATGTTCACCCTCACTACCATCTCCCCTCATTTCCCGCCTCCCCTTTTCCCCCCATCTTGGTGTAAGGGGAAGTAACCATCCCTCTCACAACACTCTTCCAGGGACCCTCCCTGAGCCTCATAAGCAAGATTGTAGAGGACGTGAACTGTTCAGTCAAGATCATGTGTTTGGGCCTCCCTCCCTCTCTCTCTCTCTCTCTCTCTCTCTCTCTCTCTCTCTCTAAATCAACACAAACATTCTTCTATGGTGACCCGTAGCTAGGTTGGTACCACTCTCAGCTCACACACTGAGGTCCGTGGTTCGATTCCCAGTGCGGGTGGAAAAAATTAGGGCGTGTCCCTATTCACCTAGAAATAGGTAGGTACCTGGGTGTTAGTCGACTGGTGTGGGTCGCATCCTGGGGGACAAAAATAACCTAAGTTGCCCAAAATACTCTGTATAACAGGGGCCTTTTATACAGTAGGTCACTGATGTCAACTATGGTCTGTATAAGTTGTTTCATGTACTTGTGGAAATAAAGATTATTATTATTATTATTATTATTATTATTATTATTATTATTATTATTATTATTATACTTTACCAGTGCGGGTGGGTGTGAGTTGGACCTGACTAGCTTGTGCTATTAGATCAGATGCCGTGCTCCTTCCTTAAGTGAATGTGACCTGACCTGACTAGGCTGGAGCATTACCTTAAGCCGGTAGGAGACTTGGACCTGCCTCGCATAGGCCAGTAGGCCTGCTGCAATGTTCCTTCTTATGTTCTTATACTCTCCTCTCTGTCTGTCTCTATCTCCCCCTCCCTTCCCAGCACTCAGCGTCCCTCCCCAGCACTCAGCGTCCCTCCCCAGCACTCAGCGTCCCTTCCCAGCACTCAGCGTCCCTTTCCCCAGCACTCAGCGTCCCTTCCCAGCACTCAGCGTCCCTTCCCAGCACTCAGCGTCCCTCCCCAGCACTCAGCGTCCCTTCCCAGCACTCAGCGTCCCTCCCCAGCACTCAGCGTCCCTTCCCAGCACTCAGCGTCCCTTCCCAGCACTTTAGCGTCCCTCCCAGCACTCAGCGTCCCTTCCCAGCACTCAGCGTCCCTTCCCAGCACTCAGCGTCCCTTCCCAGCACTCAGCGTCCCTTCCCAGCACTCAGCGTCCCTTCCCAGCACTCAGCGTCCCTTCCCAGCACTCAGCGTCCCTTCCCAGCACTCAGCGTCCCTTCCCAGCACTCAGCGTCCCTTCCCAGCACTCAGCGTCCCTTCCCAGCACTCAGCGTCCCTCCGCAGCACTCAGCGTCCCTTCCCAGCACTCAGCGTCCCTTCCCAGCACTCAGCGTCCCTTCCCAGCACTCAGCGTCCCTTCCCAGCACTCAGCGTCCCTTCCCAGCACTCAGCGTCCCTTCCCAGCACTCAGCGTCCCTTCCCAGCACTCAGCGTCCTTCCAGCACTCAGCGTCCCTTCCAGCACTCAGCGTCCCTTCCCAGCACTCAGCGTCCCTTCCCAGCACTCAGCGTCCCTTCCCAGCACTCAGCGTCCCCTTCCCAGCACTCAGCGTCCCTTCCCAGCACTCAGCGTCCCTCCGCAGCACTCAGCGTCCCTTCCCAGCACTCAGCGTCCCTTCCCAGCACTCAGCGTCCCTTCCCAGCACTCAGCGTCCCTTCCCAGCACTCAGCGTCCCTTCCCAGCACTCAGCGTCCCTTCCCAGCACTCAGCGTCCCTCCGCAGCACTCAGCGTCCCTTCCCAGCACTCAGCGTCCCCTTTCCCAGCACTCAGCGTCCCTTCCCAGCACTCAGCGTCCTTCCCAGCACTCAGCGTCCCTTCCCAGCACTCAGCGTCCCTTCCCAGCACTCAGCGTCCCTTCCCAGCACTCAGCGTCCCTTCCCAGCACTCAGCGTCCCTTCCAGCACTCAGCGTCCTCCGCAGCACTCAGCGTCCCTTCCCAGCACTCAGCGTCCCTTCCCAGCACTCAGCGTCCCTTCCCAGCACTCAGCGTCCCTTCCCAGCACTCAGCGTCCCTTCCCAGCACTCAGCGTCCCTTCCCAGCACTCAGCGTCCCTTCCCAGCACTCAGCGTCAATTCCCAGCACTCAGCGTCCCTCCCCAGCACTCAGCGTCCCTTCCCAGCACTCAGCGTCCCTTCCCAGCACTCAGCGTCAATTCCCAGCACTCAGCGTCAATTCCCAGCACTCAGCGTCCCTCCCCAGCACTCAGCGTCCCCTCCCCAGCACTCAGCGTCCCCTCCCCAGCACTCAGCGTCCCTCCCCAGCACTCAGCGTCCCTCCCCAGCAATCAGCGTCCCTCCCCAGCAATCAGCACCCCTCCCCAGCACTCAGCGTCCCCTCCCAGCACTCAGCGTCCCTCCTCAGCACTCAGCGTCCCCTCCCCAGCACTCAGCGTCCCTCCCCAGCACTCAGCGTCCCTCCCCAGCACTCAGCGTCCCTCCCCAGCACTCAGCGTCCTCCCAGCACTCAGCGTCCCTCCCCAGCAATCAGCGTCCCTCCCCAGCAATCAGCACCCCTCCCCAGCACTCAGCGTCCCCTCCCCAGCACTCAGCGTCCCTCCTCAGCACTCAGCGTCCCCTCCCCAGCACTCAGCGTCCCTCCCCAGCACTCAGCGTCCCTCCCAGCACTCAGCGTCCCTCCCAGCACTCAGCGTCCCCTCCCCAGCACTCAGCGTCCCTCCCCAGCACTCAGCGTCCCTCCCAGCACTCAGCGTCCCTCCCCAGCACTCAGCGTCCCTCCTCAGCACTCAGCGTCCCCCTCCCAGCACTCAGCGTCCCTCCCAGCATCAGCGTCCTCCCCAGCACTCAGCGTCCCTCCCCAGCACTCAGCGTCCCCTCCTCAGCACTCAGCGTCCCCCCCCCAGCACTCAGCGTCCCTCCCAGCACTCAGCGTCCCTCCCCAGCACTCAGCGTCCCCTCCCAGCACTCAGCGTCCCTCCCTAGCACTCAGCGTCCCTCCCCAGAACTCAGCGTCCCCCCAGCACTCAGCGTCCCTCCCAGCACTCAGCGTCCCTCCCAGCACTCAGCGTCCCTCCCCAGCACTCAGCGTCCCTCCCCAGCACTCAGCGTCCCTCCCCAGCACTCAGCGTCCCTCCCCAGCACTCAGCGTCCCTCCCCCCAGCGTCCTCCCACACTCAGCGTCCCCTCCCCAGCACTCAGCGTCCCTCCTCAGCACTCAGCGTCCCCTCCCCAGCACTCAGCGTCCCTCCCAGCACTCAGCGTCCCTCCCCAGCACTCAGCGTCCCCTCCCCCGCACTCAGCGTCCCTCCCTAGCACTCAGCGTCCCTCCCAGCACTCAGCGTCCCCTCCCCAGCACTCAGCGTCCCTCCCCAGCACTCAGCGTCCCCTCCCCAGCACTCAGCGTCCCTCCCCAGCACTCAGCGTCCCTCCCCAGCACTCAGCGTCCCTCCCCAGCACTCAGCGTCCCCTCCCAGCACTCAGCGTCCCCTCCCCAGCACTCAGCGTCCCTCCGCAGCACTCAGCGTCCCCTCCCCAGCACTCAGCGTCCCCTCACCAGCACTCAGCGTCCCCTCCCCAGCACTCAGCGTCCCTCCCCAGCACTCAGCGTCCCTCCCCAGCACTCAGCGTCCCTCCCCAGCACTCAGCGTCCCTCCCCAGCACTCAGCGTCCCTCCCCAGCACTCGGCGTCCCTCCCCAGCACTCGGCGTCCCTCCCCAGCACTCAGCGTCCCTCCCCAGCACTCGGCGTCCCTCCCCAGCACTCGCGTCCCTCCCCAGCACTCAGCGTCCCTCCCCAGCACTCAGCGTCCCTCCCCAGCACTCAGCGTCCCTCCCCAGCACTCAGCGTCCCTCCCCAGCACTCAGCGTCCCTCCCCAGCACTCAGCGTCCCTCCCCAGCACTCGGCGTCCCTCCCCAGCACTCAGTGTCCCCTCCCCAGCACTCAGCGTCCCTCCCCAGCACTCAGCGTCCCCTCCCCAGCACTCAGCGTCCCTTCCCAGCACTCAGCGTCCCTCCCGAGCACTCGGCGTCCCTCCCCAGCACTCAGCGTCCCTCCCCAGCACTCAGCGTCCCCTCCACTAACACTCAGACATAAACATTACATCTTCCCCACATAAACCTGACATCGTGTCCTCCTCGCACCGTCCACCTGAACGAACAACTCCTCCGCTCTGAGCGATAACTTCCGGTACCGCTTCCTCCCCCTTCCCTGTCTTTCACCAACTTTGACTCGAGTTTCATTTTGTATCGTCCGAGTCGAGGCCGGGTGATAAAACCCTGACAAAAATTTGCTTAAAAATTAACGCAGAGAAAATACAGTCGACTTTGTTTTTGTGCGTAATTAACTTATTTGTAAGTTACTATTTGTAAGTTATAATTTGTAAGTTACTATTTGTAAGTTACTATTTGTAAGTTATAATTTGTAAGTTACTATTTGTAAGTTATTTGTAAGTAACTATTTGTAAGTTATAATTTGTAAGTTACTATTTGTAAGTTATTTGTAAGTTACTATTTGTAAGTTATTTGTAAGTTACTATTTGTAAGTTATTTGTAAGTTACTATTTGTAAGTTATATTGTAAGTTACATTTGTAAGTTATCATTTGTAAGTTACTATTTGTAAGTTACTATTTGTAAGTTATAATTTGTAAGTTATTTGTAAGTTACTATTTGTAAGTTATAATTTGTAAGTTACCATTTGTAAGTTATTTGTAAGTTACTATTTGTAAGTTACTATTTGTAAGTTATTTGTAAGTTACTATTTGTAAGTTACCATTTGTAAGTTACTATTTGTAAGTTACTATTTGTAAGTTACTATTTGTAAGTTACTATTTGTAAGTTACTATTTGTAAGTTATTTGTAAGTTATTTGTAAGTTACTATTTGTAAGTTATAATTTGTAAGTTACCATTTGTAAGTTATTTGTAAGTTACTATTTGTAAGTTACTATTTGTAAGTTATTTGTAAGTTACTATTTGTAAGTTATAATTTGTAAGTTACTATTTGTAAGTTATTTGTAAGTTACTATTTGTAAGTTACTATTTGTAAGTTATTTGTAAGTTACTATTTGTAAGTTATAATTTGTAAGTTATTTGTAAGTTACTATTTGTAAGTTATAATTTGTAAGTTATTTGTAAGTTATAATTTGTAAGTTACTATTTGTAAGTTATAATTTGTAAGTTACTATTTGTAAGTTATAATTTGTAAGTTACTATTTGTAAGTTATAATTTGTAAGTTACTATTTGTAAGTTATAATTTGTAAGTTACTATTTGTAAATTATTTGTAAGTTACTATTTGTAAGTTATTTGTAAGTTACTATTTGTAAGTTATTTGTAAGTTATTATTTGTAAGTTATAATTTGTAAGTTACTATTTGTAAGTTATTTGCAAGTTATTATTTGTAAGTTATAATTTGTAAGTTACTATTTGTAAGTTATTATTTATAAGTTATTATTTGTAAGTTATTTGTAAGTTATCATTTGTAAGTTATTATTTGTAAGTTATTTGTAAGCTACTATTTGTAATTTATTTGTAAGTTACCATTTGTAAGTTATTTGTAAGTTACCATTTGTAAGTTATTATTTGTAAGTTATCATTTGTAAGTTATCATTTGTAAGTTATTATTTGTAAGTTACCATTTGTAAGTTATCATTTGTAAGTTATCATTTGTAAGTTATTATTTGTAAGTTATTATTTGTAAGTTACTATTTGTAAGTTATCATTTGTAAGTTACCATTTGTAAGTTATTTGTAAGTTACTATTTGTAAGTTACCATTTGTAAGTTACCATTTGTAAGTTACTATTTGTAAGTTACCATTTGTAAGTTATTTGTAAGTTACTATTTGTAAGTTATCATTTGTAAGTTACTATTTGTAAGTTATTTGTAAGTTACTATTTTTAAGCACAAATTTGTCAGCACCTATTGGAAAGCATGTATCTCTGAACACCTACACCTACAGTATTTTTAAGTACCTATTTTCTAAGTGCCTACTTTTAAGTACCTAATTTAATGTGCCTATTTGTGAGTGCACCTCTGCTTAAAATTAAGAGTACACTGTGCACAGGTTACTGTGTACTCAACCTGTGTCTTCATACAAGCACGCCAGCGGTGCAGGTTTCAACCCAGCCAGACGAGGCATTCCGCAAATATCGCAGGGATTCCAAGGCTTCCAAGTATTTTAATGCAACTGTGTTAGATTACCGGCACACTTGCCCCTCCATAACACTAAACTTGATAGGTGCTAGCCTATCCATAAGATGGAAGGGAGAATCCTGGTTCCCAGGCCTTTTTGTGTATTCAAATGCTCTTGTGCTACCATCCACAGGATGCAGATGGAGTGCACAATAAACTAGCCACTACTACCCTCACAATAAACTAGCCACTACTACCCTCACAATAAACTAGCCACTACTACCCTCACAATAAACTAGCCACTACTACCCTCACAATAAAATAGCCACTACTACCCTCACAATAAAATAGCCACTGCCACCCTTACAATAAATTAGCCACTACCAACCTCACAAACTAGCTACTACCAACCCAACAATAAACTAGTCATTACCAACCCAACAATAAACTAGCCACTACTACCCTCACAATAAACTAGCCGCTACCACCCTTACAATAAATTAGCCACTACCAACCTCACAATAAACTAGCCACTACTACCTTCACAATAAACTAGCCAATACCACCCTTACAATAAATTAGCCACTACCACCCTTACAATTAGCCACTACTAACCTCACAATAAACTAGTCACTACTAACCTCACAATAAACTAGCCACTACCACCCTTACAATAAATTAGCCACTATCACCCTTACAATAAATTAGCCACTACTAACCTCACAATAAACTAGCCACTACCACCCTTACAATAAATTAACCACTACCACCCTTACAATAAATTAACCACTACCACCCTTACAATAAATTAGCCACTACTAACCTCACAATAAACTAGCCACTACCACCCTTACAATAAATTAACCACTACCACCCTTACAATAAATTAGCCACTACAACCCTTACAATAAATTAACCACTACCACCCTTACAATAAATTAACCACTACCACCCTTACAATAAATTAACCACTACCACCCTTACAATAAATTAGCCACTACTAACCTCACAATAAACTAGCCACTACCAACCTCACAATAAAGTAGCCACTACCACCCTTACAATAAATTAGCCACTACTAACCTCACAATAAACTAGCCACTACCAACCTCACAATAAAGTAGCCACTACCACCCTTACAATAAATTAGCCACTACTAACCTCACAATAAACTAGCCACTACCAACCTCACAATAAAGTAGCCACTACCACCCTTACAATAAATTAGCCACTACTAACCTCACAATAAATTAGCCACTACTAACCTCACAATAAACTAGCCACTATCACCCTTACAATAAATTAGCCACTACCAACCTCACAGTAAACTAGCCACTACTACCTTCACAATAAACTAGCCACTTTGACAGTAATATCTCAACAAGTCTGTCACAGTGTGCACACAAGGAGATCAAAGACACTGTGCAATTTGGTAGGTCGTCTACAGTGTTTACTGCCTAAGTGGCACTAAAGTTAACTTACGACACTGAACTTGACTCTATGATTATTACTGAAGCTATGTCATGAGTGAAGGTTCTTGACTCACATAAGGACGGTAACAAAGTGTTCACTGCAGAAGCGAGGTACTCATACTCAAAAATCAGAGAAAAGAAGAATTAACGTACATTTGTTATGGATTCCGTCACACATGGAATTACTCTTTCATGATAAAGTTGATAAGTTAGTCAAAGAAAGTACACTGAAGGAAAATGTAGATTATAACTTTGGTATATCTGTGTGTAGCATTATGAATAATATTAGGAGAGAAGTAAATAATGAAAGTGAATGTTATAGGAATGTAGTTAGAAGACTGAGTAGATCTATCAGTCACTATGATAACATGAATGTTGATAAGTATGTTTATGTAGCAACTTGTAATGTGAACACTGACTTGTAGTAGCCAGGCTTAGTCTTGGTTACAAGTACTGACTGATGTTGTAGTAGCCAGGCTTAGGCTTGGTTACAAGTACTGACTGATGTTGTAGTAGCCAGACTTAGGCTTGGTTACAAGTACTGACTGATGTTGTAGTAGCCAGGCTTAGGCTTGGTTACAAGTACTGACTGATGTTGTAGTAGCCAGGCTTAGGCTTGGTTACAAGTACTGACTGATGTTGTAGTAGCCAGACTTAGGCTTGGTTACAAGTACTGACTGATGTTGTAGTAGCCAGGCTTAGGCTTGGTTACAAGTACTGACTGATGTTGTAGTAGCCAGACTTAGGTTTGGTTACAAGTACTGACTGATGTTGTAGTAGCCAGACTTAGGCTTGGTTACAAGTACTGACTGATGTTGTAGTAGCCAGGCTTAGGCTTGGTTACAAGTACTGACTGATGTTGTAGTAGCCAGGCTTAGGCTTGGTTACAAGTACTGACTGATGTTGTAGTAGCCAGGCTTAGGCTTGGTTACAAGTACTGACTGATGTTGTAGTAGCCAGGCTTAGGCTTGGTTACAAGTACTGACTGATGTTGTAGTAGCCAGGCTTAGGCTTGGTTACAAGTACTGACTGATGTTGTAGTAGCCAGGCTTAGGCTTGGTTACAAGTACTGACTGATGTTGTAGTAGCCAGGCTTAGGCTTGGTTACAAGTACTGACTGATGTTGTAGTAGCCAGACTTAGGCTTGGTTACAAGTACTGACTGATGTTGTAGTAGCCAGGCTTAGGCTTGGTTACAAGTACTGACTGATGTTGTAGTAGCCAGGCTTAGGCTTGGTTACAAGTACTGACTGATGTTGTAGTAGCCAGGCTTAGGCTTGGTTACAAGTACTGACTGATGTTGTAGCCAGACCTAGGCTTGGTTACAAGTACTGACTGATGTTGTAGTAGCCAGACTTAGGCTTGGTTACAAGTACTGACTGATGTTGTAGTAGCCAGGCTTAGGCTTGGTTACAAGTACTGACTGATGTTGTAGTAGCCAGGCTTAGGCTTGGTTACAAGTACTGACTGATGTTGTAGTAGCCAGACTTAGGCTTGGTTACAAGTACTGACTGATGTTGTAGTAGCCAGACTTAGGCTTGGTTACAAGTACTGACTGATGTTGTAGTAGCCAGACTTAGGCTTGGTTACAAGTACTGACTGATGTTGTAGTAGCCAGGCTTAGGCTTGGTTACAAGTACTGACTGATGTTGTAGTAGCCAGGCTTAGGCTTGGTTACAAGTACTGACTGATGTTGTAGTAGCCAGACTTAGGCTTGGTTACAAGTACTGTCTGATGTTGTAGTAGCCAGACTTAGGCTTGGTTACAAGTACTGACTGATGTTGTAGTAGCCAGGCTTAGGCTTGGTTACAAGTACTGACTGATGTTGTAGTAGCCAGGCTTAGGCTTGGTTACAAGTACTGACTGATGTTGTAGCAGCCAGACTTAGGTTTGGTTACAAGTACTGACTGATGTTGTAGTAGCCAGACTTAGGCTTGGTTACAAGTACTGACTGATGTTGTAGTAGCCAGGCTTAGGCTTGGTTACAAGTACTGACTGATGTTGTAGTAGCCAGACTTAGGCTTGGTTACAAGTACTGACTGATGTTGTAGTAGCCAGACTTAGGCTTGGTTACAAGTACTGACTGATGTTGTAGTAGCCAGACTTAGGCTTGGTTACAAGTACTGACTGATGTTGTAGTAGCCAGACTTAGGCTTGGTTACAAGTACTGACTGATGTTGTAGTAGCCAGACTTAGGCTTGGTTACAAGTACTGACTGATGTTGTAGTAGCCAGACTTAGGCTTGGTTACAAGTACTGACTGATGTTGTAGTAGCCAGACTTAGGCTTGGTTACAAGTACTGACTGATGTTGTAGTAGCCAGACTTAAGCTTGGTTACAAGTACTGACTGATGTTGTAGTAGCCAGACTTAGGCTTGGTTACAAGTACTGACTGATATTGTAGTAGCCAGACTTAGGCTTGGTTACAAGAACTGACTGATGTTGTAGTAGCCAGACTTAGGCTTGGTTACAAGTACTGACTGATGTTGTGGTAGGCAGACTTAGGCTTGGTTACAAGTACTGACTGATGTTGTAGTAGCCAGACTTAGGCTTGGTTACAAGTACTGACTGATGTTGTGGTAGGCAGACTTAGGCTTGGTTACAAGTACTGACTGATGTTGTAGTAGCCAGACTTAGGCTTGGTTACAAGTACTGACTGATGTTGTAGTAGCCAGACTTAGGCTTGGTTACAAGTACTGACTGATGTTGTAGTAGCCAGACTTAAGCTTGGTTACAAGTACTGACTGATGTTGTAGTAGCCAGACTTAGGCTTGGTTACAAGTACTGACTGATGTTGTAGTAGCCAGACTTAGGCTTGGTTACAAGTACTGACTGATGTTGTAGTAGCCAGACTTAGGCTTGGTTACAAGTACTGACTGATGTTGTAGTAGCCAGACTTAGGCTTGGTTACAAGTACTGACTGATGTTGTAGTAGCCAGACTTAAGCTTGGTTACAAGTACTGACTGATGTTGTAGTAGCCTGACTTAGGCTTGGTTACAAGTACTGACTGATGTTGTAGTAGCCAGACTTAGGCTTGGTTACAAGTACTGACTGATGTTGTAGTAGCCAGACTTAAGCTTGGTTACAAGTACTGATTGATGTTGTAGTAGCCAGACTTAGGCTTGGTTACAAGTACTGACTGATGTTGTAGCCAGGCTTAGGCCACGTATTGAGAAATACGAAGATAGTATAATAACCTCTGTGATATGTCATGGTATCTTATTAATGAAAATAAGATACCAGACATATTAAGCAAATATACTAAATTTCCTTACGACAGATAAGACAACTGTAGAATAAATCCCGATGTGCTCCTGTTAACCCTTATGGGGCCTTGTTCCTGGGCCTTTTGTGTATCCATATGTTTTTGTGCTACCATCCACAGGATGGATATGAGGTGCATAATAAACTAGCTATCGAAGGTATGTTGTTATTGTTTCCGGTTTGTTAAATTCACCCAGTGGCAGGACGGCATGGTACAGGCAGGGCAGAGACGGGTAGGTAGGCCAGGACAGGGCAGGGCAGGGCAGGGCAGGGCAGGGCAGGGCAGGGCCATGTATAGAAATTGCGGGGTAGGGGAGGGGAAGGGAATAATTAACAGGCTGGTTGTAAACTTTAGTGGTATACCCAACAGAATATAAGGAGTGAGGTACCTTTAACAACACACAACAATGATGATTATTGATGATAATGACGATGATGATGATTTTATTATAATCCTTCTCTTCCTCCTCCGCCTCCTCTTCCTCTCATTTTCTTCAATAAACTAGCGTCTACTACTACCCATAAGATGGGTAGGGGATGACTACTACCAACAGGATGGGTAGGGGGATGACTACTACCCAGAGGATGGGTAGAGGATGACTACTACCCACAGGATCGTGAACCAAAACCTAGTCATTGTGGTTGTATATAAACCACCAGATGCAACCTCACAACAGTTCAAGGAACAGCTACTGAAAATTGATTACTGTTTGGAAAACCTTCCAGCTCCATCCCCAAACATCTTACTGCTTGGTGATTTCAACCTAAGGCATACAAAATGGAAGAATGTAGCAAATAATGTTATAGCTGAAACAATCCCCGGAGGTAGCGCAGATGAAAGGTCACACACACATGAGCTACTAAGTCTCTGCGAAAAACACACCTTAAGCCAGCAGATAGTGGAGCCAACAAGACTAGAAAACACACTTGACCTTATCTTCACAAATAATGAGGACCTGATAAGAGACATAAGAATATCAAAAACAACTAATTCCGATCACAACCTAATCGAAGTCCAGACGTACATGCATAGGGGTCCTGATCAGCAGAATGCATGTACCTGTGAAGGTGTCTTCACAAAATACAACTTCAACAACAAGAACATCAACTGGGACCAGGTGAACCATGTCCTAAATGAAACATGTTGGGAAGATATCTTAAATGACATGGATCCAAACCAATGCCTTGAAAGGATCAACTTCCTGGCAGCCGAAGCATGTTCTAGGCATATTCCCCTAAGAAAGAAGAGCAGGAGTAAACTGGAGAGAAAAAGACGCTCCCTCTACAGAAGACGACGAAGAGTCACTGAGCTCCTCAGGAGTGCTAGAATATCTGATACACAAAAGGAGGCGCTGACCAGGGAAGTGGAAACTATCGAACTTAAGTTAAATGACTCTTACAGGAACCAGGAGAGGCAGGAGGAGCTTAAAGCTATTAGTGAAATTGAAAGAAATTCAAAATATTTCTTTTCATATGCCAAAAACAAAGCAAATACCACATCAAGCATTGGGCCCTTACTCAGGATGGGACTTACACAGATGACAAGGAAATGAGTGAAATATTGAAATCCCAGTACGACTCCGTGTTTAGTGAACCACTAATCGGTCTGAGGATCGACGACCCAAATGATTTCTTCATGAATGAGCCTCAAAACTCCATAAATGTATGCCAGATTTCCGACATTACCCTAACTCCGATAGATTTCGAAAAAGCCATTGACAGCATGCCCATGCACTCAGCCCCGGGCCCAGACTCGTGGAACTCTGTTTTCATTAAGAACTGCAAGAAACCCCTCTCGCGTGCCCTAAGTACACTATGGAGGAGGAGCTTGGACATGGGTGAAATTCCACAGTCACTTAAAACAACGGATATAGCCCCACTCCATAAAGGTGGCAGCAAAGCATTAGCTAAGAACTATAGACCAATAACTCTGACGTCCCACATCATAAAAATCTTTGAAAGAGTGCTAAGAAGCAGGATTGCAAATCACCTGGATTCCCAAAATCTGCACAATCCAGGGCAACATGGGTTCAGGGCAGGTCGCTCCTGCCTCTCACAACTACTGGATCACTATGACATGGCCTTGGATGCACTGGAAGAAAATAAAAATGCAGATGTAATATACACAGACTTTGCAAAAGCATTTGACAAATGCGATCATGATGTAATAGCCCATAAAATACGTGCTAAAGGAATAACTGGGAAAGTGGGGAGATGGATCTTTAACTTCCTAACAAATCGAACACAAAGAGAAGTGGTCAACAGAGTTAAATCGGAGGCTGCCATAGTGAAGAGCTCTGTTCCACAAGGCAAAGTACTCGCCCCCATCTTATTCATTATCCTCATATCAGACATAAACAGAGATATACACCACAGCACCGTATCATCATTTGCGGATGATACTAGGATCTGCATGAGGCTGTCATCTACTGAGGACGCGGTTAACCTCCAAGAAGATATAAACGAAGTTTTCCAGTGGGCAACGGTAAACAATATGATGTTCAATGAGGACAAATTCCAACTACTCCGTTATGGAAAACTGGAGGAGATAATAACTAGAACAGAGTATACTACAGACTCTGGCCATACAATAGAGCGGAAAAATAATGTAAGGGACCTGGGAGTAGTAATGTCTGAGGATCTCACTTTCAAGGATCACAACAGTGCCACGATCGCACATGCAAAGAAAATGATAGGATGGATAATGAGAACGTTCAAAACGAGAGATGCCAAGCCAATGATGATCCTTTTCAAATCACTTCTCTCTAGGCTGGAATACTGCTGTACATTAACATCTCCATTCAAAGCAGGTGAAATCGCAGATCTAGAGAGTGTACAGAGATCCTTTACTGCACGTATAAGTTCTGTCAAGCACCTTAACTACTGGGAACACTTGGAAGCACTTGACTTGTACTCACTGGAACGCAGGAGGGAGAGATACATCATAATCTACACTTGGAAAATCTTGGAAGGAATGGTCCCAAATCTGCACACAGAAATCACTCCCTACGAAAGTAAAAGACTGGGCAGGCGATGCAAAATGCCCCCAATAAAAAGTAGGGGAGCCATTGGTACACTAAGGGAAAACACCATAAGTGTCCGGGGCCCAAGACTGTTCAACAGCCTCCCATCAAGCATTAGGGGAATTGCCAATAAACCCCTGGCTACCTTCAAGAGAGAGCTGGACAGATACCTAAAGTCAGTGCCGGATCAGCCGGGCTGTGGCTCGTACGTTGGACTGCGTGCGGCCAGCAGTAACAGCCTAGTTGATCAGGCCCTGATCCATCGGGAGGCCTGGTCGTGGGCCGGGCCGCGGGGGCGTTGATCCCCGGAATAACCTCCAGGTAACCAGGATGGGTACGGGATGACTCTTTACCATTACTCTTCGTGTTCTACTGGTTAGAAAGTTAAAGATCCATCTATCAACTTGTCCTGTTATTCCATTATCATGCATTTTGTGTGCTATTACACCATGATCCCTCTTGTCGAAGGCTTTTGCAAAGTCTGTGTATACTACATCTGCAATCTGTCCTCCAGAGCATCCAATACCATGTCATAGTGGTTCGGTAGTTGTGAGAGGCAGGAGCGACCATCCAAGACCTTGTCATAGTGGTCCAGTAGTTGAGAGGCAGGAGCGACCATCCAAGACCTTGTCATAGTGGTCCAGTAGTTGTGAGAGGCAGGAGCGACCATCCAAGACCTTGTCATAGTGGTCCAGTAGTTGTGAGAGGCAGGAGCGACCATCCAAGACCTTGTCATAGTGGTCCAGTAGTTGTGAGAGGCAGGAGCGACCATCCAAGACCTTGTCATAGTGGTCCAGTAGTTGTGAGAGGCAGGAGCGACCATCCAAGACCTTGTCATAGTGGTCCAGTAGTTGTGAGAGGCAGGAACGACCATCCAAGACTTTGTCATAGTGGTCCAGTAGTTGTGAGAGGCAGGAGCGACCATCCAAGACCTTGTCATAGTGGTCCAGTAGTTGTGAGAGGCAGGAGCGACCATCCAAGACTTTGTCATAGTGGTCCAGTAGTTGTGAGAGGCAGGAGCGACCATCCAAGACCTTGTCATAGTGGTCCAGTAGTTGTGAGAGGCAGGAGCGACCATCCAAGACTTTGTCATAGTGGTCCAGTAGCTGTGAGAGGCAGGAGCGACCATCCAAGACCTTGTCATAGTGGTCCAGTAGTTGTGAGAGGCAGGAGCGACCATCCAAGACTTTGTCATAGTGGTCCAGTAGCTGTGAGAGGCAGGAGCGACCATCCAAGACCTTGTCATAGTGGTCCAGTAGTTGTGAGAGGCAGGAGCGACCATCCAAGACCTTGTCATAGTGGTCCAGTAGTTGTGAGAGGCAGGAGCGACCATCCAAGACCTTGTCATAGTGGTCCAGTAGTTGTGAGAGGCAGGAGCGACCATCCAAGACCTTGTCATAGTGGTCCAGTAGTTGTGAGAGGCAGGAGCGACCATCCAAGACCTTGTCATAGTGGTCTAGTAGTTGTGAGAGGCAGGAGCGACCATCCAAGACCTTGTCATAGTGGTCTAGTAGTTGTGAGAGGCAGGAGCGACCATCCAAGACCTTGTCATAGTGGTCCAGTGGTTGTGAGAGGCAGGAGCGACCATCCAAGACCTTGTCATAGTGGTCTAGTAGTTGTGAGAGGCAGGAGCGACCATCCAAGACCTTGTCATAGTGGTCTAGTAGTTGTGAGAGGCAGGAGCGACCATCCAAGACCTTGTCATAGTGGTCTAGTAGTTGTGAGAGGCAGGAGCGACCATCCAAGACCTTGTCATAGTGGTCCAGTGGTTGTGAGAGGCAGGAGCGACCATCCAAGACCTTGTCATAGTGGTCTAGTAGTTGTGAGAGGCAGGAGCGACCATCCAAGACCTTGTCATAGTGGTCCAGTAGTTGTGAGAGGCAGGAGCAACCATCCAAGACCTTGTCATAGTGGTCCAGTAGTTGTGAGAGGCAGGAGCGACCATCCAAGACCTTGTCATAGTGGTCCAGTAGTTGTGAGAGGCAGGAGCGACCATCCAAGACCTTGTCATAATGGTCTAGTAGTTGTGAGAGGCAGGAGCGACCATCCAAGACCTTGTCATAGTGGTCCAGTGGTT
>NC_069438.1:29472033-29477033 GCF_026875155.1 Cherax quadricarinatus
CAAGCCTAAGTCTGGCTACTACAACATCAGTCAGTACTTGTAACCAAGCCTAAGTCTGGCTACTACAACATCAGTCAGTACTTGTAACCAAGCCTATGTCTGGCTACTACAACATCAGTCAGTACTTGTAACCAAGCCTAAGTCTGGCTACTACAACATCAGTCAGTACTTGTAACCAAGCCCAAGCCTGGCTACTACAACATCAGTCAGTACTTGTAACCAAGCCTAAGTCTGGCTACTACAACATCAGTCAGTACTTGTAACCAAGCCTAAGCCTGGCTACTACAACATCAGTCAGTACTTGTAACCAAGCCTAAGCCTGGCTACTACAACATCAGTCAGTACTTGTAACCAAGCCTAAGTCTGGCTACTACAACATCAGTCAGTACTTGTAACCAAGCCTAAGTCTGGCTACTACAACATCAGTCAGTACTTGTAACCAAGCCTAAGTCTGGCTACTACAACATCAGTCAGTACTTGTAACCAAGCCTAAGTCTGGCTACTACAACATCAGTCAGTACTTGTAACCAAGTCTAAGCCTGGCTACTACAACATCAGTCAGTACTTGTAACCAAGCCTAAGCCTGGCTACTACAACATCAGTCAGTACTTGTAACCAAGTCTAAGCCTGGCTACTACAACATCAGTCAGTACTTGTAACCAAGCCTAAGTCTGGCTACTACAACATCAGTCAGTACTTGTAACCAAGCCTAAGCCTGGCTACTACAACATCAGTCAGTACTTGTAACCAAGCCTAAGCCTGGCTACTACAACATCAGTCAGTACTTGTAACCAAGCCTAAGCCTGGCTACTACAAGTCAGTGTTCACATTACAAGTTGCTACATAAACATACTTATCAACATTCATGTTATCATAGTGACTGATAGATCTACTCAGTCTTCTAACTACATTCCTATAACATTCACTTTCATTATTTACTTCTCTCCTAATATTATTCATAATGCTACACACACACACACACCGAAACACAACAGATTAAAAATCGAAATATTTCTCCAGTCTCTAAATATGTGGATGTAGATCAGTGTACACATAGTTACTACACAAAACCACAGGGGGAGTTGAGTGTTAGCTCCTGGCCTTTCATGTTGCAATCAACACATCAGGAGCTTGTAGTGCTGCAGAAATAGAATACCTGGAGGTTACCTGGAGGTTATTCCGGGGATCAACGCCCCCGCGGCCCGGTCCATGACCAGGCCTCCCGAATAGGCGGTCCAGGCAGGTCCGTTCATGTGAATGGCTCTCTCAAGGAGAGCCATTCACATGAACAGACCTTCCTAAACTGCCTATTCTATTTCTGCAACACTGCAAGCTCCTGATGTGTTGATTGCAACATGAAAGGCCAGGAGCTAACACTCAACTCCCCCTGTGGTTGTTTTGCATCTTGTATCTCTTGTTCGTGATTATTACATATGCTGCTGTGTATGATAATTAATATAACAGTATGTATGTACCTGTACCTAAATAAACTTACCGACAAGATGAAGAATTAGACACATGTGTAACATCTTCAACAACTACAACACTGAGGGACTGATTACCTCAACTTTTGTATACAGTTCTACAGTCTTCCCATTATGTCCTTGTACTGATAAAGTCAATGGATGGTGAAACATCTACAGAGATACCCAGATGTTGCACATGTCTTTAATTCATTCTCTCTCTCTCTCTAATATATATATATATATATATATATATATATATATATATATATATATATATATATATATATATATATATATATATATGCAATAAGATCACAGTAAACAGGTGATTTCAAAATATGCAAAACAACCACTCTGAAAGAATAGAGAAATTCCAAGCGCTTTCGTGACTACTCACATTGATAATGTGAGTAGTCACGAAAGCGCTTGGAATTTCTCTATTCTTTCAGAGTGGTTGTTTTGCATATATATATTATATATATATATATATATATATATATATATATATATATATATATATATATATATATTATAATGAGAGAGAGAGATATATATATATATTTTACGCCATCCTGCTGACATCTCCTTCTCGTCAGCAGTGATGGATGACCTGACGACAGTCTCAAGCTTCCCTAAACAAACTGAAGCTTACTCGGTACTCTCTACCTCTGAGTATCACGTCAAAACATAAATGATTATACTCACGCCTAGTCGCTGCTGTGCCAAGTGCACATCCCCTGTTCACCCCTCCAGCCCTGTGTGCTTCCCCCCCCTCACATCTCTGGGGTTTTGGGGGGCTCAAGAAGGTGTTGCTTACTAGTCTGGCGGGGGTTTGGGGATTGGGTTAATGGGTTGGGGTTTTTAGGGTGTGGTGTGGGTAAGATGTGGCAGGGGTGTGTGTGCTGATGCTGGCCCAGTGTTGTGTGGGAGAGTAACGTGAGCTGGATGTTATGTGTGGGGGTGAGGGAAGGGTGGGGGATGGGGTGAGGGAGAGGAGGGGTGAGGAAGAGGTGAAATAAGGGGGTGAGTGAGGGGTGAGGCAGGGAGGGGTGAGGGGAGACACTCTACCCTCTGTAAGCTGACAGATGACTGTCTTTAGTAACCAGGTGAGTGTATGAGTAACCAGGTGAGTGTGAGTAACCATGTGAGTGTATGAGTAACCAGGTGAGTGTATGGGCAACCAGGTGAGTGTATGGGCAACCAGGTGAGTGTATGGGTAACCAGGTGAGTGTATGAGTAACCAGGTGAGTGTATGAGTAACCAGGTGAGTGTATGAGCAACCAGGTGAGTGTATGGGCAACCAGGTGAGTGTATGAGCAACCAGGTGAGTGTATGAGTAACCAGGTGAGTGTATGGGCAACCAGGTGAGTGTATGAGTAGAGATTACCTGCAGGTTGCCTGTAGTCTGGTCCCGGACCAGGCCTCCTGGTTACTGGTCTTATCAACCAGGTTGTTGGTGCAGGCACCACAACCCGGCTGATCAGGAACTAATAAGAGAAACTTATCAAGTGTCCTTCTCAAGAAGGCCAAAAGTCTACTAGAACTTCTTTTAATGAAGGAAGAGTGCTGAGAAGTCTTGGTCCCCTTACACTAATTGTGCTTTCCCTCAGTGTAGTCTTCATATCCCTGCTTTTCATTGGAGGCATTTGGCACAGTCTGTCAAGCCTCGGGCTTTCGTAAGGAGTGATTTCGGAGTGCAGGTTTGGTGCCAATCCTTCCAGTATCTTCCAGGTGTAGATTATGATGCATCTTTCTCGCCTACGTTCTAGGGAGTACAGTTCGAGGGACTACAATTGCTTCAAGGTCCTCTGTACATTCTCCAGTGTTGTAGTTTCGCCTGTCTTCAAGGTGACCGTCAGTACACAGCAATATTCCAGCTTAGAGAGAACCAGTGACCTGGAGAGTGTCCTTACTGGCTTGGCATCTCTTGTTTTAAAGGTTCTAGTTATCCAACCTGTCACTTTCCTGAATTGTGATAACATTGCTAGAAGTTAGTGATAACGATAGACGAAAGATATGTAGATAAAGCAGGAAAGAAGAGAGAAAAGGGGAGAAGACTGTGAAGAGGATAAGAAAGATTGTAGAGTGTAGAGAGGATGATAGAGCGTTGGGAAGATGGTAGAGTGTAGAGAAGATTGGAGAGGATAGGGAAGTGGGCAGAGGGAATGGAAGGAAAATGGGACAAGAAAAAAGGAACGGAAGGGAGGAGAGTAAAAATAGGCGAGGGAGAGAAGAAAGGAGAAGAACGCATGAGAATGCATATTAAGTTGAAAGTATTGGAAGAGGAGAGAGAGGAGAGGAGAGATAGGGGGCTAATTAAACCGTGTGGCAAGATGGTTGCACCTTTGGTCCTAGGATTTTTATTTTCACACACACATTATATATCCCCTTTAAGAGCAGCGCATCCGCGGAATTAGTGTTGACTGTTACTCAAGGACACACGATGGGTGGGACTTAGGCTAGTTGAGCATCCACCCTCGTGTCCCTTGGGGACGGTTAAATATCCCAAATTCCGTGGATGCGTTTTCTTAAGGATATAATATATATATATTATATATATTTATATATATTTATTTATATTATACCCGGAGGTTACCTGGAGGTTATTTCCCGGGGGTCAAGCCCCGCGGCCCGGTCCAGACAGGCCTCCCCATGGTCAGGGCCTGTCATTAGGCTGTTACTGTGGCCGCACGCGTCCAACGTAGGCACAGCCGGTGATCCGGACTGATTTAGGTTCTGCCCGCCTTTTTCTTTAAAGGGCCAGGGGTTTATTGGCATTTCCCCCAATGCTTTATGGGGGCTGTTTTTTAAAAAGTTTTGGGCCCCCGGGCCCCTTTGGTGTTTTCCCCTTTGTGACCCAAAGGGGCCCCCCTTTTTATTGGCCCGGGATTTGGCATCGCCTGCCCCCGTCTTTTACTTTCGTAGGGAGGTTTTTGTGTGCAGATTGGGACCTTCCCTTTCCCAAAATTTGTTGTGTGTTGTGTGTGTGTGTTGTGGTGTGTGGGTGTTGGGGTGTGTGTATGCGTAAACTAGACTTCGGAAACGGAGTACTGAGGCTAATGTACCGGCCTCGTCGTGTTTTTATCTGCGTATGCGCATAAGAAGATGGGCATGAGCACAATCCTGCCCCTGTAAGACATGCCCAGGACCACACACACCACACAAGCGGGGCACACACGACACGTGTTCATCCGGATGTGCAATAATGACAAGTTTTCCTGAGGGTTCACTCAAAGCGGTGTGTCATTTACCCGTCCGGAGTCGAGTTCGTTGAGGGCCGCCTGGCTTCACCCAGGGTGGACCCTGTCAGCGGTCCACGGACCTCAATCCTTCACTCATCTCCTCCTGACCCACCATCACAGACCACCGCCTCACACACCGACCCAACTGACCAGAAATAATCCCCCTGCTACCAGTGTGCCACTGAGTGTCGGGTGTCCCCCGCTAGAAGGTAATTACAGGCCGGCAAGTGGGGGTACAGTGAAGGTGCTTCTTACCGATGCTGGCCGGATGTCCAAACCAGTGGTAGCAGGC
>NC_069438.1:29482033-29568944 GCF_026875155.1 Cherax quadricarinatus
CAACTGTTGCATGTGTCTTATCATCAACTTGTCGGAATTTTATACCATTTTCAGCATGGCGGCACATGGTATAGGAGGAGATATCTCCTGGGTCAAGTCATGGCTGCCTGAGAGGCAACACAGTTTACATTAATGGGGGAGGAAGCAGAATGGGAGAGCCATTACTAATGGTGTACCACAGGGTCAGTGTTGGCACCCTTGTTGTTTGGGAGAACCATTACTAATGGTGTACCACAGGGTCAGTGTTGGCACCCTTGTTGTTTACAATCTATATTAACCACATTAATGAGGGAATAAACAGCGACACTTAAAATAGTCCGTCAAATATTGTATGATGTGAACACTATAAGGCTACAGTGTGATCTGGATAACTGATGATGTGGTCATATAAGTGGATGTGCACACTATAAGGATACAGAATGACCTGGATAATTGACGTGGTTGTATTAGGTTATAGTATGATCTGGATGATTAATGATGTGATCGTAATATGTTACGGTACGACCTGGATAATTGATGTTGTGGTCGTACTATTTAGTACGACCTGTATAGTCGTACAAGTGACAGTTATAGTTCAATATAGACAAGTGTAAGTTTCTGTCAGAAAAATATCTATGTCACTTATAAAGTGAACAATATAGATCTATGTCACTTATAAAGTGAACAATATAGATCTATGTCACTTATAAAGTGAACAATATAGATCTATGTCACTTATAAAGTGAACAATATAGATGTATGTCACTTATAAAGTGAACAATATAGATCTATGTCACTTATAAAGTGAACAATATAGATCTATGTCACTTATAAAGTGAACAATATAGATCTATGTCACTTATAAAGTGAACAATATAGATGTATGTCACTTATAAAGTGAACAATATAGATCTATGTCACTTATAAAGTGAACAATATAGATCTATGTCACTTATAAAGTGAACAATATAGATCTATGTCACTTATAAAGTGAACAATATAGATCTATGTCACTTATAAAGTGAACAATATAGATCTATGTCACTTATAAAGTGAACAATATAGATCTATGTCACTTATAAAGTGAACAATATAGATCTATGTCACTTATAAATGTGAAAAAGATTTAGAAGTTCTGTTCAGCAGAAATTTAAAGCCAAGACATTATTATTATTATTATTATTATTATTATTATTATTATTATTATTATTGTTATTATTATTATTATTATTATTATTATTATTATTGTTATTGTTATTGTTATTATTATTATTATTATTATTATTATTATTATTAGTTATTATTATTATTATTATTATTATTATTATTGTTATTATTATTATTATTATTATTATTATTATTATTATTATTACTATTATTATTATTATTACTATTATTATTATTATTATTATAAAAAGAAGCGCTAAACCACAAGGGCTGCCAAGACAACAGTACATAAGACTTGGTAATAAAGTTAATAAAAGTCTTGACTTTATATCAAGAATTATAAATAATAAAGTCCACAGTTTAAACTTAGACTTTATATATCTTAAGTTAGACTTTATATATCTTAAGTTAGACTTTATATATCTTAAGTTAGACTTTATATATCTTAAGTTAGACTTTATATATCTTAAGTTAGACTTTATATATCTTAAGTTAGACTTTATATATCTTAAGTTAGACTTTATATATCTTAAGTTAGACTTTATATATGTTAGACTTTATATATCTTAAGTTAGACATTATATAAATTATACTGCTCAGTTCTGGTTTCCATATTACAACATAGACAGAAGTGAGCTGGAAAATATAGAGGGAAGGAAGACCCAGTTGATCCCATGTATAACAAACCTATAAATAACAGCAAGGTACAATACCGTGACTGGAACGATAACCGGCACAGTATAGAGAGGAACTTACCACCATAGTTAGACTGATGACACTCAACTTACCACCATAGTTAGACTGATGACACTCAACTTACCACCATAGTTAGACTGATGACACTCAACTTACCACCATAGTTAGACTGATGACACTCAACTTACCACCATAGTTAGAGTGATGACACTCAACTTACCACCATAGTTAGACTGATGACACTCAACTTACCACCATAGTTAGAGTGATGACACTCAACTTACACTCTCTGCAAACACCTAGAATTAGGTGAGATATGATATAAGTGTACCAAGGGAAACAGGAATAAAGGGGATATAAATAGCGTATTGAGAATATCTAACCAAGACAAGACTCAGTAATGGAATTAAGTCGGAGAAATTGAGAATTAGAAAGGATATAGGGAAGCATTTGTTTGGCAATAGAGTTGTAGATAAGTGGACCAAACTCCCAGGTAGCGTCATCGAGGCGAAAACTTAGGCTAGCTTTAAATATAGATTAGACGGGTACATGAGTGGGTGTGAGCTGAACTTGCCTAGCATGGTAGTGGCTAGTTTACTGTGCACACCATATCCATCCTGTGGATGGATATGGTGTGCACAAAAGGCCCAGGAACTAGGCCTCAAAAGGGTTAACAGGAGTACATCGAAATTTATAATCACAATTGTCTTATCTGTCTTAAGAAAACTTAGAATATTTGTTTAAATTGAGAAGAAGAAGAAGAAGAAGAAGAAGAAGAAGAAGAAGAAGGTCCGGGGGTCGATCCCAGTTACGACTGGAAACATTAGGACGTGTTTCCTTAAGACACCTGCTGTCCAAGTTCACCTCTAAGTAAAATAGGTGCCTGGGTGTTAGTTGACTGGTGTGGGTCGCATCCTGGGAGGACAAAATCAACTTAATTTGCCTGAAATGCTCAGCATAACAAGGGGGAACTTTCTATATAGTAGTATGTCATTGGTGTTACCTATGGTTTGTATAAGTTGTATCATGTACTTGTAGATATAAAGATTATTATTAGGTACTACATACTGTTAGGTAACGGGGATAACAGACGCTAACAGACCTACATATTCCCCCTACATGGGTTCGACCCTGAATGTTCTCGGTTGCGACCCTGAATGTTCTCGGTTGCGACCCTGAATGTTCTCGGTTGTGACCCTGAATGTTCTCGGTTGTGACCCTTCTGTTTACATCCCAGCTACGAGACTGTAAAATTTACAGATTTATCTCAGTTTACGTTTCGATTTTTAATAAAAAATGCGAATATATTAAGTGGATTAAGGTGAGCCAAGATATTTATTAAGTGGAATAAGGTGAGTCAAGATATTTATTAAGTGGATTAAGGTGAGTCAAGATATTTATTAAGTGGATTAAGGTGAGTCAAGATATTTATTAAGTGGATTAAGGTGAGTCAAGATATTTATTAAGTGGATTAAGGTGAGTCAAGATATTTTATTAAGTGGAATAAGGTGAGTCAAGATATTTATTAAGTGGATTAAGGTGAGTCAAGATATTTATTAAGTGGATTAAGGTGAGTCAAGATATTTATTAAGTGGATTAAGGTGAGTCAAGATATTTATTAAGTGGATTAAGGTGAGTCAAGATATTTATTAAGTGGATTAAGGTGAGTCAAGATATTTATTAAGTGGATTAAGGTGAGTCAAGATATTTATTAAGTGGAATAAGGTGAGTCAAGATATTTATTAAGTGGATTAAGGTGAGTCAAGATATTTATTAAGTGGATTAAGGTGAGTCAAGATATTTATTAAGTGGATTAAGGTGAGTCAAGATATTTATTAAGTGGATTAAGGTGAGTCAAGATATTTATTAAGTGGATTAAGGTGAGTCAAGATATTTATTAAGTGGATTAAGGTGAGTCAAGATATTTATTAAGGGGATTAAGGTGAGTCAAGATATTTATTAAGTGGATTAAGGTGAGTCAAGATATTTATTAAGTGGATTAAGGTGAGTCAAGATATTTATTAAGTGGATTAAGGTGAGTCAAGATATTTATTAAGTGAAATAAGATGAGTCAAGATATTTAAGTGGAATAAGGTGAGTCAAGATATTTATTAAGTGGATTAAGGTGAGTCAAGATATTTATTAAGTGGAATAAGATGAGTCAAGATATTTAAGTGGAATAAGGTGAGTCAAGATATTTATTAAGTGGAATAAGATGAGTCAAGATATTTAAGTGGAATAAGGTGAGTCAAGATATTTAAGTGGAATAAGATGAGTCAAGATATTTAAGTGGAATAAGGTGAGTCAAGATATTTATTAAGTGGAATAAGATGAGTCAAGATATTTAAGTGGAATAAGGTGAGTCAAGATATTTATTAAGTGGAATAAGATGAGTCAAGATATTTAAGTGGATAAGGTGAGTCAAGATATTTAAGTGGAATAAGATGAGTCAAGATATTTAAGTGGAATAAGGTGAGTCAAGATATTTATTAAGTGGAATAAGATGAGTCAAGATATTTAAGTGGAATAAGGTGAGTCAAGATATTTAAGTGGAATAAGGTGAGTCAAGATATTTATTAAGTGGAATAAGGTGAGTCAAGATATTTATTAAGTGGATTAAGGTGAGTCAAGATATTTATTAAGTGGAATAAGGTGAGTCAAGATATTTATTAAGTGGAATAAGGTGAGTCAAGATATTTATTAAGTGGAATAAGATGAGTCAAGATATTTAAGTGGAATAAGGTGAGTCAAGATATTTAAGTGGAATAAGGTGAGTCAAGATATTTAAGTGGAATAAGGTGAGTCAAGGAATTAAGTGGAAGTGACAATTTTCTAAGAGGAAAAAGAAAAAGTATTGGGCAATAGTCCTAGGAGAGGCAGCTGGTGCTGGATCAGCTGGTGCTGGGTCAGCTGGTGCTCGGTCACCTGATGCGGCATCAGCTGGTCACCGCTGACGCGGACAGCAACACTTCAGCGAAGCAGACGTCAGCAGATTGATATGTCAGCGATTTCTCCATGTAAGCACCACAACCACCACCAACAACAACCATTATCACTACCAACAACCACCATTACTCATCATCCCACCCACCAACACAACTAATACCACCACCAACCACAACCACCACCAACAACAACCATTATCACTACCAACAACCACCATTACTCACCATCCCACCCACCAACAACCATCACCACCACCAACCACAATCACCACCAACTAATCTAATTCCGAATTCAGTAATAAACGTACATTGTACAAAGGAGAAGCAGTCACTGGATGAGTCCCAGATCAGTTGTGTGGCACCGCTGGGCACTGCTGGTGCCTTCCACCCTGTATGGCACCAGACACTCTTAGTAAACCTACAAGCACTAGCAGTCTCTGGCTCTGCACTGTGTCTCCTCAGTGATTACTTTCAAGGTAGATCTCTAAGCATAGTTCTCAAGGTGACGGAGTCAACATGACACACTATGGTGCAAGTGTTCCTCAGGGAAGTGTGTTTGGTCCATTGTTATGGAATGTCTATTTCATCTCATTCCAGAATCCCTTGTCTATGTAGACGACTGTACTCTGGTAATTACTTATCCAAGAGAGTTAATGCCAGCTACTCTAAGTTACATCAATCACCAGCTTACAGTTATATCAGCCTGTTCTTGAGAAAACACAGATAATGGTCTCTAGGCACCATGATGGTAATGCTGGTAATAGTAAGAATGAATGGGAGACTGCTGATACCCTGGGACGAAGTTGATATCCTTAGGGTGAAATTTGACTCAAAACTGACTATGAAGAAACCACGATGTAAATCTTGCAAACAAGGCGGCCAAGAAGCTTAGAGCACTTCGACGTATCTCGCATCTGCTCGACAGTAGATACTGCAAGATTCTGTATGAGGCACAAGTACGCTCACACCTTGAGTATGCTCCACTGTCTTGGACTGTCTGACAGAATAGAGAACAGAGCAAGACGACTCATCTCTCGCCTTGACCCATCCTGGATAGATCTGTCATTTCAGCAGAGACTTCAACACCGGAGGGATATGGGTGGCCTTACAGTTATGTACAAGGCCAATATTGTCAAAGTACCACACGTGGCTCCACTCCGAGGACAGCGAGAAGTGAGCTTCTATACCACAAGACGGGCAGCAAGCAACAACTTGACTGTAACCTTCTCCAGAACAGCAATACATCTAAGATCATTTATTCCCAGATGACTCGAGTCTGGAACATGTTCGTACAGCACAACGACATCAACGAAATAAAGTCAACTGATCAAATGAAATACTGGTCCACAAATGGCTCCAACTTCATCCTGTTCCCTACTTGTATGTCTCAATAAAAAGGCTTTTAAATGAGCTGATGTAGATAACAGCTCTTAGCTTGTAAATAAAGTTAGGAACCTTAACCTTGTACAACACTGTGTAAGAGAGATCAGAACAACAATACTCAGTAATAGAGACATTGTTTCTCACCTGAGGCTGGATAAGGTAGAAAACCTTGAATAAGCTACATAACCTTGGTAAGCCACAGGGACTAGGATGAAGCCACCAAGTCTTGTTAAGCCAGATATTTTGACCAGTTAATGAGAGTTAGAAAAAGCCAGGTGGAATTGTGTCGAAAAATGTGAAGCGGGAAGTGAGAGAAGTGTTGAAGGAGGAGGAGGAGGAGGAGGACGAGGAGGAGAACGAGGAGGAGGAGGACGAGGAGGAGCAGGAGGAGAACGAGGAAAAAGAGGACGAGGAAGAAGAGGAGGACGAGGAGGAAGAGGATGAGTGGGAGGAAGAGGAAGAGGAGGACGAGGACGAGGAGGAGGAAGAGGACAAAGAGAAAGAAGTGAAAGAGGTAAAAGAGGAAGAGGAGGTAAAAGAGGAGTATGAGAGAGGAACAACCATTACAAACTTAACTGTCGCTGTGAGAAGCACGACACAGCAAGGTCAGTGAGAAGGTCAACCTGAGCAACTATCTTCCTTGTAACCACCTTTCTTGTGAGTAACTACCTTCTTATAACTACCGTCCTTGTGAGTAATTACCTTTCTTATGAGTAACTACCTTCCTTGTAACCACCTTCCTCACGAGTGACCAACATCCTCATCTCAACGTCCACATAAACTCATGAGTGAGCAGCGCCACCAGTGTGACAACACACAACGACACTCTCACAAACACTAGTACTGATAAGGAAAACAACCACCGAGGGGAGTTAAAAGATAGCACTAGCAATAACGCTCACTCTGAAAGTGTTTGCTCGGATTTCATCCTCTTTCCTGCAACATTGCAAGCTCCTGATGTGTTGATTACAACACGAAAGGCCTAGAGCTATCTTTCAACTCCCCCACGATTGTTTTGCATCTTGTATTGCTTGTTCGCGACTGGTCAATTAGCAAGAACTCATTTAAAATTAAATCCTTTCTGAAATTTTCTCTTATACGTTTAAAGATATATTTTTTTCATTAATGTTAATGTAAAAAATTTTGATTTTGCACCAAAAGAATCTTAGAAAACTTACCTAACCTTATTATAACAAGAGCAATTTATTTTAGCCTAACCCAACTAAATATATTTTAAATACGTTTACAATAATTTAATACTAAACAAACACAATCAAATATATTTTTTTCGTTAGGTTCAGAATGATTTTGGCGAAATTATTGCATACACAAATTTTCACTTGTCCTATATGGCAAGATGAACGTTGCTATTTAAGCCAAGATCGCAAATTCTGCCTATTCGGCACGACATTATATATATATATATATATATATATATATATATATATATATATATATATATATATATATATATATATATATATATATATATATATAAACCTGTAATATATGACCATACAAAGAGCTTCCAGTTAATCAGCTGACAGCAAGCGAGGGACCGACTCCTCCATGCAAACTCTACTTACAGGGGAAACCAGCAGCCCACAGCCCTCACTCTCATATTTACAATTGTCACTAATTCTTTAATGTGGGTTAGAGGGACATCTAGAACAAGCTTTACGCTTATTATAATTTATGATTACTGTGATGGCATGCAGGATGTATGTTTGTATGTCACAGATGACGGGGATAAACGACATATGTCACAACCATGCTCCTAACAGGACAAAATAGTGTGTTAGGTACTAAGATTAGAGGATAGAAGATAGAAAACAGAATGCACAGATTATAATTTAGAGGTCAGAAAATGGAGGTGAGAAGATAGGAGATAAAATCCTTAGGAGAGAGAAGTTAGAAGTTAAAGGTTAGAAAGGCATAAGTCAGAATAAGTTTAAAGGTAAAAGTTAGAAGTTAGAAGGCAGAGCTAGAATTTAGCAGTGATTTTTTTACATATCATTTAGTGATAGGATGGATAATGAGAACATTCAAGACAAGAGATGCCAAGCCAATGATGATCCTTTTTTAATCACTTGTTCTCTCTAGGCTGGAATACTGCTGTACATTAACATCCCCATTCAAGGTAGGTGAAATTGCAGAGCTAGAGAATGTACAGAGAACCTTTACTGCACGTATAAGTTCCATCAAACACCTTAACTACTGGGAACGCCTGGAGGCACTTGACTTGTACTCACTGGAGCGCAGGCGAGAGATATATATCATAATCCACACCTGGATTTTTTCTGGAGGGACTGCTCCCTAACCTGCACACAGAAATCACTCCCTACGAAAGCAAAAGACTTGGTAGGCGATGCAACATACCCCTAGTGAAAAGTAGGGGCGTCACTTGGTACACTAAGAGAAAATACCAAGTGTCCGGGGCCCAAGACTGTTCAACAGCCTCCCACCAGCCATAAGGGAAATTACCAATAGACCTCTGGTTGCCTTCAAGAGGGAGCTGGACAGATACCTAAAGTCAGTGCTAGATCAGCCGGGTTGTGGTTCGTAAGTTGGACTACGTGCGGCCAGCAGTAACAGCCTCGTTGATCAGGCCCTGATCCACCGGGAGGCCTGGTCGTGAACCGGGCCGCGGGGGCGTTGATCCCCGGAATGCACTCCAGGTAGGTAGTGTTACTCTGTCAGCCAGCCTGGGACAGTGACCGGTTTTACTGTCACCCAGCCTGGGACAGTGACCGGTTTTACTGTCACCCAGCCTGGGACAGTGACCGGATTTACTGTCACCCAGCCTGGGACAGTGACCGGTTTTACCGTCAGCCAGCCTGGGACAGTGACCGGATTTACTGTCACCCAGCCTGGGACAGTGACCGGTTTTACCGTCAGCCAGCCTGGGACAGTGACCGGTTTTACTTTCACCCAGCCAGGGACAGTGACTCTGGAGCACAGCAGCACCAACAGCAGGACAAGACGGAGGCTTCCTGACCACTAGCTACAGCAGCATCGGTAGATGACAGTCTTCTTTCGATCTCAGCCTGACAACATCACTGTCAAGATCACTTAAGAGACGGTGCGCGAGACACACCCCAAAGAGATAGCGAGACAGATGAGAGTCAAGTGAGGGAGCTGAGAGAGTCGAGTAAGGGAGCTGAGGAAGGAGAAAGTCTCTCTCTCCCTCTCTCTCTCTCTCTCTCTCTCTCTCTCTCTCTCTCTCTCTCAGGTCACTAGCTTCAGCCTTGGCTTCCTCCTGAGGTAACTTCGAATGCCTTCAGAAGCTGAGGCGATAAAGACCTCAGATGATTGAATACTACAGGTGGGAGGGGTCTTGACAGGTTCTACAAGAGGGGAGACGGGAGGGGGTCTTGCCAGGTCCCACAGGAAGCAAGAGAAGGGGTCTTGCCAAGTCCCACAGGAAGCAAGAGAAGGGGTCTTGCCAAGTCCCACAGGAAGCAAGAGAAGGGGTCTTGCCAAGTCCCACAGGAAGCAAGAGAAGGGGTCTTGCCAAGTCCCACAGGAAGCAAGAGAAGGGGTCTTGCCAAGTCCCACAGGAAGCAAGAGAAGGGGTCTTGCCAAGTCCCACAGGGAACAGTGTACTGCTACAGTACTACAAGCACCTGCAGTGCTGCTACATTACTACAAGCACCTGCAGTGCTGCTACAGTACAACAATCACCTGCAGTGCTGCTACAGTACAACAATCACCTGCAGTACTGCTACAGTACAAGCACTTGCAGTACTGCTACAGTACAAGCACTTGCAGTACTGCTACAGTACAAGCACTTGCAGTACTGCTACAGTACAAGCACCTGCAGTGCTGCTACATTACTACAAGCACCTGCAGTGCTGCTACAGTACAACAATCACCTGCAGTGCTGCTACAGTACAACAATCACCTGCAGTGCTGCTACAGTACAACAATCACCTGCAGTACTGCTACAGTACAACAATCACCTGCAGTACTGCTACAGTACAACAATCACCTGCAGTACTGCTACAGTACAACAAGCACCTGCAGTGCTGCTACAGTACTACAATCACCTGCAGTACTGCTACAGTACAACAATCACCTGCAGTACTGCTACAGTACAACAATCACCTGCAGTACTGCTACAGTACAACAAGCACCTGCAGTGCTGCTACAGTACTACAATCACCTGCAGTACTGCTACAGCACAACAATCACCTGCAGTACTGCTACAGTACAAGCACCTACAGTGCTGCTACAGTACTACAAGCACCTGCAGTGCTGCTACAGTACAACAATCACCTGCAGTGCTGCTACAGTACTACAATCACCTGCAGTGCTGCTACAGTACTATAATCACCTGCAGTGCTGCTGCAGTAATACAATCACCTGCAGTGCTGCTACAGTACAACAATCACCTGCAGTGCTGCTACAGTACTACAATCACCTGCAGTGCTGCTACAGTACAACAATCACCTCCAGTGCTGCTACAGTACTACAAGCACCTGCAGTGCTGCTACAGTACAATCACCTGCAGTGCTGCTACAGTACTACAAGCACCTGCAGTGCTGCTACAGTACAATCACCTGCAGTGCTGCTACAGTACTACAATCACCAACAGTGCTGCTACAGTACAACAATCACCTGCAGTACTGCTACAGTACTACAATCACATGCAGTGCTGCTACAGTACTACAATCACCTGCAGTGCTGCTACAGTACAATCACCTGCAGTGCTGCTACAGTACTACAATCACCTGCAGTGCTGCTACAGTACTACAATCACCTACAGTGCTGCTACAGTACAATCACCTGCAGTGCTGCTAAAGTACTACAATCACATGCAGTGCTGCTACAGTACTACAATCACCTGCAGTGCTGCTACAGTACAATCACCTACAGTGCTGCTACAGTACTACAATCACCTGCAGTGCTGCTACAGTACAATCACCTGCAGTACTGCTACAGTACTACAAGCACCTACAGTGCTGCTACAGTACTACAAGCACCTGCAGTACTGCTACAGTACTACAAGCACCTGCAGTACTGCTACAGTACTACAAGCACCTACAGTGCTGCTACAGTACTACAATCACCTGCATTACTGCTACAGTACTACAATCACCTGCAGTGCTGCTACAGTACAACAATCACTTGCAGTGCTGCTACAGTACTACAATCACCTGCAGTACTGCTACAGTACAAGCACCTACAGTGCTGCTACAGTACTACAATCACCTGCAGTACTGCTACAGTACAAGCACCTACAGTGCTGCTACAGTACTACAAGCACCTACAGTGCTGCTACAGTACAAGCACCTACAGTGCTGCTACAGTACTACAAGCACCTACAGTGCTGCTACAATACTACAAGCACCTACAGTGCTGCTACAGTACAAGCACCTACAGTGCTGCTACAGTACTACAAGCACCTACAGTGCTGCTACAGTACTACAAGCACCTACAGTGCTGCTACAGTACTACAAGCACCTACAGTGCTGCTACAGTACTACAAGCACCTACAGTGCTGCTATAGTACTACAATCACCTGCAGTACTGCTACAGTACAAGCACCTGCAGTGCTGCTACAGTACTACAAGCACCTACAGTGCTGCTACAGTACTACAAGCACCTACAGTGCTGATACAGTACTACAAGCACCTGCAGTGCTGCTACAGTACAAGCACCTGCAGTGCTGCTACAGTACTACAAGCACCAGCAATGCTGCTACAGTAATACAAGCACCTGCATTACTGCTACAGTACTACAAGCACCTACAGTGCTGCTACAGTACTACAAGCACCAGCAATGCTGCTACAGTACTACAAGCACCTGCATTACTGCTACAGTACTACAAGCACCTACAGTGCTGCTACAGTACTACAAGCACCTGCAGTACTGCTACAGTACTACAAGCACCTACAGTGCTGCTACAGTACTACAAGCACCTGCAGTACTGCTACAGTACTACAAGCACCTACAGTACTGCTACAGTACAAGCACCTACAGTGCTGCTACAGTACTACAAGCACCTACAGTGCTGCTACAGTACTACATGCACCTACAGTACTGCTACAGTACTACAAGCACCTACAGTACTGCTACAGTACTACAAGCACCTACAGTACTGCTACAGTACAAGCACCTACAGTGCTGCTACAGTACAAGCACCTACAGTGCTGCTACAGTACTACAAGCACCTACAGTGCTGCTACAGTACAAGCACCTACAGTGCTGCTACAGTACAAGCACCTACAGTGCTGCTACAGTACTACAAGCACCTACAGTGCTGCTACAGTACTACAAGCACCTACAGTGCTGCTACAGTACTACAAGCACCTACAGTGCTGCTACAGTACAAGCACCTACAGTGCTGCTACAGTACTACAAGCACCTGCAGTACTGCTACAGTACTACAAGCACCTACAGTGCTGCTACAGTACTACAAGCACCTACAGTGCTGCTACAGTACAAGCACCTACAGTGCTGCTACAGTATAAGCACCTGCAGTACTGCTACAGTACTACAAGCACCTACAGTGCTGCTACAGTACAAGCACCTGCAGTGCTGCTACAGTACTACAAGCACCTACAGTGCCGCTACAGTACAAGCACCTACAGTGCTGCTACAGTACAAGCACCTGCAGTACTGCTACAGTACTACAAGCACCTGCAGTGCTGCTACAGTACAAGCACCTACAGTACTGCTACAGTACAAGCACCTGCAGTGCTGCTACAGTACTACAAGCACCTGCAGTACTGCTACAGTACTACAAGCACCTGCAGTGCTGCTACAGTACTACAAGCACCTACAGTGCTGCTACAGTACTACAAGCACCTACAGTGCTGCTACAGTACTACAAGCACCTACAGTGCTGCTACAGTACAAGCACCTACAGTACTGCTACAGTACTACAAGCACCTGCAGTGCTGCTACAGTACAAGCACCTGCAGTGCTGCTACAGTACTACAAGCACCTACAGTGCTGCTACAGTACTACAAGCACCTACAGTGCTGCTACAGTACTACAAGCACCTACAGTGCTGCTACAGTACAAGCACCTACAGTGCTGCTACAGTACAAGCACCTACAGTGCTGCTACAGTACTACAAGCACCTACAGTGCTGCTACAGTACTACAAGCACCTACAGTGCTGCTACAGTACTACAAGCACCTACAGTGCTGCTACAGTACTACAAGCACCTACAGTGCTGCTACAGTACAAGCACCTACAGTGCTGCTACAGTACTACAAGCACCTACAGTGCTGCTACAGTACAAGCACCTACAGTGCTGCTACAGTACTACAAGCACCTACAGTGCTGCTACAGTACTACAAGCACCTACAGTGCTGCTACAGTACTACAAGCACCTACAGTGCTGCTACAGTACTACAAGCACCTACAGTGCTGCTACAGTACTACAAGCACCTACAGTGCTGCTACAGTACTACAATCACCTGCAGTACTGCTACAGTACAAGCACCTACAGTGCTGCTACAGTACTACAAGCACCTACAGTGCTGCTACAGTACAAGCACCTACAGTGCTGCTACAGTACTACAAGCACCTACAGTGCTGCTACAGTACAAGCACATACAGTGCTGCTACAATACTACAAGCACCTACAGTGCTGCTACAGTACTACAAGCACCTACAGTGCTGCTACAGTACTACAAGCACCTACAGTGCTGCTACAGTACAAGCACCTACAGTGCTGCTACAGTACTACAAGCACCTACAGTGCTGCTACAGTACTACAATCACCTGCAGTACTGCTACAGTACAAGCACCTGCAGTACTGCTACAGTACAAGCACCTGCAGTGCTGCTACAGTACTACAAGCACCTACAGTGCTGCTACAGTACTACAAGCACCTACAGTGCTGCTACAGTACTACAAGCACCTGCAGTGCTGCTACAGTACAAGCACCTGCAGTGCTGCTACAGTACTACAAGCACCAGCAATGCTGCTACAGTAATACAAGCACCTGCATTACTGCTACAGTACTACAAGCACCTACAGTGCTGCTACAGTACTACAAGCACCAGCAATGCTGCTACAGTACTACAAGCACCTGCATTACTGCTACAGTACTACAAGCACCTACAGTGCTGCTACAGTACTACAAGCACCTGCAGTACTGCTACAGTACTACAAGCACCTACAGTGCTGCTACAGTACTACAAGCACCTGCAGTACTGCTACAGTACTACAAGCACCTACAGTACTGCTACAGTACAAGCACCTACAGTGCTGCTACAGTACTACAAGCACCTACAGTGCTGCTACAGTACTACATGCACCTACAGTACTGCTACAGTACTACAAGCACCTACAGTGCTGCTACAGTACTACAAGCACCTACAGTACTGCTACAGTACAAGCACCTACAGTGCTGCTACAGTACTACAAGCACCTACAGTGCTGCTACAGTACTACAAGCACCTACAGTGCTGCTACAGTACTACAAGCTCCTACAGTGCTGCTACAGTACTACAAGCACCTACAGTGCTGCTACAGTACTACAAGCACCTACAGTGCTGCTACAGTACTACAAGCACCTACAGTGCTGCTACAGTACTACAAGCACCTACAGTGCTGCTACAGTACAAGCACCTACAGTGCTGCTACAGTACTACAAGCACCTGCAGTACTGCTACAGTACTACAAGCACCTACAGTGCTGCTACAGTACTACAAGCACCTACAGTGCTGCTACAGTACTACAAGCACCTACAGTGCTGCTACAGTATAAGCACCTGCAGTACTGCTACAGTACTACAAGCACCTACAGTGCTGCTACAGTACAAGCACCTGCAGTGCTGCTACAGTACTACGAGCACCTACAGTGCCGCTACAGTACTACAAGCACCTACAGTGCTGCTACAGTACTACAAGCACCTACAGTGCTGCTACAGTACAAGCACCTACAGTGCTGCTACAGTAAAAGCACCTACAGTGCTGCTACAGTACTACAAGCACCTACAGTGCTGCTACAGTACTACAAGCACCTACAGTGCTGCTACAGTACTACAAGCAACTACAGTGCTGCTACAGTACTACAAGCACCTACAGTGCTGCTACAGTACTACAAGCACCTACAGTGCTGCTACAGTACTACAAGCACCTACAGTGCTGCTACAGTACAAGCACCTACAGTGCTGCTACAGTACTACAAGCACCTACAGTGCTGCTACAGTACTACAAGCACCTACAGTACTGCTACAGTACAAGCACCTACAGTGCTGCTACAGTACTACAAGCACCTACAGTGCTGCTACAGTACTACAAGCACCTACAGTACTGCTACAGTACAAGCACCTACAGTGCTGCTACAGTACTACAAGCACCTACAGTGCTGCTACAGTACAAGCACCTACAGTGCTGCTACAGTACTACAAGCACCTACAGTGCTGCTACAGTACTACAAGCACCTACAGTGCTGCTACAGTACTACAAGCACCTACAGTGCTGCTACAGTACAAGCACCTACAGTGCTGCTACAGTACAAGCACCTACAGTGCTGCTACAGTACAAGCACCTACAGTGCTGCTACAGTACAAGCACCTACAGTGCTGCTTACAGTACAAGCACCTACAGTGCTGCTACAGTACTACAAGCACCTACAGTGCTGCTACAGTACTACAAGCACCTACAGTGCTGCTACAGTACTACAAGCACCTACAGTGCTGCTACAGTACTACAAGCACCTACAGTGCTGCTACAGTACTACAAGCACCTACAGTGCTGCTACAGTACAAGCACCTACAGTGCTGCTACAGTACTACAAGCACCTACAGTGCTGCTACAGTACTACAAGCACCTACAGTGCTGCTACAGTACTACAAGCACCTACAGTGCTGCTACAGTACTACAAGCACCTACAGTGCTGCTACAGTACTACAAGCACCTACAGTGCTGCTACAGTACTACAAGCACCTACAGTGCTGCTACAGTACTACAAGCACCTACAGTGCTGCTACAGTACTACAAGCACCTACAGTGCTGCTACAGTACTACAAGCACCTACAGTGCTGCTACAGTACTACAAGCACCTACAGTGCTGCTACAGTACTACAAGCACCTACAGTGCTGCTACAGTACTACAAGCACCTACAGTGCTGCTACAGTACTACAAGCACCTACAGTGCTGCTACAGTACTACAAGCACCTACAGTGCTGCTACAGTACTACAAGCACCTACAGTGCTGCTACAGTACTACAAGCACCTACAGTGCTGCTACACGTACTACAAGCACCTACAGTGCTGCTACAGTACAAGCACCTACAGTGCTGCTACAGTACAAGCACCTACAGTGCTGCTACAGTACTACAAGCACCTACAGTGCTGCTACAGTACTACAAGCACCTACAGTGCTGCTACAGTACTACAAGCACCTACAGTGCTGCTACAGTACTACAAGCACCTACAGTGCTGCTACAGTACTACAAGCACCTACAGTGCTGCTACAGTACTACAAGCACCTACAGTGCTGCTACAGTACTACAAGCACCTACAGTGCTGCTACAGTACTACAAGCGGATATACAACAAGTCTTCCAGTGGGACGCAGTCAACAATACGATGCTCACTTGGGAACAAATTTTATTTGCTACGTTATGGAAAACTTGAGGAAATAAAAGCTAGAAGGAAATATAAAACTAATTCTAAGCACACAACTGAACGAGAAACTAACGTTAAGGACCTGGGAGTGATAATGTCAGTGTTAGAGAATCTCATCTTCAAGGACCACAACAATGTTACTATCACAACCACGAGGATAATGATAGGATTGATAATGAGAACCTTGAAAACAAGGGATGCCAAGCCAGTGATGATCCTCTTTATGTCACTTGTTTTCTCTAGGCTGCTCTGCTGTTGTACACTAACAGCTCCTTTCGAGACAAGTGAAACTGCAGATCTGGAGACTGTATAGAGGGCCTTCACTGGAAAGAAATTGAAGTCCCTTGACCTATACTCCCTGGAACGTAGGCGAGAAAGATATATCATAGTTTACACTTGGAAAACCCTAAAGGGACTGATTCCAAATCTACACACAGAAATTACTGCTTATGAAAGAGGCTTCGCAGACGATGTAACATCCCCCATTAAAATGCAGGGGTGCCACGAGTACAACTCAGAGACAACACAGTAAGTGTAAGGAGCTCCAGACTGCTCAATAACCTTTTGTCATACGTAAGAGACATTAACGGTAGTCCCCTGGCTGTCTTCAGGAAAGAACTTGGCAAGGTCTTCAAGTCAGTTCCTGGCCAGCCGAGCTGTTGTGCGTATGTTGGACTACGTGCTACCAGCAGTAACAGCCTGGTTGGTCAAGCCTTGATCCACAAGGAGGCCTGGTCTGGAACCGGGCCGAAGGGGGGCTCTGACCCCCCCACAAACTTAATTTAGATATCTTTCATGTATATGATAGTTACACTGTGGGAACACCCACAGTGTGATGTTACACTATTCTATATGTTATTTACAGTGTGGGAACTAAAGCTAGCTGTATTTCCCTGTCATATTCCATCAAACATGACGTGATGAAATGTGTTAGTGGGAACTGAGGAACTTCAGCGCAGTGTTGAAGGCTCGACCCTCCGTCAGTCCGTCCGTGAGAGGGAGAAAAAACTGATGAAGGTAACAGCTCTTGACGTGTAAATAAAGTTAGAAATCCTTAACCTAACCTTGTAAAACCCTCTGTAGAGAGAGAGAGAGAGAGAGAGAGAGAGAGAGAGAGAGAGAGAGAGAGGAGATGAGGGGACTATCTGATAAGAAATTCTTCTAGAGTCCCCCTTTCCCAGGACTCGAGGGAAGGAACGAACACCTGGGACGTCAAGACCTGGGACGTCAAGACCTGGGACGTCAAGACCTGGGACGTCAAGACCTGGGACGTCAAGACCTGGGACGTCAAGACCTGGGACGTCAAGACCTGGGACGTCAAGACCTGGGACGTCAAGTCCTGGGACGTCAAGTCCTGGGATGTCAAGACCTCAGAGAGTCTTCCTTGAGGAGAAAGAGAGAGAAGTGTGTTGTTTATTTGCGTGAAGGGTAACACACAGCTCGGCGCACTCAGACACACAAGCCGCCAATCAGGCTTTCCTGCCTGGCTGTGGCTCCATCGTGTCCCATTATTCCTGATGGGTTAATGGGTTTTTCTGACACCCTTCACGTGTTGTATGGGGATGGGGATTTCAACCCTATTAATGGGCTTTAATGGGGTTCTTATCGCGTTACTTAGAATGGTAATTGTTTAGTTTCTTAGGAATGGTGGTGGTGACCTTAAGAATGGTGGTGGTGACCTTAAGAATGGTGGTGGTGACCTTAAGAATGGTGGTGGTGACCTTAAGAATGGTGGTGATGACCTTAAGAATGGTGGTGGTGACCTTAAGAATGGTGGTGGTGACCTTAAGAATGGTGGGGATGACCTTAAGAATGGTGGTGGTGACCTTAAGAATGGTGGTGGTGACGTTAAGAATGGTGGTGGTGACCTTAAGAATGGTGGTGATGACCTTAAGAATGGTGGTGATGACCTTAAGAATGGTGGTGGTGACCTTAAGAATGGTGGTGGTGACCTTAAGAATGGTGGTGGTGACCTTAATTAAGAATGGTGGTGGTGACCTTAAGAATGGTGGTGGTGACCTTAAGAATGGTGGTGGTGACCTTAAGAATGGTGGTGATGACCTTAAGAATGGTGGTGATGACCTTAAGAATGGTGGTGGTGACCTTAAGAATGGTGGTGATGACCTTAAGAATGGTGGGGATGACCTTAAGAATGGTGGTGGTGACCTTAAGAATGGTGGTGACCTTAAGAATGGTGGTGATGACCTTAAGAATGGTGGTGATGACCTTAAGAATGGTGGTGGTGACCTTAAGAATGGTGGTGGTGACCTTAAGAATGACCGACACTGTCCAGTACTGTCTCGATTCCAGTGTTCACTCACTGGATGACTGACACTGTCCACTCAGAGGTCTGAGTGCCTGTGCCAAGCCAGGCTGATACACTGCCTCAGCCACTCAGATTCAGTGCCTGTGCCAAGCCAGGCTGATACACTGCCTCAGCCACTCAGATTGAGTGCCTGTGCCAAGCCAGGCTGATGCACTGCCTCAGCCACTCAGAGATGTGACAGTCTAGGTCAGGATGCTTCAGTTGTTGCCCTAATCAGGTGAGGGGCCGCTGAGTGAGGGGCCGCTGAGTGAGGACCCCTGAGTGAGGGGCCGCTGAGTGAGGACCCCTGAGTGAGGGGCCGCTGAGTGAGGACCCCTGAGTGAGGGACCATGAGTGAAGACCCCTGATTGAGGGACCATGAGTGAGTGGTCCTTAGTGGAGGCTTATGGTAATTTGCAGTAGGGTGAACGTCTTGTTATTTTGGAAGGAACGGAAGTCTCCCTTCCTTCCTTCCCTCCCTTCCTTCCTTCCCTTCCTTCCTTCCCTTCCTTCCTTCCCTTCCTCCTCCCTTCCTTCCCTCCCTCCCTTCCCTCCCTTCCTTCCCTTTTCCTTCCTTCCTTCCTTCCCTCCCTCCCTCCCTCCCTTCCCTCCCTCCCTTCCCTCCCTCCCTTCCTTCCCTCCCTTCCTTCCTTCCCTCCCTTCCAAGTGATCCACACAAGCTTGGAAAACAATTAATTTTTAATAAATTAACTTGTATACAACACCTGTGTTGTAGCCAGTATATACAACACCTGTGTTGTAGCCAGTATATACAACGCCTGTGTTGTAGCCAGTATATACAACACCTGTGTTGTAGCCAGTATATACAACACCTGTGTTGTAGCCAGTATATACAACGCCTGTGTTGTAGCCAGTATATACAACGCCTGTGTTGTAGCCAGTATATACAACGCCTGTGTTGTAGCCAGTATATACAACGCCTGTGTTGTAGCCAGTTTTATACAACGCCTGTGTTGTAGCCAGTATATACAACAGCTGTGTTGTAGCCAACGTATACAACAGCTGCGTTGTAGCCAACGTATACAACAGCTGTGTTGTAGCCAACGTATACAACAGCTGTTGTAGCCAACGTATACAACAGCTGTGTTGTAGCCAGTATATACAACACCTGTGTTGTAGCCAGTATATACAACGCCTGTGTTGTAGCCAGTATATACAACGCCTGTGTTGTAGCCAGTATATACAACAGCTGTGTTGTAGCCAACGTATACAACAGCTGCGTTGTAGCCAACGTATACAACAGCTGTGTTGTAGCCAACGTATACAACAGCTGTTGTAGCCAACGTATACAACAGCTGTGTTGTAGCCAGTATATACAACACCTGTGTTGTAGCCAGTATATACAACACCTGTGTTGTAGCCAGTATATACAACACCTGTGTTGTAGCCAGTATATACAACAGCTGTGTTGTAGCCAACGTATACAACAGCTGTTGTAGCCAACGTATACAACAGCTGTTGTAGCCAACGTATACAACAGCTGTGTTGTAGCCAACGTATACAACAGCTGTGTTGTAGCCAACGTATACAACAGCTGTGTTGTAGCCAACGTATACAACAGCTGTGTTGTAGCCAACGTATACAACAGCTGTGTTGTAGCCAACGTATACAACAGCTGTGTTGTAGCCAACGTAAAACAACAGCTGTGTTGTAGCCAACGTATACAACAGCTGTGTTGTAGCCAACTATACAACAGCTGTGTTTGTAGCCAACGTATACAACAGCTGTGTTGTAGCCAACGTATACAACAGCTGTGTTGTAGCCAACGTATACAACAGCTGTGTTGTAGCCAACGTATACAACAGCTGTGTTGTAGCCAACGTATACAACAGCTGTGTTGTAGCCAACGTATACAACAGCTGTGTTGTAGCCAACGTATACAACAGCTGTGTTGTAGCCAACGTATACAACAGCTGTGTTGTAGCCAACGTATACAACAGCTGTGTTGTAGCCAACGTATACAACAGCTGTGTTGTAGCCAACGTATACAACAGCTGTGTTGTAGCCAACGTATACAACAGCTGTGTTGTAGCCAACGTATACAACAGCTGTGTTGTAGCCAACGTATACAACAGCTGTGTTGTAGCCAACGTATACAACAGCTGTGTTGTAGCCAACGTATACAACAGCTGTGTTGTAGCCAACGTATACAACAGCTGTGTTGTAGCCAACGTATACAACAGCTGTGTTGTAGCCAACGTATACAACAGCTGTGTTGTAGCCAACGTATACAACAGCTGTGTTGTAGCCAACGTATACAACAGCTGTGTTGTAGCCAACGTATACAACAGCTGTGTTGTAGCCAACGTATACAACAGCTGTGTTGTAGCCAACGTATACAACAGCTGTGTTGTAGCCAACGTATACAACAGCTGTGTTGTAGCCAACGTATACAACAGCTGTTGTAGCCAACGTATACAACAGCTGTGTTGTAGCCAACGTATACAACAGCTGTTGTAGCCAACGTATACAACAGCTGTTGTAGCCAACGTATACAACAGCTGTTGTAGCCAACGTATACAACAGCTGTTGTAGCCAACGTATACAACAGCTGTTGTAGCCAACATATACAACAGCTGTTGTAGCTAACGTATACAACAGCTGTTGTAGCCAACGTGTACAACAGCTGTGTTGTAGCCAGTATATACAACAGCTGTGTTTAGAACAAATCATGTTCTTCAAATCCCACAAAGATATTAAGAAATGGCTGAATAACGCCAGCTAGTACACATCAACCTTCGTCTTTACAAAGTCGACCCAGAGGCAGCAGATAAATCTATGGAGTACGTCACAGCACAGTGTGTTGGTCTAAAGACAACCTGGAGTCGACGGATCATTCTGCCAGCACAAGAAGAGTATTTACTGAGGCATCACATAAAAGTATCTCTCCGGTATTGTGGCTGTCTACCAGAGGGCCATGTAATACTGGAGAGAGGTTAGGTTAGGTAAGGTTTGTCAGGAAACAGGACAAGTGTTTCCTGATGTGGGTCTTAAGTCATATAACCTGCCTCTGGAGCTTTTGGTCATCTGACCGAGGCCTTCCACTGGCCTACGATTCATGTGCTATATGCCCAAGTTGTGGTAGGGTCCGGCAGGTGTCACTGTCAAACAATACAGTCTGTGTGTGTTTCGTTTTTCCTCGTCAAATGATAGACAAGTGGCGAATCTCTGATATGTCCGGAAACAATGCTATCAACCGGTGAGATAGAACAATCATGGTTATTGTTAGTTCAGGTAGACGAAACAATAGACGTATCGTCTCCCTCACAGTTCCTGTTGTTTACCAGCTATCAGTATGAAGATTCTACTGAAGAACAATTTATTTTTTACCATCCAATTGAAACAACTACTGACACTGGTAGTCAAGAATGAAAGTCACAATACTGTGATTGGAACAATGCATAATGCATATAGGAAAAACTGATGACGTTTCGGTCCGACTTGTATACTGACAGTGTTGTGAATTTATAAAGTTACATTTTTTTAAATAGACAGGCTTCTTCTCTGCAGAGTTTGTACAACTGGAGCTCCATAAAGACTACGAACAACATCCAAGGCAGAGTTCTGAACACACGACTCTTCAAGACACTCGCCCCTCACGGAAGGTTCCTTGAAGTTGGTGAGGGGATCTTGATTTAGGGAATTGGATCTGTGCTCCAGTTCCCCGAATTAAGCCTGAATGCCTTCCACATCCCCCCCCCCCCGGCGCTGTATAATCCTACGGGTTTAGCGCTTCCCCTTGATTATAATAATAATAATTCAAGACACTCGGCCAGGACCTGGCTTCAGACCACATGAATCTCTTTCATAGGCAAGTTCACTGGTTACCCGAGGTAACATACTGGAACGTGTTCTGGAATTACGCCAGGAGCTGAGTACGTTCATGGAAGCTCCAGGGGAACACTTGAGCTTCAAGCTCCACTCAACAGTAAAAGTTTTGTGTTGTCACTTGCTTACCTTACAGACTTTTTCAAACACTGGATGAATTAAATCTGAAGCCTCGAGGACAAGAACAGAAGACAATGATTAATTAAGAACACTCACTGTCTATGTTATTATGTTATACACGCACTGCCTTTCTTGCGTTATGACGCACTGCCTTTCTTGCGTTATGACGCACTGCCTTTCTTGCGTTATGACGCACTGCCTTTCTTGCGTTATGACGCACTGCCTTTCTTGCGTTATGACGCACTGCCTTTCTTGCGTTATGACGCACTGCCTTTCTTGCGTTATGACGCACTGCCTTTCTTGCGTTATGACGCACTGCCTTTCTTGGGTTATGACGCACTGCCTTTCTTGCGTTATGACGCACTGCCTTTCTTGGGTTATGACGCACTGCCTTTCTTGGCTTATCCAGGGTGGCTAACCCTCCGGGGTTAAAAATCCGAACACAGTCCTATCATTACAAAGCTTCACGTTTAGAACAGAACAGTGGACACTGAACACGACTCTCCACTATCAGAGTACCTGCAGTACTTGCCTGGAGAGTACCTGCAGTACTTGCCTGGAGAGTACCTGCAGTACTTGCCTGGAGAGTACCTGCAGTACTTGCCTGGAGAGTAGCTGCAGTACTTGCCTGGAGAGTACCTGCAGTACTTGCCTGGAGAGTACCTGCAGTACTTGCCTGGAGAGTACCTGCAGTACTTGCCTGGAGAGTACCTGCAGTACTTGCCTGGAGAGTAGCTGCAGTACTTGCCTGGAGAGTACCTGCAGTACTTGCCTGGAGAGTACCTGCAGTACTTGCCTGGAGAGTACCTGCAGTACTTGCCTGGAGAGGGACCTCAGTACTTACCTGGAGAGTACCTGCAGTACTTGCCTGGAGAGTACCTGCAGCACTTGCCTGGAGAGTACCTGCAGCACTTGCCTGGAGAGTACCTGCAGTACTTGCCTGGAAGTACCTGCAGTACTTGCCTGGAGAGTACCGCAGTACTTGCCTGGAGAGTACCTGCAGTACTTGCCTGGAGAGTACCTGCAGTACTTGCCTGGAGAGTACCTGCAGTACTACCTGGAGAGTACCTGCAGTACTTGCCTGGAGAGTACCTGCAGTACTTGCCTGGAGAGTACCTGCAGTACTTGCCTGGAGAGTACCTGCAGTACTTGCCTGGAGAGTACCTGCAGTACTTGCCTGGAGAGTACCTGCAGTACTTGCCTGGAGAGTACCTGCAGTACTTGCCTGGAGAGTACCTGCAGTACTTGCCTGGAGAGTACCTGCAGTACTTGCCTGGAGAGTTACCTGCAGTACTTGCCTGGAGAGTACCTGCAGTACTTACCTGAGAGTACCTGCAGTACTTGCCTGAGAGTACCTGCAGTTTCTTGCCTGGAGAGTACCTGCAGTACTTACCTGGAGAGTACCTGCAGTACTTGCCTGGAGAGTACCTGCATACTTGCCTGGGAGAGTAAACCCGCAGTACTTGCCTGGAGAGTACCTGCAGTACTTGCCTGGAGAGTACCTGCAGTACTTGCCTGGAGAGTACCTGCAGTACTTGCCTGGAGAGTACCTGCAGTACTTGCCTGGAGAGTACCTGCAGTACTTGCCTGGAGAGTACCTGCAGTACTTGCCTGGAGAGTAGCTGCAGTACTTGCCTGGAGAGTAGCTGCAGTACTTGCCTGGAGAGTAGCTGCAGTACTTGCCTGGAGAGTAGCTGCAGTACTTGCCTGGAGAGTACCTGCAGTACTTGCCTGGAGAGTACCTGCAGTACTTGCCTGGAGAGTACCTGCAGTACTTGCCTGGAGAGTACCTGCAGTACTTGCCTGGAGAGTAGCTGCAGTACTTGCCTGGAGAGTACCTGCAGTACTTGCCTGGAGAGTACCTGCAGTACTTGCCTGGAGAGTACCTGCAGTACTTGCCTGGAGAGTACCTGCAGTACTTGCCTGGAGAGTACCTGCAGTACTTGCCTGGAGAGTACCTGCAGTACTTGCCTGGAGAGTACCTGCAGTACTTGCCTGGAGAGTAGCTGCAGTACTTGCCTGGAGAGTAGCTGCAGTACTTGCCTGGAGAGTAGCTGCAGTACTTGCCTGGAGAGTAGCTGCAGTACTTGCCTGGAGAGTACCTGCAGTACTTGCCTGGAGAGTACCTGCAGTACTTGCCTGGAGAGTAGCTGCAGTACTTGCCTGGAGAGTAGCTGCAGTACTTGCCTGGAGAGTACCTGCAGTACTTGCCTGGAGAGTACCTGCAGTACTTGCCTGGAGAGTACCTGCAGTACTTGCCTGGAGAGTAGCTGCAGTACTTGCCTGGAGAGTAGCTGCAGTACTTGCCTGGAGAGTACCTGCAGTACTTGCCTGGAGAGTACCTGCAGTACTTGCCTGGAGAGTAGCTGCAGTACTTGCCTGGAGAGTACCTGCAGTACTTGCCTGGGGAGTACCTGCAGTACTTGCCTGGAGAGTACCTGCAGTACTTGCCTGGAGAGTACCTGCAGTACTTGCCTGGAGAGTACCTGCAGTACTTGCCTGGAGAGTACCTGCAGTACTTGCCTGGAGAGTACCTGCAGTACTTGCCTGGAGAGTAGCTGCAGTACTTGCCTGGAGAGTAGCTGCAGTACTTGCCTGGAGAGTAGCTGCAGTACTTGCCTGGAGAGTACCTGCAGTACTTGCCTGGAGAGTACCTGCAGTACTTGCCTGGAGAGTACCTGCAGTACTTGCCTGGAGAGTACCTGCAGTACTTGCCTGGAGAGTAGCTGCAGTACTTGCCTGGAGAGTACCTGCAGTACTTGCCTGGAGAGTACCTGCAGTACTTGCCTGGAGAGTACCTGCAGTACTTGCCTGGAGAGTACCTGCAGTACTTGCCTGGAGAGTACCTGCAGTACTTGCCTGGAGAGTACCTGCAGTACTTGCCTGGAGAGTAGCTGCAGTACTTGCCTGGAGAGTACCTGCAGTACTTGCCCGGAGAGTACCTGCAGTACTTGCCTGGAGAGTAGCTGCAGTACTTGCCTGGAGAGTAGCTGCAGTACTTGCCTGGAGAGTAGCTGCAGTACTTGCCTGGAGAGTACCTGCAGTACTTGCCTGGAGAGTAAACTGCAGTACTTGCCTGGAGAGTACCTGCAGTACTTGCCTGGAGAGTAGCTGCAGTACTTGCCTGGAGAGTACCTGCAGTACTTGCCTGGAGAGTACCTGCAGTACTTGCCTGGAGAGTACCTGCAGTACTTGCCTGGAGAGTAGCTGCAGTACTTGCCTGGAGAGTACCTGCAGTACTTGCCTGGAGAGTAGCTGCAGTACTTGCCTGGAGAGTACCTGCAGTACTTGCCTGGAGAGTAGCTGCAGTACTTGCCTGGAGAGTACCTGCAGTACTTGCCTGGAGAGTACCTGCAGTACTTGCCTGGAGAGTAGCTGCAGTACTTGCCTGGAGAGTAGCTGCAGTACTTGCCTGGAGAGTACCTGCAGTACTTGCCTGGAGAGTGGCTGCAGTACTTGCCTGGAGAGTAGCTGCAGTACTTGCCTGGAGAGTACCTGCAGTACTTGCCTGGAGAGTACCTGCAGTACTTGCCTGGAGAGTACCTGCAGCACTTGCCTGGAGAGTACCTGCAGTACTTGCCTGGAGAGTAGCTGCAGTACTTGCCTGGAGAGTAGCTGCAGTACTTGCCTGGAGAGTAGCTGCAGTACTTGCCTGGAGAGTACCTGCAGTACTTGCCTGGAGAGTACCTGCAGTACTTGCCTGGAGAGTAGCTGCAGTACTTGCCTGGAGAGTACCTGCAGTACTTGCCTGGAGAGTAGCTGCAGTACTTGCCTGGAGAGTACCTGCAGCACTTGCCTGGAGAGTACCTGCAGTACTTGCCTGGAGAGTAGCTGCAGTACTTGCCTGGAGAGTAGCTGCAGTACTTGCCTGGAGAGTAGCTGCAGTACTTGCCTGGAGAGTACCTGCAGTACTTGCCTGGAGAGTACCTGCAGTACTTGCCTGGAGAGTACCTGCAGTACTTGCCTGGAGAGTACCTGCAGTACTTGCCTGGAGAGTACCTGCAGTACTTGCCTGAGAGTACCTGCAGTACTTGCCTGGAGAGTACCTGCAGTACTTGCCTGGAGAGTACCTGCAGTACTTGCCTGAGAGTACCTGCAGTACTTGCCTGGAGAGTAGCTGCAGTACTTGCCTGGAGAGTAGCTGCAGTACTTGCCTGGAGAGTAGCTGCAGTACTTGCCTGGAGAGTACCTGCAGTACTGCCTGGAGAGTAGCTGCAGTACTTGCCTGGAGAGTACCTGCAGTACTTGCCTGGAGAGTACCTGCAGTACTTGCCTGGAGAGTACCTGCAGTACTTGCCTGGAGAGTAGCTGCAGTACTTGCCTGGAGAGTAGCTGCAGTACTTGCCTGGAGAGTACCTGCAGTACCTTGCCTGGAGAGTAGCTGCAGTACTTGCCTGGAGAGTAGCTGCAGTACTTGCCTGGAGAGTAGCTGCAGTACTTGCCTGGAGAGTAGCTGCAGTACTTGCCTGGAGAGTAGCTGCAGTAACTTGCCTGGAGAGTAGCTGCAGTACTTGCCTGGAGAGTAGCTGCAGTACTTGCCTGGAGAGTAGCTGCAGTACTTGCCTGGAGAGTAGCTGCAGTACTTGCACTGGAGAGTAGCTGCAGTACTTGCCTGGAGAGTACCTGCAGTACTTGCCTGGAGAGTACCTGCAGTACTTGCCTGGAGAGTACCTGCAGTACTTGCCTGGAGAGTACCTGCAGCACTTGCCTGGAGAGTACCTGCAGCACTTGCCTGGAGAGTACCTGCAGCACTTGCCTGGAGAGTACCTGCAGCACTTGCCTGGAGAGTACCTGCAGCACTTGCCTGAGAGTAACCTGCAGCACTTGCCTGGAGAGTACCTGCAGCACTTGCCTGGAGAGTACCTGCAGCACTTGCCTGGAGAGTACCTGCAGCACTTGCCTGGAGAGTACCTGCAGCACTTGCCTGGAGAGTACCTGCAGCACTTGCCTGGAGAGTACCTGCAGCACTTGCCTGGAGAGTACCTGCAGCACTTGCCTGGAGAGTACCTGCAGCACTTGCCTGGAGAGTACCTGCAGCACTTGCCTGGAGAGTACCTGCAGCACTTGCCTGGAGAGTACCTGCAGCACTTGCCTGGAGAGTACCTGCAGTACTTGCCTGGAGAGTACCTGCAGTACTTGCCTGGAGAGTACCTGCAGTACTTGCCTGGAGAGTACCAGCAACACTTCCCCGAGACACTGGTTGACACTGCAGTCGTGACTTACAATAAATACCCTCAGATGTCAGGTTAATGAGTAGCCTGACGAGACACAGGAACAGCTCTTGGGCCCGTCATCAATGAGAGGAACAGCCAGGGAGGGTTGATAGGAGAAGATTTTGGCAGGAATCTAGTGGTGAACTGAATCCATGGCCGGTGTGGGATTCAAGATTCACTGGCCATAGGTTCGAGACCCATCCCGTTCCGTGATTTGTTTACAAACGTGTATTTTGCTACGTTTTGGGTTGAAGACGGAGTTAATTGCTAAGTTGAGAACTGTTGCTATTCCTTCCTTCGTGGGTCAGGGTTGTGCCTTCACTGTTGCCAGTGAAGATGCAACAGTGATGTAACGTTGATGTTGAGCTTGAAGATTTGTCTGACACGCGTCACTGTTATTGTGGAGGTTTTTGTGTCACTTGTGTCACTGTTATTGTGAAGGTTTTTGTGTCACTTGTGTCACTGTTATTGTGAAGGTTTTTGTGTCACTTGTGTCACTGTTATTGTGGAGGTTTTTGTGTCACTTGTGTCACTGTTATTGTGGAGGTTTTTGTGTCACTTGCGTCACTGTTATTGTGAAGGTTTTTGTGTCACTTGTGTCACTGTTATTGTGAAGGTTTTTGTGTCACTTGTGTCACTGTTATTGTGAAGGTTTTTGTGTCACTTGTGTCACTGTTATTGTGAAGGTTTTTGTGTCACTTGTGTCACTGCTATTGTGAAGGTTTTTGTGTCACTTGTGTCACTGTTATTGTGGAGGTTTTTGTGTCACTTGTGTCACTGCTATTGTGAGGTTTTTGTGTCACTTGGCATGTTATGTGAGTTTGTGTCACTTGTGTCACGTTATTGTGAAGGTTTTTGTGTCACTTGTGTCACTGTTATTGTGAAGGTTTTTGTGTCACTTGTGTCACTGCTATTGTGGAGGTTTTTGTGTCACTTGTGTCACTGCTATTGTGGAGGTTTTTGTGTCACTTGCGTCACTGTTATTGTGAAGGTTTTTGTGTCACTTGTGTCACTGCTATTGTGAAGGTTTTTGTGTCACTTGTGTCACTGTTATTGTGAAGGTTTTTGTGTCACTTGTGTCACTGTTATTGTGGAGGTTTTTGTGTCACTTGTGTCACTGTTATTGTGGAGGTTTTTGTGTCACTTGTGTCACTGTTATTGTGGAGGTTTTTGTGTCACTTGTGTCACTGTTATTGTGAAGGTTTTTGTGTCACTTGTGTCACTGTTATTGTGAAGGTTTTTGTGTCACTTGTGTCACTGTTATTGTGGAGGTTTTTGTGTCACTTGTGTCACTGTTATTGTGGAGGTTTTTGTGTCACTTGTGTCACTGTTATTGTGAAGGTTTTTGTGTCACTTGTGTCACTGCTATTGTGGAGGTTTTTGTGTCACTTGTGTCACTGTTATTGTGGAGGTTTTTGTGTCACTTGTGTCACTGCTATTGTGGAGGTTTTTGTGTCACTGTTATTGTGGAGGTTTTTGTGTCACTGTTATTGTGGAGGTTTTTGTGTCACTGTTATTGTGGAGGTTTTTGTGTCACTGTTATTGTGGAGGTTTTTGTGTCACTGTTATTGTGGAGGTTTTTGTGTCACTTATTGTGGAGGTTTTTGTGTCACTTGTGTCACTGCTATTGTGGAGGTTTTTGTGTCACTGTTATTGTGGAGGTTTTTGCGTCACTGTTATTGTGGAGGTTTTTGTGTCACTTGTGTCACTGTTATTGTGAAGGTTTTTGTGTCACTTGTGTCACTGTTATTGTGGAGGTTTTTGTGTCACTTGTGTCACTGTTATTGTGGAGGTTTTTGTGTCACTTGCGTCACTGTTATTGTGAAGGTTTTTGTGTCACTTGTGTCACTGTTATTGTGAAGGTTTTTGTGTCACTGTTATTGTGGAGGTTTTTGTGTCGCTTGCGTCACTGTTATTGTGAAGGTTTTTGTGTCACTGTTATTGTGAAGGTTTTTGTGTCACTTGCGTCACTGTTATTGTGAAGGTTTTTGTGTCACTTGCGTCACTGTTATTGTGAAGGTTTTTGTGTCACTGTTATTGTGGAGGTTTTTGTGTCACTTGCGTCACTGTTATTGTGAAGGTTTTTGTGTCACTGTTATTGTGAAGGTTTTTGTGTCACTTGTGTCACTGTTATTGTGAAGGTTTTTGTGTCACTTGTGTCACTGTTATTGTGAAGGTTTTTGTGTCACTGTTATTGTGGAGGTTTTTGTGTCACTTGCGTCACTGTTATTGTGAAGGTTTTTGTGTCACTTGTGTCACTGTTATTGTGAAGGTTTTTGTGTCACTTGTGTCACTGTTATTGTGAAGGTTTTTGTGTCACTTGTGTCACTGTTATTGTGGAGGTTTTTGTGTCACTTGTGTCACTGCTATTGTGGAGGTTTTTGTGTCACTGTTATTGTGGAGGTTTTTGCGTCACTGTTATTGTGGAGGTTTTTGTGTCACTTGCGTCACTGTTATTGTGAAGGTTTTTGTGTCACTTGTGTCACTGTTATTGTGGAGGTTTTTGTGTCACTTGTGTCACTGTTATTGTGGAGGTTTTTGTGTCACTTGCGTCACTGTTATTGTGAAGGTTTTTGTGTCACTTGTGTCACTGTTATTGTGAAGGTTTTTGTGTCACTGTTATTGTGGAGGTTTTTGTGTCACTTGCGTCACTGTTATTGTGAAGGTTTTTGTGTCACTGTTATTGTGAAGGTTTTTGTGTCACTTGCGTCACTGTTATTGTGAAGGTTTTTGTGTCACTTGTGTCACTGTTATTGTGAAGGTTTTTGTGTCACTTGTGTCACTGTTATTGTGAAGGTTTTTGTGTCACTTGTGTCACTGTTATTGTGGAGGTTTTTGTGTCACTTGTGTCACTGTTATTGTGAAGGTTTTTGTGTCACTTGTGTCACTGTTATTGTGGAGGTTTTTGTGTCACTTGGTCACTGTTATTGTGAAGGTTTTTGTGTCACTTGTGTCACTGTTATTGTGAAGGTTTTTGTGTCACTTGTGTCACTGTTATTGTGGAGGTTTTTGTGTCACTTGTGTCACTGTTATTGTGAAGGTTTTTGTGTCACTTGTGTCACTGTTATTGTGAGGTTTTTGTGTCACTTGCGTCACTGTTATTGTGAAGGTTTTTGTGTCACTTGTGTCACTGTTATTGTGAAGGTTTTTGTGTCACTTGTGTCACTGTATTTTGGGTTTTGTGTCACTGTTGGAGGTTTTTGTGTCACTTGTGTCACTGTTATTGTGAAGGTTTTTGTGTCACTGTGTCACTGTTATTGTGAAGGTTTTTGTGTCACTTGTGTCACTGTTATTGTGGAGGTTTTTGTGTCACTTGTGTCACTGTTATTGTGGAGGTTTTTGTGTCACTTGTGTCACTGTTATTGTGAAGGTTTTTTGTGTCACTTGTGTCACTGTTATTGTGGAGGTTTTTGTGTCACTTGTGTCACTGTTATTGTGAAGGTTTTTGTGTCACTTGTGTCACTGTTATTGTGAAGGTTTTTGTGTCACTTGTGTCACTGTTATTGTGAAGGTTTTTGTGTCACTTGTGTCACTGTTATTGTGAGGTTTTTGTGTCACTTGTGTCACTGTTATTGTGAAGGTTTTTGTGTCACTTGTGTCACTGTTATTGTGGAGGTTTTTGTGTCACTTGTGTCACTGTTATTGTGAAGGTTTTTGTGTCACTTGTGTCACTGTTATTGTGGAGGTTTTTGTGTCACTTGCGTCACTGTTATTGTGAAGGTTTTTGTGTCACTGTTATTGTGAAGGTTTTTGTGTCACTTGTGTCACTGCTATTGTGAAGGTTTTTGTGTCACTTGTGTCACTGTTATTGTGGAGGTTTTTGTGTCACTTGTGTCACTGCTATTGTGAAGGTTTTTGTGTCACTTGTGTCACTGTTATTGTGGAGGTTTTTGTGTCACTTGTGTCACTGCTATTGTGAAGGTTTTTGTGTCACTTGTGTCACTGTTATTGTGGAGGTTTTTGTGTCACTGTTATTGTGGAGGTTTTTGTGACACGCGTGACACTGTATTGTAAACCTCAGTCATATGATACTCTTAGTAAGGTGGGTGGCCTGCTGTCACCTCCCCCCACACTCCCCTCCCTCTCCCCCTCACTACCTTCTCTTTCTTCCCCTCACTATCATCTTGTTTTTTCCCCTCACCACCCCCCTGTTTCCTCTCCTTACCCCATACTCTCTTCTTCCCCCACCACTTCTTTCTTTCCCCACCTGTCTCCCCTCACCCCTCTCCCTCTCCCCTCACCTTGTCCATCACACTCACCTGACAAGCTGTGTATCCTCCCCTCGTGTGACGCTCCAAGTTTAGTGTGTGTGTGTGTGTGTGTGTGTGTGTGTGTGTGTGTGTGTGTGTGTGCGTGTGTGTGTGTACTCACATATATGTGGTTGCAGGAGTCGATTCATAGCTATGGGCCCCGCCTCTTCCCTGGTTGATACTCTCTCCCCGCTCCTAGAGTTATGTATGGATCCTGTCTCCATTGCTTCATTCTCCAGATTATTCCACTTCCTGACAACTCTAAGGCTAAAGAAATACTTCCTAACGTCCCTATGACTCATCTGGGTTTTCATTTTCCAATTGTAGCCCCTTGTTCCTGTGCCCCATCTCTGAAACAGTTGAGCCCTGTCCACCTTGTCAATTCCTCTCAGTATTTTATACGTCATTATCATGTGACCCCCCTATCCCTTCTATCCTCTAGTGTTAACAGGCTGAGCTCCCTTAACCTCTCCTCGTAAGACATACCCCTCAGTTCCGAGACTAGTCTTGTTGCAAACCTTTGCACTTTCTTTAATTTCTTGACGTGTTTGATCAGGTGTGGGTTCCATACTGGTGCTGCATACTCCAGTATGGGTCTGACGCACACGGTGTACAGGGTCGTGAATGACTCCTTACTTAGATGTCGAAACGCTAAACTTAGGTTTGCTAGGCGCCCATATGCTGCAGCAGTTATTTGGTTGATGTGCGCCTCAGGAGATGTGCTCGGTATGATGCTCACCCCAAGATCCTTTTCCTTAAGAGTGTTTTGCAGCCTTTGACCTCCTAGGCTGTACTCCATCTGCGATCTTCTTTCTCATTACCCAAACTTCATGACTTTGCACTTGCTGGGGTTAAACTCAATCTCCTAGGCTTACCTGATCCTCGTCCAACTGTATCCTCCTCATTACATTCACATCGTCTACAAACAGGGACATCTCTGAATTTATCTCTTCTGCCATGTCATTCACATATTAGAAACTGCACTGGACCTAGGACTGACCCTTGTGGAACCCCACTCCAAACATGCACCTACTCTGACACCTAGTCTTGTACCAACACACGTTGTTTCCTTCTTGTCAGGTATTCCCTGGTCCATTGCAGTACCTTCCCTCCTATTCCTGTCTGCTCCTCTAGCTTTCCAACCAATCTCTTGTGTGGTACTTCATCGAAAGCCTTCTTGCAGCCCAAGAAGATGCAGGCTACCCATCCCTATCTCTCCTGTCTTCCTTCTGTTACCTTTTCGTAGAACTCCAGTAGGTCTGTGAAGCAGGGTTTTCCTTCCCTGAAGCCGTGCTGGTTGTCATGTATGAGCCCGTTCCTTTCTAGGTGTTCCAGCACTTCTGATAACCTTCTACATAACTTTGCATACTATACATGTGATACTGGTCTGTAGTTTAGTGCAGCCTGTCTGTCTCCTTTCTTAAAAATTTGGATTATATTTGCTGTCTTCCACACCTCAAGCAGTTACCCTGTTTCACTAGAATTATTGAAAATTATTGTTAGTGATACACATACTGCATCTGCTCTCTCTCTCTCTCTCTCTCTCTCTCTCTCTCTCTCTCTCTCTCTCTCTCTCTCTCTCTCTCAGGACCCAGGGAGAGATTATCTGGGCCCACCGCCTTCGAAGTATCTAGTTCATCTAGCAGTTTTTTTTTCACCTCTTCCAGTTGTGTGCAGTGTGTCTAGCACTTTCTAGAAGCCTTTCTATCTCCACTGTGAATACCTCCTTGAATCATGAGCTGAGCTCCTCACATACTTCTTGGTTGTTCCCTGTGAGCTCCCCTCCTTTCTTCCGCCTCATCACCTGGTCCTTTGTTTTCCTCCTGATGTGGCTGTATAACAACTTTGGGTCAAATTTGGCTTTTGATGCTATGTCATTCTCGTATTGACACTGGGCTTCTCTCCCTATCCATGCATATTCATTTCCGGTTCTTTGGCTCGACTCGCTGTTTTCTCAAATCCTTTGCCTTCTTTGCTTCTTCCATACCCTACCACACTTGCCTTTGGCTCCTCCACACCTCCGGATAAGCCATGGGCTCACTTTGGTCTTCCGTTGTTTCTGTTGCCCTTTGGCACGAACTTCTCCTCTACCCCCCTGCACTTTGCTGTCACCTGTTCCATCATTCTGTTTACTGTCTTTCCCTCTAGCTCACTCACTCACTCACTGCACCTCATGAAGGAACTGCCTCGTGTGTGTGCAGTTCCGCTTTTTGAAGTTTGGTTTTTGTCCTTCTCGTGCTGCCTCACCCTTTAATGTTAATTTTACTATATATTCGGAACTCAGGAGCACATGATCACGAGCACCGAGGGGAGTTTCGTGTGTGATATCCCCGATGTCAGAACTGTTCAAGGTGAATACGAGGTTCTGCCTTGCTGGTTCATCATCTCTCTGTTTTATATTTATAATTATGGGGGAGCGCTAAACACGTAGGATTGTACAGTGCATGTGAGGGGATTGATGGAAGGTATTCAGGCTTAATTCAGGGAACTGGAACACAGATCCAATTCCCTAGATCAAGAGCATTCACCAGCGTCAAGGAACCTCCCCTGAGGGGATATCTCTGTCTGGTTGTGTCCCTAACATGTTGGTACAAGAAGTTTTCCAGTATCCCTTCCAACATCTTGGCTCTCCATGTCTCTGGTCCCCAATGTGGCTCCAGATTTTCCCAGTCCATCTCCTTGTGGTTGACCCCCCCCCCCTTCCCATGATGAGTAACTTTGCCCTACTTATGTGGGCCCTTCTGCCCATCTCGGCTAGTGTGTCCATCACTCTGTTCCTCACATTGTATTCTTGTCTTGATTTCCTGCTGTTCAGTGGTGGGTTGTACATCACTGCTGCTGTTCAGTGGTGGGTTGTACATCACTGCTATCATCACTTATGGACTCCAATACCTAGAAGAGTTCCTACTATATGGTCATCCGCTTCACCTCTGACCAGTTCTCCCATCTCCTCAATACTCCACTGATCTTTAATGAGCAGTGCAACTCCTCCTTCCCCTCTGTTTCCCTTGTCTTTCCTGTGTGTGGGGGGGGGGTTCCATGACAGATGACTGAGGGTGGGTAGAGTGTGAATTGGGTGGGGAGGGTAGGCTAAATTTAAGTATGGGCAGGGTTGGGTTGAGTGGGCGTGGGCAAAGTTGAGTGGGCATGGGCAGGGTTGGGTGGGTGTGGGCAGGGTTGGGTGGGCGTGGGCAGGGTTGGGTGGGTGTGGGCAGTGCTACAGCGAGGGTATGTAGAACTGAACAGGGTGGACTGAGTCAGAGTATACCTGGAGTGGTTTCCGGAGGTCACCGCCCCTGCAGTCCGGCCCTAGACCAGCCTCCTGGTTGCTGGCTTGATCTATCAAGTTGTTAGTACCCACCGTCCGCACTCCAACATATGCACCGCAACCCGGTTGATCAGGAACTGTTTTGAAGAATGTGTCGAGCGCCCTCTTGGAGACAGCCAAGCGTTTGTTGGTAATCATTCTTGTTTATGAAGATAGGGCATTGAGTGTCGTGACCCTTAACACTTACTGAGTTCTCTCAGTGGACTCGTCGCTCCTCTGCTGTTTCCTGAAGGTATCCTGTGCCGTCTGCCAAGCCTCTTGTGTTCATGAGTACAAATTTCGGTGTGCAAGTTTGAGACCAATTCCTCCAGCAACTTCCAGGTGTAGATTATGATGCATCTTTCTCGCCTACGTTCTAAGGATTACAGTTCTTGGGACTTTAAACACTCCAAGTCATTTAGGTGCTTGACTGAGTCTATACTAGCTGTGAAGGTTCTCTGTCTTGAAGATGACCGTCAGTACACAGCAGTATTCCAGCCTAGAGAGAACCAGTGACTAGTAGAGTGTCATCACTGGCTTCGCATCTCTTGTTATGAAGGTTCTAGTTATCCAACCTGTCAGTTTTCTTGCGGTTGCAATAACACTGTTGTGCTCCTTGAACGTGAGATGATCTGACATTATAACTTCCAGGTACTTCACATTCAGCTTACGTTCTACCAAGTAGTTAGAGTTGGATTAGGGGGATGTGGGTTGGGCTGGAGAGATGTGGGCGGGGCTGGAGGAGGTGGGGCTGGAGGTGGATGGGCGGGGTTGGGGAGGGTGTGAGAGTGGCTGCCAGCCAATAGAAAGGCTGGGCGGGGTGATCGCTTCTGAGGAGGCCCCCGCCCACTACAACAACAACAAACAACGTCTCTGCTCAACACTGTCACTCTGGCATCTCCTCTCTACAAGTAGTTTATAATTTTTCAGACGTAACTGAAAAAAAATTATTGGGGGAGGGTGAGGAAGTGAGGGGTGAGGAAGTAATGGGTGAGGGGTGAGGGTTGGGGTGCCCGCTGGCTGGCCAGGGGCAGTAACTCCACCTCCGGGGCACGAGTGGGCGGGGCAGGAGGTGCCAGGAGGGGGTGAGGGTAGCATCGTGGTGTCAGTCAGTGTGGTGGCATCCCTTCCTTCTGTACCTCCGACGCTCTCATAGTGCCATCCAGGACACACACACTCCTTCGTAACTGCAGCTGACATCACCCTTACAGAGGGGACGCTACGGTGTCCCTGTGGCTGGCTTACTTCCCCTCAGGCGTGAGACACGGCCGTCTACCCCCTTGCCCCTGGATAATACCCTTCGTAGTGATATTACAGCCAACGAGATCACACATATTCCTGTGAGAATTGTTAAAGTTTGTGCGTCTCTCTTTCACGTTACTGTGGCACTGGTGGAGGTCCTCGACCCAGCAAGGCAGCCGCACCTCTCACACTAATTGAAAGTGGCACCGCCGGGGGCAGTGCCAACCTCAGGCACTCTGCCCCTACTGCTGCTGCCACTGCTGCTGTTTAGCCTAGCTCTGCAATGAACTTTGCCTCAGCAGAGTTGTGATAAGAGGAATCAAGGTGGTGGAGGGTGGCACAGTGCCTGAAACAGGTGCACCACCTCGTACAACTGCCGCCCCCCGCCCCTCCCCGCTAGTTAGTGTTTTCCTCATTATGTCATGATTACTCTCGCCTCACAATACCTGTCGGAAGACACCAGCAAAACACACCATGACGGCTGCCGCAGGTGTTCACTCTTGATATTACTGCCTCTTTCTTACCTGTGTAGCAAGTCTTGCCGGTGACCTTTGTGTATTAAGTGGTGACCTTTGTGTATTAAGTGGTGACCTTTGTGTATTAAGTGGTGACCTTTGTGTATTAAGTGGTGACCTTTGTGTATTAAGTGGTGACCTTTGTGTATTAAGTGATGACCTTTGTGTTGTGTTTTTAACTGGTGAGTCGAGGATCAGTAAGGAATGCTTGTAGAGATTTACAAGTGAGCAAAGGTGAGCATTATGAGTTACAACGTGGGCGGCATGAGCGTGGGCGGCATGAGCATGGGCGGCATGAACGTGGGCGGTATGAGCGTGGGCGGCATGAGCGCAGGTGAGGTAGGTTACCTGGACAAAACGAGTCCTGGGTCACCTGGGGACCACAAGCGCTTCACAGTCAGTCATCTGCTGGACCTGCCAGACCTGGTGCGCCTTCCACAGGCCCCGCCATTCACCCATGACCTGGCCGCCCTCCACGCCGCCCACCCCACCCACGACCTGCCCACCCTGCACCAGCTGCAAGCACCACACCTCTACCACACCGCCAGGTCACCGCCGCCCTTACACCACCAGCACCACCACCAACACACACCACCCCTCCACCAGCAGCAGCAGCAGCAGCAGCAACAAACTGTAGACTGCTCAGCGGCACAACAGCACCAGCAACAACAGAAACAACAGCAGCACCTTCAGCTGCAGCAGCCACAGCAGCCGCTACATGCAACTTCCACGCAGCCTCGCCTGCAACAGCAGTGTGGTACAGCGGTTGGAGACAAGAACAGCAGCTGCACAGCAGCCAAGACGGACAGATCACCGTCTTCGCCAGCAGACACAGACAAGAGTGACGGTAAGTCAACACTCTGCCTGTTATTCCACCCACGACAGCAGTGATCACTGGTCGGTGCCACGGCAGCAGTGACCACTGGTCGGTAGCACGGCAGCAGTGACCACTGGTCGGTAGCACGGCAGCAGTGACCACTGGTCGGTAGCACGGCAGCAGTGACCAGTGGTCGGTAGCACGGCAGCAGTGACCAGTGGTCGGTAGCACGGCAGCAGTGACCAGTAGTCAGTAGCACGGCGGCAGTGACCACTGGTCGGTAGCACGGCAGCAGTGACCACTGGTCGGTAGCACGGCAGCAGTGACCAGTGGTCGGTAGCACGGCAGCAGTGACCAGTAGTCAGTAGCACGGCGGCAGTGACCACTGGTCGGTAGCACGGCAGCAGTGACCACTGGTCAGTAGCACGGCAGCAGTAACCAGTGGTCGGTAGCACGGCAGCAGTGACCAATGGTCGGTAGCACGGCAGCAGTGACCAGTAGTCAGTAGCACGGCGGCAGTGACCATTGGTCGGTAGCACGGCAGCAGTGACCCCTTGTCGGTGCCACTGCAGCAATGACCGCTGGACGGTGCCACGGCAGCAGTGACCACTGGTCGGTAGCACGGTAGCAGTGTCCACTGGTCGGTAGCACGGTAGCAGTGTCCACTGGTCGGTAGCAAGGCAGTGACCAATGGTCGGTGCCACGGCAGTAGTGACCACTGGTCGGTAGCACGGAAACAGTGACCACTGATCGGTGCCACGGCAGCACTGATCACTGGTCGGTGCCATGGCAACAGTGACTGCTGGTCGGTGCCACGGCAGCAGTGGCTGCTGGTTGGTGCCATGGCAAAAGTGACCACTGGTCGGTGCCAAGGCAGCAGTGATCACTGGTCTGTGCCACGGCAGTAATGACCAATGATCGGTGCTACGGCAACAGTGACTGCTGGTTGGTGCCACGGCAGCAGTGGCCGCTAGTCGGTGCCACGGCAGCAGTGACTGCTAGTCGCTGCCACGGCAGCAGTGACTGTTGGTTGGTGCCACGGCAGCAGTGACCACTGGTCGGTGCCACGGCAGCAGTGACCACTGGTCGGTGCCACGGCAGCAGTGACTCCTGATCGGTGCCACGGCAGCAGTGACTCCTGATCGGTGCCACGGCAGCAGTGAACACTGGTCGGTGCCATGGCAGCAGTGACCACTGGTCGGTGCCATGGCAGAGGTGACCACTGGTCGGTGCCATGGCAGAGGTGACCACTGGTCGGTGCCATGGCAGAGGTGACCACTGGTCGGTGCCATGGCAGAGGTGACCATTGGCCAGTGCCACGGCAGCAGTCACTGCTGGTCGATACCACGGCAAAAGTGACTGCTCGCGGTTGCCATGGCAGCTCTCACCGCTAGTCGGTGCCACGGCAGCTGTCGCTGCTGGACAGTGCCACGGCAGCTGTCACTGCTGGTCAGAGCCACGGAAGCTATCACTGCTGATCAGAGCCACGGCAGCAGTGACCGCTAATCGGAGCCACTACAGCAGTGACCGCTAATCGGAGCCACGGCAGCAATCACCGCTGGTCGGAGCCACGGCAGCAGTCACCGCTGGTCGGAGCCACGGCAGCAGTCACCGCTGGTCGGAGCCACGGCAGCAATCACCGCTGGTCGTAGCCACGGCAGCAGTCACCGCTGGTCAGAGCCAGAGCCACGGCAGTAGTCACCGCTGGTCGGAGCCACGGCAGCAGTCACCGCTGGTCGAAGCTAATGCAGCAGTGAACATTGGTCGGAGCTACGGCAGCAGTGACCGTTTGTCGGACTCACGGCAGCAGTGACCACTGGTAGGAGCTACGGCAGCAGTGACAGTTGGTCGTTGTAACGGCAACAGCGACCGCTGGTCGGAGCTACGGCAGCAGTCACCACTGGTAGGAGTAACGGCAGCAGTCACCACTGGTAGGAGTAACGGCAGCAGTCACCACTGGTAGGAGTAACGGCAGCAGTGACCGCTGGTCGAAGCCACAGCAGCAGTGACCGCTTGTCGGAGATACGGCAGCAGTGACCGCTGGTCGGTACCACGGCAGCAGTGACCGCTGGTCGGTACCACGGCAGCAGTGACCGCTGGTCGGTGCCCCGGCAGCAGTGACCGCTGTTCGGTGCCCCGGCAGCAGTGACCGCTGATCGGAGCCACGGCAGCAATCACCGCTGGTCGGTACCACGGCAGCAATCACCGCTGATTGGAGCAACGGCAGCAGTCACCGCTGATCGGAGCCACGGCAGCAATGACCAATGATCGGAGCCACGGCAGCAATGACCAATGATCGGAGCCACGGCAGCAATGACCGCTGATCGGAGCCACGGCAACAGTGACCGCTGTGAGCAACAGTGATTTACAATGTGCCATCACTGATATTGCTTATTTTGCTTTGGCAGTTCCCAGAACTATCTCTTTCTCTTTCTCTCCTTACCTTTGCTGCCTCTCAATCTCTTTTCCAAGCGACAGATCCAGTGACGTGATTGTTTACAAGTATTTAAGGTGTTCCTCACCTTGTTTAACACGGTCAAACCGAGCCATTTACTTTTCAGAGATCCTCATTAATCTTGTTTACAAGTATTTAAGGTGTTCCTCACCTTGTTTAACACGGTCAAACCGAGCCATTTACTCTTCAGAGATCCTCATTAATCTTGTTTACAAGTATTTAAGGTGTTCCTCACCTTGTTTAACACGGTCAAACCGAGCCATTTACTCTTCAGAGATCCTCATTAATCTTGTTTACAAGTATTTAAGGTGTTCCTCACCTTGTTTAACACGGTCAAACCGAGCCATTTACTCTTCAGAGATCCTCATTAATCTTGTTTACAAGTATTTAAGGTGTTCCTCACCTTGTTTAACACGGTCAATCCGAGCCATTTATTCTTCAGAGATCCTCGTTAATCTTGTTTACAAGTATTTAAGGTGTTCCTCACCTTGTTTAACACGGTCAATCCGAGCCATTTACTCTTCAGAGATCCTCATTAATCTTGTTTACAAGTATTTAAGGTGTTCCTCACCTTGTTTAACACGGTCAACCCGAGCCATTTATTCTTCAGAGATCCTCGTTAATCTTGTTTACAAATGTTTAAGGTGTTCCTCACCTTGTTTAACACGGTCAACAAGAGCCATCTAGTCTTCAGAGATCCTCATTCATCAGATATCGGAGCAGTTGAAAATTTGTCACCATTGATACTGTCACCATTGATCGGCAGGTTATTTTCACCGTCTCATTGATAGACTTCCTCCACATCTTTTAGTAAAGAAGAAAAAGGCACAATACCCTGACTGGAACAATACAGTGTGACGGTAAATTGTCCAAGTCGGACCGAAACGTCGTCGTGAGCTTCTCTCTCTTCTATGTGCGGGACTTGGACCTGCCTAGTATGGGCCAGTAACCTTCTGCATTGCTCTCTCTTTCTTCTGTTCTTATGAGGAAGCGCTGGTAGGTAGTGTTGTTGTCATCGTCGTGTCTGGAGGATGAGAAACAGAGGTGGTGGTAAGAACGAGTCCTCAGGGCACTTGGTCATTTTTCTTATTTCTTGAGAGTGAACTTTCTTGTGTTGCTTTCTACCATTCTTTGGCATCTCTTTGCTAGAACTTCGCATTTACGTTTTCCTCTTCTTTGCTGTTACGTCTCTTTTTAAAACGCTGTTACTCCGTGGTCGCATTTGTTAGACGCCTTTGTAAAAATCCCATTAGATTACACGGTTTTATTTTATTAATCAAAACCTCCATAATGCTATCAAAGTCACCCAATACTTATGATATGCAATGATTATTATCATCATAATTTATCTCGGTATTGCATAATACCGGGTCGGTATTATGCAATACCGGTTAAGAGGCACATCAGTTCCCCTGTCTTCTAACATGGTATTTTTCCCCTATAATCTTCCTTATTAATAATTACTATTGCATTTGCTTTGTCTGCTTCACCTCAGGAAAGCAGACAAAGCAAATGCGATAGTAATTATGGACAAGGTAGATTATAGGGGAAAAAATAAACATATTAGGAGACAGAAAAACTCAGGCGTCTCTTAAAGATTTGCGTTGAAAGTCTGAAGGTAATCAAAAGAGGTAATTACATGGTAACACAGGGACGCTAATACACCACCACTGGATGTTATCAATGGGTAGGACACATGTGCAACCACCAGTGTGTCATTATAGATACAATATTTCACCTGTGCTGTTGCTGCTGCTGCAGGTTTCGGCAATGTAAACACAGAAGATGAACCACACTACTGGAGACCTGAGACTCGGCGGAGAACGTAGACAACATGAAAGTTAGGACACATGTGCAACATCTGGATATCTTTATTGTAGACGTTTCGCCATCCAGTGGCTTTATCAATACAGATTCTAGGACATAATAGGAAGACAGTAGAACTATATACAAAAGATAAGGTAATCAGTCCCTCGGCCTTGGAGTTAGTGTTCACAGCATCGTGGTGGAGAATCTGGAGCAAAGACAAGAAGACTGGCGGTTATATAGGCGTCAGTGGATAGGGACAGGCAGCAGACGAGGGCATAGTCACTGGTAGGCGGGATTCCCCAGTGGAAGTAGGTCCTTCCCAAAGAGATGGGTTAGTTGCAGCAGCCGTGAAGAAGGTCTTGTAGATGTCCTCTGAACCAAGATTCTATGATATTGCAGTGTCTGACAAGTTGTGCAAGAAAGGTATAAAATACCGACAATATGAAAGGATTCTGTGAACACTAACTCCAAGGCCGAGGGACTGATTACCTCATCTTTTGTATATAGTTCTACTGTCTTCCTATTATGTCCTAGAATCTGTATTGATAAAGCCACTGGATGGCGAAACGTCTACAATAAAGATACCCAGATGTTGCACATGTGTCCTAACTTTCATATTGTCGGTATTTTATACCTTTCTTGCACAACGTAGACAACATGGAGAGGTAGTCTGATGTGATCACTCCTTCAACGGTTTTTACAACATAGCTGCACTCCTTGCCTGCATTTTATAATTCTTAAAGCCAGTGGAAGGCTTCGGTCAGATGACTAAACGCTCTAGCCTTGGGTCATCATATGACTAAGACCAGCGTCAGGAAACACTTAGTCCTGTTTCCCGACGAACTTTACGTAACCTAACCCTTGCCAGGAAAGTTCTTCTCACTAACTTACAAGTGAGAAAGGACGGATTTGGGAAGGATCTGCCCTCTCAATGTTTACATTCTTCTACTAGTGGGTTCCGCCTCTCCTGTCGTCAACATTATCTGCAACTCACCTTTGACATTATATAAGTCTGTGCATGAACGGTATACAATACCGACAAGTTGAAAACTTAGACACATGTGCAACATCTGGGTATCTTTACTGTAGACGTTTCGCCATCCAGTGGCTTTATCAATACAAATACCAGGATATTTGTTGTTTCAACTTCACACTTGCAGACTATATGATAAAACTCTTTACCAGGCTGAGGGACTTTTTTTTTTTATTCGGCGGTACTTTTCCGGCGTGGGTCTTTTCCAAGTAGTGGTGACCCGGCCTTGGCTCCCTATCTGGGAAGTATCTGACTGACCACCTCAAAATTACGACAGATTACATCGACTTCACATCTCTACTGCTGCCTCCTTTGTACTCGACTGAAGAAGCCCATTGTGTGGGCGAAACTTAGTCCAATAAAGAACATAAGAAAGAAGGAACACTGCAGCAGGCCTACTGGCCCATGTGAGGCAGGTCCAAGCCCTCCCGCCGGCTTAAGCCTAACCTAACCATCAGTGCGAATAACCATCAGTGCGAATAACCATCAGTGCGAATTCCCATCAGTGCGAATTTCGATTAGTGTAAATTTAGTGCCAAATTAATGCTACCTCCCCCCCCCCCCCTTTAAAAATCTTCAAGTCGCGCGCAAAAATTTACGTATATTTCGAATAGTGAAAATTCGAATAATGTGACCACTCGACGGGACCTGCCTCGCATGGGCCAGTAGGCCTGCGGCAGTGCTCCCACACCGCGGGACCTGCCTCGCATGGGCCAGGAGGTCTGCGGCAGTGCTCCCACACCGCGGGACCTGCCTCGCATGGGCCAGCAGGCCTGCAGCAGTGCTCCCACACCGCGGGACCTGCCTCGCATGGGCCAGGTCTGCGGCAGTGCTCCCACACCGCGGGACCTGCCTCGCATGGGCCAGTAGGCCTGCGGCAGTGCTCCTCCTTTCTTATCTTCACTAATCGAGACCTAGGTGTGGGGGGGATACGTACACTTCAGGACACGTCTCGCTACGACTGACTCCTTCAGTCCTAATACAGAGGTGACTTAAAAAACGTGTATTAGGACTGAGGAAGCCACTCGGGGCGAAACGTTCCATCTAATAAATGTCCTGACGTGTACGTAAGCGGCCTTTTTCCCCACAAGTCACAAACAATATGCATAAGACACATGTGCAACACCTTGGCATCTAATTAAGACACATGTGGAACACCTGGGTACCTAATTAAGACACATGTGCAACACCTGGACATCTAATTAAGACATGTGTAACACCTGGGTATCTAATTAAGACAAAATAATATTTGAGGGGGGTCAGTCCCTCAGCCTGGAGGAGAGTTCAGCACCATGGTCTGGAACAAAGGGGTCAGTCCCTCAGCCTGGAGGAGAGTTCAGCACCATGGTCTGGAACAAGGGGGTCAGTCCCTCAGCCTGGAGGAGAGTTCAGCACCATGGTCTGGAACAAGGGGGTCAGTCCCTCAGCCTGGAGGAGAGTTCAGCACCATGGTCTGGAACAAGGGGTCAGTCCCTCATCCTGGAGGAGAGTTCAGCACCATGGTCTGGAACAAGGGGGTCAGTCCCTCAGCCTGGAGGAGAGTTCAGCACCATGGTCTGGAACAAGGGGTCAGTCCCTCAGCCTGGAGGAGAGTTCAGCACCATGGTCTGGAACAAGGGGTCAGTCCCTCATCCTGGAGGAGAGTTCAGCACCATGGTCTGGAACAAGGGGGTCAGTCCCTCAGCCTGGAGGAGAGTTCAGCACCATGGTCTGGAACAAGGGGGTCAGTCCCTCAGCCTGGAGGAGAGTTCAGCACCATGGTCTGGAACAAGGGGGTCAGTCCCTCATCCTGGAGGAGAGTTCAGCACCATGGTCTGGAACAAGGGGGTCAGTCCCTCAGCCTGGAGGAGAGTTCAGCACCATGGTCTGGAACAAGGGGTCAGTCCCTCAGCCTGGAGGAGAGTTCAGCACCATGGTCTGGAACAAGGGGGTCAGTCCCTCATCCTGGAGGAGAGTTCAGCACCATGGTCTGGAACAAGGGGGTCAGTCCCTCAGCCTGGAGGAGAGTTCAGCACCATGGTCTGGAACAAGGGGTCAGTCCCTCAGCCTGGAGGAGAGTTCAGCACCATGGTCTGGAACAAGGGGGTCAGTCCCTCAGCCTGGAGGAGAGTTCAGCACCATGGTCTGGAACAAGGGGGTCAGTCCCTCAGCCTGGAGGAGAGTTCAGCACCATGGTCTGGAACAAGGGGGTCAGTCCCTCAGCCTGGAGGAGAGTTCAGCACCATGGTCTGGAACAAGGGGGTCAGTCCCTCAGCCTGGAGAGTTCAGCACCATGGTCTGGAACAAGGGGGTCAGTCCCTCAGCCTGGAGGAGAGTTCAGCACCATGGTCTGGAACAAGGGGGTCAGTCCCTCAGCCTGGAGGAGAGTTCAGCACCATGGTCTGGAACAAGGGGGTCAGTCCCTCAGCCTGGAGGAGAGTTCAGCACCATGGTCTGGAACAAGGGGGTCAGTCCCTCAGCCTGGAGGAGAGTTCAGCACCATGGTCTGGAACAAGGGGGTCAGTCCCTCAGCCTGGAGGAGAGTTCAGCACCATGGTCTGGAACAAGGGGTCAGTCCCTCAGCCTGGAGGAGAGTTCAGCACCATGGTCTGGAACAAGGGGGTCAGTCCCTCAGCCTGGAGGAGAGTTCAGCACCATGGTCTGGAACAAGGGGTCAGTCCCTCAGCCTGGAGGAGAGTTCAGCACCATGGTCTGGAACAAGGGGTCAGTCCCTCAGCCTGGAGGAGAGTTCAGCACCATGGTCTGGAACAAGGGGGTCAGTCCCTCAGCCTGGAGGAGAGTTCAGCACCATGGTCTGGAACAAGGGGGTCAGTCCCTCAGCCTGGAGGAGAGTTCAGCACCATGGTCTGGAACAAGGGGGTCAGTCCCTCAGCCTGGAGGAGATTCAGCACCATGGTCTGGAACAAGGGGTCAGTCCCTCAGCCTGGAGGAGAGTTCAGCACCATGGTCTGGAACAAGGGGGTCAGTCCCTCAGCCTGGAGGAGAGTTCAGCACCATGGTCTGGAACAAGGGGGTCAGTCCCTCAGCCTGGAGGAGAGTTCAGCACCATGGTCTGGAACAAGGGGGTCAGTCCCTCACCTGGAGGAGAGTTCAGCACCATGGTCTGGAACAAGGGGGTCAGTCCCTCAGCCTGGAGGAGAGTTCAGCACCATGGTCTGGAACAAGGGGTCAGTCCCTCAGCCTGGAGGAGAGTTCAGCACCATGGTCTGGAACAAGGGGGTCAGTCCCCTCAGCCTGGAGGAGAGTTCAGCACCATGGTCTGGAACAAGGGGGTCAGTCCCTCAGCCTGGAGGAGAGTTCAGCACCATGGTCTGGAACAAGGGGGTCAGTCCCTCAGCCTGGAGGAGAGTTCAGCACCATGGTCTGGAACAAGGGGTCAGTCCCTCAGCCTGGAGGAGAGTTCAGCACCATGGTCTGGAACAAGGGGGTCAGTCCCTCAGCCTGGAGGAGAGTTCAGCACCATGGTCTGGAAGACACCTACTACTGTCTAGGTGAAACGTTGCAGCAATAAAGATGTTAGGTGAAAGGACACAGGTGTAACTAATGTAACATTTTATTGTGGCAACGTTTCGCTCTAACATTATGTCGGTAATTCAACCGACATTAAGACACCCAGGTGTTACACATGTGTCTTACTCTACAACAATCAAGACACACAGGTGTTACACATGAGACACACAGGTGTTACACATGAGACACACAGGTGTTACACATGAGACACACAGGTGTTACACATGAGACACACAGGTGTCCTATTCGTTTCCTCTTCTACTTACATTTTTTACCCATATACATATAACACTATATTTTTAAAGAGGTGAAGGGGTAAGCCAGTGGAAGGCCTCGGTCAGATGACTAAAACCTCCAGCTGTGGGTCATCATATAACTAAGACCCGCGCCTTAATAAATCTCTTATGCCAAATAAATCGCCCACAACTACAGAAAAAAAGCGATAAATCACTCTTTAAATCGCCTAGGAAAAATAAATCGTTTATAACTATACATAGAGAGATAAATCGGTCTGTATAAATCGCAAATCAGTCAAATAAATCTTCCTAAAAAAATCGCTTGGTTAAAAAGTCGTCCAGAACTATAAAAAAACAGTAAATTGCTCTAAATAAATCGCAAATCAGTCAAATAAAACTTCCTGACAAATCGGCTTGGCCAAATAAATCGCCCAGAACTATATACAGCGCGATAAATCGCTCTAAATACATTGCATGGGTTAAATATATCGCTTAAAACTCCATAAAGAATAAATCGCCTGGGCCCAGTAAATCGCCAAGAATATTTCTGGGAGGAGCGCTAAACCCTAAGGAGGTACTACGGGGGGGGATACGTTGCAGCATGTGCTTATAGCAACAGATTATCATATTACAGCACCTGAGGGACGGGGGCAGGTTGTATTTGACGGGGCAGGTTGTATTTGACGGGGGCAGGTTGTATTTGACGGGGGCAGGTTGTATTTGACGGGGCAGGTTGTATTTGACGAGGGCAGGTTGTATTTGACGTTAGCAGGTTGTATTTGACGGGGTCAGGTTGTATTTGACGGGGTCAGGTTGTATTTGACGGGGGCAGTTGTATTTGACGGGGGCAGGTTGTATTTGACGGGGCAGGTTGTATTTGACGTTAGCAGGTTGAATTTGACGAGGGCATGTTGTATTTGACGGGGGCATGTTGTATTTGACGGGGGCAGGTTGTATTTGACGGGGGCAGGTTGTATTTGACGGGGGCAGGTTGTATTTGACGGGGGCAGGTTTGATATTGACGGGGGCAGGTTGTATTTGACGGGGGCAGGCTGTATTTGACGGGGGCAGGCTGTATTTGACGGGGGCAGGTTGTATTTGACGGGGGCAGGTTGTGTTTTGACGGGGGCAGGTTGTGTTTGACGGGAGCAGGTTGTGTTTGACGGGAGCAGGTTGTATTTGACGGGGGCAGGTTGTATTTGACGGGGGCAGGTTGTATTTGACGTTAGCAGGTTGTATTTGACGGGGCAGGTTGTATTTGAGGGGTTAGGTTGTATTTGACGGGGTTAGGTTGTATTTGACAGGGTTAGGTTGTATTTGACGGGGTTGGTTGTATTGACGGGATTAAGTTGTATTTGACGGGGTTAGGTTGTATTTGACGGGGTTAGGTTGTATTTGAGGGGATAAGGCTGCATTTGAGGGGGTTAGGTTGTATTTGACGGGGGCAGGTTGTATTTGACTGAGGCAGGTTGTATTTTACGGAGTTAGGTTGTATTTGACGGAGTTAGGTTGTATTTGACGGGGACAGGTTGTATTTGATAGGGTTAGGTTGTATTTGACGGGGGCAGGTTGTATTTGACGGGGTCAGGTTGTATTTGACGGGGTCAGGTTGTATTTGACGGGGGGCAGGTTGTATTTGACGGAGGCAGGTTGTATTTTACGTTAGCTGGTTGTATTTGACGAGGGCATGTTGTATTTGACGGGGGCAGGTTGTATTTGACGGAGGCAGGTTGTATTTGACGTTAGCAGGTTGTATTGACGGGGGCAGGTTGTATTTGACGGGGCAGGTTGTATTTGACGGGGCAGGTTGTATTTGACGGGAGCAGGTTGTATTTGACGGGGCAGGTTGTATTTGACGGGGGCAGGTTGTATTTGATGGGGTTAGGTTGTATTTGACGGGGCAGGTTGTATTTGACGGGGTTAGGTTGTATTTGACGGGGCAGGTTGTATTTGACGGGGCAGGTTGTATTTGACGGGAGCAGGTTGTATTTGACGGGGCAGGTTGTATTTGACGGGTTAGGTTGTATTTGACGGGGTTAGGTTGTATTTGACGGGGGCAGGTTGTATTTGACGGGGGCAGGTTGTATTTGACGGGGGCAGGTTGTATTTGAGGGGTTAGGTTGTATTTGAGGGGGTTAGGTTGTATTTGACGGGGCAGGTTGTATTTGACGGGGTTAGGTTGTATTTGACGGGTTAGGTTGTATTTGACGGATTAAGTTGTATTTGACGGGTTAGGTTGTATTGACGGGGTTAGGTTGTATTTGAGGGGATAAGGTTGCATTTGAGGGGGTTAGGTTGTATTTTGATGGGGGCAGGTTGTATTTGACTGAGGCAGGTTGTATTTGACGGAGTTAGGTTGTATTTGACGGAGTTAGGTTGTATTTGACGGGGACAGGTTGTATTTGATAGGGTTAGGTTGTATTTGACGGGGCAGGTTGTATTTGACGGGGGCAGGTTGTATTTGACGGGGGCAGGTTGTATTTGACGGGGCAGGTTGTATTTGACGGGGCAGGTTGTATTTGTCGAGAGCAGGTTGTATTTGACGGGGGCTGGTTGTATTTGACGGGGGCAGGTTGTATTTGATGGGGACAGGTTGTATTTGATGGGGGCAGGTTGTATTTGACGGCAGGTTGTATTTGACGGGGGCTGGTTGTATTTGACGGGGGCAGGTTGTATTTGACGGAGGCAGGTTGTATTTGACGGGGGCAGGTTGTATTTGACGGGGGCAGGTTGCATTTGACGGGGGCAGGTTGTATTTGACGGGGGCAGGTTGTATTTGACGGGGGGGGGAACCGTCCACACTGAATTACATTTAAGCGAGAAAGCACAATGTAAAAATGATCATCACTCGCATTATTTATCTTGTTTTGAAAGTTCTCATTATCCACCCCATCATTTTCCTGGCTGTCATCACATTTGCTGTCAACGTCTTGTTTAAAAGGTCAGGTGACCTTACTGAACCTGGATCCATAGTTGTATCTGGTGATGTTCTTGAGTTTTGTATCCAATATCTGCTGGGTTCTTCCTTCTTTCTGTAATTCAACACTTGCAACTAGTGCCACATTTGCCAATCTTTATTGATGAATGGTTTCGCCAGCCAGTAGCTTCTTCCTGGTTGGCGAAACGTTTCCTCAATAAAGATTATGTTACGTCAAGAAAACACAAGTGCAACTAATGTGACAGTTTATTGTGGCAACGTTTCGCTCTCCAGGAGCTTTATCAAGCCGTTACAGCTTGATAAAGTTCCTGGAGCTTTAACAGAAACTGTGTATTATGCCAAGACAAAACTATTCTCATTATTAAACTGACAAACTATAATGCAGTTATCTACCTTCAGTATCAATAAACTCCATAACCTGTATCAAAATATAGTTAGAATTATTATTAGCACGTCCGAAATGCCTAGTCATACTAGGCATGATAATGACCCTCTTTGTAATTAGTGGACCAGCAAGGAAGGTTCCTTGATGTTGGTGAGGGGCTCTTGATTTAGGGAATTGGATCTGTGCTCCAGTTCCCCGAATTAAGCCTGAATGCCTTCCACATCCCCCCCCCAGGCGCTGTATAATCCTCCTGGTTTAGCGCTTCCCCCTTGATTATAATAATAATAATAATTTGTAATTAGTATTTTACAATATATAAACCAAACATTTTGATCTTTATAGAGAAACAAATATTTGTAATTTGTAGTTGCACTTGTGTCCTTTTTAACCAACATATTGTCGGTAATTTTACCAACATTTAAACAACTGTTGTCACCACTGAACGTTGTCTTACTCACCACTGCCCACTCACCACTGCCCAGTCACCACTGCCCAGTCACCACTGCCCAGTCACCACTGTCCACTCACCACTGCCCACTCACCACTGCCCAGTCACCACTGCCCAGTCACCACTGCCCACTCACCACTGTCCACTCACCACTGCCCACTCACCACTGTCCACTCACCACTGTCCACTCACCACTGTCCACTCACCACTGCCCACTCACCACTGCCCACTCACCACTGCCCACTCACCACTGCCCAGTCACCACTGCCCAGTCACCACTGCCCACTCACCACTGTCCACTCACCACTGTCCACTCACCACTGCCACTCACCACTGTCCACTCACCACTGTCCACTCACCACTGTCCACTCCCCCACTGTCCACTCACCACTGCCCACTCACCACTGCCCACTCACCACTGCCCACTCACCACTGCCCACTCACCACTGTCCACTCACCACTGCCCACTCACCACTGTCCACTCACCACTGCCCACTCACCACTCACCACTGCCCACTCACCACTGCCCACTCACCACTGTCCACTCACCACTGCCCACTCACCACTGTCCACTCACCACTGCCCACTCACCACTGTCCACTCACCACTGCCCACTCACCACTGTCCACTCACCACTGCCCACTCACCACTGTCCACTCACCACTGCCCACTCACCACTGTCCACTCACCACTGTCCACTCACCACTGTCCACTCACCACTGCCCACTCACCACTGTCCACTCACCACTGCCACTCACCACTGCCCACTCACCACTGTCCACTCACCACTGCCCACTCACCACTGTCCACTCACCACTGTCCACTCACCACTGTCCACTCACCACTGTCCACTCACCACTGCCCACTCACCACTGTCCACTCACCACTGCCCACTCACCACTGTCCACTCACCACTGCCCACTCACCACTGTCCACTCACCACTGCCCACTCACCACTGTCCACTCACCACTGGGCCCACTCACCACTGCCCACTCACCACTGTCCACTCACCACTGCCCACTCACCACTGTCCACTCACCACTGCCCACTCACCACTGTCCACTCACCACTGTCCACTCACCACTGTCCACTCACCACTGCCCACTCACCACTGCCCACTCACCACTGTCCACTCACCACTGCCCACTCACCACTGTCCCCCTCACCACTGTCCACTCACCACTGTCCACTCACCACTGTCCACTCACCACTGTCCCACTCACCACTGCCCACTCACCACTGCCCACTCACCACTGCCCACTCACCACTGCCCCCCCTTCACCACTGCCCACTCACCACTGTCCACTCACCACTGCCCACTCACCACTGTCCACTCACCACTGCCCACTCACCACTGTCCACTCACCACTGTCCACTCACCACTGCCCTACTCACCCACTGTCCACTCACCACTTGCCCACTCACCACTGTCCACTCACCACTGCCCACTCACCACTGTCCACTCACCACTGCCCACTCACCACTGTCCATCACCACTGTCCACTCACCACTGTCCACTCACCACTGCCACTCACCCTGCCCACTCACCACTGCCCACTCACCACTGTCCACTCACCACTGCCCACTCACCACTGCCCACTCACCACTGTCCACTCACCACCCGTCCACTCACCACTGTCCACTCACCACTGTCCCCACATCACCACTGCCCACTCACCACTGCCCACTCACCACTGTCCACTCACCACTGCCCACTCACCACTGCCCACTCACCACTGTCCACTCATCCACTGCCCACTCACCACTGCCCACTCACCACTGCCCACTCACCACTGCCCACTCACCACTGCCCACTCACCACTGTCCACTCACCACTGCACCACTCCCCACTCACCACTGACCCACTGCCCACTCACCACTGTCCACTCACCACTGTCCACTCACCACTGCCACTCACCACTCACCACTGCCCACTCACCACTGCCCACTCACCACTGCCCCCACCCACTGCCCACTCACCACTGCCCACTCACCACTGTCCCACTCACCACTGCCCTCACCACTGCCCACTCACCACTGTCCCCACTCACCACTGCCCACTCACCACTGTCCACTCACCACTGCCCACTCACCACTCACCACTGCCCACTCCCACTCACCACTGCCCACGTCACCACTGCCCACTCACCACTGCCCATCACCACTGCCCACTCACCACTGCCCACACACCACTCACCACTGCCCACTCACCACTGCCCACTCACCACTGCCCACTCACCACTGCCCACTCACCACTGCCCACTCACCACTGCCCACTCACCACTGCCCACTCACCACTGCCCACTCACCACTGCCCACTCACCACTGCCCACTCACCACTGCCCACTCACCACTGCCCACTCACCACTGCCCACTCACCACTGCCCACTCACCACTGTCCACTCACCACTGCCCACTCACCACTGCCCACTCACCACTGCCCACTCACCACTGCCCACTCACCACTGCCCACTCACCACTGCCCACTCACCACTCACCACTGCCCACTCACCACTGCCCACTCACCACTGCCCACTACACCACTGCCCACTCACCACTGCCCACTCACCACTGCCCACTCACCACTGCCCACTCACCACTGCCCACATCACCACTGCCCACTCACCACTGCCCACTCACCACTGCCCACTCACCACTGCCCACTCACCACTGCCCACTCACCACTGCCCACTCACCACTGTCCACTCACCACTGTCCAGTCACCACTGTCCAGTCACCACTGTCCAGTCACCACTACCCACTCACCACTGCCCACTCACCACTGTCTTTATATCCTAGTGTAATTCTCCCGTGTCTTCTGAGGTTATTTTTCACACTTGTGTCGGTATCTTCCCTAAATAATATGATACTATAATCAAAATCATAAATGTGTGTGACAAAACTGTTTTAATGTTTTATTGTTGTCCTTATTGACCATCTTCCAGTTGATGTTTATATTACTAGCTTCAAAAACCATGCATATTTTATTGGACGTGACTTTATTGTCAGGTTGCAAAACAGTTGTGTGGAGTAAATAATTTATGGATCAATAAAGAAATCTTTTCTTTTATTTAAATACGTCTGCACATTATCCCAGATGTGAGAACACCCTTAAAGCAGTACGTCTTCAAGACGTTATAGAAAGGTCTTTATTTCAAGACGTTATAGCATACACACACACACACACACACACACACACACACACACACACACACACACACATGACGGAAGGAATAGACTCTGAGGTGTCCCTGTTTGCAGATGACGTGAAGTTGATGAGAAGAATTCACTCGATCGAAGACCAGGCAGAACTACAAAGGGATCTGGACACGTTGCAGACCTGGTCCAGCAATTGGCTCCTGGAGTTCAATCCCACCAAGTGCAAAGTCATGAAGATTGGGGAAGGGCAAAGAAGACCGCAGGACTATGGGGCCAGACTGCAAACCTCACTCAAGGAAAAAGATCTTGGGGTGAGTATAACACCAGGCACATCTATTGAAGCGCACATCAACCAAATAACTGCTGCAGCATATGGGCGCCTGGCAAACCTCAGAACAGCATTCCGACATCTTAATAAGGAGTCGTTCAGGACCCTGTACACCGTGTACGTTAGGCCCATATTGGAGTATGCGGCACCAGTTTGGAACCCACACCTAGCCAAGCATGTAAAGAAACTAGAGAAAGTGCAAAGGTTTGCAACAAGACTAGTCCCAGAGCTAAGAGGTATGTCCTACGAGGAGAGGTTAAGGGAAATCAACCTGACGACACTGGAGGACAGGAGAGATAGGGGGGACATAATAACGACATACAAAATACTGAGAGGAACTGACAAGGTGAACAAAGACAGGATGTTCCAGAGATTGGACACAGTTGGAAGTTGAAGACACAGATGAATCACAGGGATGTTAGGAAGTATTTCTTCAGCCACAGAGTAGTCAGGAAGTGGAATAGTGTGGGAAGCGATGTAGTGGAGGCAGGATCCGTACATAGCTTTAAGCAGAGGTATGATAAAGCTCACGGTTCAGGGAGAGTGACCTAGTAGCGACCAGTGAAGAGGCGGGGCCAGGAGCTTGGATTCGACCCCTGCAACCTCAACTAGGCGAGTACAACTAGGTGAGTACTGTGTGACGAGCGGGGTCCCACAGGGGTCAGTCCTGGGACCAGTGCTATTCTTGGTATATGTGAACGACATGACGGAAGGGATAGACTCAGAAGTGTCCCTGTTTGCAGATGACGTGAAGTTAATGAGGAGAATTAAATCAGATGCGGACCAGACAGGTCTACAAAGAGACCTGGACAGGCTAGATGTGTGGTCCCGAAACTGGTTCCTAGAATTTAACCCCGCCAAATGCAAAGTCATGAAGATCGGAGGAGGGCAAAGAAGACCGCAGACAGAGTATAGGCTAGGAGGCCAAAGGCTGCAAACCTCACTCAAGGAGAAAGACCTAGGAGTGAGTATAATACCGAGTACATCGCCAGAAGCACACAATAACCAGATAACTGCTGCGGCACATGGACGCTTGGCAAACCTGAGAATAGCGTTCCGGTACCTCAGTAAGGAATCGTTCAAGACTTTATACACCGTGTACGTCAGGCCCATACTGGAGTACGCAGCACCAGTTTGGAACCCACATCTGGTCAAACACGTCAAGAAATTAGAGAAAGTGCAAAGGTTTGCAACAAGGCTAGTTCCAGAACTAAGGGGAATGTCCTATGAAGAAAGGTTAAGTGAAATCGGTCTGACAACACTGGAGGACAGGAGGGTCAGGGGAGACATCATAACGACATGCAAAATACTGCGTGGAATAGACAAGGTGGACAGAGACAGGATGTTCCAGAGATGGGACAGAAACAAGGGGTCACAATTGGAAGCTGAAGACTCAGATGAGTCAAAGGGATGTTAGGAAGTATTTCTTCAGTCATAGAGTAGTTAGGAAGTGGAATAGTCTGGCAAGCGATGTAGCGGAGGCAGGAACTATACATAGTTTTAAGACGAGGTATGATAAAGCTCATGGAGCAGGGGGAGAGAGGACCTAGTAGCGGTCGGTGAAGAGGCGGGGCCAGGAGCTGAGTCTCGACCCCTGCAACCACAATTAGGTGAGTACACACACACACACGCACCATTTTAAGCACCTTGTAGAGCAGTTCAGTGGACGGACTCTGGTGATCTCTGACGTGAGAGACAGTCTTACAAGTGTATGAAGGTTGAGTCTTACGAGGTTCAGGCCACACAATAAGAGCCTTCATTAGCGGCGGTAATTACTAACTAGCGTCTTGACGGCCGCAAGACGCGGTAACGACCGCGGCGCTGCCTATCCGGGACTCCTGCGCTTGGCGCAGTTTTTTTGTTCCATATTACGGACACACGTTAAATATGTCATATCTGACATGATAAAGCTCTACACAGAACCAAACACGACTTGATAAAGCTCTACACAGAACCAAACACGACTTGATAAAGCTCTACACAACCAAACACGACATGATAAAGCTCTACACAGAACCAAATACGACATGATAAAGCTCTACACAGAACCAAACACGACATGATAAAGCTCTACACATAACCAAACACGACATGATAAAGCTCTACACATAACCAAACACGACATGATAAAGCTCTACACAGAACCAAATACGACATGATAAAGCTCTACACATAACCAAACACGACATGATAAAGCTCTACACAGAACCAAATACGACATGATAAAGCTCTACACAGAACCAAACACGACATGATAAAGCTCTACACAGAACCAAACACGACATGATAAAGCTCTACACAGAACCAAACACGACATGATAAAGCTCTACACAGAACCAAACACGACATGATAAAGCTCTACACAGAACCAAATACGACTTGATAAAGCTCTACACAGAACCAAACACGACTTGATAAAGCTCTACACAGAACCAAATACGACTTGATAAAGCTCTACATAGAACCAAACACGACATAATAAAGCTCTACACAGAACCAAATACGACTTGGTAAAGCTCTACACAGAACCAAACACGACTTGATAAAGCTCTACACAGAACCAAACACGACTTGATAAAGCTCTACACAGAACCAAATGCGACTTGATAAAACTCTACACAGAACCAAATACGACTTGATAAAGCTCTACACAGAACCAAACACGACTTGATAAAGCTCTACACAGAACGAAACACGACTTGATAAAGCTCTACACAGAACCAAACACGACTTGATAAAGCTCTACACCACAGACCAATTATTATTATAATCAAAAAGAAGCGCTAAGCCACAAGGGCTATACAGCACCACAGACCAAATCCGGCAATAACTTGGACTTACCCATACATGTCTCCCCCCCCCCTCTCTCTCTCTCTCTCTCCCTCCCTCTCTCTCCCTCTCTCTCTCTCTCTCTCTCTCTCTCTCTCTCTCTCTCTCTCTCTCTCTCTCTCTCTCTCTGTCTCCCTGACCAAGATTTGAACCCCGTACCCCTACCGACCTGACCCCTGACCCAGCGTCACTTGGGTGACGCTCACTGACCCACCGTCACTTGGGTGACGCTCACTGACCCACCGTCACTTGGGTGACGCTCACTTCTCTGTAAACAACAGAGGTGTACAGTAAGTTTACTCAGGCACAAATGAACAAGTCAATTCTAGATGAACAAGAGTACAGTTATATCATACGTAGTGTACATTACCTAGGCTAACCCACAGAAAAGTCGAAATTTCCATTGGAGTCCTTGATATTTTCCATGTAGGGGTCCTTGATATTTCCAACTGGTGTCCTTGATATTTCCAACTGCTGTCCTTGATATTTCCACTGGAGATCCTTGATATTTTCACTGGAGATCCTTGATATTTCCACAGGAGATCTTTGATATTTCCACTGGAGATCCTTGATATTTCCACTGGAGATCCTTGATATTTCCACTGGAGATCCTTGATATTTCCACTGGAGATCCTTGATATTTCCACTGAGGATCCCCGAGGCCTGTGTGTGGATCATGTGGACACAGCGGCGCCCCAGTCTGTGCCTCCTTCCTCGTGCCCGTGGTAGACAGCAAGCTCTGTCAAATATCCATCTATTCTCTGTCAAATATTGATCTATTCTCAAAACGGATTTCCGTGCATTTAAAAATGATACAGTGTAATTCTAAAATAAGTGTAGCAACTGACTGTGGGTGTTCCCACAGTGTAGCTGTCATATATAAGTGTAGCAGCTCACTGTGGGTGTTCCCACAGTGTAGCTGTCATATATAATAGTGTAACAGCACATTGTGGGTGTTCCCACAGTGTAGCTGTCATACAGAATAGTGTAACAGCTAACTATGGGTGTTCCCACTGTGTAACTGTCATACAGAATAATATAGCAGCACACTGTGAGTGTTCCTTCATATGCTTGACGAGGTGTGGGTTCCTTACTGGTGTTGCATACTTAAATATGTGCCTGACGTACACGGTGTAAAGTGTCGTGGAAGACTCTTTACTTAGGTCCCTGAGAGCTAGCTAATCTTAGATTTGCGAGACGCACATTAGCTGCGATATGTTCGGTACACTGCTCACCCCAAGGTCCTCCCCCTTAAGTGAGGTGTGCATCCTTTTCCCCCGAGACTGTACTCCGTCTCTTATCTTCTTGACATTTTCACAAACTTCATAACTCTGCACTTGCCGGGTTAAATTTCAGTAGCTACTTGTCAGACTGTCCAGGTCCATGAGGTGCGTCATGGCTTGGTTGGCAACGCTCTCGTCTCACATACTGAATGTCCATAATCCAATTTCCAGCACGGGTGGTAACGCTGGGCATGTTTCCTTACACCTGCTGCCCCTGTTCACATGGCAGTAGGCAGGTACCTGGGGGTTAGTCGACCGGTGTGGGTCGCATCCTGGGGGAAATAAGCCAGACAGTCCTCGATGACTCACTGTACTGGGTTATTTTGAGTGGCTAACCCACCGGGTTAGAAATCCGAATAAATCTTATCAGCTCTGTGTTCTCATTAGTTTCACATCTGCGAACAGGGACACCTCTGACTCTATCCCTTCCGTTATGTTGTTCACATACACAAGAGGTAGCACCGGTCCAAGTACTGATCCTTGTGGAACCCCACTCGTCACTTGCTCCCATTCCGACGCCTCTTCTCGGACACTCGTTGTTTCCTTCCTGTTAACTGTTCCTTGATACATTATAGTGCCGTCCTTGTTACTGTTGTCTTCTCCTCTACTCTAGTTTATATTGCACTTTATTGTGTTAATGTGTCATAAGCCTTAACACTGCAAAAATATGCAATATGCCTCTCTCTCTCTCTCTCGTGTGTGTGTGTGTGTGTGTGTGTGTGTGTGTGTGTGTGTGTGTAAGACACTGGGAGGAGCACAGTGACACACTGTCTCACTATCAATGAACTAGCTACCTCGACCTCCTCCTCAAGACCTTCCTTGTCACTAAACTCTGTAACATTTAAAACATATATGTGCACACACATACACACACACAAGGGTGTAGAGAGGCGACTATTCTAGTCACATTTATTGGGGATTATCTGTGGGAAGGGGTGTTGGGGGTTGTTAAGGATTCTGGGGGATTGGTGGGGTGTTGGGCGGGGTTTGTGGGGGTTCTGGAAAATGGGTGGGGTTGTAGGGGGGTGGATTCTTCCGGAGGGCGGCGCCCCGAAGGCAGTTACCCCTTAATTATAAGGGACGGCGGGTGGTGGACGCACACCCTCTATCCCACCCAAGCCGCCCATGACACCCACGCTACCCACCCTCCAATCTACGTCCTCCATCACTACACCCACCCTCCCATCCAAGTCGCCCACCCTTTCCCACTCCACGCCCACCAACCCACTCACACTTATCAATTACGAAATCTGTGACAACCAGGACTGCTCAAGAGGCTTTCCCAGTGCCACTAGACGTTGCTACTGCTTAATAAGACCCCACTGTACACACACACACACACACACACACACACACACACACAGAGGTATGATAAAGCTCATCGAGCAGGGGAGTGACCTAGCAGCGACCAGTAAAGAGGCGGGGCCAGGAGCTATGACTTGACTCATGCAACCACAATTAGGTGAGTCAACACACACATCGAGGCCAAGACAAGAATACAAAGAAAACAACAGAGTGATGATGGACACACTACCCAAGGTGGTCAGAAGGGTTCACATAAGCAAGGAAAAGTTACTCATCACGGGGGATTTTAACCATAAGGAGACTGACTGGCCAGAGTGGAGAGCCAAGATGCTGGAGGCTGGACCTCGCGTTCACCTTGAACAGTTCAAACATAGGGGCTATCATACACAGAAGGCAATTCGGCACTAGCGATCACGTGGTCCTGAGTTTCGAATACACAGTAGAGTTAACAATGGAGACTGAAGCAGCACAAGAAGGCCAGGAGAAGTCAAACTTCCAAAAGGGGGACTACACAAGTATGAGGTAATTCCTACATGAGGTGCAGTGGGCAAGAGAGCTAGAGGGTGAGACAGTAAACGAAATGATGGAACAGGTGACAGCAAAGTGCTGGGAGGTAGAGGAGGTTCATGCCAAAGGGCAACAGAAACAACGCGAAGACCTGAGTGAGCCCATGGTTTACCCAGAGGTATGGAGAAACCAAAGCCGAGTGTGCTATGGAAGAAGTACAGAAGGATAAGACTCGGAAGACAGGGATTCGAGCCGAAGAGCCAGAAATGAATATGTATGGATAAGGAGAGAAGCGGCGCGGCAATATGAGAATAACATAACATCAAAAGCCAAATCTGACAGCAAGTTGTTATACAGCCACATCAGAAGGAAAACAACAGTCAAGGATCAGGTAACTGGGCCGAGGAAGGAAAGAGGGGAGCTCAAAGGGAACAACCAGGAAGTATGTGAGGAGCTCAGCTTACGATTCAGGGAGGTGTTCACAGTGGCGACAGAGAGACTTCCAGCAAACCGAGGTGGTAAGGTGCACCAGCAAGTGCTGGACACAAGGCATACAACCGAGGAGAAAGTGAAGAATCTGCTAGGGAAACTAGATATCTCGAAAGCGGTTGGCTCAGATAATCTCTCTCCTTGGGTCCTAAGAGAGGGAGCAGATGCACTGTGTGTGCCACTAACAACAATCTTCAATAAATCTATCAGAACAGGGCAACTGCCTGAGGAAGACAGCAAGTGTAATCCTGATTTTTTAAGAAAGGAGAGAGACAGACTGCACTAAATTACAAATGTCGCTGACATTTATTGTATGTAAAGTTACGGAGAAGATTATCACGAGAAGAGTGATAGAACACCTAGAAAGGAACGGCTTCATGCATGACAACCAGCACGGCTTCAGGGAAAGGAAATCCTGCTTCACAGACCTACTGGAGTTCTACGACAAGGTAACAGAAGGACGATAGGAGAGAGAGGGATGGGTAGTCTCCATCTTCTTGGGCTGCAAGAAGGCTTTCGAAAGTAAACCCCAAAGAACTGGTTGAAAAAACAAAAGAAGCAGGGGGAAAAAGGGGGGGGAAAGGGACTCAATTGGATTTTAAAGGGAAACTGACAGGAAGGAAAAAGTGTGTTTGTAAAGAGTAGGGGAAGTTTTCTCTTGGGGGGGCCCCTCCGGGTTTGGGCCCTTTTACTGGAGGGGGCCCCTTTTCCGGGTTTTTTCCTTCCACTGAAGCGGGGGTATCCCGGGCTTGGACCCGCAGTTGGGGGGTCACCTTTTTTAACCTAGGGTGTTCTTTCCCCGGGTTTTTTTCCCATACCCCGCCCTCGGACTTAAACCCCACCCTTTACCCCCAACACAATACCCCCCCCCCCCCCACGCCCCCGCCTTGCGACCCCCCCCGTCGCGCCGCGCGCCCCGCCCCGCGCGCCCCGGGGCCCCGGCCCCGCCCCCCCCCGCCCCCCCCGCGCCGCCCGCGCACCCCCCGCGCCCCCGCCCCCGCGCGCCCCGCCCCCCCGCCCCGCCCCGCCCGCCCCCTTCGCGCCTTCCTGCTGCGCCCCTTTTGCAGCGGGCCCTCCGGATCGCCCCCCTCGAAATTTTTTTCCGATTTTTTTTGGAATTTTTTTTGAATTTTTTTTTTCCTTGTCTCTCCATTTTTCCCGGATCAATTTTTTTTTGGGTTCCCCCCCCTTTACTTTCCCCCCATCCCAAAATTTTTCGATATTTCAAATTTTTGCTTTCCCCCCCATGGAGGTTTTTTGAAATTCCCATCTCCTTGGATTTAAATTTTTTAAGGGTTTTCCCCCCCCCACTTTCACCCCCCAACCCCAAAAAAATTTTTTTTGATGGGTACAATTTTTTGGGTTCCCCCCTATGGGGTTTTCGGGAAATTCTCCCAAATTTTCCCCGGGTCAAGGTTTTTTTTTTTGGGGTTTCCCCCCCTTTTTACCCCCCCCATCCCCAAAATTTTTTTTACTCGATAAAACAAAGACCCTACTTCCTCGGATCAAATTTTTTGGAATTTCCCCCCCTGGGGGTTTGAATTTTTTCCCCTCCCCCTCCGGTCCCCCTCCCCAATTTCACCCCCAACCCAAAAATTTCTCGATGATACAATTTTGGGTTCCCCCCCATGGGGTTTTTTTGCAAAACTCCCAAATTTCCCCGGGTTTAAGTTTTTTTGGGGACCCCTTTTCCTTTTTACCCCCCCCCCCCCAAAATTTTTTCGATAAAACCCAAATTTTGGGATACCCCCCCCATTTAGGTTCTCAATATCAAAGGGCTCCACTTCCCCGGGGTTTCCCCCCCCCCACTTTTTACTCCCACCCCAAAAATTTTTGACAATACCAAGACTCCTCTTTCCCCGGGGTCCCAGTTTTTTTGGGCCTCCCTATGGGTTTTTTGAAATTTTCCATCTCCTTGGAATCCCCCCCCCCCAAAAATTTTGGATTTACCCCTCCCACCACTTTCACTCCCCCCCAAAATTTCTCGTAATACAAGTTTTTTGGAAATTTCCCCCCCCATGGGGTTTTTTGAAATTCTCCCCTCCCTTGGGGTCAAGGGTTTTTTGGGGAAAAACCCCCCTGGGGGAAAACATTCAAAAAATAGGGGCTCCTCCTATGGGGGGGAAAGCTTTACAGGTCCCAAAAGTTTCCCTTCATTAAGTCCCAAAAGAACTAAAAGTTTTCCCCCTTTTTATTTTTTAAAAGAACTAAAAGTTTCCTCTCATTAATTTAAAAATGAACTTAAAAATTTTCCCCTCCCTTAAGTTAAAATGAACTAAAAAAACCCTTTTTTCGGGGGTCAGTGACGTCATCCCCACCAGGTTGAATTTAGGGGCCCGGGCCTTTTGTTTCATTTAAGATAATAAGGGAACATAGTAGTGACGTCATTTTTCTCCCCTTAAGTTAAATGAAATAAAAAAAGGACCGCGCAACCCCAAAGGGTTTAAACTTGTCTACCCCCTTTTTTCCCCCCCTCCCAATCCCTCACCCCTCCCCAAACCCTCACCCCCAATTTTTTAAATCAAAAACCCCCCAAATTTTTTTCGTTTTAAACCCCCTTTTGTTTATTAAAGTGGGGGCACAACATCAGGGAAAATCACCCATCGCTTACCCTCCACTTTTGTTAAATTCACTAAACCCCAATTTTTTCCCTATTACGGGAAATTAAATTTCCGCACTTTTATTTTTAACATCTTTAAAAAAAACTCTCATTAAAAAATTTTAATCTCACAAAAAAAAAACCTTTATACATTCCCCAAAAAACACTGAAAATTTCTCCAAAAACTTTATTTGAACACCCCCAAAAACCCTTGAATACTCCCCGAACACCTTCATAAGACTTTGACATCATTTGAAAACCCCTTTATAAGACTCTCATAATCATTTGTACACCTTTAAAACACCTTTGAATACCACATAAAACCCCTTGAACACCTTCAAAACCCTTCAAAAACCCCTTTTAATTCATTTGAACCCCTTTAAAACACCCTTTAAAAAACCTTCAAAACACCCTTGAACATCTCAAAAACAAAATTTGAACACACTCAAAACACCTTTGAACACCCCTTTAACTTTCCAAACAACACTGAAAAAAACTTCCAAAAAACAAATTTGAGTACTCCCAATTACACCCCTGATTTACTCAAAACAAAACCCCGGAATTCAACAAAACACCCTTTAAACCTTCAAACACCCTTTAAACACCTTCAAAACACTCTTTAACACTTCAAAAACCCTTTGAACATTTTCCAAAAAACTTTTTAGTCTCCCAATTAAAACCCTGAATATACTAAAACACCGATGAATTCAAACAAAAAACCCTTCAACACCTTTTAAAAACCTTTGAAACCTTTAATACCCAAAACACCCTTTAACACCCTTTAAAAACCTTTGAATAACCTCAAACACCTTTTAAACCTTCAAAACACCCTTGAACACTTCAAAACACTTTTAATAACCTCAAAACACCTTTTAAACCTTCAAAACACCCCTTGAACACCTTCAAAAACAAAATTTGAACACACTCAAAACCCTTTGAACATTTTCCAAAACACTATTTTGGAGTACTCCCAAATAGATTACATCTCTAATTTTTCTGCACTTTTATTAAAATTTCAAATCATCCCCCAGTCTCCAGACTAGGCATTTCTCGTTTTTTACCCTTTTAGTTATTAAAGTTATTAAGGGGGCACAAAAAATCAGAAAAAAGTCACAAAAACTAAATCAAACACTTTATTTGAACACCCCCAAAAACACTCTCAAATCATTGAATCTCACAAAACCCCTTGAACACCCCCAAACCCTTTGAAAATCGTTTTTTTAAACTAATTTTATCACAACCCCTTAAAATATCTTTTTTTCCGGGAACTCTAATTCGACAACAAAACCCACAACACCACATCCCACAACCCCTGAAAAATTTTCCCAAAACAAAATTTAGTACTCCCAATTCACCCTGATTACTACTAAAACACCCCTGAATTCAATCAAAACGCCCTTCAAAACCTTCCCCCAGATATTTCCACTGGAGACCCTTTGATTTTTTTCACTGGAGACCCTTGATATTTCCACAGGAAAATCTTTGATTTTTCCCACTGGGACCCTTGATATTTCCACTGGAGATCCTTGATTTTTCCCAAAGGGAAAGGATCCTTGATTTTTCCACGGGGAAGACCCTTTTGTTTTTTCCCACTGAGGACCCCGGGGGCTGTTTTGTGGTTTAAAAGGGGGACACAGCGGCCCCCCAAGCCCGGTGCCCCCCTTTCTCGGGCCGTGGGTAGCAGCAAGCTCTGTCAAATATCCATTTTTTCCTGTCAATTATTAAATCTTTTTCCCCAAAACGGTTTTCCTTGCATTAAAAATGTACAGTTTTAATTAAAAAAATTTAAGTTTTAGAAAACTACTGTGGGTTTTTTCCCCCCGTGTGTGTCTATAAAAGTGAAAGCAGTCACTGTGGGGGTTCCCCAAGTTACTGTCATATATAATATTTGTAACAGCCCCCTTGGGGGGTGTTCCCACGTGTAGCTTTTTACGAATAGTGAAACAGCAAAACAAATGGGTTTTCCCCAAGGTTTTTAAGGGCTTACAGAATAATTAGCGGGAAACACTGTGGGGTTTTTTCCCTTCATTTTCCCTTGCGGGGTTTGTGGGTTTCCCTTTTATGGTGTTGAAATACAAAAATTTTTGTCCCCTGCGTACACGGTTGAAAAGTGTGTGGGGGACTCTTTACTTAGGTCCCTGAGAGTTTAGTAATCTTAGTTTTGCGGACGCACATTAGCTGCGATTGTTCGGTCACTGCTCCCCCCCAAGGTCCCCCCCTTTAAAGTGAGGTGTGCTTTTTTTTTCCCGGGGGAGACTGTACTCCGTCTCTTATCTTTTTGGGGACTTTTCAAAAACTTAAATAACTCTGCACTTCCCGGGGTTAAATTTCGTAGCTACTTGTCAGACTGCCCGGGCCCATGAGGTTTCGTCATGGTTTGGGTTTGGGGAACGCTCTGTTTCACATACTGAATGTCCATAACCCAAATTTCCACCCACGGGGGGTTTTCGCGGGCATGTTTCCTTACCCCTTGTTTGCCCTTTTTTCCATGGAAAGTAGGCGGGGAACTGGGGGTTTAGTCGCCGGTGTGGGTGGCATCCTGGGGGAAATACCCCAAAACGCCCTCGATGACTAAATGAAAGGGTTATTTTGGTGGCTAAACCCCCCGGGGGTTAGAAATCCGAAAAAACTTTTATCAGCTTGTGTTCCCCTTTAGTTTACTTCTCAAACCCGGGACCCCTTGACTTTTCCCCCTTTTCCCGTTATGTTTTTCCCACATAAAAAAGAGGTCAGCCCCGGCCCAAAAGTACTGATCCTTGGGGAACCCCCACCCCTTTCATTGCCCCCATTCCGACGCTTTCTCGGACCTCGTTGTTTCCTTCCTTTTTAACTTTTTTCCTTGATAAAATTATAGTGCCTTTCCTTGTTACTGTTGTCTTCTCCCCCTACTCTAGTTTTATTGCACTTTATTGTTTTTTAATGTGTCAAAACCCCTTAACACTGAAAAAAAATATGCAATTTTCCCTCTCTCTCTCTCCTCGTTTGGTGTGTGTTTTTTGTGTGTGTGTGTGTGTGTGTGTTTGTGTGTGAAAGGGACCTGGGAGGAGCACGGGGACACATTTGTCTCACTATCAATGAACTAGCTACCTCGACCTCCCCCTAAAGCCCTTTCCCCTTGTCACAAAAACTCTGTAACTTTAAAACTATTTGTGCACAAATACACAACCCCAAGGGTTTTGAGAGGGCGACTAATTCAGCCCACATTTATTGGGGTTTTATCTGTGGGAAGGGGTTTGGGGGTTTTTTTGTTAAGGATTCGGGGGGTTTGGTTTGGGGTTTTTGGGGGGGTTTTTGGTGGGGGTTCGGGAAAAAATGGGTGGGGTTGTAGGGGGGGGGGATTCTTCCGGGGGGCGGCGCCCCCGAAGGCAGTTCCCCCAAAAATTTAAAAGGGGGGGGGGGTTTGGTGGAGAAAACCCCCTCTACCCCACCCAAGCCCCCCATAAACACCCCGCTACCCCCCCCCAAATCTACGCCTCTCATTTTACCCCCCCCACCCAAAGTCCCCCACCTTTCCACCCCCACGCCCACCAAACCCACTCCCATTTAAAATTACAAATCTGGGGCCCAACCGGGAAAAGCTCAAGGGGCCCTTTCCCCAGTGCCACTAGACGTTGAACTGCTTAATAAGCCCCAAACTGTACACACACACCACACCCCCAACACACCACACACAGAGGTATAAATAAAGTAATCAGCAGGGGGGGTGACCTAGCAGCGCCCCGGTTAAAGGGCGGGGCCCCAGGACTTGATTGACTCATGCAACCCCAATTGGGTTTGAGTCAACACACAATCGGGCCCCAAGAAAAGGGAATACAAAGAAAAAAACCAAAAGTGATGAGGGGCCCACCCCTCCCCAAAGGGGTTGGTCAAAAAGGGTTCACATAAGAAAGGAAAAAGTTACTCTTCAGGGGGGGATTTTAACCATAAGGGGGGACTGACTGGCCAGAGTGGAGACCCAAGATGCGGAGGCTGGCCCTGCGTTCACCTTTGAAAAGTTCAAACTTTTGGGGGTTTTTCATCCCACAGAAGGCAATGGGCCCACTAGCGATAAACCGGGGCCCGGAGTTTGAATACACAGTAGAGTTAACAATGGAGACTGAAGCGCACAAGAAGGCCAGGGAAGTAAATTTCAAAAGGGGGGACTCCCACAAGATAGGGGGTAATTCCTACGGGAGGGGCAGGGGGCAAGAGAGCTGAGGGTGAGCCCTTTAAACGAAATGAGGAACAGGTGCCCAGAAAAGTGCTGGGGGGGTTTGAGGAGGTTCATCCCAAAGGGCAAAAAAACAACGCGAAGCCCTGAGTGACCCCATGGTTTCCCCAAGAGGTAGGGGAAAAAACCAAAGCCGAGTGTGTTAGGGAAAAAGGGACAGAAGGTTAAGATGGGGAAGACAGGGATTCGACCCGAAGAGCCAGAAATGAATATGTTGGAAAAGGGAAAGAGAAGCGGCGGGGCCCATGTTGAGAAAAAACAAAAACATAAAAACCCAAAAAATCTGACAGCAAGTTTTTAAAACCCAACTCGGGAAGGAAAAACAACGGGTCAAGGATCGGTAACTGGGGGGGAAGGAAAGAGGGGGGGCTCAAAGGGAAAAACCCAAAGGAAGTATGTGGGGAAGTCAGTTTTCGATTCAGGGGGGGTGTTCCGTGGCGACAGAGAGATTTCCCAGAAAACCGAGGGTTGGGTGGGGTGACCCCCCCAAGTGCGGAAAAAAGGGGCATAAAACCCGAGGGAAAGGAAAAATTCTGCTGGGAAACTAGAAAATTCAAAAGGGGTTTTGGTCAGTTTAAATCTTTTTCCTTGGGCCCTTTAAGAAAAGGGAGCGATGCACTGTGTGTCCCAAAATAACAACAATCTTCAATAAATTATCGAACAGGGCAACTGCCCTGAGGAAGACAGCAAGTGAAACCCTGATTTTTAAAAAAGGGAGAGACGGGCCCTGCACAAAATTAAAAATTGTCGTGACATTTATTGTAGGGAAAATTTTACGGAAAAAATTATCACGAGAAGAGTGATAGAAACACCTAGAAAGGAACGGCTTCATCCCATGAAACCGGGCCGGTTTTCGGGGAAAAGGGAAAAAATTTCCTGCTTCACAGCCCTTTTTTAATGGAGTTCTACGCCCGGGAACAAAAGGACGATAGGAGAAAAGGGGGAGGGGGAGGGGTTTGGGTCTCCATCTTCTTGGGCTCCCAAAAAGGCTTTTCGATGAATTTCCCCAACAAAAGAGAAGGGTTTGAAAACCCTAAAAGGAAGCAGGCGGGAATAGGGGGGAAGGGGTACTGCAATGGTTAAGAAATCCCTGCCGGGGAAGGAAACGTTTTTAGAAATAGGGGGTGAAGTTTTTTTTGGGGGGGGTCCCTTCGGTTTGGGCCTTTCACTGGGGGGTTCCCTTGGGTTTTAAAGGCCTTCCCCCTGGGGCGGTGTTCCGGTTTTGGCCGCAGTGGAGGGTCCCCTTTTTTCCACATAGGTTTATTTTGGGTTTTTTGACCATGCCCTCCCCCTCGGCTACCCTCCCCCTTTGGACCCCCCAAAATACCCCCCCCCCCCACGACCCCCGCCTTGCGCCCCCGCCGTCGGCCGCGCGCCCGGGGCACCCCCCGCCCCCGCGCCCCGGGCGCCCCGCCCCCCCGCCCCGCGCGCCCGCGCCCCCCGCGCGCCCCGCCCCCGCCCCGCCCCCCCCCAACCCGCGCGCCCCGCCCGCCCCCCTTGCGCCTTCTGTTTGCCCCCTTTCCCGGCGTCGTCCGGATCCCCCCCCGCGCCTCTTTTTTTTTTTTCCGATTTTTTTTGGGAATTTTTTTAAAATTTTCTTTTTTCTTGTGCTCTCCCTTCCCCCGGATCAATTTTTTAAGGTTTCCCCCCTTCACTTTCACCCCCACCCCAAAATTTCTCGATATTACAATTTTTTGCATTCCCCCCTATGGGGGTTTTCAAATTTTTCTCCATCTCCTTGGAAAAAAAAATTTTTTAAGGGTTTCCCCCCTCCCACTTTCCCCCCCCAACCCCCAAAAAAAATTTCTCGTTGATAAAAATTTTTGGGTTTTCCCCCCCTTGGGGTTTTAAAAATTTTCCCCAAATTTCCCTCGGATCAAGGTTTTTTTTTTGGGTACCCCTCCTTTTCCCCCCCCACCACCCCAATTTTTTTTTCACTCGAAAATCCCAAAGACTCTACTTCCTCGGATCAAGTTTTTTGGTTCCCCCCTCGGGGGGGTTTTGAATTTCTCCATCTCCTCGGATCCCCCCCCCCAAATTCCCCCCCAAACCCAAAAAATTTTCTCGATGATAAAATTTTTGGGAAATTCCCCCCCTAGGGGGTTTTTTTCGAAAATTTTTCCAAATTCCTGGGTCAATTTTTTTTGGGTACCCTCCTTTCCCCCCCCACCCCAAAAATTTTTTTTCGAAAAATACAAGTTTTGGTTACTCCCCCCTATGAGGTTCTCAATATCAAATTTCCCCATTTTCTCGGACCCCCCTTCCCACTTTCCTCCCACCTAAAATTTTTCTCGAAAATTTAAAAGACTCCATCTCCCGGATCGATTTTTTTGGGTTTCCCTCCCTAGGGGTTTTTCGAAATTCTCCATTCCTTGGTTTAAAAATTTTTTGGGATTACCCCCCCAAATTTTTTCACTCCCCCCCCAAAATTTCCCCGAAATACAATTTTTTGGGTTTTCCCCCCCCTATGGGGTTTTTCGAAATTCCCCTTTCCCCTTGGGTTAAAGGGTTTTTTGGTTTCCCCCCCCCGGGGGGTTTTGCTTAAAAAAGGGGGGGGGGAACCCCCTTTTATGGGGGCATGCTTAAAAAGGTCTAAAAGTTTCCTTTCATTAAGTAAATGAACAAAAATTTTTTCCCCTTATTATTTTAAAATGAACAAAAATTTTCCCCTCTATTAATTTCAAATGAACAAAAAAGTTTCCTCTCATTAATTTAAAAATGAACTAAAAAAGCGTTTACTCGGCGGCAGTGACTTTCACGCGCCCAAAGGTTAAATTAAAGGTGGGCCTTTTAGTTCATTAAAGATAAAAAAGGGAACATAGAGGACGTCGTATTCCTCTCTTTAAGTTAAATGAAACAAAAAAAGGACCGGGCACCCCGGTTAAATCTTGTTTCCTTTTCCCCACCCCCCCAAAAACCTTTCCACCCCAAACCCAAATACCACAATTTTCATCAAAACCCCCCCAATTTTTCTTTTTTTTAACCCTTTTGTTCTTTTAAAGTGGGACAAATGCATCAAGAAAGTCCCCACATGGGCTTACTTTCCACTTTCTTTAAAAATTTTCCCCCCCTATCACAATTTTACATTTTACGAATTTAAAATTACGCATTTTAAATTTTAAAAATCTTCAAAACACTCTCATAAATCATTTAAATTTCTCACAAAAAATACCTTTTTCCTTTCCAAACAACACTGTTTTACTAAAAAAACATCTTTGGGAACCCCCCCAAACCCACCTATGGTTTACTCCCGGGAACCCCTTCATAAGTACTTTGCACTTTTTTGAACACCTTCTTAATTTACTTTTCATAATCATTTTTTACAACCTTAAAACCCCCTTTTAAAATATCACAAAAAAACCCCCCTTGACCCCCCCAAAAAACCCCTTCAAACCCATCTCAAAAATTCATTTAAAACCCCTTAAAAACCCCCTTTGAACCCCTTCAAAAACCCCCTTGAACACTCTAAAAAACCCCAAACTTTTGAACCCCTAAAAAACCCTTTGAACACCTTTGCCCATTTCCAAAACAACACTAAAACCCCTTTTCCCAAAAAACACAATTGAGTACCCCCAATTACACCACTGATTACTATTTAAAACACCGCTGAATTCAATAAAAACCCTTTTCAACACCTTCAAAACCCTTGAAACCTTTAAAAAACACTTTTGAACACCTTAAAAAAAACACCTTTAAAACTTTTCCCAAACACTATTTGAGTACCCCAAATTACCCCAAATGAATACTACAAAAAAACCCCGATAAAATCAATCAAAACCCCTTTAAAAAAAACCCAAACCCTTAAAAAAACCCCCTTTGAACCCCCTTTGGAATACTAAATTAAACCCCTTGAACACCCTTCAAAACACCTTTAAAATAACCTAAAAACCCCTTTTGGAACCCCTTTCCCAAAACCCCTTGAACCCTTTCAAAACCCCTTTTGGGAATAACAAAAAAAAACCTTTTAAAAACCCCTTTTTTTAAAAAAAACCCCCTTGAAAAACCTTCCCAAAAAAAATTTGAACACCTCAAACCCCTTTTTGGAACTTTCCCAAAACCCACTTTTTTGAGAAATAAAAATTTAAGTTTTGGGAATTTTAATTTATCTGCACTTTATTAAATTAAAACCTCTCCCTCAGTCTCCGAAGGCTTTTTTCTCGTTTTTTTCCCCTTTTAGTTCATTAAAGTTTTTAAAGGGGACAAAATAAAATCAGAAAAAAAGTCCCCAAAACAAAACTCAAACACTTTATTTTTAAAAACCCCCCCAAAAACACTCTATAATCATTTAAAATATACAAAAAACCCCCTTAAACCCCCCTTCAATCCCCTTTGAATTTTGTTTTTAAATTAATTTCTTTCACAACCCACTTATATCATCTTTTTGGGGAAAATTCTAATTGGGACAAAAACCCCCCAAAAACACCCACATCCCAAACCCACCATGAATTTTTCCCAAAAACCCCCCTATTTGAGTACCCCCAATTACCCCAACGGATTACTACTAAAACACCGTGAATTCAATAAAAACCCCCTTTAAAACCCTTAAAAACCCCCTTGAAATTTTAAAAACCCACTCTTAAACCCATTTTCAAAAAAAACCTTTGAACATTTCCAATCAACCCCTGAAACATTCCAAAAAAAAAGAGTACCCCAATTACACCACTAAATACTCCCCTAAAACACCCTGAATTAAATTTAAAAAACACCCTTCAACCCCCTTCAAAACCCCTTTTGAACCCCTTCAAAACACCTTTGACCCCTTAAAAAACCTCTTGAACCCCTTCAAAAAAACCCTTCAAAACTTTTCCCAATAAAACACAAAAACATTTCCCACCCCCAAAACTTTTGCAAACATGTTTTAAACCCCCCCTCCATTCTTTTTCCAATATTTCTTTAATTTTTTAATTCTAAAATTTTTTTTTAAAAATTCACACTTTACCTTTATATTCAGTAAATTCTCCATTTTTTAAATTTTCCAACCCTTTCCCCATACCCCTTCCATCTAAACCCGATTCTTACACCCCACTCACCCATCCCCCAACATACCTCTTTGAAACCCCCACCCAAAAAAAAAAATACATTTAACATCCAAAAAATGTTTCCCCAAAACCCACAAAAAATCACTGAAACCAAAGGGATATTCACACACCCAACACCTTCCCTAACCAACCAAACCCTAACCAAACCTAACTAGCCCTAACCTAAACCTAACCAAAACCTTTTAAAACCCTAACCTAACCTGTCCTAAAACCAAACCAAACCCTAACAAAACCTACCCTAACCAAATTTTAAACCAAAACTAACCTTACCCCCCCCCCCCAAACCCAAATTTAAACCAAAACCTAACCTACCTAACCTTACCAAACCTCCCCTAACCTAACCTTCCCTAACAAAAACCTTTCCTAACAAAACCTAAATTTACCTAACCTAACCCAAACCCAAACCACCCTAACCTCCCAAAACCTTTTCCCAAACCTTACCTAATTTATCCAAACCTAACCAAACCCCCATACCCCTCTCCATCCCCACCGCTTTTCTTCACACCCCACTCCCCCAATCCCCCAACATCCCTCTTTTGAACACACACAAAAAAAAAATCACATTTAAACTTCAAAAAAGCATTCAAATCACAAAAAATTTCACTGAAACCCAAGATTTTCACACCACACCCCTTTCCCTTTAACCCAAACCCTTACCAAACCTAACCTACCCAAACCCAATTTAAACCTAACATAACCTAACCTAACCTTCCCACCAAACCAAACCCTTACCAAACCCTCCCCAACCAAACCCTTTAAACCAAAACCAAACCTAGCCAAACCCCTAACCTATTTTAACCCTTCCTAACCTAACCTTACCAAAACAAAACCTAATTTAAACCCTTAACGAACCTAACCAAACCCTTTTCCCAAAATTTATCCAAACCAAACCTACCCAAACCCAAAACCAAACCAAAACCCTGTTTTTAACCAAACCAAACCCAAAACCAAAACCAAACCCCAAACCGAACTACCCAAACCCTAATTTCCCAAACCCAACCCTTCCCAAAACCTACGTTAACCTAAAAACCAAACCCTAACCAAACCTAACCTTACCGACCTCCCCTAACCAAACCTTCCCTTAACAAAACCCTAGCCTAACCAAACCCAAACCCTTTCCCAAAACCAACCCTAACCAAAAAAAAAACCCCTACCTAACCTAATTTTAAACCTATCCAAAACCTTACCAAAACTTACCCAAAACCAAACCCCAACCCTTTCCCTTTAAACCAAACATAATCAAACCTATCTTTTTCCAAATTTTCCAACCAAAACCAAAACTTCCCAAAACCTATCTTACCCAAATTTAAACCTTGCCAAAACCATTACCTAACCAACCAAACCCTTCTTATCCTAATCCAACCTAACCTAGCCGAACCTTCCTAAAATATATTGGAACCCCCCCAAAACACTATTTGAGTACTCCGAATTACTTTGAAGGCCCCATTTTGGTATACCCAAAATTTATTTTTTGAAAATTTTAAATGGGTAAATCAAAACATTATTTTCTTTTTGGGTTTAAAACACACTCAATGGTGGGAAATATTTATTTTTTTCCCGAATAAAAGCACTGTCCTCGCTCTGAGAGATTTCATTGGGGGTCCCCCCAAAAACCCCTGGTGTAATGCGCTTAAACCCCCCAAGGGTAGAACATAACAGGGAAAAACTCGGGACGGGAAAAGGCCCCTTTGTAATGGGGGTAACACCCCAAGGTGGGAAAAATCATCTCTTTCCAAACCCAACTGTCTTTTCCCAAAACCCAAACCAAACCAAAACCTAACCTAATTCCTAACCTAACCTAACCCCCCCTAAAAACCCAAAACCCCAAAACCCCATCAATCCCCTCTTTTCCAAACCCAAACCAAAACCTAACCCCCCCAAACCTAACTCCATAAACCTCTAACCTAACCAAAACCAAACATCCTAACCAAAACCTAACTCCATAAAAAACCCCTCAAATTACTTTTAACTTAACCTAACCAAAACCGTCCCTAACTCCCAAAACCAAACCCTAACCAAACCCAAACCCTATCCAAACCCCGTCCCAACCAAAACCAACCCTAACCAAACCAAACCAAAACCTAACCAAACCTTTAATTTCCCAAACCCTAAACCTATCCAAACCCTTTCCCAAAAACAGGGAAAAAACTTTAAACCCAACATAAACACCCACTGTTTTTTTTTTTCTTCAAAAAAAGGGCCCCTGCACATCATTTGAACCCCTTCAAAAAAAAACCCCTAAAAAACACCCCCGAAACTCCCAAAAAAACACTATGATTACCCCAAAATCCCCACTGAATATCCCCAATCACGTAAAAATCACCGGGAAAACTAATTTTAACATCCCTTTCTAAATCCTTTTTATAGGAAATCCCCTCAAATCACTATAAAAAGAAAATCCCTCCCCATTTTTGGGGCATAAAAAAAAAAAACATGAAACAAACCCAAAAAAGCAAACACTTGTACTTGATCCCATCAAAATGAAACATTCCCTTTTACACACACATAATATAAGAAAATCCCCAACTACAAAACACCCCTGTTCACTTACCTCAAAAAACCTTAAAATCCAGAAAAATCATTTTTATTTTTAAAAAAAATTTTCCCAAAACAAAAAAAAAAAATTTATTTTGACAAATTTTAAGCCCACCCCCACACCACCAAACACGATGTTTTCATCACGGACCGACGAGGGCACCCCCCAGTGACGTACCTCCCAATTTTTTTTGGTGGTTTTGGGAACCTCACAACCCAACCCCCTTGTTTTTAAACCGTTTTTACCCTCTTTTTCTAAGAAAACTATATTCCAAAACGATTTTCAGATTTTTGATCCCCCAAAACCAAAATCACAGAAAAAAAACACATTTTTATAATTATTCACACAAAAAAACCCCGATCCCCCCAATTCCCTATCCTGTTTTTCCGTCATTTTATCAACACTAATCACCAAAATCACCAAAAAAACTAAGATATGCATCTTCAAAAATACTTTGATCAATGAAAACACTTATTTTTTAAAAATTCGCACAAAAATAAGACCCTTTACAAAAACCCCCCAAAAAACTTCCCCCAAATCTATAACTAACATTTTGGGAATATAACTAAACCCCTATCACAAAAAAAAATAATACACAGACACCCAAATATTTACATTTCAATTTTTCAAAATTTAAGGACCTAGCATACACACCAAATTAAGACATTCACCTCCAACCATAAGCATTTAAAAACCCTAAAAAATTTCTTCTTTATTCATTCCCTATATTTCCCAGAGCTGTTTTTAACCCGACGGTCCCCCACGAGTAGGAGCCCAAATGTGTGGTTGGGGGTTGGAGTGGTTTATGGTTCCTCTGGCCCCCTAGTGTGATGGGTCCGGGGGGGGTTAAAAAAGCCTAGGGATATTTCGGAATGAATAAAGGGAAAAAAGTTTTAGGGGGGGATGTGTTGGGCTTAGTTTGGGGGTGATTGTCTTAGATTTGGTGTGTTTTTTCATGTCTTAAAAAATTTTTCAAATTTAAATGTATTAATATGGGGGTGTCGTGTATTATTTTTTTTTTTTGATAGTGATAAGTTATAGTGGTCATGGGTTTTGTTTTTTAGGGTGGGTTTGGTTTGGGAAATGTTGTGGATTTTTTGTGTAATGTCTTATTTTTTTTGCCGAATGTTTAAAAAAATTTAAAGGGTTTTTCCCGTGATCATAGTAGTTTTGGGATGCAAAGACTTAGAAATTTTTTGGGGATCTTTGGGGATTGTGTTGGGTAGGAAAGAAAGGTAAAATGTATGGAATTGGTGGGTCGTGATTTTTTTTGTGAATTTAAATTTTAAAAAATGTGTGTTTTCTGGGTCTTGGGTTGGGGATTTAAAATTGGTAATCGTCTTGGAATAGTGTTCTTAGATAAAGTAGGGTACAACAGGTTGAAACAAGGGGGTTAGGTGTGGGTGTTACCAAACACCAAGTAAAAACAATGGGAGTGTGCGTCTGGAGGTGCCTCGTTGGTCCCGTTTAGGTTTAGAATCGTGTTTTTGGTGGTAGTGAGGTTTTGGGGCGCTTGATTTTTGTTTAAAATTTATTTTTTTTTTTTTGTGTGTTGAAAAGTTTATAAAAAAAAAAAATGTTTTTTTTTCTGTGTAAATTTGTGATTTTGGTAAGTTTACCTTGGGGGGTTTTTGTTGGGATTGGTTTTTTTTATGTGGTGTATAAGATATGTTTTTTAGTTTTATGGTGGGTCATGTACTAAGGGTTTTTGGGATTAGGTTTGTGTTCATTTCTTTTTTTTTTTTTTGCGCCAAAAGGGGGGGGAAATTTTTGGTTTTTAGTGATTTAGGGGGGATTTTATAAAAAGGATGTTAAAATGGTGATGTTTAAATTAGTTTTCTGGGGATTTTGCGGTGATTTTGGGTTGTTTTCAGTGGTGATTTTTGGGGAGAATCAGTAGTGTTTTTTTTTTGGGGGTAATTTGGGGGGTGTTTGTGGGGGTTTTTTTTTTAGGTGTTCAAAAGATGTGCAGAGCCCTTTTTTTTGGGAAAAAAGTCAGTGGTGTTTTTTGGTTGGTTCAAAATTATCAGTGTTTAGGGTTTGGTTTGGGAAAGGGTTTGGTTTTGGATAAGTTAGGTTAGGTTAGGTTAGGTTAGGTTGGGGGGTTTGGTTGGTTAGGTTGGGACGGGTTTGGATAGGTTAGGTTAGGTTAAGGGTTTGGTTTTGGTAGGTTTGGTAAAGGTTGGTTTTGGGGTTTAAATTAGGTAGTATTCGAGGTGTTTGTGGGGTTAGGTTAGGTTAGGATAGGTTTGGTTAGGTTTTGGTTAGAGGTGTTGATGGAGTTAGGTTGGGTTAGGTTTTGGTTTTGGGTTTTTGGGTTTGGATAGAGGGGGATTGATGGATTTTGGTTAGGTTCGGGTTTTGGTGAGGGAAAGGTTTTGGTTTTTGGAAAATTTGGTTAGGTTAGGTTAGGTTAAAGGTTTAGGATAGGGGCAGTTTGGGTTTGGAAAAAGATGATTTTTTACCTTGGTGTTACCCGCAATTTCATGGCGCCCCGTCCCGTCCTGAGTTGACGCAAAGGGGTTAGGGTTTTCCTTGGGGGTGAAGCGCATTACAAACCCTGTGTTTGGGGGGAACCCCCAATGAGCCCCTCGAGCAGGGGCAGGTGTTCTATTCGGAAACAAAAGGGGAAAATTTTTACCATTGGGTTTTTTTTTCCAACAAAAAAAATAATGTTCGATTTAGATAAAGTTTTCAAAAATAATTTGGTTTTATCCAAAATGGAAAATCGTTCAAAGTAATTCGGGGTACTCAAATAGTGTTTTGGGGGTTTTTCCCAAAATAAATTTTTGGATAGGTTCGGTAGGTTTGGGTTTGGGTTTTGGGTAAGATAGGTTAGGGGTTTGGTTTGGAATGGTTAGGAAGGGTTTTTAAATTGGTTTAAAATAGGTTAGGGAAGGTTAGGTTAGGTTTGGGTTAGGATTTGATAGGGTTTTTTTATGTTAGGGGAAAGGGTTTGGTTAGGGTTTGGTTTGGAAAAGGGTTTGGTAAGGTTAGGAAGGTTTGTTAAAGGTTTGGGGGGTTTTGGTTTTTGGTTAGGTTAGGTTGGGAAAGTTGGTTTGGTTGGTTGGTTTGTTAGGTTTTGGTTTTGGTTTTTGGGGAGGTTCGGAAGGTTAGGATAGGTTAGGTTAGGTTAAGTTAGGTTTGCGTGGTTGTAAGGTTGGTTGGTTAAAATTAGGTTAGGGGGGGGTTCGGTTAGGTTTGGTTAGGTTAGGGTTTTGGTTAGGTTTGGACAGGTTGGGGAGGTTAGGTTTTGGGTTTTGGGTTTGGTTTAGGAAAGTTAGGTAAGGGTTTTTTTAGGTTCGGTTTGGTTAAATTAGGTTATGTTAAGGGTAAGGTTTGGTTAGGTAAGGTTTAAAAATAGGTTAGGTTAGGCTAGGTTAGGGTTTGGTTTAAGGGTTTGGTTTTGGGTAGGTTTGGTAAGGTTAGGTTTTTGGTTTGGTAAGGTTAGGTTAGGTTTGTTAGGTTAAGGGTTTTTTTGGGGGAGGTTAGGTTAGGTTAAAAGGTTTGGTTTGGTAAGGTGGGGGTGTGTGTGAAATTTGGTTACAGTGATTTTAGTGGATTTTTTAGATGCATTTGTGGGGGGTGAAATGTGATTTTTTTGTGTGTTGTTAGAAGGGGTATGTTTTGGGAGAAAGGGGGGAGTGGATGTTTAAGGGAAAAGCGGGTGAGATGGGAGAGGGGGATGGGGGGGGTTAGGTTTGGTTGGATAAGTTAGGTAAGGTTTGGAGGTTTGTTTGGTTTAAAGGGGAGGTTTGGGGTTTGGGTTAGGGTTTGGTTTAAAATTAGGGTTTGGTTTTGGGTAGGTTTGTTAGGTAAGGTTTGGTTAGGGGAGGGGTTCCGGGAGGTTTTGGGGTAGGTTAGGTTAGGTTTTGGTTTGGTTTGGGTAGGTTTGGTTTTGGTTAGGTTGGGGTTTTAAAATTTGGTTAGGGTAGGTTCGGTTAGGTTAGGTTAGGTTGGTTTTGGAAAAGGGGTTTGGTTAGGTTAGGTTAAAGGGTTTGGTTTGGTTAGGGTTTGGCTAGGTTTGGGTTTTGGTTAGGTTTTGGTTTTGGTTAGGTTAAAGGGGTGTGTTTTGAATATTTGGTTTCGGATTTTTGTGGATTTTTAGATGCATTTGGGATGGGAAAAGTGATTTTTTTTTTGGTTTTGTGTGTGTTCAGAAGAGGTTTTGTTGGGGGGAATGGGGGGGAGTGGAAAGTGAAGAATGCGGGTGAGAGGGAAAAGGGGGTTTTGGGGAGGGTTGTAAAATTTTTAAAAATGGAGAGATTTTATGAATTATAAAGGTAATTTTTGTGAATATTTTTTAAAAAAAAATTATAGAATTTAAAAGTTTGATATATTGGAAAAAAATGGAGGGGGTGTTGAAAACATGTCGCAATAGTTGGGTGGGAAATGTTTCAGTGTTGATTTTGGGAAAAGTTCGAAGGTGTTTTTTTTGAAGGGGTTCAAGAGTGTTTTTTAAGGGGTCAAAGGGTGTTTTGAAGGTGGGTTTTAAAGGGGGTTTTTTTTAAGGGGTTTAAGGGTGTTTTTTATTGAATTTTAGGGGGTTTTTTTTAGTAGTATTCAGTGGTTTTTTAAAATTGGGGAGTATCAAAAATTTTGGGTTTTTTTGGGAAATGTTTCAGTGTTTATTGGAAAATGTTCAAAGGTGTTTTTGAAAGTGTTTTTAAGAGTGTTTTTAAGGTGTTCAAAGGGAGTTTGGGAAAGGGGTTGAAGGGCGTTTTGATTGAAAATTTAGCGGGGTTTTAGGGAGTAATCCGTGGGGTAAATTGGGGGGTTTCTCCCAAAAAGTGTTTTTGGGAAAAGTTCATTTTGGGTTTGTGGGATGTGGGTGTTGTGGGTGTTGTTGGTTTGAATTAGAGTTACCGAAAAAAATGATATAAATGGGTTGTGATGAAATTTGTTTAAAAAACCCAAAATTCAAAAGGGGTTTGAAAAGGGTTCAAGGGTGTTTATGTGGTATTCAAATGATTATTAGAGTGTTTTTGGGGGTGTTAAAAAAAAGGTTTTTTGAGTTGTTTTTTTTGAAATTTTTTTGATGTATTGTGTCCCCCTTTAAAAACTTTAATGAACTAAAAGGGTTAAAAAAAAAAGGAAAAAAATGGCCCAGTCTGGAGAATGAGGGAAAGAGTTGTAAATTTTAATTTAAAGGCAGATAAAATTGAGATGTTTAAATCTTATTTTTGGGAATATCAAAAAGTGTTTTGGAAATGTTCAAAGGTGTTTTGAGGTGTTCAAATGTTGTTTTTTAAAGGGGTTTTAAGGGGTTTTGAAGGTGTTCCCAAAAGGGGTTTTGAGGTTATTCAAAGGTGTTTTGAAGGTTTTTCCCCCCCCCCCCCCCCCCCCCCCCCCCCCCCCCCAAAGGGGGGGGTTTTGAAGGTGTTCAAAGGTGTTTTGAGGTTATTCAAAGGTGTTTTGAAGGTTTTCAAGGGTGTTTTTGAGTATTCAAAGGTTTTTCAAAGGTTTTTTTGAAGGTGTTTATGGGGGGTTTTGATTGAATTCCTTTGGTGTTTTTTAGTATTCGTGGTGTAAATTGGGGAGTACTCAAAAAGGTGTTTTTGGAAAATGTTTCAGTGTTGTTTGGGAAAAGTTCAAAAAGGGGTTCAAAGGTGTTTTTTAGTGTGTTCAAAATGTTGTTTTTTTTAAGGTGTTCAAAAGGGGTTCAAAGGGGTTTTGAAGGGGTGTTGAAGGGTGTTTTGATTGGGTTCAGCGGGTTTTTTTTTAGTAGTATTCGTGGTTTTAATTGGGGAGTACCAAATTGTGTTTTTTTTGGAAGTGTTTCATTTTTGATTGGAAATGTTCAAAAAGGGGTTTTTAAGGGTCAAAAGGGGTTTTGAAGGTGTTTTAAAGGTGTTTTGAAGGGGGTTGAAGGGTGTTTTGGGTTTTTTTTCAGCTGTTTTTTTTGTTTTTAAATATTCAGGGGGGAATTTTAATAAGGGTGGGACTCAAATTGGTTTTTTGGGGAAATGTTTCAGTGTTGATTGGAAAAGTTCAAAGGTGTTTTTGAAAAGTGTTTTAAGAGTGTTTTGAAGGTGTTTTTAAAGGGTGTTTGGGAAAGGGGTTTTAAGGGTGTTTTTTTTGAATTCAGTGGTGTTTTAGGGAGTAATCGTGGTGTAATTGGGAAAATTTCTCAAATAGTGTTTTGGAAATGTTCGGGGGGTGTTGTGGGGTGTGGGTGTTTTGTCCCCAATAGAGATACCGAAAAAAAAATGTTATAAATGGGTTTTTGTTGGGCCCTTTTTTTGATGTAGTGTGTTCCCCCATTTAAATTTAATGAAAATAAAAAGGGTTTTAAAAAGAGGGAAAAAATTTTGGGTGTTGTGGGGGTGTGTGTGCGTGTTTTGTTAGGTGTCATTTTGGGTTTTTTTTTTTGTGAAAAACTTGGTTTTCAGGATGACATTAGTTAAAAAGTGTAAATTTTTTTGGTAAATTTATGAGGGTAGTGTAGGGCGAATTTGAGTTACCCAAAAAAAATGATATAAGTGGGGTTTTGATGGGAAAATTTGTTTTAAAAAGATATTTAAAGGTTTTTTTGAAGGGGGTTCAAGGGGTTTATGGGGAGTATTCAAATGATTATGAGAGGGATTTGGGGGTGTTTAAAGTAAAATGTTTGAGTTTGTTTTTGTGACTTTTTTTGATGTTTTTGTGGGCCCCCTTTAAAACTTTAATGAACTAAAAGGGTTAAAAAAAAGGAAAATGCCCAGTTGGGAGACTGGGGGATGGTTTTTAATTTTAAAGAAATGTGTAAGTGCAGATAAATTAGAGATGGGAAAAACTTTTTTTGGGGTACTCAAAAAAATGTTTTGGAAATTTTTTAAAAGGGGTTTTTGGGGTTGTTCAAATGTTGTTTTTGGAGTGTTCAAGGGGTTTTTTTTGAAGGTGATTCCAAGGGTGTTTTGAAAGGGGTTCAAAAGGGGTTTTGAGGTTATTCAAAAGGGGTTTTGAAGGTGTTCAAGGGTGTTTATGGAGTATTCAAAGGTTGGGTTTTTTGGGAAAGGGGAAAAAATGATAAGGGGAGTATTATGAAGGGTGTTTCAAATGATGTGCGAAGAGTATTATGAAGGGGTTCTGGGGGGTATTAGAGGTGTTTTGGGGGGGTTCGAAAAGATGTTTTTTTGAGTATTCAAAAAGATTTAGAAATGTTTTTAAAATGTTCAAAATAAAAAAATGCGTATTTAACTTGTAATATGTAAAAATTTTGAGTAGTGGAAATTTTAACCCAAAAATGGGGGTTTTAAGCGATGGGTGACTTTTGATGCAAGTGGCCCCTTTTTAACTTTTAAAGGGAACCTTAAAAAGGGTTTTTTTTTTTTTAAAAGAGAAAAATTGGGGGGTTTGAGGGAAAAAATTTTGAGGGGATGGTTGGTGGTTGAGGGTTTGGGAGGTTTCTTTGTGGGGAGTGGGCCCGAGATGAAAAAAAGTTATAAATGGGTTTGGGCTTGTGTTGTTAAAAAAAATTTTGGGTATTAAAGAAAAAAATGTGTCTTTTTGATGATGAAAATGTTTTCCCCCATGATGTAGGTACTATATCCCTTATTTAAAATTTTAAAGAACTAAAAAGGGTCGACAAAGATTCGCCTGTTTTGGCGGTTTTACGTCACTGCTTTTTTCCCCTTTTTAATTAAAAGGGTTACCAAAATTCAACCTGTGTGCGCGGGTTTCCCTTTTTGTTTTATTTTAATTTTAAAGAGAGGAATACTGACCCTCACTGACTTAGGGGTAAGTCGACAAGTTTTTGCTTGTATGTGTGGGCGTCATGGAAACCCCCGGAGTAAACGGGTTTTTTTAGGTTTTATTTAAAATTAAGAGAGGAAACTTTTAGTTCATTTAACTTAATGAGGGAAACTTTTAGTTCATTTTAAAATAAAAAGGGGGAAAAATTTAGTTCATTTGACTTAAAGAGAGGAAAAAATTTTAGGGCCTGTAGTAAGCATGCCCCCCTAGGGGGAGTTCATTTGAATGCTTATACCCGAAGGGGGGGTTCCAAAAAAAAAACCCTTTATCCGAGGGGAAATTTTGAAAACCCCCTAGGGGGGAATCCAAAAAACTTGATCCGGGAGATGGAGACTTTCGAAAACCCCCCTAGGGGGGAATCCAAAAAAATTGGAATACGAGAAATTTTTTGGGGGGGGGGGTGAAAGTGGGATGGGGGGATCGAGGAGATAAAAAGAAATTTTGAAAACCCCCATAGGGGGGAAACCCAAAAAAATTGATCCGAGGAGATGGAGTCATGGTTTTTGTCGAGGGAAAATTTTGGGGGGGAAAAAAAAAAAGGGGGGGTAAAAAAAAACTTGATCCAAAGGGGATGGAAATTTGATTTCGAGAAATTTTTTTGGGGAGGGGGGGGGTGAAAAGGGGGGGGTACCCAAAAAAATTTTATTTAGGAGATGGGGAAAAATTTCGAAAAAACCCCTAGGGGGGGAATCCAAAAAAAATTGATCCGAGGGATGGAGGGGATAAGAAAAAGAAATTTAAAAAAAATTTGAAAAAAAAAAAAAAACGGAAAAAAAATTTGAGGGGGGCGGGGGGGGATGGGGGGGACGCGCGAAGGCGCAGCGAAGGGGCGGGGGGGGCGCGGGCGGGGGGGCGCGGGGCGGGCGCGGGGCGGGCGGAGCGGGCGGGGCCCCGCGGGCGCGCGGGCGCGCGGGCGGGGGTTCGCCGAAGGGGGGGGCGTTTGGGGGGGGGGTAAAGGTTGGGGGGGGGTTCCCAAGGGGGGAGGTAGTCTCGAGGGCGGGGGTCGGTTTGGTCAAAAACCCGGGAAATAACACCTAGGTGTTTAAAAGGTGACCCTCCAGCCGTGGTCCCAGACCGGATACCCCGCTCAGTGGAAGGCCCCCCCGGAAGTTCCTCGCTCTGTGGAAGGCCAACCGGGGAAATTCCTCGCCCAGGGAAAAGGCCCCCCCAAACCGGGAAGTTCCTCCCCGTGGAAAAAATTTGACTACTTGTATGTGACAAGGGGGTCAGAAGGGGGGTGGAAAGTGTCGAGTGGGGTTTTAAAAAGGGGGCGTCCTAGGTTGGTGCTGTTTTGGTGTATGTGAATGACATGACCCGGGGGGGTTTGAAATTTTGAAAGGTTTTCTTATTTGTAGGGCAAGTAAAGTTAAAGAGGAAAAAAACAAGTGGACCAAAGGGTCAGGTAAACCCTTTTCAATTTTGGGTTTTGGAAAGGGCCCACAAGCCTGGCCCGACAAATGATCCTGGGTTTAATTCCCCGCAAGTGCAAAATTTTGAAGCTTGGGGAAGGAGAAAGAAGACTTTCAGATGGGGGTCAAAGGGCTGAAAAACTCACTCAAGGGGAAAAAGGGTTTGAGGGAGCATCATACCCAGCAAATTTTCCAGGGTGCAATCAAGCAAAAAACTGTGCCGCATATTGGCGCCGGGGAAACCTAAGAACAGCATTTACCCCTGGTAAGGATCTTCAAGACACGTAGCCCGTGTACGTCGGGCCCCATATGGAGTATGCGCCCCAGTATGGAATTATACTTGGTCAAATATGTCAAGAAATTAGAGAAAGTACAAAGGCTTGTAACAAGATAGTCCCCGAGTAAGGGGATGTCCTAGGAAGAAAGGGGTTAAAAAAAAATGAATGTGATGAATGGGGACAGGAGGGAGGGGGGAAATGTAAAAACATATAAAATATGAGGGAACTGCAAGGGGGATAGGGAAGAATTTTCAGAGAAGTGACACAGCAAAAGGGGTCAAAATGAAAGTTGAAAAAATCAGTTTCAAATCCTTCAGGGAGGAAAAAATGACCCCAAAAAACATCACAGGGAAAGGGGAAAAATCTACGTTTCGCCACCCCAGATTAATCAATGTATCAATAATAATGTACATCCTCCGGTGACCCTATTCAGGTCATCTGTGCCCTCTGCTTAGGCATATTCGGTTTACGGCCCCCTCCCGGACAGAAGAGAGATCATCAGAGATGGAACCCCCACACCACACACCAAAAAACCCCACACACCACACACACACCAAAACACACACCATCCTTTAAACCCGGGAGAGCCAAAAAAAGCATTTAAATTATGGGAACAATCGAGACCTAAATAGTCTGGACAAAAAGGACAAAACCTGACTGGAACAATTACAAATACCCCGCCCTTAGAACTAAAATTTGCAACGTTTCGGCTGGCGTAGGGCCCTTCACAAGTCACACTGAATAGGTTTATAGAACCGAAAAACCGTCTACGCTTTTTCCTTTGGGCGGCCCGGGAGTAACGCTGGTTGATCAGACCCTGCCCCAAATTTGGCTGGTTTCAGACCCAGCCCGGGGGGGGTTTCCCCAAAACCCCCTCCCGGTAAACTCCAGGTATGTGCGTGTTGTGTAAATATGTGTCCAAAACGAAGAGAGATACGTCTAATATTACCTAGAGGTACTTGAAGGTACCTTTCAAGGGCCCCCCCCCCCGTTTGATTACGATTCCGTAATCCCGTGGAGTAGAACAAAACAGGGAATGGTCGGTTTGGTGTGGTTTCGTCGTTGGACTGCGTACGGCCAGCAGTAACAGCCGATTGATAGACCCCGATCCACCGCGGGCCCGGTCTGAACGGTGGGTATAGCAGTTCCTGGTATGCTTGGGATAACGCTTTTTTTTAGAGTCAGTGACCTTACGACTGGGTGGGTTGGGGGTGGACGTAGGTGCGTAGAGGGTGGGCAGGCAGCGGGGGGCAGCAGGCAGCAGGGGGGGGGCAGGCAGGAGGCAGTAGGGTGGGCAGGGAGGGAGCAGGGTGGGCAGGCAGGCAGCATGGTGGGCAGGCGGCAGCATGGGGGGAGGCAGGCAGGCAGGAGTAGGGTGGGCAGGCAGGCAGTAGGGTGGGCAGGCAGGGCAGGGTGGGCAGGAGGCCCGGGTGGGCAGGCAGAAGGGGGGCAGGCAGGCGGGCGGAGGGGGGGCAGGAGGCAGGCAGGGGGCAGGCAGGCGCGGGTGGGGGAGGCAGGGAGGCGCGGGTGGGCGGCAGGCAGGCAGGCAGGCAGGCGGCAGCAGGGGGAGGAGGCAGGGAAACAGGGGGGCAGGCAGGCAGGGAGCGGGTGGGCAGGCAAAAAGGGGGGTGGGGGGCAGGCAGCAGGGTGGGGGAGGAAGCGCAGGGTGGGCAGGCAGGCAGCAGGGGGGGCAGGCAGGGAGGCGAGGGTGGGAGGAAAACGCAGGGTGGGCAGGGAAACAGCAGGGTGGGCAGGCAGGAGCAGGGTGGGCAGTAGGGTGGGCCCCCAAAACTCCTTTAAAAGTATGCCGATTTTTTGACATTACCTAACTGATAGATTTGAAAAAAAACCCTTGACAACCCCGCCCTGCATTCAGTCCCCGGGCCAGGGTCGGGAACTTGTTTTTTTAAGAAAATGCAAAAACCCCTCCGCGTGCCCTAAGTACATATGGAGGAGGGCTTGGACATGGGTGAAATTCCAAGTCATTAAAACGAGGAAAGCCCCC
>NC_069438.1:29569444-29644444 GCF_026875155.1 Cherax quadricarinatus
AAATTTTTCCAGTATACTTCAGGTAACTTATATACTTCGGGATACTTCAGGTATCTCCAGGTATACTTCAGGTATACTTCAGGTAACTCGATACTCCAGGTAAACTTCAGGTATACTCCAGGTATACTTCAGGTATACTTCAGGTATACTTCAGGTATACTCCAGGTATACTTCAGGTATACTCCAGGTATACTTCAGGTATACTCCAGGTATGGTTCAGGTATATTCCAGGTATACTCCAGGTATACTTCAGGTATACTCCAGGTATACTTCAGGTATACTTCAGGTATACTCCAGGTATACTTCAGGTACATTCCAGGTATACTCCAGGTATACTTCAGGTATACTCCAGGTATACTTCAGGTATACTCCAGGTATACTTAAGGTATATTCCAGGTATACTCCAGGTATACTCCAGGTATACTTCAGGTATACTTCAGGTATACTCCAGGTATACTTCAGGTATACTTCAAGTATACTCCAGGTATACTCCAGGTATACTTCAGGTATACTCCAGATATATTTCAGGTATACTCCAGGTATACTCCAGGTATACTTAAGGTATATTCCAGGTATACTCCAGGTATACTTCAGGTATACTCCAGGTATACTTCAGGTATACTTCAAGTATACTCCAGGTATGCTCCAGGTATACTCCAGGTGTACTTCAAGTATACTCCAGGTATGCTCCAGGTATACTTCAGGTATACTCCAGGTATACTTCAGGTATACTCCAGATATACTTCAGGTATACTTCAGGTATACTCCAGGTATACTTCAGGTATACTCCAGGTATACTTCAGGTATACTCCAGGTATACTCCAGATATATTTCACGTATACTCCAGGTATACTTCAGGTATACTTAAGGTATATTCCAGGTATACTCCAGGTATACTTCAGGTATACTTCAGGTATACTCCAGGTATATTCAGGTATACTTCAAGTATACTCCAGGTATGCTCCAGGTATACTCCAGGTGTACTTCAAGTATACTCCAGGTATGCTCCAGGTATACTTCAGGTATACTCCAGGTATACTTCAGGTATACTCCAGATATACTTCAGGTATACTTCAGGTATACTCCAGGTATACTTCAGGTATACTTCAGGTATGCTCCAGGTATACTTCAGGTATACTCCAGGTGTACTTCAAGTATACTCCAGGTATGCTCCAGGTATACTTCAGGTATACTCCAGGTATACTTCAGGTATACTCCAGATATACTTAAGGTATACTTTAGGTATACTCCAGGTATGGAAGTACGTAGTTGGTATACGTTGGTGTAGATGGCAGCAGTGTTGTGTTAGTGTGTGAGCTGATGGCTGGGTCCTGTGTCCTCGTCGTGATGTTATAGTGTGGTTGAGCTGCAGCTCCTGGACCTTGGTTTACGTGAGTGGGGTCCTTGGCAAGCACCTCGGGGTCCTGGTACACCAGGTTGTGCCTGCTGGTCGCCTCTATGGTTGCTCCAGTTTACTTTCTTCCACTTACCTTCTCTTTTCACTAACTTATTTTTGTATTATTGTCTGTACAAGTCGCGTATTTACTGCTTGTGCGTCTGGCAGTGCGCGCGTTGTTGTGTATGCGCTTGCACGCCCGTGTGTGTGTGTCTGTGCTTATTTGGTGTGTGTGTCTGTGCTTATTTGGTGTGTGTGTGTGTCTGTGTTTATTTGGGGGTGTGTGTCTGTGTTTATTTGGTGTGTATGTGTCTGTGTTTATTTGGTGTGTGTGTGTCTGTGTTTATTTGGTGTGTGTGTGTCTGTGTTTATTTGGTGTGTATGTGTCTGTGTTTATTTGGTGTGTATGTGTCTGTGTTTATTTGGTGTGTGTGTGTCTGTGTTTATTTGGTGTGTGTGTGTCTGTGTTTATTTGGTGTGTGTGTCTGTGTTTATTTGGTGTGTATGTGTCTGTGTTTATTTGGTGTGTGTGTCTGTGTTTATTTGGTGTGTGTGTCTGTGTTTATTTGGTGTGTATGTGTCTGTGTTTTTTGGTGTTTGTGTCTGTGTTTTATTTGGTTGGTGTGTCTGGTTTATTTGGGTGGTGTGTCTGTGTTTATTTGGTGTGTATGTGTCTGTGTTTATTTGGTGTGTGTGTGTTTGCTTTTTTGGTGTGTGTGTGTTCTGTGTTTATTTGGTGTGTGTTCTGTGTTTTTTGGTGTGTATGTGTCTGTGTTTATTTTTGGGGTTATGTGTCTGTGTTTATTTGGTGTGTTTATGTGTCTGTGTTTTTTGGTGTGTTATGGTCGTGTTTATTTAGTGTGATGTGTCTGTTTTTTTGGTGTGTATCTGGTTGTTTATTAGTGTGTATTTTTGTGTGTTTATTTGGGGTGTATATGTGTCTGGTTTATTTAGGTGTTCTGTCGTGTTTATTTGGTGGTATCGTCTGTGTTTTTTGGGGGGGGTATTGTGTCTGTGTTTTATTTAGTGTGTATCTGTTTTTGTTTTTTTTGGTGTTTATCGTGTCTTTTTTATTTGTGTGTAGTGTCTGTGTTTATTTTGGGGTTTTATCTGGTTTGTTTATTTAGTGTGTATCTGTGTGTGTTTATTGGTGTGTATTTGTCTGGTTTTTTTGGGTTATCTGTGTGTGTTTTTTTTTGTTTTCTGTGTCTTGTTTATTTTGTGTGTGTGTGTCTTGTTTATTTTGGGGTGTATCTGTGTGTGTTTTTTTGGTGTGTATTGTGTGTTTTTTTGGTGTGTTCTGTGTGGTTTATTTGGGGTTTGGTGTGTTTATTTTGGGGTGTTGGTCGTGTTTATTTGTGTTATGTTTGTGTTTTTTTAGTGTGATGGGGTCTGTGTTTTTTTTAGTGTGTATGTGTTGTGTTTTTTTAGTGTGTATGTGTCTGTGTTTTATTTTGTGTGTATGTGTCTGTGTTTTTTTTGGTGTGTTTTTCTGTGTTGTGTTTATTTAGTGTGTATGTGTCGTGTTTTATTTTGTGTGTTTGTGTCGTGTTTATTTGGGTGTATGGTTGTGTTTATTTGGTTGTATGGTTTTTTGTTTATTTTTGTGTGTTATGCTGGTTTATTTGGTGGTATCTGTGTCTGTGTTTATTTTTTGTGTTGTGTCTGTGTTTATTTGTTTGTTAAGGGGTCTGGTTTATTTAGTTTTTTGTATTGTCTGTGTTTATTTATGGTATGTGTCTGGTTTTATTTAGTGTGTTATGTCTGTGTTTATTTTGTGTGTATGTGTCTGTATTTTTTTGGTTTTTGTGTCTGTGTTATTTAGTGTGATGTGTCTGTGTTTTTTAGTGTGTAGTGTCTTTGTTTATTTGGGGGGTATATGTGTCTGTGTTTATTTTGGGGTGAAATTTTGTCTGTGTTTATTTTGGGGTGTTGTGTTGTGTTTATTTAGTGTGTTGTGTCTGTGTTTATTTGGTGTGTTGTGTCTGTGTTTATTTAGTGGGTTTTTTGTCTGTGTTTATTTTTTGTGTATGTTCGTATTTATTTGGTGTGTATGTGTCTGTGTTTATTTAGTGTGTATGTGTCTGTGTTTATTTAGTGTGTATGTGTCTGTATTTATTTGGTGTGTATGTGTCGGTGTTTATTTAGTGTGTATCTGTGTGTGTTTTTTTGGGTTTGTGTGTGTGTGGTCTGTGTTTATTTAGTGTGTATCTGTGTGTGTTTATTTTGGTGTGTGTGTGTCTGTGTTTATTAGTGTGTATCTGTGTGTGTTTATTGGTTGTGTGTTGTCTGTATTTATTTGGTGTGTATATGTCTGTGTTTATTTGGTGTGTGTGTGTCTGTATTTATTTAGTGTGTATCTGTGTGTGTTTATTAGTGTGTATCTGTGTGTGTTTTGCGTATGTTTTCTTATATTCACTAATTTGTGTTCAGGTGGTCGGCTCTTGACTTTTTCTGCAGTTTCATCGACTCGTCATATCTGGTTTCCGGCTTCTTGAGTCCTCTTATATCTGCTCTTAAAACCATATACAGCGTTTGCCTTCACTACTTCCACTTGCACTTTATTCCTCTGTCCTGCCACTCTGAGCTCAGACTGAAAAACTTCTTCCTAACATCGCTGTGGCTTACCTATGTTCCCTTGTACCTGGATGGTAAAAATGGTCGTTATCCGCTTTAAAATCAATACTCGAGTATTTTATATGTCGTAATCATGTCCTTCCTTGTTCTCCTCTCTTCCAGGGTGGCCAGGTTCAATTCTTCTAGTCTCTCTCTATAACTTTTTCAGCTTTCTTAATCATACAGTGGATGTTGCATGCACCATAATGAACCTGATATAACTTGTCTACAGTCCTAAAAGTTTCTATTTTTGACATGCCTGGTATAGGGTGCCGAATTCATGCTGTTTATATGCTCTTATGGGGATATATTCGGTATGATATTTACTCCTTGATCCTGATATTTTGTTGATACCTGCAGCTTCTCACCTTCCAGTTTGTATTCGTCTCCGGTTTCTCATCATCACCAATTTTCACGACTGCACGTGTTTGGATTGAACTCCAGCAGCCATATGCTTGATCGACCCAGGAACACATCTACATCATCTCCCAGGCCCATCGTGTCCTCTCCTGCTCATAGTCTTAACAGTTTTACATCTACACACACACACACACACACACACACACACACACACACACACACACATCTTATCACCTTCTTATCAGCGAGCAGGCTAGTCACGCCGTCGGTGCTCCGGGGATTTAAGTGTTTTTGAGGGCTACAAGTGTTCTGCAAGGGTTGCTAAGTGTGTCAGGGTAGTCAACAATCCTAGAAGTGTTTTTTTTTAATTGCCTGAGCCACACAAGTGTGGGGAGAGCCACAATTTTGAAAGTGATCTGGAAAATAAAAGCGTTGTGGCGCAGGCTAGTGTGAAGGCGGCGTTACCAAGTGTCACCCAAGATTTTAATAAAGTGAAACAATAGTGTGACCAGCGAAAGAAATACAGTGAATAGGGTACATTATTAACGAGAAGAAATTGAGGTGGATCTAGCCAGGACGTACATCGAGCTGGATCTATCCAGGACGTCACATCGACCTGGACAATCTACACTGCTACAGCTGCAATACAAGTACTGTATCACCTATGAGTGGTTGTTTGGGTGTGGGGTCCAGGTCCCAATTTAACCGCCAAGCTGAATGTGAATGGTCTAACTCTCATAGCACGATAAAGAATAGGCACTCAAGTATTCAATAAGGTTTAGCAAATGGTAATCCATTGAACAAGGCGATTAAGTCCACTATAAGCAGGTGATATAGGCAACACTGCAAGGGAGTCAGGTCACATAGGTTGTGGACACAAGGACAACTGAGAATTACATTACACTCCAAGCACAAGCCACCTACTTTTCAGACACATAATAAACCCACACATAATTCGACACATAATTACACAACACACACACACACACACACACACACACACACACACACACACACACACACACACACAAAACATACACACATACACACACACATACACACATACACCCCACACACCCACATACACACACACCCCCCACCACACACACACACACACACACACACACACACACACATACACACACCCACATACACCACCCACATACACACACACACACACACACACACTCACACACACACACACACACACACACACACACACACACCACACACACACACACGCCACACACACACACTGTAAGTGCGGTAAATCCCAGGAGGTTGGTCAGGTCACAAGAAGGTGTGGGCAGCCAAGGACCACTGAGACTTACCTTAAACGCACAAGCCACCTACCTTTCAGTACATAATAAACCCACACATAATTCCACACACAATTACACACAAAATTACACACTCACACACACACACACACACACACACACACACACACACACACACACACACACACACACACACACACACACACACACACACATATCCAGACACACACACACTCCCCCCTCACCACCGACATCTCACTACTTCCCCTGATCCATCACCTCCCTCGATCACCCTCCCCTCCCCCGTTCACCCCAAACCCTCCCCACCCCTCCCCACTCAGCTCCCAAATAGCCACAGTTCCTCCACTACTTCCCCCCCCCCCCACACTCTGACACACACACTACTAACCTAACATACAGAACTACATAGGTTTCCCACTCTGAGGCAATCAGGATAAAACAAAAATGGGTTGCCAGAGAGCAACAAGAAAAACAAGGGGACAGGAGGAGGAAAATGCAAAGGAAGATTGGGCAGCAGAGCTCATAAAAAGGGGATCATGAATGGGAAAAGAAACTAGAAGAACTTAGCATGAGAAATGGAAGAGAGGATAGATATGGAAAGCAGGAAGTGGGAGGTGCATGTCAAAACAGCAGAAGCTAGGATACAGAGTTTAGAAGAGGAACTGAAAAATCTGAAACAGCATAAAGAACTAAAGAACATTTTGGGATTGACATCAGAGACTGCTACCTCAGCCACAAATAAGGGGACTGTAGGGAAAGAAGGGGCACAACTGCATGGAGATGTTTCTATCAGAGGAGACTGTAGCAAATGAAAGAGCTAAGCTTTATGTGGAGGCCCTAACAGACAACAACAGAGCCCAAGGAAAGCCGAGAAGGGAAAATGACAGGCCACTGAGCCCAAGTACATTAGCCAGTGAAACTGATGAAAGGAAAGCTGCAGTGGAGGAAACCAAAATTTAAAATGAGGGGATACACAGGGATATGCAGTGGGAGAATGAAAGGGTGAGGTCAGTCTTTGTGTATGGGCTCCAGGAAGTCGAAGGGGAAACATATGAAGCAAGAAAACAAGGGGAAAAAAAAGCAATTGAAAGCATCATGAAAGCAATAGGAGAAGACGATATGACCCAGCTGGAAAATTTTCGGAGAATAGGGGGGTTTGTAAAAAAAAAGAACCCGGCCAGTGAGAGTGACCTTCAAGGCAAAAGGGCGACTCGGACCAGGATACTGCAGGAGAGAAAGCACGATTAAGGGACATGACGGCATACAGGAGGGTGTATCTCGACCGCGACAGAACACAAGAAGAAAGGAAGAAACTGAGAGAGATGGTACAAAGGCGAAAGGAGGAAAGAGAGGGATGGAGAAGACAGACAGGAGATCCCAGACCCAGGAAGAAGATCTAATACAGCCTCCTCACAACTTTCTATAGAAGCCTCCCAACCAGGTCAACCCCAGTGCAACCAAAACACTCTAAATCAAAACACCCATGCCCACATCCAATGCCCCCACCCACTACATTACAAACTTCACCCCCACAGCAACAACCCATAGTTCCTTACCAGGTCTCCCACTTCCCCAACCCCCCAATATACTTCCCAGACCACAGTCTTAGAAAAGAAGTTGAAGGTGTGGTATACAAATGCAGATGGAATAACAAACAAGTATGAGGAGTGGCACGAAAGAATCAAAGAGACATCCCCAGACATAATAGCACTCACAGAAACAAAACTCACCAGAATAATAACAGATTCAATCTTTCCATCCGGATATCAAATCTTCAGGAAAGACAGAGGGAGGAGAGGGGGAGGAGGAGTTGCACTGCTCATTAAAAACCAGTGGGGTTTTGAGAAAATGGAAGGAATGGATGGCATGGGCGAAAGGGACTACTTAGTAGGAACAATCCAGTCTGAGGGACATAAGGTGATAATTGCAGTAATGTACAACCCACCACAGAACTGCAGGAGGCCAAGAGAAGAATACGATGAGAGCAACAGAGCAATGATCAACACACTAGCCGAGGTGGCCAGGAGAGCACACATGGGGGGAGCAAAGTTACTAGTTATGGGTGATTTCAATCACAAGGAGATTGACTGGGAAAAACCTGGAGCCCCATGGGGGTCCCGAAACATGGAGAGCCAAGATGATGGATGTGGTACTGGAGAACCTCATGCATCAACATGTTAGAGACACTACCAGAGAGAGAGGAGAGGATGAACCAGCAAGGTTGGACCTTGTATTCACCATGAGTAGTTCGGACATCGAGGGTATCATGTATATGAAAGGCCCCTGGGGCTAGTGATCATGTGGTTCTGTGCTTCGACTACATAGTTGAGCTCCAAGTGGAGAGAGTAGCGGGAAATAGGCTGGGAAAAACCAAACTACAAAAGGGGGAACTACTCAGGCATGAGGAACTTCCTTCAAGACATTCAGTGGGAGAGGGAACTGACAGGAAAACCAGTACAAGAAATGATGGACTATGTAGCAACAAAATGCAAGGAGGCAGAGGAGAGGTTTTGTTCCCAAGGGAAACAGAAATAATGGGAAGAACAGAACGAGTCCTTGGTTCACCCAAAGGTGTAGGGAGGCAAAAACTAGGTGTAATAGAGAATGGAAAAGGTACAGAAGACAGAGAACTCAGGAAAATAAAGAAATCAGCCGAAGAGCCAAAAAACGAATATGCACAGATAAGAAGGGAGGCTCAGAGACAATATGAAAATGACATAGCATCAAAAGTAAAGACTGACCCGAAGCTGTTGTACAGCCACATCAGGAGGAAAACAACAGTCAAGGACCAGGTAATCAGACTGAGGAAGGGTGATGGGGAATTCACAAGAAACGACCGAGAGGTATGTCAGGAGCTCAACACAAGATTTAAAGAGGTATTTACAGTGGAAACCAGTAGGACTCAAGAAATCAGAACAGGGGGGCACACCAGCAAGTGCTGGATGAGGTACATATAACCAAGGAGGAGGTGAAGAAGCTGCTATGCGAACTTGACACTCAAAGGCGGTGGGACCAGACAACATCTCTCCATGGGTCCTTAAAGAGGGAGCAGAGATATTGTGTGAGCCATTAACAAAGATCTTCAACACATCATTTGAAACTGGGCAACTCCCTGAGGTATGGAAATGGCAAATGTAGTCCCAATTTTTAAAAAGGGAGACAGACATGAGGCACTAAACTACAGACCTGTATCTCTAACGTGTATAGTATGCAAGGTCATGGAGAAGATCATCAGGAGGAGAGTGGTGGGGCACCTGGAAAGAAACAAGTGTATAATTGACAACCAGCACGGTTTCAGGGAAGGAAAATCCTGTGTCACAAACCTACTAGAGTTTATGACAAGGTGACAGAAGTAAGACAAGAGAGAGAGGGGTGGATCGACTGCGTATTTTTGGACTGCAAGAAGGCTTTCGACACAGTTCCTCACAAGAGGTTACTGCAAAAGCTAGAGGACCAGGCACACATAACAGGAAAGGCACTGCAATGGATCAGAGAATATCTGACAGGGAGGAAACAACGAGTCATGGTACGCGACGAGGTGTCAGAGTGGGCGCCTGGGACAAGCGGGGTTCCACAGGGGTCAGTCCTAGGACCTGTGCTGTTCTTGGTATACGTGAACGACATAACGGAAGGGATAGACTCAGAAGTGTCTTGTTTGCAGACGATGTGAAGTTAATGAGAAGAATCGAATCGGACGAGGATCAGGCAGGACTACAAAGAGATCTGGACAGGCTACAAGCCTGGTCCAGCAACTGGCTCCTTAGATTTAACCCTGCCAAATGCAAAGTCATGAAGATTGGAGAAGGGCAAAGAAGACCGCAGACACAATATAGTTTAGATGGCCAAAGACTGCAAACCTCACTAAAGGAAAAAGATCTGGGGGTGAGTATAACACCGAGCATATCTCCTGAGGCGCACATCAATCAGATAACTGCTGCAGCATACGGGCGCCTGGCAAACCTACGGATAGCGTTCCGATACCTCAGTAAGGATTCGTTTAAGACTCTGTACACCATCTATGTCAGGCCCATACTGGAGTATGCAGCACCCGTTTGGAATCCACACCTAGTCAAGCACGTCAAGAATTAGAGAAAGTGCAAAGGTTTGCAACAAGACTAGTCCCAGAGCTACGGGGATTGTCCTATGAAGAAAGGTTGAGGGAAATCGGCCTGACGACACTGGAGGCCAGGAGGGTCAGGGGAGACATGATAACGACATATAAAATAACTGCGCGGAATAGACGAGGTGGACAAAGACGGGATGTTCCAGAGATGGGACACAGACACAAGAGGTCACAATTGGAAGTTGAAGACTCAGATGAATCAAAGGGATGTTAGGAAGTATTTCTTCAGTCATAGAGTAGTCAGGCCATGGAATAGCCTAGAAAGTGATGTGGTGGAGGCAGGAACCATACATAGTTTTAAGGCGAGGTATGATAGAGCTCATGGGGCAGGGAGAGAGAGGACCTAGTAGCAATCAGCGAAGAGGCGGGGCCAGGAGCTGTGACTCGACCCCTGCAACCACAAATAGGTGAGTACAAATAGGTGAGTACACACACACACACACACACACACACACAGGGATGACATGATAACGACTTATAAAATAGTGAGAGGAATCAACAAGGTGGACAGAGACAGGATGTTCCAGAGATGGGACACAGAAACAAGGGGTCTCAGTTGAAAGTTGAAGACTCAGATGAGTCACAGGGATGTTAGGAAGTATTTCTTCAGTCATAGAGTTGTTAGGAAGTGGATCAGTCTGGAGAGATAAAGCTCATAATGGAGAGAGTGACCTAGTGGCGACCAGTGAAGAAGCGGGGCCAGGAGCTATGAATCGACTCCTGCAACCACAACTAGGTGAGCACGCACACACACAGGATTCAATCTCCGCTGGCCGGTAGTTGTCTCGTCTCTAGTGACTTGAAGATTCTCCTAATAGGTCGACGAAGTGGTTATTTGGTGGTAGTGTGATGATCATTTGTCGCGCGAAATGATGTTTGGTAAATTATGAGCACCAGTCCCGCGCCTTAGTGACCGTTACTAACACAATAAACTGAGAGGGAGAGAAAATAATCGAGATAAATAGAGAATGATGAGAGAATAAGTAAATACGCATGTTATGAATATAAAATATTACACTTAATCTAAATCAGTAGCCTAAACTTGCAAAAAACTGAACAAAGATAGGCTTAGTCCAACTTATTCTCGTTAACACCAGCCTAGTTATACTTAGTGTTGCTTCAGGTGGGGTGGAGGGGTAAGCCTTGACGCTGGTGAGGGGCTCTTGATCTAGGGAATTGGATCTATGCTCCAGTTCCCTGAATTGAACCTCAATATCTTCCATCACCCCCACATGCGCTGTATAATCCTACGGGTTTAGCCCTTCCCTGTGATTATAATAATAAAAGCCAGTGGAAGGCCTCGGTCAGTTGACCAAAAGCTCCAGGAAAGCGTCAGGAAACATTTGTCCTGTTTCCTAACAGACATTACCAGGTGACTCAACTATATAATTTTTGTTATATATTACATTTAAAACTTTATATACATAATACATAGGTATTAGGTCAGGTTTGTCAGGAAATAGGACAAGTGTTTCCTGACGCGGGTCTTAGTTATGTGATGACCCACAACTGGAGATTTTGGTCATCTGACCGAGGCCTTCCACTGGCTTACCGGTCCACCCCTTCAAAAATTATGGTCACTGTTATAACCAGTCTCTACACAGGTATGTCAAACGGACCCAAAACTGGACAATATTAATGATAACCAATACGCTGGTCCTCCAACAGGTAATAACCATTGCTCGGTTGGTAGCGCACTCAGCTCACGCATTGAATGTCCTTGGTTCGATCCCCCGTACGAGTGGAAATAGAACGTGTTTCCTGGACACCTACTGTCCATGTTCACCTAGCAGTTAAATAGGTACCTGGGTGTTAGTTGACTGGTGTGGGTCGCATCCTAGGCGACAAAATTAACCTAATTTGCGGGGAATGCTCTGCATAACAAGGGGACTCTTTATGTCGTAGTATGTCGTTGTTGTCAGCTATGGTCTGTATAAGTTGTATCATGTACTTGCAGAAATATCTTCACACTGATTTTCATGGAGTTAGCTCAAAAAAGAAAACAATAGGCTTGTATTAGTAAAATATCGTTGTTTAATAAGCTAAGCTTGTGAGTTTTGTTTTAAAAAGCAAGACAGAGATCAATGTTGGGTCAGTATAGCTTAGTAACCGAGCCAGAATACTTGGTGATGGTGCTATGTTAGGGGGCTACCATTGACAGCTGTGATAGTGGGGTAACACTGACAGCTATGTTAGTGGGGGTAACACTGACAGCTATGTTGAAGGGGTAACACTGACAGCTACGTTGGAGGGGTAACACTGACAGCTATGTTAGTGGGGTAACACTGACAGCTATGTTGAAGGGGTAACACTGACAGCTATGTTAGTGGGGGTAACACTGACAGCTAAGTTAGGTGGGGGTAACACTGACAGCTACGTTAGTGGGGGTAACACTGACAGCTATGTTAGTGGGGTAACACTGACAGCTATGTTGAAGGGGTAACACTGACAGCTATGTTAGTGGGGGTAACACTGACAGCTAAGTTAGGTGGGGGTAACACTGACAGCTATGTTAGTGGGGGTAACACTGACAGCTAAGTTAGGTGGGGGTAACACTGACAGCTATGTTAGTGGGGGTAACACTGACAGCTAAGTTAGGTGGGGGTAACACTGACAGCTATGTTAGTGGGGGTAAAACTGACAGCTATGTTAGTGGGGGTAACACTGACAGCTAAGTTAGGTGGGTAACACTGACAGCTATGTTAGGTGGGGGTAACACTGACAGCTATGTTAGGTGGGGGTAAAACTGACAGCTATGTTAGTGGGGGTAACACTGACAGCTAAGTTAGGTGGGGGTAACACTGACAGCTATGTTAGTGGGGTAACACTGACAGCTAAGTTGAAGGGATAACACTGACAGCTATGTTAGGTGGAGGTAACACTGACAGCTATGTTAGGTGGGGGTGTAACAATAAGGTGCACATTTACACGTGTACGTCCACAGGTCACCATGTACTCTCACTCGCACATACACACACATGTGCACACTAAGTGTATGTCAGCACGTACACTTGTACACTCCTGTCTACTAGTCCTGGAGTGTCAGTAATAGCTGTGAAGGCTCCTCTCTCCTCTGTTGGCATACTGCTACATATTCTTCCTTGTATGTATGTGTAGGGTGGACACACACACACACACACACACACACACACACACACACACACACACACACACACACACACACACACACACACACACACACACACACACACACACATACACAGTAACGGTGCACACACTGGATGACTTAAGATTTCTATAAATTATTTTAGTGATGGCGACCATCATATCACTGTCTTCTATCTCCTACCTTCCTTATTCTTTCTTCTTTCCGTATTCCCCCAACACTTCTTTTCCATGCGTTTCTTCCTGTTTCTCTCCCTCCCTCCTATATTCCTTCTTTCTCTTATATTCTTTCTTTCTCCTACATTCTTTCTTCTACATCCTATCTCCCGTTTTATTGTTCGTCCGATTATTACCTGTTTGTTCCTCAGTATCTTCCTCTATCATCTTTTCTATGTTCTCTCTCCTCTGGTGTGTCTCCCCTCACCTCTCCCTCTCTTCTTCCCCTCTTCTATCTTCCATCCCCTCCCTCCCTCTCTTCTTCCCCTCTTCTATCTTCCATCCCCTCCCTCTCTTCTTCCCCTCTTCTGTCTTCCATCCCCTCCCTCCCTCTCTTCTTCCCCTCTTCTGTCTTCCATCCCCTCCCTCCCTCTCTTCTTCCCCTCTTCTATCTTCCATCCCCTCCCTCCCTCTCTTCTTCCCCTCTTCTATCTTCCATCCCCTCCCTCCCTCTCTTCTTCCCCTCTTCTATCTTCCATCCCCTCCCTCTCTTCTTCCCCTCTTCTGTCTTCCATCCCCTCCCTCCCTCTCTTCTTCCCCTCTTCTGTCTTCCATCCCCTCCCTCCCTCTCTTCTTCCCCTCTTCTATCTTCCATCCCCTCCCTCTCTTCTTCCCCTCTTCTGTCTTCCATCCCCTCCCTCCCTCTCTTCTTCCCCTCTTCTGTCTTCCATCCCCTCCCTTCCTCTCTTCTTCCCCTCTTCTATCTTCCATCCCCTCCCTCCCTCTCTTCTTCCCCTCTTCTATCTTCCATCCCCTCCCTCTCTTCTTCCCCTCTTCTGTCTTCCATCCCCTCCCTCCCTCTCTTCTTCCCCTCTTCTGTCTTCCATCCCCTCCCTCCCTCTCTTCTTCCCCTCTTCTGTCTTCCATCCCCTCCCTCCCTCTCTTCTTCCCCTCTTCTGTCTTCCATCCCCTCCCTCCCTCTCTTCTTCCTCTCTTCTCTCTCCCCTACTCACATTTTTTCTTGTTTAAGCTTCGACTAAAATAGCACACTTTAAGACATGACAAATAACAACAAAACAAAGACACAATACCGTGACTGGAACGATACACAAATAACCCGCACATAGAAGAGAGGAGCTTACCACGACGTTTCGGTCAGACTTGGACCATTTACAAAATCACACTTACGTCGTCGAAAGCTCCTCTCTTCTATGTGCGGGTTATTTGTATAAGACATGACAAGTCCCGCGCTGCCAGACGTAAGCCACCCATTTGTTTCATTACCTTTCGTTAGTTCTATGTAAATATCGGTTATTACACCGTTAGCCTAAGGAAATGTAACCGAGAATAATAAACATTACGTTTTCCGCAACGTTTCGAACACGGGGGATGAGAGCGAAAGGCAGTCCTGAGAGAGAAAGGTAAGGCAGGCGATGGTTCTCAACCAGTGGGTCGCGGACCCCACATGACGAGTCCAAGAACTGCGTCTCCAGTCATCGCTCAGTTTTCGTGATTAACGAAGCTTTAAACTACTACAGCTATTAGCATGTGGGGATCCGCGAAACTATATTTTTTGAGGTTTAAAAACGGTTCCTCGCACTCGAAGCGAACGTTGAGAGGGAAAAATGTCAGTGGTCATCTATTTTTGCTCTTGTGTTCTTTAATGTTGGATTATTTTATATTCAATATTTGCATCGGGTAATTTTATTCAGGTACACATAAATACAGTTACAGAGGCGTGCTAGGATGGTACAACCACAGGTGGTGTGTTAGAATGGTACAACCACAGGTGGTGTGTTAGAATGGTACAACCACAGGTGGTGTGTTAGAATGGTACAACCACAGGTGGTGTGTTAGGATGGTACAACCACAGGTGGTGTGTTAGAATGGTACAACCACAGGTGGTGTGTTAGAATGGTACAACCACAGGAGGTGTGTTAGAATGGTACAACCACAGGTGGTGTGTTAGGATGGTACAACCACAGGAAGTGTGTTAGAATGGTACAACCACAGGTGGTGTGTTAGAATGGTATAACCACAGGTGGTGTGTTAGAATGGTACAACCACAGGTGGTGTGTTAGAATGGTACAACCACAGGTGGTGTGTTAGAATGGTACAACCACAGGTGGTGTGTTTAGAATGGTACAACCACAGGTGGTGTGTTAGAATGGTACAACCACAGGAGGTGTGTTAGAATGGTACAACCACAGGAGGTGTGTTAGAATGGTACAACCACAGGTGGTGTGTTAGAATGGTACAACCACAGGTGGTGTGTTAGAATGGTACAACCACAGGTGGTGTGTTAGAATGGTACAACCACAGGAGGTGTGTTTAGAATGGTACAACCACAGGTGGTGTGTTAGAATGGTACAACCACAGGAGGTGTGTTAGAATGGTACAACCACAGGTGGTGTGTTAGGATGGTACAACCACAGGAAGTGTGTTAGAATGGTACAACCACAGGTGGTGTGTTTAGAATGGTATAACCACAGGTGGTGTGTTAGAATGGTACAACCACAGGTGGTGTGTTAGAATGGTACAACCACAGGTGGTGTGTTAGAATGGTACAACCACAGGTGGTGTGTTAGAATGGTACAACCACAGGTGGTGTGTTAGAATGGTACAACCACAGGAGGTGTGTTAGAATGGTACAACCACAGGAGGTGTGTTAGAATGGTACAACCACAGGTGGTGTGTTAGAATGGTACAACCACAGGTGGTGTGTTAGAATGGTACAACCACAGGTGGTGTGTTAGAATGGTACAACCACAGGAGGTGTGTTAGAATGGTACAACCACAGGTGGTGTGTTAGAATGGTACAACCACAGGTGGTGTGTTAGAATGGTACAACCACAGGAGGTGTGTTAGAATGGTACAACCACAGGAGGTGTGTTAGAATGGTACAACCACAGGTGGTGTGTTAGAATGGTACAACCACAGGAGGTGTGTTAGAATGGTACAACCACAGGTGGTGTGTTAGAATGGTACAACCACAGGAGGTGTGTTAGAATGGTACAACCACAGGTGGTGTGTTAGAATGGTACAACCACAGGTGGTGTGTTAGAATGGTACAACCACAGGTGGTGTGTTAGAATGGTACAACCACAGGAGGTGTGTTAGAATGGTACAACCACAGGTGGTGTGTTAGAATGGTACAACCACAGGTGGTGTGTTAGGATGGTACAACCACAGGAGGTGTGTTAGAATGGTACAACCACAGGTGGTGTGTTAGAATGGTACAACCACAGGTGGTGTGTTAGGATGGTACAACCACAGGAAGTGTGTTAGAATGGTACAACCACAGGTGGTGTGTTAGAATGGTATAACCACAGGTGGTGTGTTAGAATGGTACAACCACAGGTGGTGTGTTAGAATGGTACAACCACAGGTGGTGTGTTAGGATGGTACAACCACAGGAAGTGTGTTAGAATGGTACAACCACAGGTGGTGTGTTAGAATGGTACAACCACAGGTGGTGTGTTAGAATGGTACAACCACAGGAGGTGTGTTAGAATGGTACAACCACAGGTGGTGCGTTAGAATGGTACAACCACAGGTGGTGTGTTAGAATGGTGCAACCACAGGTGGTGTGTTAGAATGGTACAACCACAGGTGGTGTGTTAGAATGGTACAACCACAGGTGGTGTGTTAGAATGGTGCAACCACAGGTGGTGTGTTAGAATGGTACAACCACAGGTGGTGTGTTAGAATGGTACAACCACAGGTGGTGTGTTAGAATGGTACAACCACAGGAGGTGTGTTAGAATGGTACAACCACAGGTGGTGCGTTAGAATGGTACAACCACAGGTGGTGTGTTAGAATGGTGCAACCACAGGTGGTGTGTTAGAATGGTACAACCACAGGTGGTGTGTTAGAATGGTATAACCACAGGAGGTGTGTTAGAATGGTACAACCACAGGAGGTGTGTTAGAATGGTACAACCACAGGAGGTGTGTTAGAATGGTACAACCACAGGAGGTGTGTTAGAATGGTATAACCACAGGTGGTGTGTTAGAATGGTACAACCACAGGTGGTGTGTTAGAATGGTACAACCACAGGAGGTGTGTTAGAATGGTACAACCACAGGAGGTGTGTTAGAATGGTACAACCACAGGAGGTGTGTTAGAATGGTACAACCACAGGTGGTGTGTTAGAATGGTATAACCACAGGTGGTGTGTTAGAATGGTACAACCACAGGTGGTGTGTTAGAATGGTATAACCACAGGTGGTGTGTTAGAATGGTATAACCACAGGTGGTGTGTTAGAATGGTACAACCACAGGTGGTGTGTTAGAATGGTATAACCACAGGAGGTGTGTTAGAATGGTACAACCACAGGAGGTGTGTTAGAATGGTACAACCACAGGTGGTGTGTTAGAATGGTATAACCACAGGTGGTGTGTTAGAATGGTACAACCACAGGTGGTGTTAGAATGGTATAACCACAGGTGGTGTGTTAGAATGGTATAACCACAGGTGGTGTGTTAGAATGGTACAACCACAGGTGGTGTGTTAGAATAGTATAACCACAGGTGGTGTGTTAGAATGGTACAACCACAGGTGGTGTTAGATTGGTATAACCACAGGAGCCGTGTTAAAATGGTATAATAATTTAGCAGGTTATGGCAACCTGCCTCCCAGCCTTGCCATATGGCGTTCTAGTAATGTTTAATTTTCTCGTAGCAGTGGAAAAATGATACATGTCCAGTCTGTAGTGTTGTCTGCTCTAGTTTTGCTGAATATATGAGGTACGACGTGTACCTGTCTATTTATTCGCCTATTTGTGGTTGCAGGAGTCGATTCACATCTCTTGGCCCCGCCTCTTCACTGGTCGCCACTAGGTCACTCTCCCTGCTCCATGAGCTTTATCATACCTTGTCTTAAAGCTATATATGGATCCTGCCTCCACTACATCACTCTCCAAATTGTTCCACTTACTGATAACTCTGTGACTGAAGAAATACTTCTTAACAATCCTGTGATTCATCCGAGTTTTCAACTTCCAGTTGTGGCCCCTTGCTGCTGTGTTTCATCTCTGGAACATCCTGTCACTTTCTCTCAGTATTTTATGTCGTTATCATGTCCCCTCCCCATCCCTCCTGTCCTCCAGTGTCATTACGTTGATTTTCCTTAACCTCTCCTCGTAAGACATACCCCTTAGCTCCGGAACTATTCTTGTTGCAAACTTTTGCGCTTTCTCAAATTTATTGACGTGCTTGACCAGGAGTGGGTTCCATACTGGTGCTGCATACTCCAATATGGGTCTGACGTACACTGTGTACAGTGACGTGAATGACTCCTTACTTAGATGTCAAAATGCTGTTCTTAGGTTTGCCAGGCGCTCATATGCTGGAGCAGTTATTTGGTTGATGTGCACCTCAGGAGATGTGCTCGGTATTATATTCACCCCAGGATCCTTTTACTCGAGTGAGGTTTGCAGCCTTTGGCTCCTAGCCTGTACTCTGCGGTCTTTGATCTTCCCAGTCCTCACGACTTTGCACTTGGTGTTAAATTCCAAGAGCCAGCTGTTGGATCAGGTTTGCAGCCTATCTGGGTCCCTTTGTAATCCTACTTGATCCTCATCCGTTTGAATTCTCCCCATTAGCTTTACATCGTCTACAAACAGGGACACCTCTGAATATATCCCTTCCGTCATGTCGTTCACATATACCTAGGACTAACCCTTGTGGAACCCCACTCATCACATGCGCCCACCCTGACACCTCGCCACGTACCATCACTCGTTGTTTCCCTCCTGTCAGGTATTTTCTTTCCCACTGCAGTGTCTTTCCTGTGTGTGTGTGTGTGTGTGTGTGTGTGTGTGTGTGTGTGTGTGTGTGTGTGTGTGTGCGTGCGTGTGTGTGTGTGTGTGTGTGTGTGTAGCCCTGGTCCAGCCTCTTAGACTACTTTGGTCGGCATTGTAGACTGCGGACCTCTTATGTCTTATATCTACTCTTGAAGCTGTGCATTGCATTTGCCTCCACCACTGCCTCACCCAAGTCATTCTACTTGTCAACACAAGCCTGAGACTACAGCAATACCTCCATACATCCCCGTGACTCATCTGTCTTCAGCTTCCATCTGTGTCCCCTTGATCCTCTTAATTCAGTCTTTCCGTATCTGTCTTCTCAATTCATCTAAAGATTTTGTACATTTGATTTAGCTTTGACGGGTTTCGAGAGCTTTTGTAATGTCTCTCCTTGTTCGTCTCTCCACCAGGGTCGTCAGGTTCAATTCTTTAAACTTTTCCTTGTAGTACATTTCTCATAGTTCTGGTACTAGTCTGCTTGCAACCCTTTAGACCTTTATGAGTTACTTCATATACTTGACCAGGTGTGGGCTCCATGCTGGGGCAGCGTACTTAATAATTGGCCTAATGTCGTGTATAAGGTTCTAAAGGATTCATGTCACCTGAATGCTATTATTAAGTTTGTTAATCTTGCATATACCGCTGAATCTATACTGTTTGTATTTTTTTCTGGGGATATGCTAAGCGTTATATTTAACCCCAGGTTCGTTTCGCTCTGATATTTACAGCTTCTCTCTTCTCATGCTGTACTCTATATTCCGTCTGCCTTCAGCTTCTATGATTCGCATGACCTTGCATTTGTACGGGATGCACTCAACAAGCCACTTATTTGACCACATCTACAATCTGTTGCAGTCTTCCTGAAGTTCATCGTTGTCCTCTCATTTTATTATTCTTTTCATTACTTTTACATCATCTAGTAACAGTGATACATAGGACTCGGTACCCTCTGGCAGGTCAATTTCGTTTAGTAGAAACATTAGTGGTCCTAACACTGATCTTTGTGGAACCCCACTCGACACTCCCATTCTGATATCCCTTACTGTTACTCTCTGCTCCAGTGGGTCAAGGAGTACCTTTAAACCACTGCAGCACTCTGCCTTACTGCTGTTTGTTCTAATAATTTTTGGACTAATCCCTCATGTGGTACTGTATCAGATGTAGTTCAGTGCCTCTTGTCTCTCCTATATATATATATATATATATATATATATATATATATATATATATATATATATATATATATATATATATATTATATATATATATTTTAATATTAAGGACCACATTAGCAATTTTATCAGTTTTCCGTCACTTATCGTGGTGGCAGTGATTGGCTGTACACATTTGAGTCACACAGTGTCACCTGGTCACACAGTGCTTCAGCTGCTTCTCTCAGCACTCACGGACATAAGTGTCACCTGGTCACACACTGCTTCAGCTGGTTCACTCAGCACTCACGGACATAACAGTGTCACCTGGTCACACGGTGCTTCAGCTGGTTCACTCAGCACTCACGGACATAACAGTGTCACCTGGTCACACAGTGCTTCAGCTGGTTCACTCAGCACTCACGGACATAAGTGTCACCTGGTCACACAGTGCTTCAGCTGGTTCACTCAGCACTCACGGACATAACAGTGTCACCTGGTCACACAGTGCTTCAGCTGGTTCACTCAGCACTCACGGACATAACAGTGTCACCTGGTCACACAGTGCTTCAGCTGGTTCTCTCAGCACCCACGGACATAAGTGTCACCTGGTCACACAGTGCTTCAGCTGGTTCACTCAGCACTCACGGACATAACAGTGTCACCTGGTCACACAGTGCTTCAGCTGGTTCACTCAGCACTCACGGACATAACAGTGTCACCTGGTCACACAGTGCTTCAGCTGGTTCACTCAGCACTCACGGACATAACAGTTTTCACCTGGTCACACAGTGCTTCAGCTGGTTCACTCAGCACTCACGGACATAAGTGTCACCTGGTCACACAGTGCTTCAGCTGGTTTTACTCAGCACTCACGGACATAAGTGTCACCTGGTCACACACTGCTTCAGTGGTTCACTCAGCACTCACGGACATAACAGTGTCACCTGGTCACACAGTGCTTCAGCTGGTTCACTCAGCACTCACGGACATAAGTGTCACCTGGTCACACAGTGCTTCAGCTGGTTCACTCAGCACTCACGGACATAAGTGTCACCTGGTCACACAGTGCTTCAGCTGGTTCACTCAGCACTCACGGACATAACAGTGTCACCTGGTCACACAGTGCTTCAGCTGGTTCACTCAACACTCACGGACATAACAGTGTCACCTGGTCACACAGTGCTTCAGCTGGTTCACTCAACACTCACGGACATAACAGTGTCACCTGGTCACACAGTGCTTCAGCTGGTTCACTCAGCACTCACGGACATAAGTGTCACCTGGTCACACAGTGCTTCAGCTGGTTCACTCAACACTCACGGACATAAGTGTCACCTGGTCACACGGTGCTTCAGCTGGTTCACTCAACACTCACGGACATAACAGTGTCACCTGGTCACACAGTGCTTCAGCTGGTTCACTCAACACTCACGGACATAACAGTGTCACCTGGTCACACAGTGCTTCAGCTGGTTCACTCAGCACTCACGGACATAAGTGTCACCTGGTCACACAGTGCTTCAGCTGGTTCACTCAGCACTCACGGACATAACAGTGTCACCTGGTCACACAGTGCTTCAGCTGGTTCACTCAGCACTCACGGACATAACAGTGTCACCTGGTCACACAGTGCTTCAGCTGGTTCACTCAACACTCACGGACATAAGTGTCACCTGGTCACACACTGATTCAGCTGGTTCACTCAGCACTCACGGACATAACAGTGTCACCTGGTCACACAGTGCTTCAGCTGGTTCACTCAACACTCACGGACATAACAGTGTCACCTGGTCACACGGTGCTTCAGCTGGTTCACTCAGCACTCACGGACATAACAGTGTCACCTGGTCACACAGTGCTTCAGCTGGTTCACTCAACACTCACGGACATTTAAAAGTGTCACCTGGTCACACAGTGCTTCAGCTGGTTCACTCAACACTCACGGACATAACAGTGTCACCTGGTCACACAGTGCTTCAGCTGGTTCTCTCAGCACTCACGGGCATAACAGTGTCACCTGGTCACACAGTGCTTCAGCTGGTTTTTCTCAGCACTCACGGACATAAGTTTTCACCTGGTCACACAGTGCTTCAGCTGGTTCTCTCAGCACTCACGGGCATAACAGTGTCACCTGGTCACACAGTGCTTCAGCTGGTTCTCTCAGCACTCACGGACATAAGTGTCACCTGGTCACACAGTGCTTCAGCTGCTTCACTCAGCACTCACGGACATAACAGTGTCACCTGGTCACACAGTGCTTCAGCTGGTTCTCTCAGCACTCACGGACATAAGTGTCACCTGGGCACACAGTGCTTCAGCTGCTTCACTCAGCACTCACGGACATAACAGTGTCACCTGGTCACACAGTGCTTCAGCTGGTTCACTCAGCACTCACGGACATAAGTGTCACCTGGTCACACAGTGCTTCAGCTGCTTCACTCAGCACTCACGGACATAAGTGTCACCTGGTCACACAGTGCTTCAGCTGCTTCACTCAGCACTCACGGACATAACAGTGTCACCTGGTCACACAGTGCTTCAGCTGGTTCTCTCAGCACTCACGGACATAAGTGTCACCTGGTCACACAGTGCTTCAGCTGCTTCACTCAGCACTCACGGACATAACGGTGTCACCTGGTCACACAGTGCTTCAGCTGGTTCACTCAGCACTCACGGACATAAGTGTCACCTGGTCACACAGTGCTTCAGCTGCTTCACTCAGCACTCACGGACATAACAGTGTCACCTGGTCACACAGTGCTTCAGCTGGTTCACTCAGCACTCACGGACATAAGTGTCACCTGGTCACACAGTGCTTCAGCTGCTTCACTCAGCACTCACGGACATAACAGTGTCACCTGGTCACACAGTGCTTCAGCTGGTTCACTCAGCACTCACGGACATAACAGTGTCACCTGGTCACACAGTGCTTCAGCTGGTTCACTCAGCACTCACGGACTAAGTGTCACCTGGTCACACAGTGCTTCAGCTGCTTCACTCAGCACTCACGGACATAACAGTGTCACCTGGTCACACAGTGCTTCAGCTGGTTCACTCAGCACTCACGGACATAACAGTGTCCACCTGGTCCCCACAGTGCTTCAGCTGGTTCACTCAGCACTCACGGACATAAACAGTGTCACTGGTCACACAAATGCTTCAGCTGGTTCACTCAGCACTCACGGACATAAGTGTCACCTGGTCACACAGTGCTTCAGCTGCTTCACTCAGCACTCACGGACATAACAGTGTCCCCTGGTCACACAGTGCTTCAGCTGGTTCACTCAGCACTCACGGACATAACAGTGTCACCTGGTCACACAGTGCTTCAGCTGGTTCACTCAGCACTCACGGACATAACAGTGTCACCTGGTCACACAGTGCTTCAGCTGGTTCACTCAACACTCACGGACATAACAGTGTCACCTGGTCACACAGTGCTTCAGCTGCTTCACTCAGCACTCACGGACATAAGTGTCACCTGGTCACACAGTGCTTCAGCTGGTTCACTCAACACTCACGGACATAACTCTCCACTTGCATCACTAAACATCTCTGGATCTTTTACCAAGTTCTTCACATACTTTTCTCTCATTCTCCGTCGATAATAATAATAATAATAATAATAATAATAATAATAATAATAATAATCTGCTGCTTCACCCTCATTACCTGCTCCTCCACACTTGTCTTCTTTAAGTGACTGTGGAGTAACTTTGTGTCTGTTGTCGTCTTTAAGTGACTGTGGAGTAACTTTGTGTCTGTTGTCGTCTTTAAGTGACTGTGGAGTAACTTTGTGTCTGTTGTCTTCTTTAAGTGACTGTGGAGTAACTTTGTGTCTGTTGTCTTCTTTAAGTGACTGTGGAGTAACTTTGTGTCTGTTGTCTTCTTTAAGTGACTGTGGAGTAACTTTGTGTCTGTTGTCTTCTTTAAGTGACTGTGGAGTAACTTTGTGTCTGTTGTCTTCTTTAAGTGACTGTGGAGTAACTTTGTGTCTGTTGTCTTCTTTAAGTGACTGTGGAGTAACTTTGTGTCTGTTGTCTTCTTTAAGTGACTGTGGAGTAACTTTGTGTCTGTTGTCTTCTTTAAGTGACTGTGGAGTAACTTTGTGTCTGTTGTCTTCTTTAAGTGACTGTGGAGTAACTTTGTGTCTGTTGTCTTCTTTAAGTGACTGTGGAGTAACTTTGTGTCTGTTGTCGTCTTTAAGTGACTGTGGAGTAACTTTGTGTCTGTTGTCTTCTTTAAGTGACTGTGGAGTAACTTTGTGTCTGTTGTCTTCTTTAAGTGACTGTGGAGTAACTTTTTGTCTGTTGTCTTCTTTAAGTGACTGTGGAGTAACTTTGTGTCTGTTGTCGTCTTTAAGTGACTGTGGAGTAACTTTGTGTCTGTTGTCTTCTTTAAGTGACTGTGGAGTAACTTTGTGTCTGTTGTCTTCTTTAAGTGACTGTGGAGTAACTTTGTGTCTGTTGTCTTCTTTAAGTGACTGTGGAGTAACTTTGTGTCTGTTGTCTTCTTTTTAAATGACTGTGGAGTAACTTTGTGTCTGTTGTCTTCTTTAAGTGACTGTGGAGTAACTTTGTGTCTGTTGTCTTCTTTAAGTGACTGTGGAGTAACTTTGTGTCTGTTATCTTCTTTAAGTGACTGTGGAGTAACTTTGTGTCTGTTGTCTTCTTTAAGTGACTGTGGAGTAACTTTGTGTCTGTTGTCTTCTTTAAGTGACTGTGGAAGTAACTTTGTGTCTGTTGTCGTCTTTAAATGACTGTGGAGTAACTTTGTGTCTGTTGGGCTTCTTTAAGTGACTGTGGAGTAACTTTGTGTCTGTTGTCTTCTTTAAGTGACTGTGGAGTAACTTTGTGTCTGTTGTCGTCTTTAAGTGACTGTGGAGTAACTTTGTGTCTGTTGTCGTCTTTAAGTGACTGTGGAGTAACTTTGTGTCTGTTGTCGTCTTTAAGTGACTGTGGAGTAACTTTGTGTCTGTTGTCGTCTTTAAGTGACTGTGGAGTAACTTTGTGTCTGTTGTCGTCTTTAAGTGACTGTGGAGTAACTTTGTGTCTGTTGTCGTCTTTGACGTTATAATATTGTCAGTTTTTTCTCCAACTTTCCGTCTTTAAGTGTATTCGTTTCTGGTTTTCCTGCTTCTTTGATTCGTTTTATATTCTCAGCCCTCTTGCTTCTCTCATTCACCTCTCTGCATTCGTGTGTACTCACCTATTTGTGGTGGTTACAGGGGTCGAGTCTTAGCTCCTGGCCCCTCCTCTTCGCTGTGTGTATGTGTGTTTTGCATTGTTTGATGGAATACTTGTGAATTTAAGACTCTTATTTATACCCGTCATCACTCCCAACTCTCTATCTCACATAGAGAGTATGAGAGCATTAGATGCTGTGGCTGGTGTTCCGACCATCTGGTGACAACAGGTGGTGAGTGAGCCCCATGATGTGGCTGCTGTGGTCCTTGTGTGAGTGTAACACTTCACGCAGGTGGTACAACAGGTGGTGAGGATGCTGGGGCAGGTGGTGTTTGTTCCCATAGGCTCAGAGACCCTTGGCTCGTGGGAAAAGAGTGCATCCAAGTTCCTCAAGGAGTTAGGCAAAAAACTCAACAGGGTAACTAGGGATCCCAGGGCAGCTAGTTTTCTGTTCCAGCGACTCAGCGCTGCTGTTCAGAGGGGTAATGCCTGCTGTATTTTGGGTACATAATATGTACTAGACATGTATCTCTCACATCTCATGTACTGTATATGCCATCTTTATATCAGCAATGTATCTCTTAAACCTTTTGTACCATATTATGTAATAAAATATACCTATTGGTGAAAAAGAGTGAAAAGATGGGATGGTAGGGGAAGTGGAACATTCAAACGGCTTCAGGAAGAAATCCAAATATTCTTCCTTGAAGCCTTTTTCTCCACTTCTCCGAGGCTGTGGCTCCCACAATTTACACCAGAGGTCATCGGTCATCGAATTTCCCTATGGTTTGTATGCCATTGAAGTTCACTTCAGTTTAGAACATGTTATATACTGTTATAGCAGTGTAGAACGTGTACACTGTTTATGATACACCGCACGTGCCTGTAGCCACACGGTGTAAGTACTGTGTAAATATAACAGTTACTGCTATGACTTAGGTGGTTCAACACTTGTGGTGTTGCTAGGGAGAGCAACACTACAACACTTGTGGTGTTGCTAGGGAGAGCAACACTACAACACTTGTGGTGTTGCTAGGGAGAGCAACGCTACAACACTTGTGGTGTTGCTAGGGAGAGCAACGCTACAACACTTGTGGTGTTGCTAGGCACAGCAACACTACAACACTTGTGGTGTTGCTAGCAGAGCAACACTACAACACTTGTGGTGTTGCTAGGGAGAGCAACGCTACAACACTTGTGGTGTTGCTAGGGAGAGCAACGCTACAACACTTGTGGTGTTGCTAGGCACAGCAACACTACAACACTTGTGGTGTTGCTAGGGAGAGCAACACTACAACACTTGTGGTGTTGCTAGGGAGAGCAACACTACAACACTTGTGGTGTTGCTAGGGAGAGCAACACTACAACACTTGTGGTGTTGCTAGGGAGAGCAACACTACAACACTTGTGGTGTTGCTAGGGAGAGCAACACTACAACACTTGTGGTGTTGCTAGGAGAGGCAACGCTACAAACACTTGTGGTGTTGCTAGGCACAGCAACACTACAACACTTGTGGTGTTGCTAGGCAGAGCAACACTACAACACTTGTGGTGTTGCTAGGGAGAGCAACGCTACAACACTTGTGGTGTTGCTAGGGAGAGCAACGCTACAACACTGTGGTGTTGCTAGGCACAGCAACACTACAACACTTGTGGTGTTGCTAGGGAGAGCAACACTACAACACTTGTGGTGTTGCTAGGGAGAGCAACACTACAAACACTTGTGGTGTTGCTAGGGAGAGCAACACTACAACACTGTGGTGTTGCTAGGGAGAGCAACACTACAACACTTGTGGTGTTGCTAGGGAGAGCAACACTACAACACTTTGTGGTGTTGCTAGGGAGAGCAACACTACAACACTTGTGGTGTTGCTAGGGAGAGCAACACTACAACACTTGTGGTGTTGCTAGGGAGAGCAACACTACAACACTTGTGGTGTTGCTAGGGAGAGCAACACTACAACACTTGTGGTGTTGCTAGGCAGAGCAACACTACAACACTTGTGGTGTTGCTAGGGAGAGCAACGCTACAACACTTGTGGTGTTGCTAGGGAGAGCAACGCTACAACACTTGTGGTGTTGCTAGGCACAGCAACACTACAACACTTGTGGTGTTGCTAGGGAGAGCAACACTACAACACTTGTGGTGTTGCTAGGGAGAGCAACACTACAACACTTGTGGTGTTGCTAGGGAGAGCAACACTACAACACTTGTGGTGTTGCTAGGGAGAGCAACACTACAACACTTGTGGTGTTGCTAGGGAGAGCAACACTACAACACTTGTGGTGTTGCTAGGGAGAGCAACACTACAACACTTGGGGGTGTTGCTAGGGAGAGCAACACTACAACACTTGTGGTGTTGCTAGGGAGAGCAACACTACAACACTTGTGGTGTTGCTAGGGAGAGCAACACTACAACACTTGTGGTGTTGCTAGGGAGAGCAACACTACAACACTTGTGGTGTTCCTAGGCAGAGCAACACTACAACACTTGTGGTGTTCCTAGGCAGAGCAACACTACAACACTTGTGGTGTTGCTAGGCAGAGCAACACTACAACACTTGTGGTGTTGCTAGGGAGAGCAACACTACACGAGAGGCTTAAGTCAACATGTTTCTCACTACGTGCAGAGTTATCCACTCAAAGTTCTACACAGCGTAGCTTTATGAAGTGGAACATTGTGCAGCTTGTGTGTTTGTACTTCTGTATATGGACGCAGGGGTCGAGTCACAGCTCCTGGCCCCTCCTGTATCGTTGATTGTGTTGTATACATGTTAACCCATGCAGGACAAGCCACGTTAGAATGGAAATTTTTAGCTCAGCATTTGTTGTCCTCCTCACCACTCCTCCAGCTCCACCACTCCTCCAGCTCCACCACTCCTCCAGTTCCACCACTCCTCCAGCTCCACCACTCCTCCAGTTCCACCACTCCTCCAGCTCCACCACTCCTCCAGTTCCACCACTCCTCCAGCTCCACCACTCCTCCAGTTCCACCACTCCTCCAGCTCCACCACTCCTCCAGCTCCACCACCCCCTCCAGCTCCACCACTCCTCCAGCTCCACCACTCCTCCAGCTCCACCACTCCTCCAGCTCCACCACTCCTCCAGCTCCACCACTCCTCCAGCTCCACCACTCCTCCAGCTCCACCACTCCTCCAGCTCCACCACTCCTCCAGCTTCACCACTCCTCCAGCTCCACCACTCCTCCAGCTCCACCACTCCTCCAGCTCCACCACTCCTCCAGCTCCACCACCCCTCCAGCTCCACCACTCCTCCAGCTCCACCACTCCTCCAGCTCCACCACTCCTCCAGCTCCACCACTCCTCCAGCTCCACCACTCCTCCAGCTCCACCACTCCTCCAGCTCCCCCACTCCTCCAGCTCCACCACTCCTCCAGCTCCACCACTCCTCCAGCTTCACCACTCCTCCAGCTCCACCACTCCTCCAGCTCCACCACTCCTCCAGCTCCACCACTCCTCCAGCTCCACCACCCCCCCCAGCTCCACCACTCCTCCAGCTCCACCACTCCTCCAGCTCCCCCACTCCTCCAGCTCCACCACTCCTCCAGCTCCACCACTCCTCCAGCTCCACCACTCCTCCAGCTCCACCACTCCTCCAGCTCCACCACCCCTCCAGCTCCACCACTCCCCCAGCTCCACCACTCCTCCAGCTCCACCACTCCTCCAGCTCCACCACTCCTCCAGCTCCACCACCCTCCAGCTCCACCACTCCTCCAGCTCCACCACCCTCCAGCTCCACCACTCCTCCAGCTCCACCACTCCTCCAGCTCCACCACTCCTCCAGCTCCACCACTCCTCCAGCTCCACCACTCCTCCAGCTCCACCACTCCTCCAGCTCCACCACTCCTCCAGCTCCACCACTCCTCCAGCTCCACCACTCCTCCAGCTCCACCACTCCTCCAGCTCCACCACTCCTCCAGCTCCACCACCCCTCCAGCTCCACCACTCCTCCAGCTTCACCACTCCTCCAGCTCCACCACTCCTCCAGCTCCACCACTCCTCCAGCTCCACCACTCCTCCAGCTCCACCCCCCCTCCACTCCACCACTCCTCCAGCTCCACCACTCCTCCAGCTCCACCACTCCTCCAGCTCCACCACTCCTCCAGCTCCACCACTCCCCCCAGCTCCACCACTCCTCCAGCTCCACCACTCCTCCAGCTCCACCACTCCTCCAGCTCCACCACTCCTCCAGCTCCACCACTCCTCCAGCTCCAACACTCCTCCAGCTCCACCACTCCTCCAGCTCCAACACTCCTCCACTCCACCACTCCTCCAGCTCCACCACTCCTCCAGCTCCACCTCCTCCAGCTCCACCACTCCTCCAGCTCCACCACTCCTCCAGCTCCACCACTCCTCCAGCTCCACCACTCCTCCAGCTCCACCACTCCTCCAGCTCCACTACTCCTCCAGCCCCACCACTCCTCCAGCTCCAACACTCCTCCAGCTCCACCACTCCTCCAGCTCCACCACCCCTCCAGCTTCCACACTCCTCCAGCTCCACCACTCCTCCAGCTCCACCACTCCTCCAGCTCCACCACTCCTCCAGCTCCACCACTCCTCCAGCTCCACCACTCCTCCAGCTCCACTTACTCCTCCAGCTCCACCACTCCTCCAGCTCCAACACTCCTCCAGCTCCACCACTCTCCAGCTCCACCACTCCTCCAGCTCCACCACCCCTCCAGCTCCACCACTCCTCCAGCTCCACCACTCCTCCAGCTTCACCACTCCTCCAGCTCCCACACTCCTCCAGCTCCACCACTCCTCCAGCTCCCACCACTCCTCCAGCTCCACCACTCCTCCAGCTCCACCACTCCTCCAGCTCCACCACTCCTCCAGCTCCACTACTCCTCCAGCTCCACCACTCCTCCAGCTCCAACACTCCTCCAGCTCCACCACTCCTCCAGCTCCACCACCCCTCCAGCTCACTGCACCACTCCCCCAGCTCACTCCACCACCCCTCCAACTCCCAATAGGTCTTCCGTTTCTTACACCACATACCCATGTTGTGGCTGGTAGTCACTACATACCCATGTTGTGGCTGGTAGTCACCACATACCCATGTTTTTGGAGATGGTCTAGAGATTACAGAGGTACAGAGTCCAGGAACTGTACCTCAACATTCTGATATCTAAGCAAATTACAGTTGTAATGAATTACAAGTTTGTGATTTGCTAACAATCATAAATGAGTTGTCTGCGCAGATGTGACTTGTTTGTGCAAAGCGTGTTCGCGCAGACGCCAGGTTGTTCGCCCAGACGCCAGGTTGTTCGCCCAGACGCCAGGTTGTTCGCCCAGACGCCAGGTTGTTCGCGCAGACGCGAGATTGTTCTCCCAGACGCCAGGTTGTTCGCCCAGACGCCAGGCTGTTCGCGCAGACGCCAGATTGTTCGCCCAGACGCCAGGTTGTTCGCCCAGACGCCGGGTTGTTCGCGCAGACGCCAGGTTGTTCGCGCAGACATCAGGTTGTTCGCGCAGACGCCAGGTTGTTCGCGCAGACGCCAGGTTGTTCGCCCAGACACCAGGTTGTTCGTCCACACACACACACACACACACACACACACACGCGCGCGCGCGCGAGACAAAATACTGGGTGGAATAGACAAGGTGGACAGAGACAGGATGTTCCAGAGATGGGACACAGAAACAAGGGGCCACAATTGGAAGTTGAAGACTCAGATGAGTCACAGGGATGTTAGGAAGTATTTCTTCAGTCATAGAGTTGTCAGGCAGTGGAATAGCCTAGAAAGTGACGTAGTGGAGGCAGGAACCATACATAGTTTTAAGACGAGGTTTGATAACGCTCATGGAGCAGGGAGAGTGAGGACCCAGTAACAATGAGTGAAGAGGCGGGACCAGGAGCTATGAATCGACCCCTGCAATCACATATAGGTGAGTACACACACACACACAACACAATAAAGCTCTTTGAGTAGGGAGACAGTGGACCTACTAGTGACTAGCTAAGAGGCAGGGACCAGGAGTTAAAATTCGACCCCCTGTAACTACAGATATGTGAGTACAGTAGGTGTGTACACAGTCTTTCTCTCAGGAAAGTGACTCAACAAGGAGGAAGTAAAGAAATTTCAGTTAATTATACGTGAACAGTTGAAGTTTTAAGAAAACTGTATAGATGTATATCTTGTGTGTGTGTGTGTGTGTGTGTGTGTGTGTGTGTGTGTGTGTGTGTGCATGTATTTGCCACCTCACCGGAAGTGTGTTGGGGCGCTGCGATACAACGCGGTTACATTATAATCACTCTTCTTGGGGCCGCGTGATCCTCCCTGGCTGTCACCTGGATGTTGTGTGTGTACCGGTAGCGAGTGCTTGATCAGTAGTACCGGTACTCCTCCCCAGTTACCCAGTAACGAGTAAGCGGCTCCGCTGGACCAGACGGTAGTAGATACTTCCAAGCGGCCAGATGGAAGATACAGTATGATGATACAATGATACTTCTATTTCAGCTTGATACAATGTTTGTACAAAGGTGAATAACATTTGGGTGTACCTGCAGAAAGCCACTATATATACAGAGCATTTCGGGCAAACTTAAATTGATTAATGAGGCGGTAACTAGATAAGTAATTTTATACATACAGTCACTTGGGTGAGTGTGATTATAAGTTTAGGAGTTTACAATGAATACAGGAGAAGTGAATATTCTATTTGTTCATGCTTATGGCTTTAACAAGTTTAATTGAGACGAATTACAGATTTGCTTATTAACATAAACAGGAGTTAAAAAAAACAAACCATACCACGGGTGGGGATAGAACCCACGATCAGTCATAAAACTCCAGACCGTCGCGTTAGGCACTGGGCCAGCTGGCTACAATAAGATTCATCCAACTAGGTATATTTATACATAATAGGAAGGTTAACATAGGCACCACAGGTGCCTATGTTAACCTTGTGTGTTGTAGAGGTCTGAGGAGCTCAAACCTCTACAACACAAAGTAAATGTAATAGTAATTATGAGCAAGGTAGATTATAGTGGAAAAATAAACATGATATTAGGAGACAGGGAACTCAGGCGCCTGTTATGACGGTTCAGGAGAGGCGTATTGAAATATAATGGAAACAATGCTATATTTAAAAAAAAAATAGCCATCGTAACACATAATCACTCCAGTAACTTCCCCAACTTTCTTCGAAGTCTGACACGTCAGTGTTGAAGGTTTCAAGCCGATTAAACGAGCCATTCTCAAGGTATCTCAGAGCAACTACAGTTGTGATGGTTTACTGTATATATAATAGACCGGTGGACACCTGCACATGCCAGTATTGCATGGACTTTTCCCCTCCTGGTTAAATTACATCGGCCTTCAAAATTTGAAGCCTATTGGATGAGGCATTCTCAAGGTATTAACAATAATCTTGGAAGAAGACTAACTTCAGGTAATCACTTGAATGTACTCCCTCGGGAATACCTGGAGGGCATCGGGGATCAACGCCCCCGCGGCCCGGTCTCAGACCAGGACTCGTGGTGGATCAGGGTCTTAACACCCAGGCTGTTACTGCTGGCCGCACGTAAACCGACGTAAGAACCACGGCCCGGCTGGTCAGGTACTGACTTTAGCTGCCTGTCCAGTGCCTTCTTCAAGACAGTCAGGGGTCTATTGGTAATCTCCCTTATGTATGCGTGGAGGCAGTTGAACAGTCTTGGGCCCCTGACACTTATTGTGTTGTCTCTCAGTGTACTCGTGACGCCCCTGCTTTTCATTAGGGAAATGTTGCATCTCCTGCCGAGTCTTTTCCTTTCGTAGGGAGCGATTTTCGTGTGCAAGTTTCGTACTAATCCCTCTAGGATTTTCAAAGTGTATACTTAACAAGCCACAACACCTTGGCTGGCTGGTACTGCTGCTACAGGGATACCTAACAAGTTACAATACCGTGGCTGGCTGGTACTGCTGATACAGAGATACCTAACATGCCACAATACCGTGGTTGGCTGGTATTGCTGCTAAAGGGATACCTAACATGCCACAATACCGTGGCTGGCTGGTACTACTCCCTCAGGGATACCTAACAATTCACATTACTGTGACTGGCAAGTACTACTCCCTCAGGGATATCTAACAAGTCACAATACCGTGACTGACTGATACTACCTCAGGGGTACCTAACAAGTCACAATACAGTGACTGGCTGGTTGGTTAACCAGAGATTAAAATTAAAAAATATTCACTGGAGTGCATCTATTATGTGCACTTTGCTTCACTTTCTACTTCAGTGACCATTTAACTTGTCTCTCTACACCGTGTTCTCCAGTCACACCGTGTACGTACTTTTACCCGAGTTCTCGCTCGTTCATTTCTACACGCTATAACATATTAAAAAATGTACAAGAGGGCCCACTTATACAGCAGGTTAGGTTCTGGGCTACAGCTGTCAATCTAAAAATCGCTGTAAAGTGAAACATGTTTCTCGTAATTTAGAAATTGCTGACACGTTCCTGCTGAAGAACTGGGATAGTGTGGAAAACCCTTACAATTCAGTAACAAGGACAGAAAAAGGGAGGACGCCATTTGTAATTTGGGAGCATTGGTTGTCGCAGAAATTCTGCTAATAATTCAGCATCTTCCGAGCCAAATTGGCGGGTAATAGGAACCCGTGCTAATGTTCCCTTCTGAAGAACTGGGACAGGAAATTTGCGGGACCTCAAGAATTACGTGTGTATGGCAGAAGATAAGGGATACGACCATCACTCACAGGAAAGTGTGCCATTAGTCTTTGCATTTAGATCTCTAACTGGCCAGTGTAGGGTCTAGGTGTTAGGTGTTGTGGTGTGATCCATCTACAGTAATTAAATGGTAAGTAGTAATACGAATTTCTTTTGTGTACCCAGGAAGCATAATCATATACAGTCCACATTATTTTATAATTTACCACTCCACAAAGGGGGCAGTAAAGCAACAGCAAAGAAACTACAGACCGATAGCACTAACATCCCATATCATAAAAATCTTTGAAAGGGTCCTAAGAAGCAAGATCACCACCCATCTAGAAACCCATCAATTACACAACCCAGGGCAACATGGGTTTAGAACAGGTCGCTCCTGTCTGTCTCAACTATTGGATCACTACGACAAGGTCCTAGATGCACTAGAAGACAAAAAGAATGCAGATGTAATATATACAGACTTTGCAAAAGCCTTCGACAAGTGTGACCATGGCGTAATAGCGCACAAAATGCGTGCTAAAGGAATAACAGGAAAAGTCGGTCGATGGATCTATAATTTCCTCACTAACAGAACACAGAGAGTAGTCGTCAACAGAGTAAAGTCCGAGGCAGCTACGGTGAAAAGCTCTGTTCCACAAGGCACAGTACTCGCTCCCATCTTGTTCCTCATCCTCATATCCGACATAGACAAGGATGTCAGCCACAGCACCGTGTCTTCCTTTGCATATGACACCCGAATCTGCATGACAGTGTCTTCCATTGCAGACACTGCAAGGCTCCAGGCGGACATCAACCAAATCTTTCAGTGGGCTGCAGAAAACAATATGAAGTTCAACGATGAGAAATTTCAATTACTCAGATATGGTAAACACGAGGAAATTAAATCTTCATCAGAGTACAAAACAAATTCTGGCCACAAAATAGAGCGAAACACCAACGTCAAAGACATGGGAGTGATCATGTCGGAGGATCTCACCTTCAAGGACCATAACATTGTATCAATCGCATCTGCTAGAAAAATGACAGGGTGGATAATGAGAACCTTCAAAACTAGGGATGCCAAGCCCATGATGACACTCTTCAGGTCACTTGTTCTATCTAGGCTGGAATATTGCTGCACACTAACAGCACCTTTCAAGGCAGGTGAAATTGCTGACCTAGAAAATGTACAGAGAACCTTCACGGCGCGCATAACGGAGATAAAACACCTCAATTACTGGGAGCGCTTGAGGTTCCTAAACCTGTATTCCCTGGAATGCAGGCGGGAGAGATACATGATTATATACACCTGGAAAATCCTAGAGGGACTAGTACCGAACTTGCACAAGAAAATCACTCACTACGAAAGCAAAAGACTTGGCAGACGATGCAACATCCCCCAATGAAAAGCAGGGGTGTCACTAGCACGTTCAGAGACCATACAATAAGTGTCAGGGGCCCGAGACTGTTCAACTGCCTCCCAGCATACATAAGGGGGATTACCAACAGACCCCTGGCAGTCTTCAAGCTGGCACTGGACAAGCACCTAAAGTCGGTACCTGACCAGCCGGGCTGTGGCTCGTACGTTGGTTTGCGTGCAGCCAGCAGTAACAGCCTGGTTGATCAGGCTCTGATCCACCAGGAGGCCTGGTCACAGACCGGGCCGCGGGGGCGTTGACCCCCGGAACTCTCTCCAGGTAAACTCCAGGTACTGGTATTAATGTTTAGTATTGTAATCATTAATTTAATGTCAGGTCTAACTTTTTGCGAGTGGTGAAGAAGTGGGCATCGAGAGAGTTACAGATCGGTGACTTAAGTCCCATTTATCTCATTTTCGGTGACTTAAGTCCCATTTATCTCATCCAAATTATTTGCCTGTAATACCTGTAAACCTCATGCAGGTAATTTGCTCACATAATAATAATTCACAATAGGTTAGGCAAGCGTAGGATTCACTATATCAAGATCCCAAGATGTTGCTATGTCTAATTTGTTAACTTGTCGGTTTTATGAACTATTCATCTACATTCTTTAATAATATATAATATTTGCAACGTTGCAGGTACACCAGCACTGGAGGTGGTGGGCACCAGGGCTCCCTACTGCCAGGCAGGTCAGCCTGACCATGTTACCTCTGACCTCTCCACTGGTCCACCCAGGAACACGGTGAGTACACTACACATTACCTCAGCACTGTGAGTACACTACACATTACCTCAGCACTGTGAGTACACTACACATTACCTCAGCACTGTAGGTACACTACACATTACCTCAGCACTGTGAGTACACTACACATTACCTCAGCACTGTGAGTACACTACACATTACCTCAGCACTGTGAGTACACTACACATTACCTCAGCACTGTGAGTACACTACACATTACCTCAGCACTGTGAGTACACTACACATTACCTCAGCACTGTGAGTACACTACACATTACCTCAGCACTGTGAGTACACTACACATTACCTCAGCACTGTGAGTACACTACACATTACCTCAGCACTGTGAGTACACTACACATTACCTCAGCACTGTGAGTACACTACACATTACCTCAGCACTGTGAGTACACTACACATTACCTCAGCACTGTGAGTACACTACACATTACCTCAGCACTGTGAGTACACTACACATTACCTCAGCACTGTGAGTACACTACACATTACCTCAGCACTGTGAGTACACTACACATTACTCAGCCTGTGAGTACACTACACATTACCCCAGCACTGTGAGTACACTACACATTACCTCAGCACTGTGAGTACACTACACATTACCTCAGCACTGTGAGTACACTACACATTACCTCAGCACTGTGAGTACACTACACATTACCTCAGCACTGTGAGTACACTACACATTACCTCAGCACTGTGAGTACACTACACATTACTCAGCACTGTGAGTACACTACACATTACCTCAGCACTGTGAGTACACACATTACTCAGCATGTGATACACTACACTACCTCAGCACTGTGAGTACACTACACATTACCTCAGCACTGTGAGTACACTACACATTACCTCAGCACTGTGAGTACACTACACATTACCTCAGCACTGTGAGTACACTACACATTACCTCAGCACTGTGAGTACACTACACATTACCTCAGCACTGTGAGTACACTACACATTACCTCAGCACTGTGAGTACACTACACATTACTTCATGTAATACGTAAAGCCACTGTCCTTATTTTCCAAGTCTAGATAATTGACGCATCTTTTCCTCTAAAGCAAGTTTATCCACGTTGAACATTTTGTTTTAAATCTTTAATTAAACCCATCTGTACAATACATTCAACAACAGTTTCCTTCAGATACACAACCCGTACTCAGGAGAATGAAACTTGTGACAGGGATGTGGTCCGAGTTGGAACCTTAACCAGTGACAAGTTCCATTCTCCTATGTGCGGGTTATCTGTGAATTGTTCCAGTCACAGTATTGGGCCTTTTTATTCTTTATTTAAGTGTTTTAACCTACTCTTCAAGTAGGAAGGCAGTGCTTCCTTAATTAGTAATACCTCTTATGCACAATTGAACTTGATACAGAAGTTCGAAATGTAAATGAGATTTGATAAAAGTAAAAAAAAAGAATAAGACTTTGACAGTTGAAAAATGTAATGGAAATGATTATTGAAAATATAATATACGTTAGGGTACAGAATATAACGGGATTTTGATAATTTTGGACATACAGTAATTTCCTGACATTATTATCCCCTGCTGCCTGCAGGTGGCATCCCCGGAGAGGAAGTCAGCTCCTGCAGGTGAAACTGCTGGGTCAGGAGGCCACGGGACAGGTGGTGGAGGGTCAGGAGGTCACGGGACAGGTGGTGGAGGGTCAGGAGGTCACGGGACAGGTGGTGGAGGGTCAGGAGGTCACGGGACAGGTGGTGGGGGGTTAGAGAGCAAGAAGCAGGACCCACCAAACAAGATATCTCTGACACTCAGCAAACGTGACCTCCTCCACCAGATGGTCAACCAGACCAAACAACACCGACAACAGATCAGGTCAGTGGTTACACTCTACTACTACTAGTCACTTTTGACTTTTTTTTTTTTTGGGGGGGGGGCTATCCTAGGTAATTTACACGTATGTTACTATGTATAATAATCTGTGTAACTATATTTATGTGTACCTGTACCAAAATAAACTTATTTGCTGGGATTCCCTTTTCTTGTTTGGGGGACCCTGGCCTTATGCTAGGCTGATTAAGTTTATTTAGGCACAGGTATACGTATGTGCAATTATTATACATAGTTTAAATTACCTAGGATAACTCACAAAAGTCGAGAGTAATTTATTTCCATTGGGGTGCCAGAAAACACGAGGCTGAGCTCAGGGCAACCACAGCATTACTTTGTGTCCTCTGTATGACTTGATAAAGATCTTAACATATAGAAATGTTGCCATAATAAATATTTGTTCTGCAGACATGGCTTTCACTGCATCATTCACAGTGGAAGGTTGCAGCCAGGGCTGGCAGCAGAGTAGCAGGTCATTAATGTCATGTCCCCTCAGTCTGTCATGACATTTTTGTCTCGATTGTCTCTGACTACTTTGTATAGATTATCATTGTTATTGCATTTATGGGGAAGTGCTAAATCTGTAGGGGTCACATAATATCTGGTAAATGGGAGGCAGTTACATTGGATTCAAGGAGGGCATCTTCAGTTCCTGGGTTCAAGAACCCTTCACTGTCATAAAGGCACCCTCTGGTAGAGAGAAATCACTGTTCTTGTAAGGAGCCATATAACTTATATTGCTTGTCACCTTCAGGAGCTTGGAGAATGAACTCGAGCGCCTGCGCTCCGGGGACATGTTAAACAAGTGTGAAGTGGGTGTGTCGGAGGTGGAATGGCGGCCTGGGGATGTAGTGGGTGAGGGCTCCTTCTCCACTGTCTACAGAGGCTCCTACTGTGGCACTGAAGTAGCCGTCAAGGAACTCAAGTTTAAGCTCTCACAGGTACAGTACTGTCATCTTGAAATTTAAAACGTAACTTCTCTTTCTTGTTTCAAAAATCATGCATGCAATTCACTTCTTGTATTAATTGTTGATGCAGCACCGTATAGTTGCTCGGTTAATTACACGAAAGACTTAAAGATGACAACGCTTGACCGTTCTGTCATTTATTAATATTTACTTATTACTGTACTGACACTTCATTGGCCTGATGCTGTAAATGGTATGTGTATCACTTTAAGCACTGTTAGTAGGTTCAGTAAGCCACAGGTTTCCTCTCCCTGTCAGGTTTGTAATATACTACATGGATTAGTACTGTATACTTCAGAAAATCATTCTGTCAAAGTCAATCATAGTTTTAAATTTCCAGACCATACCACGGGCGGGGATAGAACCCGTGATCAGAGAGTCTCAAAACTCCAGACCGTCGCGTTAGCCACTGGACCAGCTAGCCACAATAAGATTCGTCCAACTAGGTATATTTCTACACCATAGGAAGGTTAGCATAGGCACCACTGTGACCATAAATGCCAGTTTTTACAGACGAATCTCCAGCTAGCATGGCCGTGACGAACTCTAGCTCAAGTCCCCTCAAAGCCGTTAACATGACTTACGAAATCGTAATCGCGGGTTCTATCCCCGCTCATGGTATGGTTTGTTTGCAATCGTGTCATTACGATTTCGTGAGTCAAGCTAAATTTCCAGGTTTGCTGACTAGCCATTCCCATTCTTTTAGATTAATGATTTTATGTAACCAATGTCCATCCTGTGAGAGGTAGTGAGAAAAGATTACCCAGTAATCACATGATGGTTCAAGGGACCAGGCTCTAACAAAATTGGCTAAGCAGGTTGCTATACTTTTGAGGTTTTAAGCAAGTTGATATATTGTGATTTTAAGCTAGTTGCTGTAGTATTGAGATTTTTAAAGAGGCTGCTTTACTTTTGAGATTTTTATGTCACAATTAATAAAATCTAATTAACAGAAAAAGTGACAATTTCAGTGAAGCTGAAAATCTTTAATATTACCTTTGTAACTTCAGTGGCAGAACATTCTACTCACAAAGGGACTCAGGTTTGGTTCTAGGCAGGATGAAATGTATGATAGTCTCTCAACACCACCTGCCTAGCAATACTGTTGTTATATTCACATGAAAGTGCTAAACCTCCGTGGGTCCACCTAGCAATTGTGGGTTGCATCCTGGTGGTATGACCTTTAGACCCTTAAGAACCATGACAGAAGTACGTATGTCATACTGCTTAGTTGTCTGGAGTTATCCTGGGTTGACTCTCTGGGGTTACTAACCCAAATAAAATCATTGTCTTCTTCCTTAGGTTAATGTTAAGCAAATATTTGGCTACTGAATGTGGATGATCATTGCTCATATACAAGTATTAAAATCTGCACAGTGTAAAGAAAAGTTAAAAAAAGAGTGAAAGACAACAAAATGCAATGCAATTTTTATTTGCAGAATTTTCATTACATGGGTGTGCAACTGAGAAAAATTGCAGTGAGTTTCTTGAATTGACTTAAAAAAAAAAATCCATATTACATGCAGCATTTCAGGAAAGTCTAAAGCTCAGTAAAAAGCTTATGTATTGAAAATAACCAGAATGAGACGGCTGAATGAAAAGCAGCAGCTGCTTCTGGAGTTTATCCTTGAGGGTGGCAGTCAGCACTGTTTGGTGATTAGGGAATGATTACATAATAAGTGAACTGTACATAATAGGGGTTCAAGTGTTTAAATGAATGGTTTCCACTTGAATGTATCTGCTATAATTATGAATATTTGAAGCACCATGAGGTGGTTAAAATCTGTGATAACCTTTCTATGGTATGCAGTTTGGATTTCCTGATGTATACCTCCTGAAGATATTACCATACAAAAAACATTAAAAATTTCTATGGTAAATTACAGGCTAAGTCTAACCTGCCCATAAATATGTAAAATGTAGGCAGGAAACAATAACATTGAGCATGAATATTAAAAAATATACAAGAAACATGTATTGATTGAGATTATACTGTATGTATATTGATGAGAGTTATGGTATACTTAGTAAAATTATTATTCTTTTTAACACACTGGCTGTCTCCCACCGAGGCAGGATGACCCGAAAAAGAAGAAACACTTTCATTAAGTTTTTCTTCTTTTTACATTTAGTAATTTATACAGGAGAAGGGGTTACTAGCCCCTTGCTCCCAGCATTTTAGTCACCTCTTATAACACTCATGGCTTACGGAGGAAGAATTCTTTTTCACTTCCCCATGGAGACTTAATAAAATATTAGAGGTAGAGGAACCACAGTAAATTTTAAAAGTATTGATTAAAAATTACATTAACACAAGATACACACTTACTGTACTAATAGTATTCTTAAAAAATATACAGTACTACTTATGGAGGTATGTATTTATATGCAATAAATTATAAGTTAATGAAGTAGTACTAAGTGTGCACATGTAATTTTAGAATTAAGATTAAATTATGACAAAAATTGCATACAGGCATACCTCACTGATACAGTGCTTTGCTTTAGAGCACTTCGTTAATATGAGTTAATATTTTTAGGCCTAGCTCTGTTGCACTTAAAAAATGATAGTGTAAACATGTTTTTAATTTTTTACATGCCCTGGCAAGTGAAAAAAAAAAAGGACTGCAATTTGCTTTACAACAGTGGTCTGGAACCCTATATTGTATAAGGGTAAATAATAGTTATAAGAAAGATAATTGAGAATGATTTTACAAGGTTTCATATTTAATGAAGAAATTTAGTGCACGAGGAATGAACTGACCCAAACTCCAGTAGCCTGCTCATGCTTATTAACTCAAATTTTACTGTTTAGCATTATAGTCATTTCCAAATTTCATAATGCAGACTTCCAGGACCTCTTGTCATCCTATTTGAGACCCCCTTTATATACCATCTTTTTCTGTGCTGTTTTATATATTCTTGATGTCTTGTGATTTCCTGGCAATTTGTTTCATTATATTTAGTGATTTTTTTAGGATTTTTGTTTTTTTTTTGGTTTTCTGACATGTTGCAACATATTTCAACCTTTTAAATACTAACAAACATTTTTACTTTAAATTTTTCATGCCTTCTTGGCCTAACAAAATGTCATCAGCAAAAAAAGGGACACTTCTGTAATGTATAACTTCCTGATCCAAATCTTCTCAAATATAATGATGTTGACCACTAGACCAAGACCTTTCTACCTGCCTGAATACCACTGTGACTCACTATACTAGGACTTTCCAACCCACCTAGATACTGTTACTGCCTGCCTGAATACCACTGACTCACTGTACTAGGACCTCCCTACCCACCACCCAAATACTGTTGCGAAGATTCTCTGACCAGCTACACTGTGACCTCCCTACCCACTGAAATCCTGTACTGGGACACTGACCAGCTAGACTATGACCTTCCAACCTGCCTGACACCCTGCAGGATGACAAGAACTACTTCAGGTCAGAGGCAGCGCTCCTGCAGCAGCTGCACCACCCTCGAGTCGTTCTCTTGATGGGGGTGTGCACCGGGGCAGCTCGTCCCTTCATGCTCCTTGAATACCTCTCTGGCGGTACACTCTACAATCTTATCCACAACACCACGTGAGTATTCAGGCCACTTAATCTTATCCACACCACCAAGTGAGCACCTGGGCTTATTTAACTTCGTCCATGTGAGTACTCAGGCTTGATAAATTGAAGAAGTGTTTGGATCTGGTTGTGTAGATCAGGTGTTGGACGTTCCAGAGACTGAAGCGAATTGTTCATGTTTCTTCCTTTTTATTGGTATTAAACTTTCTCCTTCAACAAATGGTTTTAGTTCATTGTTTTAAAGGTTTGCCGTCAGAGAAATGGATTGCAATTATGTTTTCTAACTTTCACATTATTTTATGCAAGTTAACACAAATTCACAAATAAATGCAAAGTATTCTTGAACTTATAGAAAAAAAAAACTCATTTATTTTGGCTATTATTTTTATTTAACCCGTAAACGGTCCAAGCAGATCTACGTTCACATGTGTAGTGCTCCAAAAGTAGATCTACGTTTTTTTTACATATTTTCAAATATAACAAACAAGTAAGTATGTCAAGTATTTTATACACACATTTCAAATGTTAATTTAAAAAAAAAAAAGAAATCTACTTTTTACATACTTTCAAATTGTTCAAAACCGATATATGCTTTGACCGTTTAGGGTTAAAATTTTTGTTTCTATAATTATTGTTTAACAGCCATAACTGTTGAATGGAAAGTTTGGTTAGTTTACAACCATGGGTACAAATTTATGTTTAACAAAGCACTAAGATTTTAACTCTAATGAACTGTTCAGACTAGTAGTTGGATCATCAGCGTACTTATTGTGGTGCAAAGACGTAGCCCAGGTATGAACTACTTTTCACACGCAAACACAGGTAAACACCTCCTTGTCTCTACTTTCAACAGGTTAAAAGGCACTTTTCTACCACTACTTCAACAGTTAACAGCACCTTCACTCTTACATTCAATGGTAAATGTTACCTCTTCTGTTCATAGGTAAATGACATCTGTCATGTGTTTTCATGAGGTAAAAGGCTGTCTGCCTTCTTACAATATGTAAATTGCTACTACTGTCAGTAGTAGTGGTGGTGTCAACACTGTACCACTACTGTCAGTAGTAGTAGTGGTGTCAACACTGTACCACTACTGTCAGTAGTAGTAGTGGTGTCAACACTGCCACTACTGTCAGTAGTAGTAGTGGTGTCAACACTACCACAACTGTCAGTAGTAGTTGTGGTGTCAACACTACCACAACTGTCAGTAGTAGTGGTGGTGTCAACACTACCACTGCTGTCAGTAGTAGTGGTGTCAACACTGTACCACTACTGTCAGTAGTAGTGGTGTCAACACTGTACCACTACTGTCAGTAGTAGTGGTGTCAACACTGTACCACTACTGTCAGTAGTAGTGGTGTCAACACTGTACCGATACTGTCAATAGTAGTGGTGGTGTCAACACCGTACCACTGCTGTCAATAGTAGTGGTGGTGTCAACACCGTACCACTACTGTCAATAGTAGTGGTGGTGTCCAACACCTGTACCACTGTCATAGTAGTGTGGTGTCAACACTGTACCACTACTGTCAGTAGTGTGGTGTCAACACTGTACCATACTGTCAATAGTAGTGGTGTCAACACTGTACCACTACTGTCATAGTAGTGTGGTGTCAACACTGTACCGCTACTGTCAATAGTAGTGTGTGTCAAACACCGTGACCACTCTGTCAATAGTAGTGGTGGTGTCAACACTGTACCACTACTGTCAATAGTAGTGGTGGTGTCAACACCATACCACTGCTGCCACCACTACTGTCAGTAGTAGTGTCAACACTGTACCACTACTGTCAGTAGTAGTGTCAACACTGTACCACTACTGTCAGAAGTAGTGGTGGTCAACACTGTACACTACTGTCAATAGTAGTGGTGGTGTCAACACTGTACCACTACTGTCAATAGTAGTGGTGTACAACACTGTCAAGTCAAAGTAGTGTGTCAACATAGTCACAGTCTGTAGTGGTGTCAACACCATACCACTCTCACACTATGTCAGATAGTAAGTCATGGTGTGTTCAACACTGTACCAACTGTCAGTAGTAGTGGTGTCTAACACTGTACCCTACTGTCAATAGTAGTGGTGGTGTCAACACTGTACCACTACTGTCAATAGTAGTGGTGTCAACACTGTACAACTGTCAATAGTAGTGGTAGTGTCAACACTGTACCACTACTGTCAATAGTAGTGGTGGTGTCAACACCGTACCACTGCTGTCAATAGTAGTGGTGGTGTCAACACTGTACCACTGCTGTCATTAGTAGTGGTGGTGTCAACACTGTACCACTACTGTCAATAGTAGTGGTGTAAACACTGTACCACTACTGTCAATAGTAGTGTGGGTCAACACTGTACCACTACTGTCATAGTAGTGGGGGTCAACACTGTACCACTACTGTCAATAGTAGTGGTGTGTCAACACTGTACCAGTGACTGTCAATAGTAGTGGTGGTGTCAACACTGTACCACTACTGTCAATAGTAGTGGTGGGGTCAACACTGTACCACTACTGTCAATAGTAGTGGTGGTGTCAACATTGTACCACTGCTGTCAATAGTAGTGGTGGTGTCAACACTGTACCACTACTGTCAATAGTAGTGTGGTGTCAACACTGCATGTAACACATGTACTGTCAATAGTAGTGGTGGGTCAACACTGTACCAGTACTGTCAATAGTAGTGGTGGTGTCAACACTGTACCACTACTGTCAATAGTAGTGGTGGTGTCAACACTGTACCAGTACTGTCAATAGTAGTGGTGGTGTCAACATTGTACCAGTACTGTCAATAGTAGTGGTGGTGTCAACACTGTACCAGTACTGTCAATAGTAGTGGTGGTGTCAACACTGTACCAGTACTGTCAATAGTAGTGGTGGTGTCAACACTGTACCATACTGTCAATAGTATGTAACCATGTACTGTCAATAGTAGTGGTGGTGTCAACATGTACCAGTACTGTCAATAGTAGTGGTGGTGTCAACACTGTACCAGTACTGTCAATAGTAGTGGTGGTGTCAACACTGTAACCAGTACTGTCAATAGTAGTGGTGGTGTCAACACTGTACCAGTACTTCAATAGTAGTGGTGGTGTCAACATGTACCAGTACTGTCAATAGTAGTGGTGGTGTCAACACTGTACCAGTACTGTCAATAGTAGTGGTGGTGTCAACACTGTACCAGTACTGTCAATAGTAGTGGTGGTGTCAACACTGTACCAGTACTGTCAATAGTAGTGGTGGTGTCAACACTGTACCAGTACTGTCAATAGTAGTGGTGGTGTCAACACTGTACCACTACTGTCAACACTGTACCACTACTGTCATAAGTAGTAGTGGTGTCAACACTGTACCAGTACTGTCATAAGTAGTGGTGGTGTCAACACTGTCCATACTGTCAATAGTAGTGTGGTGTCAACACTACCCAGCAACCTGTAACAGTAGTAGTTGTGGTGTCAACATTTACCACACTGTCAGTAGTAGTGTGGTGTCAACACTGCCACTAGCTGTCAGTAGTAGAGTGGTGTCAACATTTACCACAACTGTCAGTAGTAGTGGTGTCAACACTGTACCACTACTGTCAGTAGTAGTGGTGTCAACACTGTACCACTACTGTCAGTAGTAGTGGTGTCAACACTGTACCGCTACTGTCAATAGTAGTGGTGGTGTCAACACCGTACCACTGCTGTCAATAGTAGTGGTGGTGTCAACACCGTACCACTACTGTCAATAGTAGTGGTGGTGTCAACACTGTACCACTGTCAATAGTAGTGGTGGTGTCAACACTGTACCACTACTGTCAATAGTAGTGGTGGTGTCAACACTGTACCACTGTCAATAGTAGTGGTGGTGTCAACACTGTACCACTACTGTCAATAGTAGTGGTGGTGTCAACACTGTACCACTACTGTCAATAGTAGTGGTGTAAACACTGTACCACTACTGTCAATAGTAGTGGTGGGGTCAACACTGTACCACTACTGTCAATAGTAGTGGTGGTGTCAACACCATACCACTGACTGTCACAATAGTAGTGTGTCAAACACTGTACCACTACTGTCATAGTAGTGTGGTCAACACTGTACCACTACTGTCAATAGTAGTGGTGTCAATCCACTGCTACCTACTACTGTCAATAGTAGTGTGTCAACACTGTACCACTACTGTTAATAGTAGTGGTGTCAACACTGTACAACTGTCAATAGTAGTGGTAGTGTCAACACTGTACCACTACTGTCAATAGTAGTGGTGGTGTCAACACTGTACCACTGTCAATAGTAGTGGTGTCAACACTGTACTGCTACTGTCAATAGTAGTGGTGGTGTCAACACTGTACCACTACTGTCAATAGTAGTGGTGGTGTCAACACTGTACCACTGTCAATAGTAGTGGTGTCTACACTGTACCACTACTGTCAATAGTAGTGGTGGTGTCAACACTGTACCACTACTGTCAATATTAGTGGTGTAAACACTGTACCACTGCTGTCATTAGTAGTGGTGGTGTCAACACTGTACCACTACTGTCAATAGTAGTGGTGGTGTCAACACCGTACCACTGCTGTCAATAGTAGTGGTGGTGTCAACACTGTACCACTACTGTCAGTAGTAGTGGGGTCAACACTGTACCACTACTGTCAATAGTAGTGGTTGTCAACACTGTACCATAGCTGTCAATAGTAGTGGTGGTGTCAACACTGTACCACTACTGTCAGTAGTAGTGGGGTCAACACTGTACCACTACTGTCAATAGTAGTGGTGTCAACACTGTACCAGTACTGTCAATAGTAGTGGTGGTGTCAACACTGTACCACTGCTGTCAATAGTAGTGGTGGTGTCAACACTGTACCACTACTGTCAATAGTAGTGGTGGTGTCAACACTGTACCACTGCTGTCAACATAGTGTGAACACTGTACACTGCTGTCAATAGTAGTGGTGGTGTCAACACTGTACCACTACTGTCAATAGTAGTGGTGGTGTCAAAACATTTGTCACCAGTACTGTCAATAGTAGTGGTGGTGTCAACATGTACCAGTACTGTCAATAGTAGTGGTGGTGTCAACACTGTACCAGTACTGTCAATAGTAGTGGTGGTGTCAACATTGTACCAGTACTGTCAATAGTAGTGGTGGTGTCAACACTGTACCACTACTGTCAAAATGGTGTGCACAGTAATGTCAATAGTAGTGGTGGTGTCAACATATTGTAACAGTACTGTCAATAGTAGTGGTGGTGTCAACACTGTACCAGTACTGTCAATATAGTGGTGGTGTCAACACTGTACCAGTACTGTCAATAGTAGTGGTGGTGTCAACACTGTACCAGTACTGTCAATAGTAGTGGTGGTGTCAACACTTGTACCAGTACTGTCAATAGTAGTGGTGGTGTCAACATGTACCAGTACTGTCAATAGTAGTGGTGGTGTCAACACTGTACCAGTACTGTCAATAGTAGTGGTGGTGTCAACACTGTACCAGTACTGTCAATAGTAGTGGTGGTGTCAACACTGTACCAGTACTGTCAATAGTAGTGGTGGTGTCAACACTGTACCAGTACTGTCAATAATGTCAACAGTACTGTCAGTACGTATGGTGGTGTCAACATTGTACCAGTACTGTCAATAGTAGTGGGGGTGTCAACACTGTACCAGTACTGTCAATAGTAGTGGTGGTGTCAACACTGTACCAGTACTATCAATAGTAGTGGTGGTGTCAACACTGTACCAGTACTGTCAATAGTAGTGGTGGTGTCAACACTGTACCAGTACTGTCAATAGTAGTGGTGGTGTCAACACTGTACCAGTACTGTCAATAGTAGTGGTGGTGTCAACACTGTACCAGTACTGTCAATAGTAGTGGTGGTGTCAACACTGTACCAGTACTGTCAATAGTAGTGGTGGTGTCAACACTGTACCAGTACTGTCAATAGTAGTGGTGGTGTCAACACTGTACCAGTACTGTCAATAGTAGTGGTGGTGTCAACACTGTACCAGTACTGTCAATAGTAGTGGTGGTGTCAACACTGTACCAGTACTGTCAATAGTAGTGGTGGTGTCAACACTGTACCAGTACTGTCAATAGTAGTGGTGGTGTCAACACTGTACCAGTACTGTCAATAGTAGTGGTGGTGTCAACACTGTACCAGTACTGTCAATAGTAGTGGTGGTGTCAACACTGTACCACTACTGTCAACACTGTACCAGTACTGTCAATAGTAGTAGTGGTGTCAACACTGTACCACTACTGTCAACACTGTACCAGTACTGTCAATAGTAGTGGTGGTGTCAACATTGTACCAGTACTGTCAATAGTAGTGGTGGTGTCAACATTGTACCAGTACTGTCAATAGTAGTGGTGGTGTCAACACTGTACCAGTACTGTCAATAGTAGTGGTGGTGTCAACACTGTACCAGTACTGTCAATAGTAGTGGTGGTGTCAACACTGTACCAGTACTGTCAATAGTAGTGGTGGTGTCAGCACTGTACCAGTACTGTCAATAGTAGTGGTGGTGTCAGCACTGTACCAGTACTGTCAATAGTAGTGGTGTCAATAGTAGTGGTGGTGTCAATAGTAGTGGTGGTGTCAACACTGTACCAGTACTGTCAATAGTAGTGGTGGTGTCAACACTGTACCAGTACTGTCAATAGTAGTGGTGGTGTCAACACTGTACCAGTACTGTCAATAGTAGTGGTGGGGTCAAAACTGTACCACTACTGTCAACACTGTACCAGTACTGTCAATAGTAGTGGTGGTGTCAACATTGTACAAGTACTGTCAATAGTAGTGGTGGTGTCAACACTGTACCAGTACTGTCAATAGTAGTGTTGGTGTCAACACTGTACCAGTACTGTCAATAGTAGTGGTGTCAACACTGTACCAGTACTGTCAATAGTAGTGGTGGTGTCAACACTGTACCACTACTGTCAACACTGTACCAGTACTGTCAATAGTGGTGGTGTCAACACTGTACCACTACTGTCAACACTGTACCAGTACTGTCAATAGTAGTGGTGGTGTCAACACTGTACCAGTACTGTCAATAGTAGTGGTGGTGTCAACACTGTACCAGTAATGTCAATAGTAGTGGTGGTGTCAACACTGTACCAGTACTGTCAATAGTAGTGGTGGTGTCAACACTGTACCACTACTGTCAACACTGTACCAGTACTGTCAATAGTAGTGGTGGTGTCAACACTGTACCAGTACTGTCAATAGTAGTGGTGGTGTCAACACTGTACCAGTACTGTCAATAGTAGTGGTGGTGTCAACACTGTACCAGTACTGTCAATAGTAGTGGTGGTGTCAACACTGTACCACTACTGTCAACACTGTACCAGTACTGTCAATAGTAGTGGTGGTGTCAACACTGTACCAGTACTGTCAATAGTAGTGGTGGTGTCAACACTGTACCAGTACTGTCAATAGTAGTGGTGGTGTCAACACTGTACCAGTACTGTCAATAGTAGTGGTGGTGTCAACACTGTACCAGTACTGTCAATAGTAGTGGTGGTGTCAACACTGTACCAGTACTGTCAATAGTAGTGGTGGTGTCAACACTGTACCAGTACTGTCAATAGTAGTGGTGGTGTCAACACTGTACCACTACTGTCAACACTGTACCAGTACTGTCAATAGTAGTGGTGGTGTCAACACTGTACCACTACTGTCAACACTGTACCAGTACTGTCAATAGTAGTGGTGGTGTCAACACTGTACCAGTACTGTCAATAGTAGTGGTGGTGTCAACACTGTACCAGTACTGTCAATAGTAGTGGTGGTGTCAACACTGTACCAGTACTGTCAATAGTAGTGGTGGTGTCAATACTGTACCAGTACTGTCAATAGTAGTGGTGGTGTCAACACTGTACCACTACTACTACATACAGCAGAATGTTAAAAATATTGGTGCATTATTGCATTCATGGGAAAATCTGTAACTTGTAAGAGCATGGGAGGTAAACAGGTTTGATCCAAGGAAAGGGAGATCAGCACCAATTCTTTGGACCAAGAGCCTTTATCAGTATAAATGTTAGGGTGCATGAAATGCCCCATCATTTTTAAATTTGTTTGGGAACATTCCATCCTCATGTTATTGTTTTTTCACTTGACAAAAAGTTGCTGCCAAGTTTTGACTTCATCTTTGTAATCCACCAATGAGGTAAAAATAAATATCAAAATATAGTTTTACAGTTTATACTGTACTGAGTAAAATACATGATGTTATTTGAGAATTACTACATATTACTAGCAGGAAAATAAAACATTTATTACATATTTTTTGTGGCTAATCACTACATAGAGAAAAAATATATTACAGTTAGATTAAAGTAGTTAAAAGTTGCACACTACAAGTGTTCTCTGTATTTTGCTTACACAGGCTTTCCAGTTGTACATGATCACGTTATTTTCAGCAACTTCATGACTTGAGGCAGACCCAAATTGATTAAGAATTATAAAATAACTGGCAGAATTAATATTGAGAGCAAATGGAACATTTAAGGCTAGGGACAATCCAGTTGCTCTGTCTTTGGGCCTTTTCTTTGACTTAATATAAGAAGAGTTCCAAAAGCTATACACAGTATGACAGTACACACATTTTGCATCAACAATTGTGCCTCAATTCTTCTTTTAGCATACCGTATAAAAAATTTTGTGTTATTTTGTGTATTGAGTAATAGACATGCAGTATTTTTATGATTGATATAGGAATATGGTGAGCCTTAGAAAAATAATTCTAATTATATAATAGCAGTACAATATCAGCCATCAAAGGATTGAAAAATATGGTAACAGTAACTATAATGTTAAAAATATGAAATAGTAAAATATTGTGGAGAATAATAAATGAATATAAAATCATGAACAGTAAAACTATAGTTATAACACAAGCTGTATCCTTTTTGCAACAGGTGCTGCACCTGGACCTGAAGTCAATGAACGTCCTTCTGGACTCCTACTACAGGGCCAAGATCGCTGATTTTGGCTTCTCCATTCTGAGACGATCACGTACAGGCTCTCCAGCTCAGCGTGGCTCTATCAGGTGAGACACCCCACTCATGTGTAAACAAGAACATACAGATTCATTAGTGCTGGCAACAGGCGAGTACAAATAAGTATGGCACTTGTGTTTCACTTGTGGTATTGAGGATCAAGCCTCCACCTCTGTGTGCTGACTAACCCACATTGATTTAGCACTTTATTCCACACTGATTTAGCATTTCATGTAAATATAATAACTACAGTGTAGGCTATTTTTTTTCCCAAGATATGTCTATCAGGTGAGACACTCCAATCATATTACACATGGATAAAAACTATATACATATACAGTGGACCCCCGGTTATCGGCCGTAATCCGTTCCAGAAGGTTGGCCAATAACCGAAATGGCCAAAAACGAAATTAATATTTCCCACAAGAATTAATAGAAATACAATTAATCCGTTCCAAACAAAAATATTCACAAAAAAAAAAAAAAAAATTAACAATTATGTAAGTACATGTATTACATACCTTTATTGAAGGCTAATGCTAGCTTCTGGAAGATAGGGAGGAGTTAGTGTTTGGAAGGGGAATCCCCCTCCATAAAGACTAGGTAGCAAAGCCTTCTCTGGGGTTACTTCCCTTCTCTGTCTTTTAATGCCACTAGGACCAGCTTGAGTCACTGGACCCCTGTCTCACACAATAACTGTCCAGAGTGCTCTGTTTCTGGCGTCTCTTTAAGATTTCCCTGAAGTGGGCACGGTTTTGTCACTAAACATGTTGCAGATATGGCTTATTTCAGCTTTGTCAGGGTGGTGTTTCTCTACAAAAGCTTGCACCCTAGTCCACATTGCACATACCTCTTTAATCTCTGAAGAAGGCACTTCCTTCACTCCCTCTTCCTCCTCCTCTGAAGCAAGTTCCTCAGCTGCAGTCAGTTGCTGTTCGAGATGAAGCTCTTGCAGCTCTTCAGTGGTTAGCTCTTCCCTGTGGTCCTCCTCCAACTCTTCCACATCCTTGCCACTCGCCTCCAACCCCAGGGACTTACCCAGTGCCACAATAGAGTCCACAGGGTCAGGGTCAGCCTCAAACCCTTCAAAATCCCTCTCTTGGACACAATCTGGCCACAGTTTTCTCCAAGCAGAGTTCAATGTCCTGGAAGTCACTCCCTCCCAAGCCTTACCTATAAGGCTTATGCAATGGAGGATAGTGAAGTGATTCCTCCAGAACTGTCTTAGGGTCAATTAAGTGTCTGATGTCACTTCAAAGCACTTTTGAAACACTGCTTTTGTGTGGAGTTTTTTGGAGTTAGAAATGACCTGCTAGTCCATGGGTTGGAGGAGAGGAGTGGTGTTAGGAGGCAAGAACTTCACTTAAAATTGAAGTCCCTAAACATTTGGTCTTTCAAGTCTGGAGGATGTGCAGGAGCATTGTCCAGTAACAGGAGGCACTTGGGTGGCAATTTCTTTTCCAGGAGGTATTTTTTCACACTTGGGCCAAACACATCATTAACCCACTCTTTGAAAATTTGCCTTGTGACCCATGCCTTATGATTAGCTTTCCACATCACACACAATCTATTCTTCATGACATTGTTTTCTTGAACACACTGGGATTTTCTGAGTGATACACAAGTAAAGGCTTCACTTTGAAATCCCCACTAGCATTACCACACAACAAAAGAGTAGGCCTGTCTTTCATAGGCTTGTGTCCTGGCAGTGCCTTTTCCTCCTGGGTAATGTAGATCCTGTTTGGCATTTTCTTCAAAAACAGGCCTGTTTCGTCACAATTGAACACTTGTTGGGGTTTCAAATCCTTCAGCCTTTACATAGTCTTGGAATTCGTGAACGTACTTTTCAGCCGCACATTTGTCAGAACTTGCAGCATCACCATGCCTTACAACACTGCATGCCACTATGCTTCTTTAATCTATCAAACCATCCTTTGCTGGCCCTAAATTCACAAACTGCAGCACTTGTTCCAGGCATTTTCTTTGCAAGATCCTCATGCAACTGCCTTGCCTTCTCACAAACAATAGACTTCACAACACTGTCTCCCACTAATTCTTTTTCCTTAATCCACAATAATAATAACTTTTCCATCTCTTCCATTATTGGTGGCCTTTGTTAAGCTAGACAAGTTTCTTCTTTTGCAACATTAGCATCTTTGATTTATTCTTTCTTTGCCAGGATGGATGTAATTGTTGATTTATTCTTGCTGTACATCCTGGCAAGTTCCACCACCTTCATACCACTCTCAAACTTTTCTATCACTTCATGCTTAAATTCCATGGTGTTTCTCACTTTCTTTACCACAGGAACTTTCTTTGGAGCCATGGTTACTTATTTCACAGTTGCATTGCAAAAAACCTCTAAAAACAATGGAAAAACGGGCAAAATGTTTGGATGTATGAGCAGAACCTTCCTCAGCTACCGAGAGACAAAGCCAAACTGACATGCAAGCGGCCCCAGCCGGCAGATGGACACGTCCCAAACGGCTGATAACCGAATTAATGGCCAATAACTGGGAGTCCACTGTAGTATATTTTTTTAACACACTGGTTATCTCCTACCGATGTAGGGTGACCCAAAAAAGAAACACTTTCACCATCATTCACACTATCAATGTCCTGCCAGAGGCACATAGATACAACAGATTAGACATCCCTCCAAACAGCAAAAAATAGGTGAGTACAAGTAGGAAGCTCTTCTGTCTGGCGCTCAGCAGATGGAGGGTCAAGCCTCCACCACTTCTTGTGCTGAATGACCCACATGAGTCTAGCGCATAACGTGAATTATAATAATAATCCAAACAGCAAATATCCCCACCCCTCCTTTAGAGTGCTAACTCCTTATAGGAGGTTCCTTGATGTTAGTGATGGCCTCCTGATAAGAAATTAGACCTGTGCTCCAATTCCCTGAATCAAACTTAAATGCCTTTCATTCTCTCAAGCACTGTATGACCCTTTTTTGTTTAGCATTCCCCTTCCCTCGAATATAATAATAATGAAAATGCTGACATATAAATATTACCGTAATTAACACAGGATATATGGATATATATATGATATATAAGATGTATGTTATATATCTATATATGCTTCTAAACTGTTGTATCTGGGCACCTCTGCAAAAACAGTGATTATGTATGAGTGAGGTGAAAGTGTTGAATGATGATGAAAGTATTTTCTTTTGGGGGATTTTCTTTTTGGGTCACCCTGCCTCGGTGGGAGACGGCCGACTTCTTGAAAAAAAAAAAAAATATGGACTCAAATCTGGTTAGCCAGACTTGAGTCCTGGACATGGGAAGTACAATTCCCACACTCTAAAGGAAGGGTTTGGGATATTTGCTGTTTAGACTGACATCTAAACTCTTATCTGCACGCCTTTTGCAAGAGTGATAGTGTGAATGATGGTGAAAGTGTTTCTTTTTCGGCGGGAAATGGCCGGCATTAAAAAAAAAAAAATACAGGGATAAATTATTTGTGCTTCTTTCCACTATTGTAACAGGGTCATTGGTGTCATGTACAGTGCAGGGATTCCAAACCCTTGGGTACCAAGCACTTTAAAACTATCTTAAAACTTACTCATTTTGACAAAAATCTGTGAAAGGAATTACTTTGTGTATGACCCCATTTAAAAGTTATAAGAATAAAATTAGTGGCTCTGATTTTTCACTTATATTTTGGTTAAGTTTAATGTTTTCAGATAATCAGTGTACTGTTACTGTATTTCTGTAGCTCCCACTTGATGCCTTCCTGTATCTTCCCTTAGTACTTATTCTTCCTTTCCTATGATGATGAAGCTCAGTGTCTTGCACTCTCAACAGAGGAACACCTGCATGGATGGCTCCGGAACTCCTCACGAAGGGAGATGTGTCAGCCAAGTGTGATGTGTACAGCTATGCCATCATCCTGTGGGAGATGCTCACTGCCAGCCACCCCTTCAAGGGTCTTGACATCTTCCAGGTGGGTGATAGCTTGGTCATTAATACAAGATGTACCTCTAGCCCTGGTCTTCTATTATTTGGTCACTCATTATGATTTGAATATTATAATAATTATAGGTTAGCAGTGAATCCATAAGTCATACAGCTCATGGGAATGGGAGATAATCAGGTTTAATCCAAGGAAGGGGAAAAATAGGTCCATATAGACCAAGGGCCTTGAGGGCTATGGTTTGAGACTACAGTGTAACTGTTCTATTTGCAGACATATTCTTCAGTCATATATAGTACTGGACAACTAAATGTACAAAAGAATGATAGTGAAACAATATCTTGAAGGCTAAATTTTTAATGCAAGCACCACTAAACTAAAAATAACAGTGTATGCACTGAATTGTCTGGTTACTAGTAGATCAGCTTGGTTAAGAGACACTGCTAGGGATGTATCTGTGTACTGCATATTTAGAGGTGTGTGTTTATGAATTGAGAATTTACTTGAATTCCTATCTTAGTGGTTGAAGTAGGTATTTTTGATGTTAGTGACTAGGTATGCTGACATTAATGACCCTAGTCTAGTTGATAGGCACATTGTCCAATCTTTCTCCTTAGATCATGGAGACCATTGAGGCTGGAGGTCGGCCACCACTGCCTTCTAGCGGTGTGTCACGGGAACTAAAGGAGCTTATCACATCATGCTGGGCCCAAAATCCCTCCTTGCGACCCAGCTTTGAAGAGATCCTGGGTGCCCTAGAGTCGGCAGCAGTGCCAGCATCATGGCGTGGTGTACTGCAGAAGGCCAATGTCACCCCGTCCCTCCTCTCTGATGTGGCTGCTGCTAGGTACATCTTGTGGAACAAATGTCAAGGACACGACCACAATGGAATTTTAGTTTTTTTAATTAGTTTGAACATTTGTGTAAAAACTTGTATGTTGACACGTTTTAAAAACTCATTCGTCAGTCTAATTCATCATTACAGCACTATACCAAAGATCAAAATTTTAAAGAATTATAAATTAAGATACACTAGAATTAACTTGATACAGTATGATGTGCAAGTTTTTTTATACTAATACACGTATTGCTTTCCATGATGAAAGTCATTTTGAGAGGGAAAGATTCAAGCATATTAAACTAACCCTTTTTGTATATACAGTAGACCGTCATTTAACACGGTAGTTACGTTCCTGAAAACACCGTGTTAGGTAAGACTGCATTAGGTGAACTGAAGAACTTGTGGGAAAAATGGGGTTATGTTCCTGGGAGACCCGAAAAAGCCAAATGCCACTTTTTTTTAGACCAATAGATCTTGCAAAAATAAAAGTGAATATGTAACTGTAGTTCATTGTTCTGATGTATTATGTTGTTTTCACTGCTTAAGATTACAAATGCAACAGAAATAATAATATTTCTTACCTTTTAAATTGTGGGTGCTGATGTTTGTGGATGACTGGGGAGAGTTATGCTGTGGCCCTACTGGGCTGAGGTGGATGGTAGAGGTTCTGGTACTAAAGTCGATGGTTGGACTCTAGTGTGCATTAATTCTGTAATGGATTTCTGTTCTATTTTTACCCAGCAGTACATTATACAACTGACAGTAAGACATCAGCTGCTCTAGACACTATTTCAGGGTCCTTCAGTGAAAAAGTCTAAGTCTCAGCCAGTAAGTCATCACAAACTCATTTACCTCAGTCTTATGTGCTGACCCACAAGGCGACAGCTTGAGCTGGGGAAATTTTTCCGCGCACAAACGGAACCAACTAAAGTTAATTTTACGAAGTGTCGTATAAATTTGTGCTGCAATTTTTCAATCATGCTATAACCAAATCACGCCAGATAAACTTGTGTTCAATGACGGTCTACTGTACTGTCTGAAGAATTAACCTTCAAGAGGTGTGCCTTGATGCTAGTTAAGCTTCTGATCCATATAATTATAGCTATCCTTTCCTCAGGTCAAATTTGCTTACCTCCCTATTCCCCAAGCACTTTATATTATATAATCAAGTTAAACACTAAACCTGAAAGGGTCATACAGTACTATCAGGTGCTGTATAACCCCCTACAATTTTAGTGCTTCTCCATAATCATCACCCATTTTTATCATAATACAAAATAATGCTGTCACCTGCAGTTTAGTGTGTGGTAGAAGCAAGTAGTACTACTGTCTACACCCTCACACTGACACCATCATTGATAATCCTTCTTTAGAACCTAAAATCACATGTAATGGAGTTTCTTCTATAAAAGTAATGGTTAAATTTCTGCAAGTCAAATACAATGCTATCATGGGGACCTGCCAGAACTATAAGTCATACATTACCTGGGATATGGGGAGGAAATCAGGATTTAACCAAGGAAAGGGAGGGGTAACTTCAGTTCCTTGTATCATTATCTCTTCACCAGCATTACAGCACCCTCCTGGAAGGACACAAAATTTACATAAAGCAAAGACAGATTTATAATAGGCATCTCAACATGTAACGTAGAACCTTGCATGGGCATATATTCTTGTACTATTTTATTTATGAAACTAGCTAAGCTAATAAGTTGCACCTAGGACAATCATCGGGGTGGTGGAGCAGAGTGTGGAGCTGATGCGTCGTTCGCTACAACTTCAGCGTGCAAAGAAGAGAAACCAAGAAAATGAAGAGGCCAAGGGAGAGCCTCAGCCGCATGTGTACGAGAGTGTGGACACAGAGCGTGTGGTGGCTGCCAGCCCCACCCGCCACAAACTCAGGGACAACAAAGGTTACTTACTGCTGAGACTTTAGTTTTAAAATTTCTGTTTAAATTCATTTACTTTTTTCACATCACTAGTAATTAATTGCATTAACAATCACTAAATGGAATACTTTAAGCAGTTACTTATGGAAATGTTTTAGTCTGACAAATTATATACATTAAGAGGTGTCTTGCATTGTACACACTTCAAGATGGTTATGCTCATGTAGTATTAACACTTTGGCTACACTTGTTAGTATTATAAAAAGTGATGATACAAGATAAACTACCTGCACAGAAACGTGAACACAATCTACTGGGTATATTGTACTTTTTATCTCGTTTATTTCAATGGTTATTGCAGTATATCTGTAAATTGTGTATACATTACTTCTCAGATTCTGAAGAGAAGTTGCAGAGATTGGTGGATGAATTTGGTAGGGTGTGCAAAAGAAGAAAATTAAAGGTGAATACAGGAAAGAGTAAGGTTATGAGGATAACAAAAAGATTAGGTGATGAAAGATTGAATATCAGATTGGAGGGAGAGAGTATGGAGGAGGTGAATCATAGAATTGATGAGGGAAAAAGAGTGAGTGGTGCACTTAGGAGTCTGTGGAGACAAAGAAGGGAATGTATGAGAGTATAGTTTTACCAATGCTCTTATATGGGTGTGAAGCATGGGTGATGAATGTTGCAGTGAGGAGAAGGCTGGAGGCAGTGGAGATGTCATGTCTGAGGGCAATGTGTGGTGTGAATATAATGCAGAGAATTCGTAGTTTGGAAGTTAGGAGGAGGTGCGGGATTACCAAAACTGTTGTCCAGAGGGCTGAGGAAGGGTTGTTGAGGTGGTTCGGACATGTAGAGAGAATGGAGCGAAACAGAATGACTTCAAGAGTGTATCAGTCTGTAGTGGAAGGAAGGCGGGGTAGGGGTCGGCCTAGGAAAGGTTGGAGAGAGGGGGTAAAGGAGGTTTTGTGTGCGAGGGGCTTGGACTTCCAGCAGGTATGCATGAGCGTGTTTGATAGGAGTGAATGGAGACAAATGGTTTTTAATACTTGACGTGCTGTTGGAGTGTGAGCAAAGTAACATTTATGAAGGGGTTCAGGGAAACCGGCAGGCCGGACTTGAGTTCTGGAGATGGGAAGTACAGTGCCTGCACTCTGAAGGAGGGGTGTTAATGTTGCAGTTTAAAAACTGTAGTGTAAAGCACCCTTCTGTCAAGACAGTGATGGAGTGAATGATGGTGAAAGTTTTTCTTTTTCGGGCCACCCTGCCTTGGTGGGAATCGGCCAGTGTGATAATAATAATAATAATAATAAATTAGGAATACAGTAGAGTACAGTGGTACCTTGAGTTACAAACTTAATTTGTTCCAGAAGGCTGTTCGAGTGCCAATACTGAACAAATTTGTTCCCACAAGGAATAATGTAAATTAGATTAGTCAGTTTCAGACCCCCAAAAATACACTTATAAAAGCACACTTACATAATCGTTTGAGTTGGGAGCTGTTCAAAACTTGCAGTACCACTGTACTTGGGCACTGTTTCTGTGATTTTGTAACTTTACTTTGATTTACCAGACACTTGGAGAATCCTCTACTATTAGTCCATTATAATGAGGGTTTACTAAGCAGTTTTACTTTAAATTATAAAATACAAGTTATTACTAATATAAGTAATATTATCTAATAATTGAATTCAAACTTTCGTTTATCCTTTTGGGCCGCTCCACCTCAGTGGGATATGGCTGGTGCGTTGAAAGAAAGAAATTGAGTTCAATTAAAACATTACCATTTACTAATCAAATATCCACATTAAAACTTAGTTTGCATTATCCTTTGTTACCTTGGATGATTTAGTCAATGCTGTAAAGAAATTAGGCATTTTAAAGTAAAATTGGTTTCTGTCACAGATGGGAAGTCGTCCAGGTTTTCTCGGGATCAGTCATCACAGGCCCGGCGACCCTCATCAAGCAAGCAGTCACGCCTTCGGGAGATGACACCGGTGCGACAATCAGGTCGTAGCCAAGAGCGGGTCTCTCCAAGGGAATCTGTACTAAGAGAGGACAGCCGTCGACGCTCTCCAGACAAGAGGTCGTGTCCACCGCGTAGCAACTCCACTAGACCGGGAGATGCTAGGGAAAGCAGTGTTGACCATCACGTAGGGAGGAAGGGGCGGAACAGAGAGAGAGGCAGGGAGCATCTGGTTAATAGTCGCATTGAGAGTAAAGACCGTTGTAGAGTCAGCAGGCATAGTTCAGAAAATAAGAAAGATAAAGGAAGGGGAAGGGTTGCAAGAGGCAAAAAAGATCACAGCACAGACAGGAAGGCACAGAGAGAAAGGCTGAGGGATAACAGAGACCGTAGTGCTGGTCACTGCGAGTGGAATGATGAATGTGGTTATGACCGAGAACGACATGCTCTTAGACAGGCTGCAGAACGAAGGAATGGCATTAAAGAAAAATATTCACGTGATAGGCGGTCCAATAGTCTGGAGAGCCGTAGAGAATATGTAAATCAGCGGTCTAAAAGCAGAGATCAACATTCTAGTAGTAATGAACGACGTTTAAGCAGCAGCGATAGACATTCGGAATTTCGTCGAGAAATTAGCAGGCGCAAGTTTTACAGCAGAGAGCGGCAGTCAAAAGTTAAAAAAATGGGGGGCAAGAACAGACGTGGTGGGAGTCCCGAGCGACTGGTAGACAGCAGGGACAGTCTTGGTGAGAGTCCTGAAGAATCCTGGACTAGTGCTGAAGGAACCAGCTCTACAGGCTCCAACAATATCCTGGATGACACAGAGGATCATTCCTTAGTGAGAAATCAGAGAAGATATTCCTCAAGCCCTAGACGGCGTTCACCAGAGAGACGGTATTCTTCAGCAGTTCGGAACTCAGATAATCGCCGATCATCAGAACGCCACCACAACTCAGATTATCACCACAGCCCAGAAAGGCGGCGATCTCCTCGCAGCCCTCAGAGGCGCTCGAGGATTTTCACTCCTGAAACTCGACGAACAGAGTCTGGATCACGGCTCGGGCCCCTAGTGACGTCAGAACAGCTGATGAGTCAGAAAAAGCGGTTGCGTCCTGTGCGGCCAACTGCTCTCTCCGACCTGATGCATATGCCTGAAAACTCTCTCAATGATATCTCCATCATCCTTAAGACAGCCATTACTAAACGTCGTGATGCCTTTGATGAAGGACTCAGTGGTCGTGACACTTTTCGCTCGGATGAAATGGACTGGTCAGATTGGCACTGAGGAACGGGGAGAATAAATGCTCAATCTAAAAAAAATTTTTTATATAATACACATATTTTGAATGTCCTAGGTAGTAGGTTGGTAGACAGTAACTGCCCAGGGAGGTACTACCATCCTGCCAAGTGAGTGTAAAACAAAAGCCTGTAATTGTTTTACATGATGGTAGGATTGCTGGTGTCTTTTTTCTGTCTCAGAAACATGCAAGATTTCAGGTACATCGTGTTACTTCTACTTACACTTCACATGCATGTACAAACATATATATACACACCCCTCTGGTTTTCTTCTATTTTCTTACTAGTAATTGTGTTGCACAATTGTCCTCAAAGATTTAAGTCTTTTTTTTTTCAACAAGTCGGTCGTCTCCCACCGAGGCAGGGTGACCCAAAAAAGAAAGAAAATCCCCAAAAAGAAAATACTTTCATCATCATTCAACACTTTCACCACACTCACACATTATCACTGCTTTTGCAGAGGTGCTCAGAATACAACAGTTTAGAAGCATATACGTATAGAGATACACAACATATCCCTCCAAACTGCCAATATCCCAAACCCATCCTTTAAAGTGCAGGCATTGTACTTCCCATTTCCAGGACTCAAGTCCGACTATATGAAAATAACCGGTTTCCCTGAATCCCTTCACTAAATATTACCCTGCTCACACTCCAACAGATCGTCAGGTCCCAAGTATCATTTGTCTCCATTCACTCCTATCTAACACGCTCATGCACGCTTGCTGGAAGTCCAAGCCCCTCGCCGACAAAACCTCCTTTACCCCCTCTTTCCAACCCTTTCGAGGACGACCCCTACCCCTCTTTCCTTCCCCTATAGATTTATATGCTTTCCATGTCATTCTACTTTGATCCATTCTCTCTAAATGACCAAACCACCTCAACAACCCCTCTTCTGCCCTCTGACTAATGCTTTTATTAACTCCACACCTTCTCCTAATTTCCACACTCCGAATTTTCTGCATAATATTTACACCACACATTGCCCTTAGACAGGACATCTCCACTGCCTCCAACCGTCTCCTCGCTGCTGCATTTACCACCCAAGCTTCACATCCATAGTTGGTACTACTATACTTTCATACATTCCCTTCTTTGTCTCCATAGATAACGTTTTTTGACTCCACATATACCTCAACGCACCACTCACCTTTTTTCCCTCATCAATTCTATGATTAACCTCATCCTTCATAAATCCATCTGCCGACACGTCAACTCCCAAGTATCTGAAAACATTCACTTCTTCCATACTACTCCTCCCCAATTTGATATCCAATTTTTTTTTATCTAAATCATTTGATACCCTCATCACCTTACTCTTTTCTATGTTCACTTTCAACTTTCTACCTTTACACACATTCTCAAACTCATCCACTAACCTTTGCAATTTTTCTTTACAATCTCCCATAAGCACAGTATCATCAGCAAAAAGTAACTGTGTCAATTCCCATTTTGAATTTGATTCCCCATAATTTAATCCCACCCCTCTCCCGAACACCCTAGCATTTACTTCTTTTACAACCCCATCTATAAATATATTAAACAACCATGGTGACATTACACATCCCTGTCTAAGACCTACTTTTACCGGGAAGTAGTCTCCCTCTCTTCTACACACCCTAACCTGAGCCTCACTATCCTCATAAAAACTCTTTACAGCATTTAGTAACTTACCACCTATTCCATATACTTGCAACATCTGCCACATTGCTCCTCTATCCACTCTATCATATGCCTTTTCTAAATCCATAAATGCAATAAAAACTTCCCTACCTTTATCTAAGTACTGTTCACATATATGCTTCAATGTAAACACTTGATCTACACATCCCCTACCCACTCTGAAGCCTCCTTGCTCGTCCGCAATTCTACATTCTGTTTTACCTCTAATTCTTTCAATTATAACCCTACCGTATACTTTTCCTGGTATACTCAGTAAACTTATTCCTCTATAATTTTTACAATCTCTTTTGTCCCCTTTCCCTTTATATAAAGGGACTATACATGCTCTCCGCCAATCCCTAGGTACCTTCCCCTCTTTCATACATTTATTAAACAAAAGTACCAACCACTCCAACACTATATCCCCCCCTGCTTTTAACATTTCTGTCATGATCCCATCAGTTCCAGCTGCTTTACCCCCTTTCATTCTATGTAATGCCTCAAGTACCTCCACCACACTTACATTCTGCTCTTCTTCACTCCTAAAAGATGGTATACCTCCCTGGCCAGTGCATGAAATTACCGCCTCCCTTTCTTCCTTAACATTTAAAAGTTCCTCAAAATATTCTCGCCTTCTACCTAATACCTCCCTCTCCCCATCTACTAACTCCCCTACTCTGTTTTTAACTGACAAATCCATACTTTCCCTAGGCTTTCTTAACTTGTTTAACTCACTCCAAAATTTTTTCTTTTCATTAAAATTTCTTGACAGTGCCTCTCCCACTCTTTCATCTGCTCTCCTTTTGCACTCTCTCACCACTCTCTTCACCTTTCTTTTACTCTCCATATACTCTGCTCTTCTTATAACACTTCTGCTTTGTAAAAACCTCTCGTAAGCTACCTTTTTCTCTTTTATCACACCCTTTACTTCATCAATCCACCAATCACTCCTCTTTCCTCCTGCCCCCACCCTCCTATAACCACAAACTTCTGCCCCACATTCTAATACTGCATTTTTAAAACTATTCCAACCCTCTTCAACCCCCCCCACTACTCATCTTTGCACTAGCCCACCTTTCTGCCAATAGTCGCTTATATCTCGCCCGAACTTCCTCCTCCCTTAGTTTATACACTTTCACCTCCCTCTTACTTGTTGTTGCCACCTTCCTCTTTTCCCATCTACCTCTTACTCTAACTGTAGCTACAACTAAATAATGATCCGATATATCAGTTGCCCCTCTATAAACATGTACATCCTGGAGCCTACCCATCAACCTTTTATCCACCAATACATAATCTAACAAACTACTTTCATTACGTGCTACATCATACCTTGTATATTTATTTATATTGATTTAAGTCATACCATGAATTAAGGAAAGATTCTAGACTATCTTACAAAAGCAGACAAAGCCCATATTAAGTTCAGTGATAGTAACTACGGATAAGATAGATTATAGTGGAAAAATGAAAGTGTTATTAGGAGACAAGGAAATTCACACACCCCTTAACTGTAGTGGTCATAAAGTATCTTATTTGAAGGATGCTTTGCAGTGTGACATTGTTTACTTAGTAACCTGGTGCTCTAAGCCACTAAAGTTGAAGCTCAGTATTTGAACAAAATTATTTTTTTTTTTTAACGAGTCTGCCGTCTCCCACCGAGGCAGGGTGACCCAAAAAGAAAATACTTTCATCATTCAACACTTTCACACATAATCACTGTTTTTGCAGAGGTGCTCAGAACACAACAGTTTAGAAACATATACGTATAAAGATACACAACATATCCCTCCAAACTGCTAATATCCCGAAACCCTTCCTTTAGAGTGCAGGCATTGTACTTCCCATTTCTAGGACTCGAGTCCAGCTATATAAAAATAACTGGTTTCCCTGAATCCCTTCACTAAATATTACCCTGCTCACACTCCAACAGATCGTCAGGTCCCAAATACCATTCGTCTCCATTCACTCCTATCGAACACGCTCATGCACGCCTGCTGGAAGCCCAATCCCCTCGCCCATAAAACCTCCCTTACCCCTTCCTTCCAACCTTTTCGAGGACGACCCCCTACCCCACCTTCCTTCCCCTACAGATTTATATGCTCTCCATGTCATTCTACTTTGATCCATTCTCTCTAAATGACCAAACCACCTCAACAACCCCTCTTTAGCCCTCTGACTAATACTTTTATTAACTCCACACATTGCCCTTAGACAGGACATCTCCAACCGCCTCCTCGCTGCTGCATTCACACCCATATATGACTACATATAATAATGGCTTTAATAATGACTGGAAGTGATCATGATACATTGGTGCCATGGCCCACTAATCTAGTCAAGACACACTGTGTTGGCTAGTGTTCTATGTGTAGCTAATGATGAGAGTACATAATAATGACTTCTCCTTTCCTCAACTCTTAGTCAATATTTATGTGTAGGTTGTATAAGCAAACTCTGGTAACCCATATCAAATTCATTGGTGACAATAGGGAAAGATCTGACGAGAGTTTTTTTATGTACGAATTTCAATTTTACATAAGAATAATGAGAAATACCTCTGATTTGTTTCCAAATCATATTTCACCCATCTCAGACCAGTGTCACGTGCAACTTGACAATGGTCCAGGATGAACTGAAATGTCTTCTGAAGATTTAGCTCCAATTTGTAGGTTAGGTAGATAATGATGTAAGCCAAGTGCTAATTCAAAAGTCACTTGAAGCTGTAAAACCATTAATTAATGCTGTTTCATTCACAGTGGTGTTTTATCAAGTAAAGTATTTTCTCCCCTTGCATCTTTAATGCATTCTTGAAAATCTGAATATTTTTCTATAGACATCCATGTTATAATCTGAGATATGCTCCCCAACCATAATATCAATTTCACTGATATTTTTAACAATGACCCATACTCAGATTAGTCTTCTATTCCCTTCCACTTTTGTATCACATCGCATTTGTTATCGCTACACAGGCAGCATCAGTGAGATTACCTTCCTCTATCTCACCACATTATATCTAACACTATATATACTCTTTATCCTAACATTCTTAGGGTGAGTGTTTTAGATACCTGGGCACTGTGTGTAGAAAAGTAGCTAAGTTATTCCATTTGCCCAGTTGTGTAGCAGGCAGGGAGGGTGGTGGTGAAATCTGTATTGAGTGGCATACCCCAACTGGACACAAAATGAACAGTCAGCCATACACACTATCAGTGCATTTAGTAAAAAGCTACCAGAGAAAAATAATTATAATAAAAAAAGAAGTGTTAAACCTATAGGGGTCATACAGTAGAAAGAAAAATGATAAATGTAATTCATTTATCATTCATACATGAACTTATCTTGCAGAAAATAAACATGTAAACTATCAGTGCATTTGGTAAAACATTATTTTTTTAAATTCAGCTGAACAAAATCTTAATTATATTATCTATATTTTTTGACCAATGTCTGTGAAACAAACTCTTCACACATACACAAACTACTAATGCAACTGATGGAAAAATAGTTGAGAAAAACAATTAACTAAAAATAATGTTTGAATATTTACAGTGAGTGTATATACAGATTAACATTTGTAATTAATTAATTAGTTCCTAAATGCCCCAGTTGTAAGTGTGTATGATAAGTTAGGTCATACTATACTTGATAAAGCTCCCAGAGAATAAACATGGTAAAATAAAGGTTCTTCCTACTTAGTCTTTGTAAATTAGTTGTAGAATGTTCCAGCAATGTTATTAGGATTTATTCTTCAGGAATAACAACCCTGAATTCATTTATTAATTTTTTTTTTTTTTAACAAGTCGGCCGTCTCCCACCGAGGCAGGGTGACCCAAAAAGAAAGAAAATATTTTCACCTCACTCACACAATCATTGTTTTGCAGAGGTGCTCAGAACACAACAGTTTAGAAGCATATATGTACGTATAAAGATACACAACATATCCCTCCAAACTGCTAATATCCCGAAACCCCTTCTTTAGAGTGCAGGCATTGTACTTCCCATTTCCAGGACTTAAGTCCGACTATATAAAAATATCCTACGGGTTTAGCGCTTCCCCTTGATTATAATAATAATATATAAAAATAACCAGTTTCCCTGAATCCCTTCACTAAATATTACCCTGCTCACACTCCAACAGATTGTCAGGTCCCAAATACCATTCGTCTCCATTCACTCCTATCGAACACGCTCATGCACACCTGCTGGAAGTATTATAATACTGTATTATAATGCTTCAAAAGCTAATTCATCATTACTAAAATAAGCTTTTCTGACCATTGCCTTCCACATTTAACGTTCAATTTGATTATATTATTACTTCCTGAGCATAAATATTTTTTTACTGTATATCACTAAACTACCCAAATACTGAAAGCCAACAGAAGCATGTACCATAGTTTCACAAATGTTTCTGTGACTACTGAAGACCTAGTAATCATGTTTAGGAGTGATGGATATGACATTCATTAGACCACTAGTGCAGAAGGATGATATGGCTATAATTACTTCTTTATATCCAAGTGAATGATAACATAGATCTCTAGTTACAGATGTGTGATTTAAGTGGATGACATAGGTAAGTGGTGTGACTGTGTTAATGGTTCCAAGGATCAGTCCTATGCTTCCTGATCATGTACCAGGCCTCCTAAATTGGAAAGGAAATATTACATAACTTAAAAGTATTAAACACACAGAGGAAAGCGAAGATAAATGTACATGTATACTGAATGCAAGTAGCATCTTACATGCTCATGAGATAGAAAAGATCAGCAACTCTGCTAGAGTATAAAACTTTTAACAGTCGCAAAGACGATGTAGGACTCGACTGGATGTAGACTTATAACTTGAGTGAATGACATAAATCACTTGTGGGTGATGTGGATCTAGATGTATGACAAGCGACTGGATACAAAGAATTCAAGAATCCCTCGCTCCTATAGCTACAAATTAGCATAATTTTAGGTACTTGACACGCACTTGCAGATGGGAAATATACAGTGTGTGACTCCTAAACAATGGAAAGTAGTTTGTCTATTAATGCTGGTCCTGCTTTGATCTTCAAAGTGTGGCTTCAGCATTATACTCCCCTTAGTGAAGGTGCAACCAGTGAGGGGGCTCTTGATCCAAGGGAGTATACCTATCATTCCCTTGGATCAAACCTGACTGCATCCCATTATCCCTGTAAGTCAAGTGTTTTGTCTTTAACTATAAAAATTTAGCATTATAGCATATTTATATCATATTTTTAAAAGTTTGAAATAAATTTTGTAATCTCATCCTTACAGAACTAAATTACATAATGATTTATCGTTAGCCATTAATAAAAAAATTGTAACGTACAGTATTCTTAGTAATACCTATTCTGATTTAAAAATGATACTTGTCAACAGTGTATCCAACATATTTCAAGTAAAGCAAAATAGTAATAATAACAGGTTTATCTTACTTCCCCTGGAATCATCATTCAAATTTGTCATTATTAGATGTCCCAGTTCTATTTTGAATTGTGTAATTATGATGTATACTAGTCCAGTATACATTAATCAGAGATTATCTTGCAAAACCTGCATTCACTTCTTGATTTTTGTAAATATAATTTATTAACATAAGCACTAACATGTAAACCCAGCGGGGGTTGTCAACTAATGTGTCAATAGTTACTTTAATTATTAAACAAGATATCACTTTTTCCTTCATAATTTCAAACTGATATTCCTAATCATGTGTGGTTGTATTTTATGCCATACTAATATTACAAATGTGTGTAACAGCAGCATTGCACAGCCTGAGTGTGTTAACACAACTCTTCAGTTAAGTTTCATATTGTTATAATCATGGGGAAGTGTTAAACCTGTTTTACTCATACAGCACCTGGTGGAATAGGAGACAATCAGGTTTAATCTGATTCTTTGGATCAAGAGCCCCTTGCTGATATCAAAGAAATTTTTAAAATTAATTCATGTGGTTTATTATACTGCCACAAAACTTTGTGTGTTAATTTTATACTCATTAAATATATATTAAATTTGTTTCCTTGTTTACATACCCCTATTACAATACCATTACAATATACTCTTCATTTACCATGTGATTGGTGCTGTTCACAAAGTCTACTGATGGTATGACCGAACTCGCAATAGCTACTATGGGCCTGGAATACATCTACTGAATATAATAAGGAACACCCTGTAAAAAATAGCAATAATGTGTATAAATACCTAAGTCGTTTGGCTTCCCAGTGCTACGAAGGGGTTCGATCCTGTTAGGACGAAGTGGTACTTAAGAGTCCGTGTTTATCTGCTTCCCTATGATCAGTAGCACCACCAAGCAAAGAAAATGTTCAGACTACCACTGGACGAGATCTCTAAAACATAAAAATTAGATATAACAAAATAATTGCTATTACTTTTGAGGTTTAAGTACAGTGCTTAAACTACTTCTTGACAGCCATCAAAAATCTAAATTCGCCAAAATATGAATAATTATGAATAACATTTAGTCTCTAAATTACTAAGAAATACCATATTTTGTGGCTTATTAGACGCGTTTTTTCCATAAAGTGTCTCCAAAAACCACCCCGTGTCCTATAAACTGAAGGTTAGTAACGGGGGCTATAAGTTTGGGGTGTGGGTGGGCTGTAGCTCTCCTAGTTACATCTGATGCCAAGCCACTGAAACTAAAACAAGTCTTATAAGCTGTGAAATATGGTAGTTAAAATTTATACCTTTTCATTTGTATTTATAATACATTTAATTAAATCCATAATAGTCAAGTTAAAAACAAAAATACAGAGCTGGCCATTTCCCACCAGAACAGGGAACTCCAAAGGACACACTCACCATCACTCATTCAGTAGCTGCCTTGCCATAGGTACACGGTCATCATGAAACAAGTGACCCTCTGAACATAATGTCCTCACTCAAGGCATTGTATTTCCCACCTCCATAACTAAAGTCTTGCTAACTGGCTTCCCAGGATTCTTTCATGAATTTTAATATTTATCCTTGAAAAAATCATATACGAGTCTGTAACACGGAAACTAGAAATATTAAGCACTTAGAAATGTAATTATGGCAGAAAAAATAAAAAGTTTGAATAGTGTATTTGATTAACACAGTAAACACACCATATTTTTTAATATAAACTTTAGCATTAATAACTAATTATTCGATGCTAAATAAAAAAATTTCGTTTGAAATTCTCTCCTTGAGCCCAAGGGAAAGATCTTCCCTAACCCAGACCAGAAATTGGGTAAAACAAAAGTAACTAGGTAACTTAGTCATTTTTGCTTAGCAGCTTGCTTACACCTCTCCAAATTTTAGGTTAAATGCATATTGTTCCAATCACACCATTGTCACTTATTCTTCAGACACTGATGTTTAATGCCCTTTGATTAATTATCCTTGAAAGTTGATGCAACTTACTGTCAGTGGAGTTACTTCAGGTGCTACAATAAACACTGAAGGTATGAAATCTGTCCTAAATTAAATTACGGCATACAATCTGGAGTACATTAACCACTAAATTAAATTACACAGACACTTATGAGAACTGAAACTAAAAATCTTATATTGAGATTATTGTAATACTAATGTCAAATATGGTACTTACGGGTATGTGAATTTGTAGGGTAGATATATTGTAGGTTGAAGAACTCTTCTGATGGGTCACCCAGATCAGCAGAACAGAACTTGACAGCATAGTGATGGAATTGTCTGATTAGCCTCATGCTGGTACCCACTCAAGATGTGATGGGAATCTTGTCATAATGTCCAGATGACCAGAAGCTGTAATATAGAATTCTGATGGGCCACACAGTACGTCAAGATGATTTGTTGGCATCTGGTAAATTTTTCAACTCAAAACAATGAAATGGACTTACACACAAATGAGTAAGTGTGTAATATGCAAAAAGTGACAATGTGTGTATTTGAATGGAACACCTAGGTTGTGGAAATACCTTCTTGTCACTGCTGGATGTGCAATTACCACTTCAGTGCTGGATACCTTCTTTGACAATTAACCTGGGAGACAGTTATACAAAACGTTTTTAATATACTCGTTCTCAGTAGTCATGAAACGTAGCAATAAGGTTGTCAAGTTCATAAACAAAGTTGCGGAGAGTAACTGTAGAACACACTGCCCCCATCTGTAATACATGAGTTATAATTATTACTATTACACCCAAGGGAATGAAAGGGGTAGAGCACTAAACCTGCAAGGGGTAATACAGCTCCTAAGGGAAATAATATATGACCAGGTTTGAGTCAAGGAAAGGGGACTTCCTTACTGGCATCAAGTCACCTCCCTTAGGAAAAAGTTTACTGTATTAAGTTCTTAACACTCCAGAAGTATTGTACATACTTCTTTGCAGAGTAACCTTGTATTAATTTCCAATAAATACAATAAAAGGATAAGTAGACTATCAATTAGAATAGAGGTTACAGTCCTGAAAAGCTGTGTTTAATCTAATTTAAAGCTAAATACGTAATCAGAAAAAAATTGAGAAAATAGGGTTATTCCACAAATGTCCTCAATAGCCCCCCCCCCAAAAAAAAAAAAAAAAAATTGTAAGATATTAAGAATTATAAATTTTCCTTACCTCACATCACGGTTGCTGTTACTTGTTGACTTGGACATTTCTGGAGGGTTGACGTAGACCTACTTTGTGGCTGTAGAGTTGTCAGTAGATGACGATTGTACTGGAATGGCCAAATATTCTGTAATGCACTTCGGCTCTATATTTCTAGCACTACTTTATACAGATCATGATAAGGCCTCATCTGCTCCGAATCCTGCTGCATAGCAATACCTCTAGAAGTATTGCTACGCAGTATTGTGTAGTTCTTTTCAGTGAAAAAGGCTTGCCAAACACACTTTATGAAGGCTCTCCTTCTTTCTCACAATTTTATAGTATGCTAGGGTTTTTTGCTTTATTATTTAAGCATGAAGTGGGGCCCCTTTCTGCATTTTCTCCTCAATAACACATTCTGTAATTGTGTGTCTTACTTAACTATAATGATGTCATTGTCATTCTTTTCAGCACATGACAATCTATACTAGTCATTCCGCAATCTCTTTTATTTCCTTCTCATTCCTTCTGAGTGTTATGTATGAAATTGATTCCCTCAGATACGTGAACCTCTTGTGAGCATATCTAAAACTTCCAACTTGGATACCATCAATGCTTCACACTGGAAATTTTGGCACCATTAGTAGTCCTCTTGGGTACCATGGTGAATATCCAGACAATGTTGTGATAAAAAAATGCTAACAGACAAATACAAGTCACTACTACATGCGACACTTTCAAAAGGCAAACTACTGTACTGCACTAAGCCACAGGCTGTGGGGTGGATGGGAAGAAATGCACAGCATGCATTACCATGACTTCGCACTTCAATTGATCCTTTTCTGCTTTATTACATTCAATACCAGTCCTTTACCTGTGCAACATTTTTTCCAATATAATTTCTTTAACCATGCATGTCGTAAGAGGTAGACTAAAATGCCGGGAGCAAGGGGCTAGTAACCCCTTCTCCTGTATGCATTACTGAAGTTAAAAAGAGAAACTTTTGTTTTTCTTTTTGGGTCACCCTGCCTCGCTGGGATATGGCTGGTTTGTTGAAAGAAGAAGAATTTCTTAAGCATGCTAAGACATTCCCGTGCAGTCTAATTGCATTCTAACCAATGATTTACTTTACCTTAACTGCTTGTAGGAAGATGATGAAACTTGATTATTTAAGGCACTTCCTGAATAAAGATCATTTTTCAGTGAATATAACAAGATCTTAGTGTGTGCTTACTCAATTACTGCAATTAACTAATCTCTTTGACTGCCACCTATCATGTGGATTTGTTAAGCTGTTAAGGACACCTTGTTGTAGACATTAACACACATTCTTTCCCCACCACAATATCATTGCTGCTCTAAGAGAAAGTATCTGTATCAAGTGCCTTTTTCAAATTAACATTTTTTTTTTTCAAACATAAAAGTTCAAAACTTTCTGGTGAATTTTTGTAATTTTATTAAATTCCTTTGATTCTTTGGGCAAAAACTTACCCATTTTTTTCCCCCAAGAGTAATTTATTCTTAACGTGAAACTTGCCAATTTTCTAACAAATTAATACATTTTAAATGAATTTTGTTTTCAATTAGACAGTTTTCCCCTACTTTAACTGAACATAATAATGTACATACTTACCAACAACCTCAACAGGACAGGAAAAAGCATAATATATTGGTGAAAATATGCATGTATTTATACTTACAAACAATATAAGTATATACAATGGGTCGTGTACTACTGAACTAAAGTGAAAAGGAGAGACGAAGGCTGCAAGGAGGAGGGGCATACATTTGCCTGATGTTGCAAAAAATGTTGTTGCAAGTGGTGAAGGTTGTACTTTGGGGGAATCACTGAGATCTGTTACAATGCCACACATCTTTAATTCAGCAAAATCTTATTAAAAAAAAAAAAAAAAAAAAAGGTTTCAGTTGCAATAAATAATGCTTTTATTATTAAAGACAAATTGAGTTCATAATGGAATAAGTCATGAGATAACTTTTAGAAATAAAAAATATTAATTCTAGAGGTAAAATTGAAATGGAAAACAATGAGGCGAAAAAAAACAGGTTAGGTGTAAGTCAAAATAAATACCAAGGGCCGAGAAGCACATCATAAAGGGCACTACTTGGCCATCCCGGCCCCCACAACTTGCGTAAAACATGTGGCCTGACCAGTGTCATACATAATTCGTACTAAATGATACACAGGAGCAAGGAAAAAATAATAGTTTGGATATCTGACTAGGCTAAATACAGAACAAAGACAGGAACACAATATACATGGGATAAATATTGAATAATTTACCCATAAAATTAACATACTGGATGAATAAGAAATTCCAACTACTAAAATATTTACATAGGATTCAAATGAATATAAATTATAAAGTCACTTCCCTTACAAATTCATTCAAATAACTATTCTTTCAGAAATATTTCAGACATTTATGGTTTGGTATTAAAATAAATCATTTGATCAAAATTCAATAACTTTCATTGCATGAGAATGACATATATTTCAAGAACTGCCATAGCATATAGGTTGTACTTTATCAACAACTCTCAACTATAAAAATCAACTACAAAAATCACACATCAACATCCATTTGAGATATACAAAACTTTCACACTGCAGGAACACATTCCAATAAAACAGCTTTATGTAAAATATAACTTGTGCACTAGCGTGTCCAATGTACATACAAAAGACGCATGTGTGTGTGTGTGTGTGTATGAGAGACAGAGACAAACAGAAGAGGGCTAGGAGGGTGGAGATAGAGGAAAAAAAAAGAAGAGGTGAGAGGAAAAGGAGAAAAGAGAGGAGAGGAGTAGAGAGAGAAAATAAAGAAGAGCAGAGCTATGCTTGTGGTGTCCTGCCTTCAGTATTTACTGTTATACATGTATATAGTGAATTTTCAGTTTCCAGTGGATGTAGTATACATTCTTGGATACCATTCCAGAAAAGTGTGTAAGAATGAGTTGGTTTACCTGTGACCAGTTTGTGTGTACATGAGAATGTTACAGATTTATTAAGTTTGCATATGGACAGTTCACCACACTGAGATACAGGGAGGAAGATACCCAACAGCTTCCCTGCTTTTCTCAGTACAGTACTACTTTAAGTCGCACCACACTATCTCAGCCTCTAAATATTAAATGTAACCACTTGTGCAGATACTCAAGTAGTTAGCTATACACTATACATTATTAACCCACCAAGTGGGAGTAGCAGGAGCCACTTGGAGGAGGGTGGGAGTGTTTGCAAAAAAGGCCTCAAATCACTGCAGGGTACAGCATCAGACATTATTCGCGAATATCACACTACTGCATTGTTCTGTGTATAATTGTTCAT
>NC_069438.1:29649444-29897102 GCF_026875155.1 Cherax quadricarinatus
GGGAGAGCACCACTGCACCTTACAACTTCTGAGTCACAAGATATGGATAAACCAACATATGTTAATTAACACTATGCACTCACAGTGGACTTTATCTGGTCTGTAACACAATGAAGACAACTACGTGGGCTTTATTAAGTCACATTATCAAGTAACATAATAGTGGACTGCACAAATAACCCACACACAGAAGAGAAAAGCTTATGACGACATTTCGGTACGACTTGGACCATTTACAAGTCATGCTAACACAGACCGAAACATCATCATAAGCTTCTCTCTCCTTCATGCAAGGTTGTGTGTGTATTGTTCCAGTCATGGCACTGTGCTTTTTTGGTCTTTAAAAGGCTGCATGATACTGCACCTGTCTTTACATTAGCAGCCTCTTTATCAACCCTGAACCAAGTGCTGCTCTAATTCCCTCAGACACAGCCACACAATTTACTCTGTGCTAGATGAATTAATGACGACTCTGTACTGAGTATACCTGTGACATACCTCCATCAAAACTGTCTTACGTTGAGTGCCGGTCAGTAGGTGTTATTTTGGTAGTGCCTGCGATCACTACTGCTGCTGCAGTGGAGGTATCAACAACCTCTATTTCCTAGCACCATACACATCAACCCTCCCCCATTTTTCCCAGCAACACGAGTAGCAACCAACACATTTCACTGCAATACAACCAATGCAATTCTCTGCAACACATGTAGCAACCAACATATTTCTCTGCAACACAAGTAGCAACCAACACATTTCCCCTGCAACACAAGTATCAACCAACACATTTTCCTGCAACACAAGTAGTATCCAACACATTTCTCTGCAACACAAGTATCAACCAACACAAATAGCAACTAACACATTTCTCTGCAACACAGGTAGCAACCAATGCAAGTAGTAACCAACACATTTCCCTGCAACACAAGTAGTAACCAACACATTTCCCTGCAACACAAGTAGTAACCAACACACTTCCCTGCAACACAAGTAGTAACCAACACCTTTCCCTGCAACACAAGTAGTAACCAACACCTTTCCCTGCAACACAAGTAGTAACCAACACATTTCCCTGCAACACGAGTAGTAACCAACACATTTCCCTGCAACACAAGTAGTAACCAACACATTTCCCTGCAACACAAGTAGTAACCAACACATTTCCCTGCAACACAAGTAGTAACCAACACATTTCCCTGCAACACAAGTAGTAACCAACACATTTCTCTGCAACACAAGTAGTAACCAATACATTTCCCTAAAAACAATCTATCCCTATTTCTCCTGAAAATAACCTTTCTAATTTCACCCCCTGAACATATCTTAACTCCATTTTTTCCCTGCAACCCAGGAAGCCACCAACCCCTATTTCCCCACAGCTTTAGGGAGGTTCCCTCCCCCCATGCCCTGGGTTCCCTCCCCCCTGCCCTGGTTTCCCTCCCCCCAGCCCTGGGTTCCACTCCCCTGCCCTGGGTTCCCTCCCCCTGCCCTGAGTTCCCTCCCTCCCAGCCAGTATCCCGGGTGAGGAAGGTTGTAGTGGTTCTTGGCTCAGGTAGCAGTGAGACACAGTGAGCACCACTACCCACGCTAGCCAAGCTCCCACTACCCCTGTGCACATAAACACTGACTTCCCTACCTTTTACTGGAGACTGTAATTGTCACAGCTTGGACTCTACGCACACGTCAAGCTCCCCCCACTTCCAACATTTATTTCCGAATGGTAATTTAAACATTGAAATTGCTACAAATAGGCATTGCTGCCAGTGAGAGCTGTAATGTTTCAAAACATACTGTAGTTGCTAGGGTTACATATCAGACAACCTGTGGATTATTCCAGAGGGTCATTGCCCCTTCAGCCTGGTCCCAAATCAGGCCTCCTGGTTGCTGGCCTGATAAGTTAGGCTACTGGTGCTCATGACATGCAGTGTCCAACTTAAGCACCACAGCCCAGCTGATCAGGAATTCTCTGGAGGGGCCTGTCAAGCTCTCTTCTGCAGGCTACATAGTCAACACAACCTACCTTACCTGGAGGAACTGGTTCATATAGTACTGCACTGGAGTTACAGCTGTGCTAGGCATGGCAGAACTAGGCATTACAGTGCTAGGCATGATGGTACTACGCACGACAGTCGGTACTAGGGATGGCGGTGCTAGGCACGATGGTACTAAGCATGGTGGTGCGAGGTACGGCAGTGCTAGGCATGGTGGTGCTAAGTACGGCAGTGCTAGGCACAATGGCACTAAGCACAGCATTAAGGCCCAAGAGGAGGTGAGCATACACAGCATGCCTCTTGTCCCACGTCAAGTGCAAGAACAAACGTCTCATTACATCGTCCATTGTGCCGTGAGCAGTGCTGCAGACAACGCTCGGAGACCCGCCACCCGGCTGCAACTCCACCAACAGGTGCAGATGTGTGGTGGGAAGTGGGAAAACTGGATAAGGTAAGGTGAGACACACCAGTGAGGAAGTGAAGCAGAAGAAAGTAAACGTGAGATATATGAAGCATGTTGGCTGGCTGGTCAGGAGAAAATAGGGATGTGATGGTAGAAATAATGGTGGTGGTGTTAATGGTGATACTTATAGTGATAGTGGTGGTATTAATGGTAGTAGTGGGGTACTAATGGTAGTATTGATAGTGATGCTGATAGTGATGGTATTACTGGTGATGCCCACAGTGATGGTGGTAGTGACGGTGGTAGTAGTAGTGGTGGTGATGGTGATAGAGGTGAGTACCATCAGCTTGGCCAGTTGGCAATCTTCACTCTTCTTAGCTCGTTCTTCACCTCTCCCTTCACCACCCTCATTGAAAAACACACGCAGGCACACTCTCTCACACACACTCATGCATGCACATACTCAAACAAGCAACCATCCACTGTAATCACCACAACCAGGCCCCCCAACAGACCACCACATACACCAAGACCACAGTTGCTTAGCTAAGGTCACAGTCACTTGACCAAGACCACAGTCACTTGGCTAAGGTCATGGTCACTTAACCAAGACACAGTCACAGTCACCAAGACCTTAGTCTGATGAACAAGACCACTACTGAGTGAAGAACCTGGCTGAGAGAATAGTGTGTCTGTCTCACAATTGGTGGATGGAGAATTTAGCCTCTGCCACTTCATGCCCTGAATGACCCATATGAGTTCAGTGCCTCATTTCACTGCAATAATAAACAACTATAGACTCAACTCAGGACAAAATCTGCCTTTTTCTCCTGAGAAACAAAACACCAACATACATGAAGGAAGGACTGGTAAACACAGCCTCAAACATTTCACACACCCCAGTACACAGACTCCTGTCAACCCAGCAACTGCATAAACAATTGCTCTAGACATTAATTACTGACATACATAAAAATTACAAATAAAATACACCTTTCCACAATAACCTGCACTTAAGATCTTTGTTGCAACTTGTCTACTGTCGAGTCACAACTTGATAATGGTCCAGGATGGACCGAAATGTCGTCATAAGGCTCCTCTCTTTAGTAAGTGCAGCTTTATGGTGAACTGTTCCAGCTGTAGTCTTGTGGCATTTTATTCCATCTAAATGCACTTTCTTGTTTTAAACTACAGGATTGCTGGGGTTGGAGTAACTGCATCTTTGCTCCCTCTTAACATCTCGTACATAAATCACCCTGACACTGCAGCCCTCTCAACGTGGCTGCCCTCGTGGACGTGTCTTCATCACAACATGGCAGTGTGGGTGGCAGCAGTGACATCACTGCTGGTGGTGGCAACAACACTGGTAGATGCCACACCTGCCATAACACATGGTGAATCTAGCACCAGTGACCTCAGGCACCTATATAAGGGCACTTATGTCCTCTATGGTAATGGGGTGAGTCACTTATCTTTAATCAGTGATTTAATCATAAGAAAAATATTTAAACACCATACTTTGCACTTTACACTGTGACAAGAGAACCAACCAACTAGTCTTAATGACCTTGGTGTAATAGATAGACTTTAAACCCCATTAACCAATCAACCATTAACCAACTCAGCTTTGTAATCCAAGAACTATAATTTGCAAGTGCACAAGAAGCAATTATGGCTGAACAATGCCTGTAATTTAAAGGAGATGTTTGGGATATTAGCTGTTTAGAGTGACATCTGAACTGTCGTATCTGGGCACCTCTGCAAAGACAGTGATTGTGTGTGAATGATGGTGAAAGTGTTTCTTTTTTGGGTCACCCTACCTCAGTGGGAGACGGCCAACATGTTGAAATAGAAATAATAAAAATAAATGTAAAGCCTCTCCTCACTTACCAACGGGGTTCCGTTCCTAAGAGTAGGTCGGTAAGTGAAGAGCATACTATACTGGTAAGGGGTTTGTGTCAACCATCTTTAGATATTATTTTAATGTCACCTTTGCACCATTTATAACATTTCTGGTATATTTTTAAATGTTTATACAGTAGTGTACTGTATACTGTAATAAACAGAATAGAGGAAATCAGCTCTAATATACATTATTTAGGTTTGGATACTGGTTGAGTCAGTCGTAAATCCGAGTAGTCAGTAAACAAGTATGTCGCTAAGTGAGGAGGCTGTATAATAAGTCTGATTACCACTCATTTCCTAGGCTCTGTATGACCCTTAAAGATTTAGAGCTTCTTCACAAATACAATAATAATGTGTTTCTGACATACACAGAGACGGAGTGAGCGTGACCTGCCTGAGTGCGCATCGGCTGGAGAGGCGTGTAACCTGGCACACCGAAGATTCTGGCTCACGCCCATTACAGAGCGACTTTGCCGCTGTGCTGATCGCTCAGAGTGCCCACTGCACTTCAATGGCCTGAATAACACCTTATCCCAACACGTCTCAAACAGAGCACAGCTTAAGGTATTGTCTTTCTATGTTTTAAACTAACTACCAGTACATTATTAGGGGTGTGAAAGCCAGGGATCCTGTTCCATTAACTATAACAAATTCTGACAAACATGTCTACACTCGCTATTATACCTTCATCTCAGATAACATCTATACTCACTACTACACTCTTTTCTTCACATAACATCAATAATCTAGTTCCTATCTTGTAGCTAACAGCTCTTTTCTATTACAAATATCTTATATCTGCTGTCTGCCATGCTCTATCACCAAATAATCACACATTTACAAAGCACATTTTGAAGTATTATCAGTTATCTATCTGTCACTGGTGTCATGGAGCACTGGTCACCACAGTCAACTCTCAGCTCAGGTCTCTGAAGTTGCTAGGGAAACATTACATGAATAAGACAACACACACAGGAGAGTAAAGGTGGGTATATATTCACACGTTTTACTATTTTCATATATCTTCCATATAATAAATACTTAGAAACTTCATACTTTTACTGCCCTACTTTTTTTTCAAATTATATGTCAATTCAAATTAAAATATTATTCCTCAAATATTCCACAGAGCCCATACAGACTTTACATGGTCTCCCAGTTATGAACCTAGGGCATGTATGGGCTACATGTCAAAATGCAAGTACAGTGGACCCCCGCTTAACGATCACCTCCAAATGCAACCAATTATGTAAGTGTATTTATGTAAGTGCGTTTGTACGTGTATGTTTGGGGGTCTGAAATGGACTAATCTACTTCACAATATTCCTTATGGGAAAAAATTCGGTCAGTACTGGCACCTGAACATACTACTGGAATGAAAAAAGTTCGTTAACTGGGGGTCCACTGTACTGTATCTCAAAAAAATTTAAAATCTGTCAAAAATACCTCATGACTAAAAATGCCTTAGAAAAGGGTAAATAATCACCTGTCAAAAAAAAAATCAGTAAATGATTTCTACTATGGAATATTAGAGGGTATATTTCCACCCTAGCTTAAAATTTCAACAAATCTGACATTATTTTATTTTTATTTTTATTATCACACTGGCCGATTCCCACCAAGGCAGGGTGGCCCGAAAAAGAAAAACTTTCACCATCATTCACTCCATCACTGTCTTGCTAGAAGGGTGCTTTACACTACAGTTTTTAAACTGCAGCATTAACACCCCTCCTTCAGAGTGCAGGCACTGTACTTCCCATCTCCAGGACTCAAGTCCGGCCTGCCGGTTTCCCTGAACCCCTTCATAAATGTTACTTTGCTCACACTCCAACAGCACGTCAAGTATTAAAAACCATTCGTCTCCATTCACTCCTATCAAACACGCTCACGCACGCCTGCTGGAAGTCCAAGCCCCTCGTACACAAAACCTCCTTTACCCCCTCCCTCCAACCTTTCCTAGGCCGACCCCTATCCCGCCTTCCTTCCACTACAGACTGATACACTCTTGAAGTCATTCTGTTTCGCTCCATTCCCTTTACATGTCCGAACCACCTCAACAACCCTTCCTCAGCCCTCTGGACAACAGTTTTGGTAATCCCGCCCCTCCTCCTAACTTCAAACTATGAATTCTCTGCATTATATTCACACCACACATTGCCCTCAGACATGACATCTCCACTGCCTCCAGCCTTCTCCTCGCTGCAACAGTCATCACCCATGCTTCACACCCATATAAGAGTGTTGGTAAAACTATACTCTCATACATTCCCCTCTTTGCCTCCAAGGACAAAGTTCTTTGTCTCCACAGACTCCTAAGTGCACCACTCACCCTTTTCCCCTCATCAATTCTATGATTCACCTCATCCTTCATAGACCCATCCGCTGACACGTCCACTCCCAAATATCTGAATACATTCACTTCCTCCATACTCTCTCCCTCCAATCTGATATCCAATCTTTCATCACCTAATATTTTTGTTATCCTCATAACCTTACTCTTTCCTGTATTCACTTTTAATTTTCTTCTTTTGCACACCCTACCAAATTCATCCACCAATCTCTGCAACTTCTCTTCAGAATCTCCCAAGAGCACAGTGTCATCAGCAAAGAGCAACTGTGACAACTCCCACTTCATGTGTGATTCTTTATCTTTTAACTCCACGCCTCTTGTCAAGACCCTCGCATTTACTTCTCTTACAACCCCATCTATAAATATATTAAACAACCACGGTGACATCACACATCCTTGTCTAAGGCCTACTTTTACTGGGAAATAATTTCCCTCTTTCCTATGTACTCTAACTTGAGCCTCACTATCCTCGTAAAAACTCTTCACTGCTTTCAGTAACCTACCTCCTACACCATACACCTGCAACATCTGCCACATTGCCCCCCTATCCACCCTGTCATACGCCTTTTCCAAATCCATAAATGCCACAAAGACCTCTTTAGCCTTATCTAAATACTGTTCACTTATATGTTTCACTGTAAACACCTGGTCCACACACCCCCTACCTTTCCTAAAGCCTCCTTGTTCATCTGCTATCCTATTCTCAGTCTTACTTTTAATTCTTTCAATAATAACTCTGCCATACACTTTACCAGGTATACTCAACAGACTTATCCCCCTATAATTTTTGCACTCTCTTTTGTCCCCTTTGCCTTTATACAAAGGAACTATGCATGCTATCTGCCAATCCCTAGGTACCTTACCCTCTTCCATACATTTATTAAATAATTGCACCAACCACTCCAAAACTATATCCCCACCTGCTTTTAACATTTCTATCTTTATCCCATCAATCCCGGCTGCCTTACCCCCTTTCATTTTACCTACTGCCTCACGAACTTCCCCCACACTCACAACTGGCTCTTCCTCACTCCCACAAGATGTTATTCCTCCTTGCCCTATACACGAAATCACAGCTTCCCTATCTTCATCAACATTTAACAATTCCTCAAAATATTCCCTCCATCTTCCCAATACCTCTAACTCTCCATTTAATAACTCTCCTCTCCTATTTTTAACTGACAAATCCATTTGTTCTCTAGGCTTCCTTAACTTGTTAATCTCACTCCAAAACTTTTTTATTTTCAACAAAATTTGTTGATAACATCTCACCCACTCTCTCATTTGCTCTCTTTTTACATTGCTTCACCACTCTCTTAACCTCTCTCTTTTTCTCCATATACTCTTCCCTCCTTGCATCACTTCTACTTTGTAAAAACTTCTCATATGCTAACTTTTTCTCCCTTTACTACTCTCTTTACATCATCATTCCACCAATCGCTCCTCTTCCCTCCCGCACCCACTTTCCTGTAACCACAAACTTCTGCTGAACACTCTAACACTACATTTTTAAACCTACCCCATACCTCTTCGACCCCATTGCCTATGCTCTCATTAGCCCATCTATCCTCCAATAGCTGTTTATATCTTTCCCTAACTGCCTCCTCTTTTAGTTTATAAACCTTCACCTCTCTCTTCCCTGATGCTTCTATTCTCCTTGTATCCCATCTACCTTTTACTCTCAGTGTAGCTACAACTAGAAAGTGATCTGATATATCTGTGGCCCCTCTATAAACATGTACATCCTGAAGTCTACTCAACAGTCTTTTATCTACCAATACATAATCCAACAAACTACTGTCATTTCGCCCTACATCATATCTTGTATACTTATTTATCCTCTTTTTCTTAAAATATGTATTACCTATAACTAAACCCCTTTCTATATAAAGTTCAATCAAAGGGCTCCCATTATCATTTACACCTGGCACCCCAAACTTACCTACCACAACCTCTCTAAAAGTTTCTCCTACTTTAGCATTCAGGTCCCCTACCACAATTACTCTCACTTGGTTCAAAGGCTCCTATACATTCACTTAACATCTCCCAAAATCTCTCTCTCTCCTCTGCATTCCTCTCTTCTCCAGGTGCATACACGCTTATTATGACCCACTTCTCGCATCCAACCTTTACTTTAATCCACATAATTCTTGCATTTACACATTCATATTCTCTTTTCTCCTTCCATAACTGATCATTCAACATTACTGCTACCCCTTCCTTTGCTCCAACTCTCTCAGATACTCCAGATTTAATCCCATTTATTTCCCCCCACCGAAACTCCCCTACCCCCTTCAGCTTTGTTTTGCTTAGGGCCAGGACATCCAACTTCTTTTCATTCATAACAAATTCATAACATTCATAGAATAACAAATCTGACATCTACCTTTGAATATTTTAGATTAATGAGGATAAGATAAGACAGATAGATTCTACAATAGTTTTATTTTTATTAGCTTTCCAGAAACACAATCCAGCCCAGCATATATATAATTTAGTATAGCTTATTTTTAAAGTCACCTATTTAAATACTTCATCTGTACAATTTGTTTTGGAGCCTATTTAGTCTCTTTAACCCTTTCAGGGTCCAAGGCCCAAATCTGGAGTCACGCACCAGTGTCCAAGAATTTTCAAAAAAAAAATTTGTTATTTTTTCTTATGAAATCGTAGAGAATCTTTTTCTGAAGGTAATAAAACAAAAAGTACGAAATTTGGTGGAAAATTGACGAAATTATGCTCTCGCGAATTTTGATGTGTCAGCGATATTTACGAATCGGCGATTTTGCCGACTTTGACTCCCATTTTAGGCCAATTACATTATTCCAATCAACCAAATTCTTAGCTATTTCACTAGTATTACTTCTATTCTATCGATTGAGCACAAGAAATCGCCAAGTCAACTGTTTCAACTACAAAATAAAGTGATCGGAAATTGTTAATTTGGCCAATTTAACACAAAGTTCAAAATATTCCAATTTCAAAATAGGGTCCAGAATGAACAATGTAGGCATTCCTGGCACTAAACTAACATTTCCTCTGTTCATTAGTTATGTTTTGAGGCTTTACAAATAAATTCCATTTCGATTTTTTATTCACATAATGAATTTTTATTCACACCAAAAAATAGAAGATTTACTGTTATGCAATACTGTAATAATTGTATAAATATCATCACCATATTTGTGAATGTATATTAGACCCACCAGCTGGTGTGTATTAGACGTGTGAGGTCGTTTGTTTACTCTTGAATATCGGCAAAAATTTAACATTTCTGCTACTTTGAGCTCAGTTTCAAGCCATTTCCAGTGCTAAAACCAATCAAAATCATCTCTATTTCTGTAATATGTCTTCCATTCTATCAAATGAGACCAAGAAATCGCAAATACAACTATAAAAAACATACGAAAAAACACTGCAAAGTTGCTGTTTTAATCGAAAAATCATGATTTCATTTTTTTTCTCTCATTGTACACAGTGTGCTGCAGGATCTGTTTTATGTGGTGCACACATACCACATAGATGTATTCTCTCATATCTAGGCCCAAATGTACCACTCACAGTTTATCAGAGTGAGCTGAGCTCATGGCGTAGATCTACGGTTTGGACCCTGAACGTAAAGCCGTAGATCTACGGGACGGACCCTGAAAGGGTTAATATGGCTCAATAACACATGGTATTTTTCTGCAAAATGTTTTGCACTCTGCCAGGATTGCTGGTCTTTTCTGCTGTTTTTCCCCTTTCTGTTTAATAAATGTGCAAGAAGACTTGTGAATCTTGTCAACTCCTTACAGTCAGTACATATTTATCTTTATTTTCCTATGTTTCTTAACCCTTTCAGGGTTTCCGACGTACTAGTACGGCTTACGCACCAGGGTTATTGACGTACTAGTATGCCTGAATTCTAGCGCCTTCGAATCTAGCGAGAGAAAGCTGGTAGGCCTACATATATAGAAAAAATGGGTGTATGTAGTCAGTGTGCACAGTATAAAAAAAATCCTGCAGCACAGTGCGTAATGAGGAAAAAAAAAACTTTGACCGTGTTTTTGGTTTAAAACAGCGATTTTGCACTGTATTTTCGTATGGTATTTATGATTGTATTCTAATTTTCCTGGTCTCATTTTATAGAATGGAAGACATATTACAGAAATTAAGATGATTTTGATTGGTTTCACAATGAAAAGTAGTACCTTGAAATTGAGCTCAAAGTAGCAGAAATGTTCGATTTCTGCCAAAGTTCAAAAGTAAACAAATCAAGCCACATGTCCAATACACATAAAATGGTGAGTCTAATATTCTTTCACAAGTGCGCTGATATTATTTATACCATTTCTACACTGACACAGTAGTCTGCATAACAGTAAATCTTCTATTTTTTGAGAGAGTAAAAATTCAAAATGGAAAGGAAAAGAAATGTAAGAGTGGCCTGGGGACTTGACTAATGAACATAGGAAATGTTATTTTAGTGCCAGGAATGTCTGTCTTGTTTATTCTGGACCCTATTTGGAAATTGGCATCTTTTGAAATTTGTGAAATTGGTAAAACTGCTAATTTCTGACCACTTTATTGGATAATTGAAATCGGTAAATGGGTGGTTTCTTGTACTCATTCGATAGAAAAAATGGAGTTCTAGTGAAATAGTTATAATTTTTGTCGACTAGTACAATGGAATTGGCTGAAAATAGGGCTCAAAGTCAGCGAAATCGCTGATGCGTAAACATCGTCGAGACCGCTCACTTCACGAGAGCATAATTCTGTAAATTTTCCATCAAATTTCATACTTTTGGTGTCATTATGATCGGGAAAAGATTCTCTATCTTTTCATAAGAAAAAATCTTTTTTTTCTTTCCAAAAAATTTTCAACCCTGAGAACAAGTTTAGGACAGTCTCTCTCAACCCTGAAAGGGTTAATAGTAGTTATTCCTGCAATATTTCCTTCCCAATTATAAAGGCCTGATCTAAAATTGGGCTACAGGGATGATAACAATTTCGTAAGTGTCAAGTCTTTCCTTCCAATCCATTCTACTCCTCAAACACACCATGTTACCATGAAGTCAATTAATGTAAACTTGAACTGAAGTGTTCCCAAAGAGATACAAATCAACAATGAACTCAGAAAATATTGTAAAAAATAAGTTCAAAATAAGCAGGAACCACTTATGAATGGTTAAATAATATAGTATTATTATTCACTCCCATTAACATGACGAAAGCACTCCAACTTTTTTAGTTTTGTGGACGAATAATGGAGGAAATGAGCGAATGTCAAGGAGATGAGGTGGCCCTCAAGCTACGTCGAGTCGAAAGAGAAAACCAACCTTTCCCTGGCAGTGCTATAAAGGAGGGTGCAGACGTACATACAAACATCATGTGCCGATGTCCCTGGCCAAATTCATGGATAATGACAAAGACTGAGGCACCCTCCCCTACAGAGACAATCTACCTCTACACTTGTAACCAGGTCAGTTATTTATGTCATCTCATCCCAACAAGTTTTATGAAAAGGTAATGAGAAATTAATATATAGATATAAGGGTAAGACATAAAAGATGCCTTAAGGTAAATTACAACTGTACTGACAACATAAACTTCAAATTAAAACACAGTTAACTCTTCCAGCTGCCCAAGTGCAAGACAGGGGAGGAGTGTGGGCACATCCGTGCTGACACTCTTGAGAGTTACTACACCTGTTCGTGCCCTCAACACCATTTGTGCATATTTAAAGGACCACAACTAACTCACATTACAACACAGCTGCACTTCCACGGTCAAGCCTATTCTGGAAAATGCACATCTAACTGATCATCACTAGTCACTTCTCTATGCAAAATCAATGCACAGTATTACTTTACAGTACCACTAAAACTACAGCAGGAACTGAACATCCTCCTAAGCTAATAAAGTACTGTACATGTAGTCCAGTTGTTAGATAAACCTGGAATCTTACAGGGCATGATTGTTCTTAGCTAATATTGAACCTCTTAGGGGTGTCTAGACTGATTATTCAACAGGTAGCTATTATGGATTCTCATATATTGATTCTAATCATGATTACAGCTGAAAAATTAATCTCTGTGACCTGAACAAATATTAAATATGAAACATTTAATTAAAATACAAAACACTGATGGTGATGTGTCTTAATGAATCTACAGGTAATCAGTGACTGCTGAAGAAACCTCAAGGGTGACCGAGGCACCCTTGAGGATTCTTAAGCTGGAGACCTAAAAGCCTCAAATTCTGCAGAAAAACCATCATTCACTCCATCACTGTTTTGCAAGAGGCACACTTACACTACAGTTATAATACTGCAACATTAACACTCCTCCTTCAGAGTGCAGGCACTGTACTTCCCATCTCCAGGACTCAAGTCCAGCTTGCTGGTTTCCCCGAATCCCTTTCATAAATACAGTGGACCCCCACTTAACGATCACCTCCCAATGCGACCAATTATGTAAGTGTATTTATGTAAGTGCATTTGTACGTGTATGTTTGGGGGTGTGAAATGGACTAATCTACTTCACAATATTCCTTATGGGAACAAATTCAGTCAGTACTGGCACCTGAACATACTTCTGGAATGAAAAAATATCGTTAACCGGGGGTCCACTGTATTACCCTGCTCACACTCCAACAGCACGTCAAGTCTTAAAAATCATTTGTCTCCATTCGCTCCTATCTAACATGTTCACGCATGCCTGCTGGAAGTCCAAGCCCCTCGCACACAAAACCTCCTTTACCCCCTCCCTCCAATCTTTCCTAGGCCAACCTCTACCCCCACCTTCCCTTCACTACAGATTTATACACTCTCGAAGTCATTCTATTTTGTTCCATCCTCTCTACATGTCCGAACCACCTTAACAACCCCTCCTCAGCCCTCTGGATAATCCCACACCTCCTCCTACTTTCCAAACTACGAATTCTCTGCATTATGTTCACACCACACATTGATCTCGGACACGACATCTCCACTGCCTCCAGCCTTCTCCATGTTGCAATATTCACCACCTATGCTTCACACTCATATAAGAGCAGTGGTATAACTATACTCTCATATATTCCTCTCTCTGCTTCCATGGACAGAGTTTTTTGTCTCCAGACTCCTCAATGCACCACTTGCCTTTTTCCCCTCATCAATTCTACGATTCACCTCGTCTTTCATAGACCCATCTGCTGACACGTCCACTCCTAAATATCTGAATACAGTCACCTCCTCCATACTCTCTCCCTCCAACCTGATATCTAATCTTTCATTATCTAATTTTTTTGTTATCTTCATCAACTTACTCTTTCCTATATTCACATTCAATTTTCTTTTACATACCCTACCCAACTCATCCAACAACCTCTGCAACTTTTCTTCAGAATCTTCCAAAAGCACAGTGTCATCAGCAAAGATCAACTGTTAAAACTCCCACTTTGTGTTAGATTCCTTATCTTTTAACCCCACACCTCTTGCCAACACCTGAGCATTCACTTTTCTTACAACCTCATCTATAAATATATTGAATAACCATGATGACATAAAAACTTTTCCCTGATTTCAATAACCTACCATCTATTCCATACATCTGCAACATCTGCCACATTGCCCCCATATCCACCCTGTCACACGTCTTTTCCAAATCCATAAATGCCACAAACCCCTCTTTACCCTTATCTAAATACTGTTCACTTACATGTTTCACTGTAAACACTTGGTCTACACTCCCTCTACCCTTCCTAAAGCCTCCTTGTTCATTTGCTATCCTGTTCTCTGTCGTACTCTTAATTCTTTCAATAATAACTCTGCCATACACTTTACCAGGTATACTCAACAGACTTATTCCCCTATAATTTTTGCAGTCTCTTTTGTCCCCTTTGCCTTTATACAAAAGAACTATGCATGCTCTCTGCCAATCCCTAGGTACCTTACCCTCTTCCATACATTTATTAAATAAAAATACCAACCACTCCAAAACTATATCCCACCCGCTTTTAACATTTCTATCTTCATCACATCAATCCCAGCTGCTTTACCCCCTTTCATTCTACCCACTGCCTCACGAACTTTCCCCACACTCACAACACCCTCCTCCCCACTCCTACAAGATGTTATTCCTCCTTGCTCGATACACGAAATCACAGCTTTCCTCTCTTCATCAACATTTAGCAATTCCTCAAAATATTCCCTCCATCTTCTTGATACATCTAACTCTCCATTTAATAATGCTCCTCTTCTATTTTTAACAATCAAATCTATCTGTTCCCTAGGCTTCCTCAACTTATTAATCTCACTCCAAAACTTTTTCTTATTTTCAACAAAATTTGTTGATAACATCTCACCCACTCTCACATTTGCTCTCTCTTTCCATTGCTTTACCACTCTCTTAACCTCTCTTTTCCACTCCATATACTCCTCCCTCCTTGCATCATTTATACTTTATAACAACCGCTCATATGCTAACTTTTTTCTCTTACTACTCTCTTTACATCATCATTCTACCAACTGCTCTTCTTCCCTCCCACACCCTCTTTCCTGTAACCACAAACTTCTGTTGAATACTCTAACATTACATTCTGAAATCTACCACATACATCTTCAACCCCACTGCCTATACTCTCACTAGCCCATCTATCCTTCTTATATTTGTGATCAATCACCAGATTAGAAAACTATCAATACAGTATTGTTTTCTGTGTTTGCTTAGGCACTGTTAACACAAAATTATTTTTCATGTTCATATATACTATAAATCTTCAAAAGTTCAATATAATATCATATAAAAATTTTCGCAACTTTCTTATACTGTAGTAAAAAAATGGACATTTAAAATTCTGTACATGATTCCTGGCCAAGCATCTTAACACTTATCAAGGGAAAATGGTTTGAGGCTAATGAACAGTTCATGATCCAGGATGTTGGTGCTACCCTCTCCCATTTGCTGAATCAATCCTAACTGCCTCCCATTTCCCAGGCCCTGTATGACACCTAAGGATTCAACACAAACCCAAGAATATAATAATAGTAAACTAACAACCCTAAAATAGGTTTCTGGGATTATTTCATATAAATCAGATAAGTCCAAATACAGAGCTGCTAGTGCCATAGTGTGACAGATCAAGTCATCAACCAGACCTGGTCTAAAACGGGATTGCAGGAGGCGATTTATCGATTGATTGCTTTCATATTGGGGGATGGGGGACACTAAACCTATAAGGGTCATTCAGTGCCTTAGGAGAGGTTCATTTTAAGTTCTTACATGACAAAACACTAGAAAAATATAGAAAAGAAAAAAAGAGAGAGAAAATTATTCCACTTACAACATACCTGTGCTGACTGTGTCGCAAGTAGTGCAACCTTAGGTATGAGCTCCTGTTGATAAGTAGCCGGCCAGATCGACTCGGAAACCAAACCAATTTCCTGCGCCTTGGACGCCGTTAATTTGTGGCCTAAGAACAGCTTTGTAGACTGAAAAAAAAAAAATCAATGAAATAATGAAACAAATCAAGCAATCAACTAGATATTAAATTCATCACTAACAGGCATTCGAGAGATGTATGCTACTTCCTCACATCATCATATCTCCCAACATACAATTCATGTTCAGAGGCATTTACCAATTTTTTCTAAAGTCACTGACCATTTTAATGAAATTTCCTCAGTATATCAGCACTTTTTCCTCATCTTAAATAAAAAAATATATAAATATAGTGGACCCCCGGTTAACGAACTTTTTTCATTCCAGTAATATGTTCAGGTGCCAGTACTGACCGAATTTTTTCCCATAAGGAATATTGTGAAGTAGATTAGTCCATTTCAGACCCCCAAACATATACGTACAAACGCACTTACATAAATACACTTACATAATTGGTCGCATTTGGAGGTGATCGTTAAGCGGGGGTCCACTGTATATGTTCTGAAGTAAGACATGGTTCGGATATTTATATTTTGGGGCATTTTTCAATCATAATCCGAGTACATTTGGAATGAAGCTTAACACACAACTCATTTTATTTTTCAACAAGTCGGCTGTCTCCCACCTAGGCAGGGTGCCCCAAAATGAAAGAAAATCCCCAAAACGAAAATGCTTTCATCATTCAACACTTTCACCTCACTCATACATAATCACTGTTTTTGCAAAGGTGCCCAGATACAACAGTTTACCTCTGCAAAAAAACAGTGATTATGTATGAGTGAGGTGAAAGTGTTGAATGATAATGAAAATATTTTCATCATATGGCTAACAGTAAATAAGAAAAATATTTAGAAATTTTATAATACAGGTACAAATGTTTATGATTCCTGTAATTTTGTAATTTACTATTCAGATTTAGGGAAAATATCCTACCTTGAATGTATTAAAAACTGGACAGGGAGGTATACCATCTTTTAGGAATGAAGAAAACAGGATGTGAGTGTGGGGGAGGTGCGTGAGGCATTACGTAGAATGAAAGTGGGTAAAGCAGCTGGAACTGATGGGATCATGACAGAAATGTTAAAAGCAGGGGAGGATATAGTGTTGGAGTGGTTGGTACTTTTGTTTAATAAATGTATGAAAGAGGGGAAGGTACCTAGAGACTGGCGGAGAGCATGTATAGTCCCTTTATATAAAGGGAAGGGGGACAAAAGAGACTGTAAAAATTATAGAGGAATAAGTTTACTGAGTATACCAGGAAAAGTGTATGGTAGGGTTATAATTGAAAGAATTAGAGGTAAGACAGAATGTAGGATTGCAGATGAGCAAGGAGGTTTTAGAGTAGGTAGGGGATGTGTAGATCAAGTGTTTACATTGACACATATATGTGAACAGTATTTAGATAAAGGTAGGGAAGTTTTTATTGCATTTATGGATTTAGAAAAGGCATATGACAGAGTGGATAGGGGAGCAATGTGGCAGATGTTGCAAGTATATGGAATAGGTGGTAAGTTACTAAATGCTGTAGACTTTTTATGAGGATAGTGAGGCTCAGGTTAGGGTGTGTAGTAGGTCTTAGACAGAGATGTGTAATGTCACCATGGTTGTTTAATATATTTATAGATGGGGTTGTAAAAGAAGTAAATGCTAGGGTGTTCAGGAGAGAGGTGGGATTAAATTTTGGGGAATCAAATACAAAATGGGAATTGACAGTTGCTTTTTGCTGATGATACTGTGCTTATGGGAGATTCTAAAGAAAAATTGCAAAGGTTAGTGGACGAGTTTAGGAGTGTGTGTAAAGGTAGAAAGTTGAAAGTGAACATAGAAAAGAATAAGGTGATGAGGGTAGCAAATGATTTAGATAAAGAAAAATTGGATATCAAATTGGGGAGGAGGAGTATAGAAGAAGTGAATGTTTTCAGATACTTGGGAGTTGACCTGTCGGCAGATGAATTTATGAAGGATGAGGTTAATCATAGAATTGAAGAGGGAAAAAAGGCGAGTGGTGCGTTGAGGTATATGTGGAGACAAAAAACATTATCTATGGAGGCAAAGAAGGGAATGTATGAAAGTACCAACACTCTTATATGGGTGTGAAGCTTGGGTTGTGAATGCAGCAGCGAGGAGGCAGTTGGAGGCAGTGGAGATGTCCTGTCTAAGTGCAATGTGTGGTGTAAATATTATGCAGAAAATTCAGAGTGTGAAAATTAGGTGTGGAGTTAATAAAAGCATTAGTCAGAGGGCTGAAGAGGGGTTGTTGAGGTGGTTTGGTCATTTAGAGAGAATGGATCAAAGTAGAATGACATGGAGAGCATTTAAATCTGTAGGGGAAGGAAGGTGGGGTAAGGGTAGTCCTTGAAAAGGTTGGAAGGAAGGGGTAAGGGAGGTTTTGTGGGCGAGGGGCTTGGACTTCCAGCAGGCATGCGTGAGCGTGTTCGATAGGAGTGAATTGAGACGAATGGTATTTGGGACCTGACGGTCTGTTGGAGTGTGAGCAGGGTAACATTTAGTGAAGGGATTCAGGAAAACCAGTTATTTTTATATAGCTGGACTTGAGTCCTGGAAATGGGAAGTACAATGCCTGCACTCTAAAGGAGGGGTTTCGGGATATTGACAGTTTGGAGGGATATGTTGTGTATCTTCATACGTATATGCTTCTAAGCTGTTGTGTTCTGAGCACCTCTGCAAAAACAGTGATTATGTGTAAGTGAGGTGAAAGAGTTGAATGATGATGAAAGTATTTTCTTTTGGGGGATTTTCTTTCTTTTTGGGTCACCCTGCCTCGGTGGGAGACGGCCAACTTGTATAAAAAAAAAAAAAAAAATTCTAGAACGTTAGATAAATTTTTCCACAGTCTACATACCCTTTTAGTGTTCAAAAATCATTAGGTCAGGGTAAAGGCACTAATGCTTATATTTACTGAATACTTTATCAGCACACTGGAGTGTTAATTCACAAGATTTTTTTTGAAAGTGGACTCCATGCAGGGGTTCCAAAACAGATATGCCATGGCTAACTCAAGTCAGCTGGTCAAGTTACAAGTTAGGACCAAGAGCTAGAGCTAACCCCCAGCAAATTTTTATAGGTAATTATAAATAGGTACAGTATTGTAATTAATTTCCATGACAAATGTGGTAAATGTCCTTAGACGTTTGTAAAATAATACTGTACCCAACAAAATTCCACTGAGCAAAGTGTTGCTACATATAAGGTCAACTCACTGTGTCTTTGATTTACCATTTGTTACTTTCTGTCCAAGTTGCATAAAACTATATGAAAAATGTTTGCCAATGATGCCAAAATTTTATATGAATAAAAATTACTATAAATCCCTACAAGAATACTTGGGTGAGGAAATGAAGTGATCCATCAGCCATCCTGTACTCTGCCAGAGCATTCACATTCCCATTGTTGGAATGTGAGATGTATCAGGGAGTTTAATGAAGGTAATGGAACTGGGAGAGTTATAACAGGCTGCACAAAGAAAAAGATTAAGAGAGTGAACTGAGAACTGATCCTCCACAACTCTTGATAGTGAATGATCCACACGAGTTTCAAGCTCCACATAATTACATGGTGTTCACAATGAGATATAATGCATGCAGAATGAATGTTTATTAGTAAACAACAACAAAAATTCTCCATGGGGAAGTGGAACAGAATTCTTCCTCCGTAAGCCATGCGTGTTGTAAGAGGCGACTAAAATGCCAGGAGCAAGGGTCTAGTAACCCCTTCTCCTGTATATATTACTAAATTTAAAAGGAGAAGCTTTTGTTTTTCCTTTTGGGCCACCCTGCCTCGGTGGGATACGGCTGGTGTGTTGAAAGAAAGAAGAAAGAACAACAAAAATTATTGAATGTGTTGGCCATTATGGTTTTCCTCATTAGAGTACACAACAAATATTACTGAACCCTTGCTTTAATGTTTCTCTTGACATGCTGAATGATGACCTGCAGCTCTTTTAGTATATGAGGGTAATTTGAATGCAATGTTCATAAAAAAATCCATGAAACATCCTGTATGTGAGCACCATTCACGTACTAAAGAATTTATGACACAGAGAAAAATAATATCATTAATGTATGTATTCTCCATGAGTTGCATTTCCTTCTCAACACCCTGTATAATAACTGAAAGTAGCAGACTAACAGAGGGATGTAGGAATAACTCTAGAAAAAATTATTCTCAACAGATTAAATAACTGAAGTAATGAGAAACTAACATGGTAAACTGGCAACCTTCAAAAGTGAAAGTGTTAGAGAAGCCCAAAAAGAAAAACAAAAGTTTCTCTTAGTTTTAGTAATTTAGTAATCTTATAGGAGTCAGGAATCGCGGGAAGAACTAAAAGCCATAAATGAAATCGAAAGAAACCCAAAGTATTTCTTCTCCTATGCCAAATCAAAGTCGAGAACAACGTCCAGTATTGGGCCCCTACTTAAACAAGATGGGTCCTACACAGATGACAGCAAGGAAATGAGTGAGCTACTCAAGTCCCAATATGACTCAGTTTTTAGCAAGCCGCTAACCAGACTGAGAGTCGAAGATCAAAATGAATTTTTTATGAGAGAGCCACAAAATTTGGTTAACACAAGCCTATCCGATGTTATCCTGACACCAAATGACTTCGAACAGGCGATAAATGACATGCCCATGCACTCTGCCCCAGGGCCAGGCTCATGGAACTCCGTGTTCATCAAGAACTGCAAGAAGTCCCTATCACGAGCCTTTTCCATCCTACGGAGAGGGAGCATGGACACGGGGGTCGTCCCACAGTTACTAAAAACAACAGACAGCCCCACTCCACAAAGGGGGCAGTAAAGCAACAGCAAAGAACTACAGACCGATAGCACTAACATCCCATATCATAAAAATCTTTGAAAGGGTCCTAAGAAGCAAGATCACCACCCATCTAGAAACCCATCAGTTACACAACCCAGGGCAACATGGGTTTAGAACAGGTCGCTCCTGTCTGTCTCAACTATTGGATCACTACGACAAGGTCCTAAATGCACTAGAAGATAAAAAGAATGCAGATGTAATATATACAGACTTTGCAAAAGCCTTCGACAAGTGTAACCATGGCGTAATAGCGCACAAAATGCGTGCTAAAGGAATAACAGGAAAAGTCAGTCGATGGATCTATAATTTCCCCACTAACAGAACACAGAGAGTAGTAGTCAACAGAGTAAAGTCCGAGGCAGCTACGGTGAAAAGCTCTGTTCCACAAGGCACAGTACTCGCTCCCATCTTGTTCCTCATCCTCATATCCGACATAGACAAGGATGTCAGCCACAGCACAGTGTCTTCCTTTGCAGATGACACCCGAATCTGCATGACAGTGTCTTCCATTGCAGACACTGCAAGGCTCCAGGCGGACATCAACCGAATCTTTCAGTGGGCTGCAGAAAACAATATGAAGTTCAACGATGAGAAATTTCAATTACTCAGATATGGTATACACGAGGACATTAAATCTTCATCAGAATACAAAACAAATTCTGGCCACAAAATAGAGCGAAACACCAACGTCAAAGACCTGGGAGTGATCATGTCGGAGGATCTCACCTTCAAGGACCATAACATTGCATCAATCGCATCTGCTAGAAAAATGACAGGATGGATAATGAGAACCTTCAAAACTAGGGAGGCCAAGCCCATGATGACACTCTTCAGGTCACTTGTTCTATCTAGGCTGGAATATTGCTGCACACTAACAGCACCTTTCAAGGCAGGTGAAATTGCTGACCTAGAAAATGTAGAGAGAACCTTCACGGCGCGCATAACGGAGATAAAACACCTCAATTACTGGGAGCGCTTGAGGTTCCTAAAACTGTATTCCCTGGAACGCAGGCGGGAGAGATACATGATTATATACACCTGGAAAATCCTAGAGGGACTAGTACCGAACTTGCACACGAAAATCACTCACGACAAAAGCAGAAGACTTGGCAGACGATGCAACATCCCCCCAATGAAAAGCAGGGGTCACTAGCACGTTAAGAGACCATACAATAAGTGTCAGGGGCCCGAGACTGTTCAACTGCCTCCCAGCATACATAAGGGGGATTACCAACAGACCCCTGGCAGTCTTCAAGCTGGCACTGGACAAGCACCTAAAGTCGGTTCCTGACCAGCCGGGCTGTGGCTCGTACGTTGGTTTGCGTGCAGCCAGCAGCAACAGCCTGGTTGATTAGGCTCTGATCCACCAGGAGGCCTGGTCACAGACCGGGCCGCGGGGGCGTTGACCCCCGGAACTCTCTCCAGGTAAACTCCAGGTATACAGGAGAAGGGGTTACTAGCCCCTTGCTCCCGGCATTTTAATTGCCTCTTATGACATGCATGGCTTACGGAGGAAGATTTCTGTTCCATTTCCCTGTGGAGACAAGAGGAAATAAACAAAAACTAGCAAGAAAATAAAAGAAAACCCAGAGGGGTGTGTATATATATGCTCGTACATGCATGTGTAGTGTGACCTAAGTGTAAGTAGAAGTAGCAAGATGTACCTGAAATCTTGCATGTTTATGAGACATAAAAAGACACCAGTAATCCTACCATCATGTAAAACAAGTACAGGCTTTCGTTTTACACTGATGTAGGGTTATCAGTGAATATTGGAAAGCACTAGGTGATAAGGTCTGTTAAGGGATAGTGGAGGAACAGAAATGGGCAGGAAGAGAAAAAGATAGATAGTGGTAAAAACACAAAAAATCATAACCAACATAAAAGTTTTCGAAGAACATAACCCTGGCATCAGCAGGAAAATTCATTTAAAAGAATTTATTTTGTTTTCACATTTGTAAATTCAACACTTGCCAGTCAAGAATACATTCTGAGAAAGTACAACAGAACATGCTACATTCATATTTACTTACCCAGATACAGAATTTTTTTTTTCAACAAACCGGCCATATCCCACCAAGGCAGGGTGGCCCAAAAAGAAAAACGAAGGTTTTTCTTTTTAAATTTAATAATTTGTACAGGAGAAGGGGTTACTAGCCCCTTGCTCCCGGCATTTTAGTCGCCTCTTACAACACGCATGGCTTACGAAGGAAGAATTCTGTTCCACTTCCCCATGGAGATACGAGGAAATAAACAAGAACTAGAAAGAAAATAGAAGAAAACCCAGAGGGGTGTGTATATATATGCTTATACATGTATGTGTAGTGTGACCTAAGTATAAGAAAAAGTAGCAAGACGTACCTGAAATCTTGCATGTTTATGAGACAGAAAAAAGACACCAGCAATCCTACTATCATATAAAACAATTACAGGCTTTCGCTTTACACTCACTTGGCAGGACGGTAGTACCTCCCTGGGTGGTTGCTGTCTACCAACCTACTACCTAGGAGATATAGAAATCTTTATGCAATATATAGTAATATCTGTTCTGACCAAAAATAAATACCACTTAATTTACAACACAGTATGTACTCGAATACTGTAATTTCTGCATGGTCATAAAGCTGGCATATCTAAGTGGACTGGGAGCAAGGCATCACATATGCAAATTGATGGATAAATGAACATTATCATTATTTTCACAGGAAAGCACTAAATCTGTAGAGGTAATAAAGCACCTTGGAAATGGAAGGCAATTAGCTTTGATCCAAAAGAAGGATAGCTCCAATTTCTTGAATCAAGAACTTTCCAGCGGCATCAAGGTTTGACAATTCATAAAACATGATTCAGGAACTCACCTGCAATTTACCAAATAAGTTGGGGAAAGTGTATGTGGCTCCACCTTCTGGCACCTGGCCCAGTTTAGCATATGGAAGGTAAAATTCTGCCTTGTCATTTGCAATGACCACATCAAAGAGGGGCAACATGGTAACACCCAGGCCCATTGCATTCCCGTTGACACCAGCAACAATGGGCTTAGGGAACTGAACCAATGCCTTTAGGAAATCTCTGAAAATTTTTACCACTATATGAATACTTCAGCCAGAAAAAAGTTTTTTCAGCATACATTACATGATATGCAAATATATCACAGTAAACAGGTGATATCACAATATGCAAAACCACCACTGTGAAAAAACAGTAAACTTCCAGGTGCCTTTGTGATTTCTCACATTATCACAGGTCCTTGATAATGTGAGAAATCATGAAGGCGCTTGGAATTTTGCTATTTTTTCACAGTAGCTGTTTTGGATTATATGATATATACGATTTAAGTTATGAAGGAAGATAATGCATGTATATACATATATGTATATCATGTTGGTATATATTAGTTTTCTTGTATAATAGTTCATTAGACTGAGGTATGTATGCACCCTATAGCCATCTTGTGCATGGAAGCCAAAGATTAAAGATACTGTAATGGGTCCAGGGTAAGGGGGGGGGCACCTGTATAACAGCAAAGCTAATTTGTGTATTTCTTTACTAAACGTTTCATTTAATAATTTTAATTAATACAAAGGACATGTAATGTTTTTTTTTTTTTTTTCAACAAGTCGGTCGCCTCCCACCGAGGCAGGGTGTAACATGTAATGTATTATATATAAAACTAGATTTACAAGAAAAGTTGTGTAACTGAATTTTTGAGAACTGACTGTAAAATAAAGACTATACTGTGGACTAAGGATATGAAAAGAATAAAGCAGAATAAGAGGGAGTAAATGAATAAATAATTAGGATGTAACACTAACAAAATTTATGAATACAGAGAAAATTTATGATTACCGAGGGAAAAACAATAATGCAGATGAGTAAAGTGAGTGTGGAGGCGTGTACAGAGTACGAAATACCTGGAGTACACTTCATCTGTTGTGTAGCGGATTAATGGGAAAAGATGGAGTAGAGAAACCAACAGATGAAGAAACGTACTTTATGCCCCGTACGAGATTTTCAGCATTCTTCTTGCGGGTTTCAATGTTGTGGTGTTGAAGTGCGGTGAGATCAACACCCTGGCAGAAAGTAGAGCCAGTAGCAGTGAGTAAAACTATCCGAACAGACTCGTCACGTTTCAGAATGTTAAGTGCTTCACACAGTTCTCGTAAAACCTGGAGATAAAAAAAACTTCCACATCAATAAAAAGCATATGCAAAATCTTCAGTTTAAATAAAGAATATTAGTTAATGAGGTTTGGGACATTTGCTGTTTGGAGTGACATCTGAACTGTCGCATCTGCATGCTTCTGCAAAGACAGTGATTATGCATGAATGATGATGAAAGTGTTTTTCTTTTTTGGGTCATCCTGCCTCAGTGGAAGACAGCTGGCACGTTGAGAAAAAAGAAAATAATGCTAAATCATTATGGCTTAACAAAAACTTACAAGACTGCACAAACCTGCCCTTGGTGGCATCTCTGGCAAGTTCATGGTAATGTCATGGAATGTTACAGTAACATTTTATCATCTACTCAGAAGGGGCACTATATGAGATGGCATTATGAGATACTGTGCCAAAGCAGAGTGATGGAAAAGAATGGCATTTCACATAATTGACATTTAGGGATAATGGTACACAAATAACCCGCACTTAGGAGATAAACTTATGACAATGTTTTGGTCCGACTTGAACCATTAGTTAATGGTCAAAGTCAAACCAAAATGTTGTCTTAAATTTCAATTTAAGGATTTAAGATTATTACTACTCTTGAACCATAACACATTCACTACATTACTCTTGAACCATCACACATTCCTTATGTTACTCTTGAACCATCACACATTCCTTATGTTGCTCTTGAACCATCACACATTCCTTATGTTACTCTTGAACCATCACACATTCCTTATGTTACTCTTGAACCATCACACATTCCTTATGTTGCTCTTGAACCATCACACATTCACTATGTTGCTCTTGAACCATCACACAATCACTATGTTGCTCTTGAACCATCACACATTCCTTATGTTGCTCTTGAACCATCACACATTCCTTATGTTGCTCTTGAACCATCACACATTCCTTATGTTGCTCTTGAACCATCACACATTCCTTATGTTGCTCTTGAACCATCACACAATCACTATGTTACTCTTGAACCATCACACATTCCTTATGTTGCTCTTGAACCATCACACATTCACTATGTTACTCTTGAACCATCACACATTCCTTATGTTGCTCTTGAACCATCACACATTCACTATGTTACTCTTGAACCATAACACATTCACTACATTACTCTTGAACCATCACACATTCCTTATGTTGCTCTTGAAACCATCACACATTCACTATGTTACTCTTGAACCATCACACATTCACTATGTTACTCTTGAACCATAACACATTCACTACATTACTCTTGAACCATCACACATTCCTTATGTTGCTCTTGAACCATCACACATTCACTATGTTACTCTTGAACCATCACACATTCACTATGTTACTCTTGAACCATACCACATTCACTACATTACTCTTGAACCATCACACATTCCTTATGTTGCTCTTGAACCATCACACATTCCTTATGTTGCTCTTGAACCATCACACATTCACTATGTTGCTCATCAACCATCACACATTCACTATGTTACTCTTGAACCATCACGCATTCCTTATGTTGCTCTTGAACCATCACACATTCCTTATGTTGCTCTTGAACCATCACACATTCCTTATGTTGTTCTTGAACCATCACACATTCCTTATGTTGCTCTTGAACCATCACACATTCACTATGTTACTCTTGAACCATAACACATTCACTACATTACTCTTGAACCATCACACATTCCTTATGTTGCTCTTGAACCATCACACATTCACTATGTTACTCTTGAACCATAACACATTCACTACATTACTCTTGAACCATCACACATTCCTTATGTTGCTCTTGAACCATAACACATTCACTACATTACTCTTGAACCATCACACATTCCTTATGTTGCTCTTGAACCATCACACATTCCTTATGTTACTCTTGAACCATCACACATTCACTATGTTACTCTTGAACCATCACACATTCACTATGTTACTCTTGAACCATAACACATTCACTACATTACTCTTGAACCATCACACATTCCTTATGTTGCTCTTGAACCATCACACATTCCTTATGTTACTCTTGAACCATCACACATTCCTTATGTTGCTCTTGAACCATCACACATTCCTTATGTTGCTCTTGAACCATCACACATTCCTTATGTTACTCTTGAACCATCACACATTCCTTATGTTACTCTTGAACCATCACACATTCCTTATGTTACTCTTGAACCATCACACAATCACTATGTTGCTCTTGAACCATCACACAATCACTATGTTGCTCTTGAACCATCACACAATCACTATGTTACTCTTGAACCATCACACATTCCTTATGTTGCTCTTGAACCATCACACATTCCTTATGTTGCTCTTGAACCATCACACATTCACTATGTTACTTTTGAACCATCACACATTCCTTATGTTGCTCTTGAACCATCACACATTCCTTATGTTGCTCTTGAACCATCACACATTCCTTATGTTGTTCTTGAACCATCACACATTCCTTATGTTGCTCTTGAACCATCACACATTCACTATGTTACTCTTGAACCATCACACATTCCTTATGTTACTCTTGAACCATCACACATTCCTTATGTTGCTCTTGAACCATCACACATTCCTTATGTTGCTCTTGAACCATCACACATTCCTTATGTTACTCTTGAACCATCACACATTCACTATGTTACTCTTGAACCATCACACATTCACTATGTTACTCTTGAACCATCACACATTCCTTATGTTGCTCTTGAACCATCACACATTCACTATGTTACTCTTGAACCATCACACATTCCTTATGTTACTCTTGAACCATCACACATTCCTTATGTTGCTCTTGAACCATCACACATTCCTTATGTTGCTCTTGAACATCACACATTCTTATGTTGCTCTTGAACCATCACACATTCCTTATGTTGCTCTTGAACCATCACACATTCCTTATGTTGTTCTTGAACCATCACACATTCCTTATGTTGCTCTTGAACCATCACACATTCCTTATGTTGCTCTTGAACCATCACACATTCCTTATGTTACTCTTGAACCATCACACATTCCTTATGTTACTCTTGAACCATCACACATTCCTTATGTTGCTCTTGAACCATCACACATTCCTTATGTTGCTCTTGAACCATCACACATTCACTATGTTGCTCTTGAACCATCACACATTCCTTATGTTGTTCTTGAACCATCACACATTCCTTATGTTGCTCTTGAACCATCACACATTCCTTATGTTGCTCTTGAACCATCACACATTCCTTATGTTGCTCTTGAACCATCACACATTCCTTATGTTGCTCTTGAACCATCACACATTCCTTATGTTGTTCTTGAACCATCACACATTCCTTATGTTGCTCTTGAACCATCACACATTCACTATGTTACTCTTGAACCATCACACATTCACTATGTTACTCTTGAACCATAACACATTCACTACATTACTCTTGAACCATCACACATTCCTTATGTTGCTCTTGAACCATCACACATTCCTTATGTTGCTCTTGAACCATCACACATTCACTACATTACTCTTGAACCATCACACATTCCTTATGTTACTCTTGAACCATCACACATTCCTTATGTTGCTCTTGAACCATCACACATTCACTATGTTACTCTTGAACCATCACACATTCCTTATGTTGTTCTTGAACCATCACACATTCACTATGTTACTCTTGAACCATCACACATTCACTATGTTGCTCTTGAACCATCACACAATCACTATGTTGCTCTTGAACCATCACACATTCCTTATGTTGCTCTTGAACCATCACACATTCCTTATGTTGCTCTTGAACCATCACACATTCACTATGTTGTTCTTGAACCATCACACATTCACTATGTTGCTCTTGAACCATCACACAATCACTATGTTGCTCTTGAACCATCACACATTCCTTATGTTGCTCTTGAACCATCACACATTCCTTATGTTGCTCTTGAACCATCACACATTCACTATGTTGTTCTTGAACCATCACACATTCACTATGTTGCTCTTGAACCATCACACAAATCACTATGTTGCTCTTGAAACCATCACACAATCACTATGTTGCTCTTGAACCATCACACAATCACTATGTTGCTCTTGAACCATCACACAATCACTATGTTGCTCTTGAACCATCACACAATCACTATGTTGCTCTTGAACCATCACACAATCACTATGTTGCTCTTGAACCATCACACAATCACTATGTTACTCTTGAACCATCACACATTCCTTATGTTGCTCTTGAACCATCACACATTCCTTATGTTGCTCTTGAACCATCACACATTCCTTATGTTACTCTTGAACAATCACACATTCCTTATGTTACTCTTGAACCATCACACATTCCTTATGTTGCTCTTGAACCATCACACATTCACTACATTACTCTTGAACCATCACACATTCCTTATGTTACTCTTGAACCATCACACATTCACTATGTTGTTCTTGAACCATCACACATTCACTATGTTGCTCTTGAACCATCACACAATCACTATGTTGCTCTTGAACCATCACACATTCCTTATGTTGCTCTTGAACCATCACACATTCCTTATGTTGCTCTTGAACCATCACACATTCACTATGTTGTTCTTGAACCATCACACATTCACTATGTTGCTCTTGAACCATCACACAATCACTATGTTGCTCTTGAACCATCACACAATCACTATGTTGCTCTTGAAACCATCACACAATCACTATGTTGCTCTTGAACCATCACACAATCACTATGTTGCTCTTGAACCATCACACAATCACTATGTTGCTCTTGAACCATCACACAATCACTATGTTGCTCTTGAACCATCACACAATCACTATGTTACTCTTGAACCATCACACATTCCTTATGTTGCTCTTGAACCATCACACATTCCTTATGTTGCTCTTGAACCATCACACATTCCTTATGTTACTCTTGAACCATCACACATTCCTTATGTTACTCTTGAACCATCACACATTCCTTATGTTGCTCTTGAACCATCACACATTCCTTATGTTACTCTTGAACCATCACACATTCCTTATGTTACTCTTGAACCATCACACATTCCTTATGTTGCTCTTGAACCATCACACATTCCTTATGTTGCTCTTGAACCATCACACATTCACTACATTACTCTTGAACCATCACACATTCCTTATGTTACTCTTGAACCATCACACATTCACTATGTTGTTCTTGAACCATCACACATTCACTATGTTGCTCTTGAACCATCACACATTCACTATGTTGTTCTTGAACCATCACACATTCACTATGTTGTTCTTGAACCATCACACATTCACTATGTTGTTCTTGAACCATCACACATTCACTATGGTTTTCTTGAAACCATCACACATTCACTATGTTGTTCTTGAACCATCACACATTCACTATGTTGTTCTTGAACCATCACACACTCACTATGTTGCTCTTGAACCATCACACATTCACTATGTTGTTCTTTAACCATCACACACTCACTACGTTGCTCTTGAACCATCACACATTCACTATGTTATTCTTGAACCATCACACATTCACTATGTTGTTCTTGAACCATCACACACTCACTACGTTGCTCTTGAACCATCACACATTCATTATGTTACTCTTGAACCACCACACATTCACTATGTTGCTCTTGAGCTACCATCATATGTTCATTATGCTGTTCTTGAACCATCATCATATGTTCATGCACTTGAGCTACCATCTCACAACTAATTTTTTTTAATTACAACAAAACACCCACAACTTTTTTATTAACTCATCTTTTCTATATTTTTATTAGTGTCTCGTATAAATCTAACAATAATTCTGCCTGAGCTTGAACCATACTACCTAGGTAATCGTTGCCGATGCAAGAGACAATAAGTTGTGTCGTAATGTGTCTTACCCGTGAGTTTAAAGCATTCTTCATTTTGGTCGTCGATGGAGATAGAATGATCTGCGTAAAATTATTAAATTTCCTGAGGGAAATGTCTCGATAGTGATAATTGCCTTCGCTCTGTCTGACACTGGCCCTTTGTGACTGCCGAACAGATTCTCCTCCAATTCGTTGCCTGTTCTTTTGACTTCCATTACCTTCATAAGGTTTGAGCAACGGTGAAAGGCCTGAAAATAAAAGAAAAAAAAAAAAAGTATGATCAAATTCCTAGGCTTTGCAATGAGAGATAAGCATTATTATTGCACTCATGAGGCAGCACTGAACCTGCACTGGTCATGCAGTGCTTGGGAAATAAGAAGTACAGTGGTACCTAGAGTTTCGAACAGCTCCCAACTCGAACAATTATGTAAGTGTATTTTTGAAAGTGCTTTTTCAAGTGTATTATTGGGAGTCTGAAATAAACTACATGTAATCTAATTTACATCATTCCTCATGGGAACAAATTCATTCGGTATCAGCACTCGAATAATCTTCTAGAATGAATTAAGTTCGTAACTCGAGGTACCACTATAATTAGGTTTTGACTCATGGAAGGGAAGGGTAGTTTTAAATTTTTTGGATCACGTTCTCTTCACTGGCATCACAACAATGACCTTGAAGGAAAAAATATGAGAGAAATATTCATCATCTAACATTTCTTTGTACAGGACATACCAGCCTCATAGATATACTATAAAAGACTTACAATTAGAAAAGATTTGGGAGGAACAGGAACAGACCAAAAAGTATCCCCAAGACAGGAAGTGACAGAACCTGATGACCTCACATCCACTTGCGGCAATTTCCAAGAGTGACCAGTCATTAAAGTATTTTACAGAGATTACCAGTGACCCAGATGTGACTCATCTCGCAATAGTTTTGATTCAGCAGTCACCTCTCTATATATAACTAAAAAATTGAAGATTGAGACACTTATGCAGCATATGGGAATCTTTATTCAGGAAACGTTTCGCCACACAGTGGCTTCATCAGTCCACATTCTACAAGATTGATGGACTGAACACATCGACTCCAGGCTGAGGGACTGATTACCTCATACTCCTCCTCTCCTTACGCCTTCCTCTTTGTATTGGACTGATGAAGCCACTGTGTGGCGAGACGTTTCCTGAATAAAGATTCCCATATGCTGCATAAGTGTCTCAATCTTCAACTTGTCGGTTTTTCAAACCATTCATCACAACTAAAAAATTGAAGTAATAGTTATCAATTACCAAAGTTTACATTACAGTCTTCCATATGACAAATCACAGCACTGTTCTCATATCCTGTTCTAACACATCTTTTGAACAAAATTTATTCAGACTTCTATCTCACCTGTATTAAGTTTTCTGGACACAACTTGCAGGGAAGAAAATAAACTCACATCAATGTTGTCCTTGGATTTTGTGTTACTATTAATTTTCCAATGGTAGTATTGTATCTATGTGCCACATTAATACCTGCCCTCTAATACAACATTTTTATTTCTCATGACTTTTCAGTATTAGATAGTTTTAAGCATCTACAGTACTAAAGCTTCCAGAACTTTACAAAAACATTCTTTTGGCAGAACAATGAGTTTGTGAAATTATGCAGTACTGTAGGTCTCTGAAAGTATGAAATATGTTTAAATTTCACATTCTATAAGAACTAGATGACACCACAATCAGCTCTTGCAAATAGACAAAGCTACCACTACTGCACTTGCTGGCTATTAGAATTCTCTTTATTTACCTCAACAGTCATCTCCTGCCAAGGAAGGATGACCCAAAAAAGAAAATACACTCGCTATCATTCAATCAATCCCTATCTTGCCAGGTGTGCTGACAACACAATTCAAATTACCCTCCAACAGCAACATCCCAATCCCTCCCTTCAGTGTAGGAACTACCCTTTTCACCACCAGGACTCAAGTCCAGCTAACTGGACTTCTTCGTGTAATTACAGTACATGGATTAATGCTATCATATCTGGCTCTGACTGTGTCTGTTCCATATTGGAATCAGTTTCACTAAACATTATTTTAATGTTTATGGTACTCAAAAGCAAATGTAAAATTTATCACTATTGTATAAGGTTCTTTCACTACTGCATTTGAATGACTTTCTGGAAACAATAAATAAAATGACCAATACTGGTTTAGTGCTCTATATTTTAACAAATTATGCTGCAATAATTAAAAATCACACTTCTGGTCGTTATAACTGTATAATGACATTTTTCTATATTAAACCCCATTATTCTTTCACTGCTCCATTTGGTCAGTTTTTATATATGACATTTATTTTTTATTATCACACTGGCCGATTCCCACCAAGGCAGGGTGGCCCGAAAAAGAAAATCTTTCACCATCATTCACTCCATCACTGTCTTGCCAGAAGGGTGCTTTACACTACAGTTTTTAAACTGCAACATTAACACCCCTCCTTCAGAGTGCAGGCGTGTACTTCCCATCTCCAGGACTCAAGTCCGGCCTGCCGGTTTCCCTGAACCCCTTCATAAATGTTACTTTGCTCACACTCCAACAGCATGTCAAGTATTAAAAACCATTTGTCTCCATTCACTCCTATCAAACACGCTCACGCATGCCTGCTGGAAGTCCAAGCCCCTTGCACACAAAACCTCCTTTACCCCCTCCCTCCAACTTTTCCTAGGCCGACCCCTACCCCGCCTTCCTTCCACTACAGACTGATACACTCTTGAAGTCATTCTGTTTCGCTCCATTCTCTCTACATGTCCGAACCACCTCAACAACCCTTCCTCAGCCCTCTGGACAACAGTTTTGGTAATCCTGCACCTCCTCCTAACTTCCAAACTACGAATTCTCTGCATTATATTCACACCACACATTGCCCTCAGACATGACATCTCCACTGCCTCCAGCCTTCTCCTCGCTGCAACATTCATCACCCATGCTTCACACCCATATAAGAGCATTGGTAAAACTATACTCTCATACATTCCCCTTCTTTGCCTCCAAGGACAAAGTTCTTTGTCTCCACAGACTCCTAAGTGCACCACTCACCCTTTTCCCCTCATCAATTCTATGATTCACCTCATCTTTCATAGACCCATCCGCTGACACGTCCACTCCCAAATATCCGAATACATTCACCTCCTCCATACTCTCTCCTTCCAATCTGATATCCAATCTTTCATCACCTAATCTTTTTATGCTCATAACCTTACTCTTTCCTGTATTCACTTTTAATTTTCTTCTTTTGCATACCCTACCAAATTCATCCACCAATCTCTGCAACTTCTCTTCAGAATCTCCCAAGAACACAGTGTCATCAGCAAAGAGCAACTGTGACAACTCCCACTTTATGTGTGATTTTTTATCTTTTAACTCCACGCCTCTTGCCAAGGCCCTCGCATTTACTTCTCTTACAACCCCATCTATAAATATATTAAACAACCACGGTGACATCACACATCCTTGTCTAAGGCCTACTTTTACTGGGAAATAATTTCCCTCTTTCCTACATACTCTAACTTGAGCCTCACTATCCTCGTAAAAACTCTTCACTGCTTTCAGTAACCTACCTCCTATACCATACACCTGCAACATCTGCCACATTGCCCCCATATCCACCCTGTTATATGCCTTTTCCAAATCCATAAATGCCACAAAGACCTCTTTAGCCTTATCTAAATACTGTTCACTTACATGTTTCACTGTAAACACCTGGTCCACACACCCACTACCTTTCCTAAAGCCTCCTTGTTCATCTGCTATCCTATTCTCCGTCTTACTCTTAATTCTTTCAATAATAACTCTACCATACACTTTACCAGGTATACTCAACAGACTTATCCCCCTACAATTTTTGCACTCTCTTTTGTCCCCTTTGCCTTTATACAAAGGAACTATGCATGCTCTCTGCCAATCCCTAGGTACCTTACCCTCTTCCATACATTTATTAAATAATTGCACCAACCACTCCAAAACTATATCCCCACCTGCTTTTAACATTTCTATCTTTATCCCATCAATCCCGGCTGCCTTACCCCCTTTCATTTTACCTACTGCCTCACGAACTTCCCCCACACTCACAACTGGCTCTTCCTCACTCCTACAAGATGTTATTCCTCCTTGCCCTATACACGAAATCACAGCTTCCCTATCTTCATCAACATTTAACAATTCCTCAAAATATTCCCTCCATCTTCCCAATACCTCTAACTCTCCATTTAATAACTCTCCTCTCCTATTTTTAACTGACAAATCCATTTGTTCTCTAGGCTTCCTTAACTTGTTAATCTCACTCCAAAACTTTTTCTTATTTTCAACAAAATTTGTTGATAACATCTCACCCACTCTCTCATTTGCTCTCTTTTTACATTGCTTCACCACTCTCTTAACCTCTCTCTTTTTCTCCATATACTCTTCCCTCCTTGCATCACTTCTACTTTGTAAAAACTTCTCATATGCTAACTTTTTCTCCCTTACTACTCTCTTTACATCATCATTCCACCAATCGCTCCTCTTCCCTCCCGCACCCACTTTCCTGTAACCACAAACTTCTGCTGAACACTCTAACATTACATTTTTAAACCTACCCCATACCTCTTCGACCCCATTGCCTATGCTCTCATTAGCCCATCTATCCTCCAATAGCTGTTTATATCTTACCCTAACTGCCTCCTCTTTTAGTTTATAAACCTTCACCTCTCTCTTCCCTGATGCTTCTATTCTCCTTGTATCCCATCTACCTTTTACTCTCAGTGTAGCTACAACTAGAAAGTGATCTGATATATCTGTGGCCTCTCTATAAAAATGTACATCCTGAAGTCTACTCAACAGTCTTTTATCTACCAATACATAATCCAACAAACTACTGTCATTTCACCCTACATCATATCTTGTATACTTATTTATCCTCTTTTTCTTAAAATATGTATTACCTATAACTAAACCCCTTTCTATATAAAGTTCAATCAAAGGGCTTCCATTATCATTTACACCTGGCACCCCAAACTTACCTATATGTAAGATAAGTATGTGTAATAAGGTATGTGTATGCATGGGGCATGTGCATAAGGTACATATAAGTAAGGTGCATATGTATGTATATGTAAGGTGTATATATAGAAAGTGTGTGTGTGTGTAGGTAAGTGTGCATGTAAGGTGTATGCATTTGTGAGAATTTACATACTGTAGAAAAATCAAATACATACTGGTATGAAAATAGACACACATACTCATTGTGAAACCTGGCATGCCATTCCCCTAGATTTCATCGATGTTACTTGACTATATGTTGAGTCTTGTTTGTAAAATAAGGTACTGTACCTAACAAGAACCTTATAACTGTTAAATATCACCTAGCGAGAAAATGGGAACAGTCAGGGGAGAAATTAGATGCTGAAAAATATCTGAAATTTTTAAGGTGATTACAAAATAACCATAGTGAAGGGAGATGCAAAGAGTACTTTTAGAATTTCTTTGACAAAGAAATTTCTTTGTTTTTATACTGTTTGCAAAGCCAATAAATCTGTCTGCAACTTACTCAGTGAACTATCTCATCAGCACATATAATTAATTTACATAGTTCTTTAAGACTAATACATTTTTCTAATGTGCATTTCATCATTATTTACTGTGCCCATTTAATATTAATGGTAATGTATTACTAGAAAGTAATATATGAATGTAAATCATTTAGCACTCTTTCCATTTAATAGACTTGTTAATGAAGCCTAAAAATCCACTGCTTACATAGTCTTGCAAAGTATATTTTTTCAGCACAAAATCACTGCTGAGTTCTAAACATGTCTTTCCTGAACATGAATGTCTTTTATTTGCTTCCTAATTTTTCAACACCTAAATTCTTTAAATGATCATTATATTCTGACTCAACTAGCAGGTAGAATTCTTAATAAATGTTACCAGTGTTGCTGGAATTGTCAATATTAAGAGCAAGAATCTGATCTCTACTTAAAATGCTATTTATTATTGGAATAGGAGCTCTCAAAATAACTTACCTGCAGGTCAATCCAATCATTACAAATTTAATAATATAAAGGTCTTACCTAGCAATGACTACCTCCCTCATGTACTGAGATACCAGTATAATTTACAGAGGGTCCACAACTTACAAACACCCAAAGTTACACACATCCACACTTCAAAATCAATTCAAGTTTTACAGCTAACCAAGCTACAATTCGAACTCACAAAGCTACAATTCAAACAACTAACAAAGCAACAATCTATCAAGCTACAACTCGAACAACCAACAAAGCTATAATTCAAATAACTAACAATGCTATAATTCAAACAATCAAGCTACAACTCAACCAACCAAGCTACAATTCAAACAACAAAGCTATAATTCGAACAATCAATCAAGCTACAACTCTAACAACTAACCAAGCTACAATTTGAAGAGGTGTTAAGTATAATCATCCTTTGTACTACTGTATTACTGTTTCTAAACAATGTTTGCTAAAAGAAAAACAAAAAACACAACTCTTTTTGCAAGTTGAGGAACTTCTGTACCTTTTTCCCTTACAGTACCACTATCATGGTTAATTATAAAGATCAAAAGATTGAATGCTACACACATAAACTTACTTGCAACACTAGGGTTGGGCATGGTGTCCACTCTTCTAAACTGTGGTGGAGGTGTTCGTCTTTCTGGATAGGCTCTGGGTTTCTCCACGGAAGTTCTTGCAATCTCTCTTGACTCCGGAATTATTGGTGTGGGTCTGGATGCAGGTCTAATGGGAATTTCATTGGCATTTTGTCTGGGAGGTAATCTTGTCTGTTTTCCTACATCTAGAATTGCAGATGAATGCTGAACCGGACTCGGTCTTATCACAGGTTTAATGGTCACACTGTCAGATGCCAGCTTTATTTTCAAAGGAGGTACAGATTTGTCTGACACTTTTTCTACAGAAGTAACTGGCAAATGTGTTTTATTAAATGTTTCTTTTGCTTTCCTCAAAACTTCCTGAAGCTGTGCCAAATTCATGTTATCATCTTCCTTGGGTGAAGTAATATCTGTACCTATGCTCTTCATTTGTTTCTGTCTCTGTAATTTTAATTGTATTTTTATTGCTTTATTTTTTTGTCTTACAGACAATGGAAGTGATGGTCTGCCTTTCTTTTTTGTAAGATTTACATCCACTTCAGAAGAAATATTTTCTACACTAACAGGTCGTCCCTGGAATTCCTCGGCAGATTCTAATTCATAAGGATCCCTGCTTGTGTCCTGGCTCTCCAAGCGTGTCCTTTTAATTTCTGGAGGTTGCATAGATCTGATGGTAGTATTGCTAGTTGCACTAGTACCACCACTTAACTTCCTTTTCCTGCTTTCGGAATTAACTTCGAGATAAGATTTACTCGATTTACTGCCTTTTACACTCCTAGAGCTGCTGGCTTGAGATGTATCACTAGCTGCATCATCTAAATGACTTCTTCTAGAATGGGGCTCCAAGCTGGTCAAGAGATTGAGTACACCTTCATCCATGTACAATATGTCCAGCTCACTGCCTCTTTTCTTCTTCTTAGATGCAGAGGTAAGAAGAGCTTCCATTGCATCTAATTCAGGGGAAGATGATAGCATTGGTTCAGTTGCTCTCTTAGGACGTAGTTTATGAATGCCAGGGTCATTGTTTGGTGAAGTTTCGGGAGCAATACCAGAGTCTTCACCCATACTTTTGAGCATGTTTTGAACGCCTTCATCTTGAAAAAGCTGCTTCAAAATCCTAGGAACTTTTTCCTTAGATTTTGCAGTTGAGGGAATTGGAACTTCTGATGACGACGACATTGTGGACAATGACCTTACTTCTTTTCCCTCTTCTTGAAATGCACTAGACTTTGCTTTACCCCTACCTTCTTGTGCTATAATAGCCTTTGACTTACCCCTCCCTTCTTGTGATAAACTAGGCTTTGCTTTATTCCTCCCTTGTGATATAGTAGGCATGGCTTTTGCTCTCCCTTCTTGCAATATGGAAATCTCATTTTCTTCTGGTAACTTATTTTTATCTTTTACCTTGATAACATCTGAGGAAGTGTTTAATGTTTGACTAGTTTCTAGAGTTTTGGTAGCATCATGTGTACTATCTTCATTAATCTTATTTTCTCCATCTTTCTCAGTTCTTGTTAGTGAGTGTATGTCATGTTTAGTTTCAAGATTTTCACTAGCACTTTCTGCAACAATTCTGCATTCCTGCATTTCAGTATTATCTTGACTACTGACTTGTTCAATAAATTCTGTTGAAACTTGATTCTTAACTTTACTCTTTTGTGTCAGATTAACTGCCTGCGGTCCACTAGTCCATTCACCATTGTCTACTGGTACCGCATCAACTTTTTCTTCCTGCTGAACAACTTCTATCTCTAATTCTTCGGTTTTCTTAACATCATCTAGTTTTGAGGGTTTTTTGCTTGCTAGATTTTCCTCACATACAATATCTTTTTTTAAGATATCTTCTGGTACTATTCTTGCATTATGCTCTAAATTGGAAGAATTTATCACCTCAGTTACTGATCTATGTTTGCCTATTTGTTTTTCACTAGTATTGGTTACTGGTGAACTGCTGTGTGTTTTCATATAAAATTCTTGTACATGGATGCTTCTCTGAATGAAACTTTTTAAGGGTGCCTGACTATATGTCTCCCATAAATTATTGGTTTGAGCAGCAGCATTTTTTGGCATATGATTATCCCTCTGAGCAGAACCTTTATTACTTGGATCATCTTTGGGGGATGCAACACCTTTTGGCACTGAACACTTGACATAATCTGAATAATTTTTTCCATGATGTTTATCTTTAAGAGAAAGATTATCTTTTTCTGACATGTACCTCTGAGCTGACCCTCCATCCTTTGGATTATCTTTGGGGGATGTAACACCTTTTGGCACAGAACACTTGACTTGATCTGAATCATTTTTACCAGGAAGTCTATCTTTAAGAACAAAACTATCTGTCTCTGGCATATTACCTCTTCGAATAGGGCTATTTTTATGTAATGATCTATCTGTCTGGCTTAATCGTTCTTCCTCTGAAGGAGTATAGTTCTGAGCTCGCCCAGATACCTGAGACAAGTCATTAGGTGTATAAGCCTGAGCTTGTCCAGATATCTGAAATGAGTCCTTAGGAGTATAGTTCTGAATTAGTCCAGATATTTGAGGCAAGCCCTTAAAAATATAAGTCTGAGCTTGTCCAGGTATCTGAGATGAGTCTCCAGAACAGTTCTGAACCATTCCTGGTATCTGAGATGAAGCTTTGGGAGAATTATCTTGAACTTGTCCACATATCCGAGACAAACTATTGTCCTGGCCTGGAGACTGTTCCTGAAGTAGCAGCATTTTCTCATTTTGACTCTCTCTCTTACCAGAATGAGCCTTGCTAGATGAAAGGTATCTCGGCAGGGGCTGATTCTTGTATGCTTTATTATCACTCTGAAAGTGATTTCGGTTCAGTGTAACAATAACTTTTTGCAACGGGCTCTCTTTAGCATTTTTAATGCTCTTACCTGTCTGGTATTCTTTTAATGCATTACTGCCCTTCTGTAGAGGATCATTGTTATTAGTAGAACTTACCTTCTGTAAAGACTTAAGTTTCTCTATGTAACTAGTTTCTGACACAGTGGTATTTTCCGGTGCTGGATCAGTTTCATCTGTAGATTTTCCTCTCAACAATGTACAGTCTTCCTTTGTGGACTCGGCCTTTGGGATTGTGCTGTTAGTCTGAAAAGAAGCATTATCTTTTGACTCAACTTTTAGTAAAACATTGTTGTCTTGCGACTTATCCTCGTTTTCAGATTTAGTTTCTGGTAAAATACTCTCTTCATGTAGCTCAGTCTCCTTCTCTAAAGAATTAGCTTCTGATTTTGGCAGAGTATTGGTCTCCTGGATAGCAGTAACCTCTGTGATTTCATCTTCTGCCAAAGAATTATCTACCTTTGGTAAAATATTCTTCTCCTGTACACAAATTAATTCCTCTCTGCACTTTGCTCCTGCCAAATTATTGTTCATTACACAATTATCCTCTACAGACTTATTTTCTTCCTTATTACTATTGTTCAGCCTACCATTATCATTCTCAACAGAATCTTCTAGTAGTGAAGCATCACCCTTCTGTAGAGAAGTACTTTTTTCCATAAAATTATCCTCTGGCAAAATATTATCCTCTAAGAGAGATGTAGCTTCATCCGTTGAGCGAGTTTCTGATAGAGCATTGTTCTCCAGTCTAGAAGTATTCTCTACATGCTGAACTTTTGGCAAGTTACTGCTTTCCTGCAGCAAAAGATCTGTATCTGCAGAATTCATCTGGTTTGCAATAATTTCCTCTTGAGAAATTGCTGCCTTTGTAGAATCATATATTGGGGAAGTACCATTTGCAAAAACAATTTTGTCTTTTTCATTAGGACTATTCTTGGGCAAAATACTTTCTTCTTGCAAAGGGATATTTTCAGTAGTATCTTTTAGTGAAGGACTAACCTTTTCAGGGGATACTTCTTTCTCCACAGAAATAACCTTTGATACACTTTTGCTTTTCTGTGACAACGTATAATTTTTCATGGCATTCTTTTTCCGTGCTTGAGAACTTCTAGTCTTCTTATTACCTCCCGCTGATGTCATCTTTTTACCTACTGCAGCTCTGACTGAATTCCGACTTGTTTTCTTATTTTTGGCTTGCGCTGCTTCTAGTTTTCGACTACGTTTTGAAGATTTTGGTTCCTTATCAGGAATAAGGCTTAATGAAATGGCATTGGGAGTTCCTGGCTCAGGCAATGAGGGCACTTCTTTTTGTGAGGACTTGCGAATGCCTTTTACCAACTTTGTACTCTGGGTTTTATCCGAAGACTCTGGTGTTTGATTACAAACTGAGGCACTTGTATTTTCCTTTTCTTCCTTGTCTCCTAGATTAGGCTCACTATCATTCTTACTTATTAAAGATTTCCTTTTCTTAGAACTAAGTGCTGGAAGAATTTGCTGAATATCCTTTTGATCCTTTTCACCTTTGCATTTCAATTCTTCCTGAGCTTTTGGCAATTTTAGTGAAGGAGACAAATGCTTAGTGCTTGAACCACCAGTGTCTCCTACGACTGCTGCAGCTTTTTTGGAAATTTTCTTAGTCGGAGAAACTCTCTTCCCTCTTAAAACTGGCCGACTAACTGGGATCACAGTCTGTGGTTCACCATTCATACTGTTATGAACATCTACAACCACAGTTTTTACTTTCTTACTTGACTTCCCTGATGGGTTGCTGCTATCTTTGCTAATCTTTGACACTTTTCTAGGCGGTCTGCCTCTTGGCCGTTTCAACCGAGTGTCTAGATCAGCAACATTCGAGGGGGATTTTTCTTTACTCATTTTGTTTTTGTTTGGAGTAGCAGGTTTACTCATTTGTGAATCTAGAGAGGAGCTTTTTTCAGCTGAACCATTCTGTAGTACTTCAGTGTGACCATTCATTACATTTCTTGGTTCTGATTCTGATCTTCCACCAGCTTTGGCACCAGCTTTTTTATTACCTCCTTTCTGACCACCTATATGCTTACCCTTCGCTGATGTATTATCTGCAGATCTTGACCTTGCAGAGAGTGAAAGCAATTTTGAAGTAGTTTTAATAAGAGCAGATGATGATTTTGTATCTGTTATTACTTCTCCAGGCAGGGCTGAAGCAGATACTAAAGATAAAGCAGGGAGTGGAGGGGAACCTGGAGTTTTCCCATCATCTGATTTCGTAGTGCACTCACCATCTACACCGTTCTCTGACTTGCGGACTTCGCGTAATCCCTTTGTCAGAGACTTGATGCAAAAAAATGGCTTCTCCGGAGCCACTACAAGAGCTGGTTCTGTGATAAATAGTGTTGTTGGTGTGTTTGGCATACTAAGTGCAATATCTGTCAGTGAGCTATTTCCGGAAGTGTTAGTCGTTGCTTCAGTCACACTATTTACATTTGTCCCTTTGGTTTCAGTAGGACTTAATTTCTGAGGGGTGTTACTATTAGAATTGACTCTTTCTGGAGTGTTGACAGACTTACGAGTTCTTCCAGATTTTCTCTTTTGTGTGGTACCATTTGTGCGTGCCTTCTCTCCGTTTTCAGTACCATGCAGAAATTGTTGCTTCATAGTCTCCAGTACATTATTAGTTCCGACCACACTCAGGGGGGTAGTGGCCATATCCACTTTCATGGTGTTTTCACTCTTATTATTATTGTTATTGTTGTTCACAACATTTGCATCATTTTCGCTGTTTTCTTCTTCATTGGGCTTTGACTTAGACCTATGTGATTTTTTCTTGTTCAACGTCGTTTGGTTCGCTTCTGCAGCCTGTTTACGGGCACGGTATTCAATCCAACGTACCTTCCGGCCATCAACCTTGGTCACTTTTCGTACTTTGATAGCCTCTTCCAGTTCTTGCAGCTGGCTGAGTGCAATCTTTTTCTCCTCATCAAGCGTTATGTTGTCACCTTCACCCCCCGCAGGTGACTCAGAGGGTGTGGTGACAGCCAGCTTGGTGCCTGTGGGTGTAGATATGGATGAATGTAGTGAGGCTCCCACAGATGCAGGGGTGGTGGGGGAAATGGCAGCAGCTGTGTTGGTGGCAGTGCGCTGTGAAGAATCATGCAACAGAGTGGAATTGGTGCCAGTGGAGGCTCCTCTACGAGGCTGAACAACAGAAGGCACATTGAGCTCCTCCTTGTGAGGTGAGCCAGCACCCTCCAAGGCAGCAGTAGCAGCCATCATGCAGTAAGCCACACACTACACAACAACATACACGCAGCCTTAGTCCTACTACAGTCCAAACGCCTACACCACAACCTGCAAACATAAACACACCAAATTAACAAAACTAAGGAGAAAACTAAAATAAGCTAAATCAAATAAATACAAATCAAAACTTGCTGCAAAACAAACACTAAAGAAAAAAAAGCCAAAAAAATATAAAGCAGATTCAAGCCAAAAATAAGATTTGTCTCTTACCTTTTGATGACCTTATCAGCAATTTTTCATTTATTTGCACTAATGTGTGTGAAGATGTACGTATTAGAATTATTGAAAATTTAAAATGACAGAAATCTGGTCTCTCTTATCAAGAAACAAATCCAGTCAAAAATTTTCCAAACTAAAATTCAAAATTTTGCTCTATTTTTGATCAAGTGAAAGCACTACCAATTCGCCATACAACGCCAAGAAACTTTTGCCTGGGCTCTTGGGACTTTAGTCAAATTCAACCTCAGAATATTTTCCAGAGTAAAGTCAATGCATTTACAAGACCCAATGCTCTTTCCTCAGCCATTTTACTGAAAAATTTCACTATTAATGCCACTGGCCATATTTATGAAAATGTGATGGAATAAAAGTTTGGCCCAATATGCCAATGTAAGCCAGGTACTCTACGGTACAAATGTTTTGCCTAGATTCTTTTCTCCACTGTTTGTTCATCAAATGCATTTTTTTTTTTTTTGTACAGCATGTTTGTTTTATGGGTAAGCGGAAAAGAATCCTTCCTGTATAAGCCATGCATGTCATAAGAGGCGACTAAAATGCCAGGAACAAGGGGCTAGTAACCTTTTCTCCATGTAAAAAGAAAAACTTTCGCTTTCTTTTTAGATCACCGTCTCGGCAGGAAACAGCCGGTGCATTAATAAAAAAAAAAAGTTTGTTTTGCATATGCGGTGGCCTCATACCTGTTTGACACAAGAACTGTAGTTTTATTATTGTATACTGACTTGAGTCCTGGAAATGGGAAGTACAATGCCTGCACTTTAAACGAGGGGTTTGGGATATTGGCAGTTTGGAGGGATATGTTGTGTATCTTTATACGTATATGCTTCTAAACTGTTGTATTCTGAGCACCTCTGCAAAAACAGTCATTATGTGTGAGTGAGGTGAAAGTGTTGAATGATGATGAAAGTATTTTCTTTTCAGGGATTTTCTTTCTTTTTGGGTCACCCTGCCTCGGTGGGAGACGGCCGATTTGTTAAAAAAAAAAAAAAAAAAAAAAAAAAAAAAGAGTACTGTATATATTTTTTCAAGTTAAATCATTAACTTTTTTTAACATGTTTGGCATTAATACATTCCCTGTCAGTATGGTGCATGTTCATTTTAGGGAGATTTAATATTTTAGGGTTTTCAAGCCAAATTTTGGTTCCGCTGATTCACTCACTAAAATTCCCTCGACTGTAAGCCTCAGGCACCACCCAAATACAGTGTTTCCATGTTTTCGGAGGCTTTCAATTGAGCCATTGTTCATTTTGTTAGGTGACTTTTTCACTTTTCTGCTTCTTTCACACAACAGTTGCATAAGGGAATGGCAGCTGGAGCTATATTTTAAGGCAAGTACATGTATTGTATGTATTGTGTATTCATTTTACTTTTGTATCTTATTATGCCTGGACTGAGCATTTAATATATGATAGTATACACACATTATCATGAGTTTTAAACGCATCTGATAATGAAAAAAAATGCTCTATCCCACCTGCTGACAATTTTAGCTTATTGCTGGAAACCTAAGAGATGTAAAAATGGGACCCTCCTGTAATAGCTTTGCATTTCCTCATCCTGAACTTCTTAAAATATCACAGGACATTTTTCCAAGTCTATCAGTTCAGTTTATTCAACTGCCCTCTGTACTGCATTATGAAACTGCTATTATAAAGTTTCCTTTCTTTACAACATTGCAGTTTCCCATCAAGTTGATGTGACCCCAAAAAAGGAAACACATTCACCATCACTCATTCAGTAGCTGTCTTGCCAGAAATGCAAAGAAATCCCATTTCAAATAACCCTCCAGACTGATCTATGAAAATACTAGTGAAATTATAAATACTTTGCTGTGATGTCAATATGTAAGAATTATATCTTGGTTCCCATCGTACAAAACTGAAGCATTAAATTATCTCATCCATAACTACAAGTTTTTCTCCATGGGGAAGTGGAACAGAATTCTTCCTCCGTAAGCCATGCATATCGTAAGAGGCAACTAAATTGCCAGGAGCATGGGACTAGTAACCTTTTCTCCTGTATACATTACACCCTGCCTCGGTGGGAGACGACCGACTTGTTGGAAAAAAAAAAAAAAAAAAAAAAAAATTACTAAAGTTAAAAAGAAAAACTTTTGTTTTTCTTTTTGGGCCACCCTGCTTCTGTGGGATACAGCCAGTTTGTTGAAAGAAAGAACAAGTTTTAATTCAAATTTCAATAAGACTTTCATAATCAAATAAATTTTGTTGGTGACATTTCATTTTGAATTAATAATAATATATGCAGAAAGAAGAATCGAACTTGAATTAGTTGTATTTCGTTTTTGAATAAAAGTTAACGTGTTACGAACCCGTCATGCATTTATAACGCTGAAAAAATTAAAAAGATTGTATTACAACAAATTAACAAAAGCATAGTACAGTACATGTACTACAATACAGAACTAGTTACAATTACAATTTTAAATACGGTAGTTGGATAGTAAATACATACTATGAAAATTCGAGCTTACTCCCTGTACCTTTCAGCATGAAACATTCTCAAGAGTTAACTAAATATTTAAGTTAGATTGCTCAATTTACTACCTACTTAAGGGGACCTTGCTTAATAGCTGCTTTATTGTATACCTGCGATGTATCCCGTAAAGCAATAACACAAGTGGTGAAATGGTGGAGGTTCAATCCTATGTCTGTTAATTGCTGCATGACCTCTGACCAGCGATTACCCTTATTATTACCATATTTTCTGGCATATAAGGTGTGCTTTTCTTCCCACAAAAAGTCTTGGAAAATCACCTTGCACCTTATGTGCTCCAGGTCAGGGTCAAGGGTGAGCTTTGGGTTATACTTTAGCAGTTGTTTACATTATGATTCCAAGCAGTTGTAACATTACATTGCAACTACGTACTTAGAAACATCATCTTCAATGTCTTATATGCTCATGCACCTCATATGTCATAAAATACGGTAATAAATACAACAGAAGAACTAAATCAATAAGGATCATACAGCTCTTGGGAATGGGACATAATCTAGTTTGGTCTGAGGAAAGGGAGGGCAGTTCCAATTCCTTGGATCAAGACTCCTTCAGCATCAAGGCAACCCCTGGCTTGAAAGAGGTGATCGCTCCTAGACACTCATTAAGAATGTTCAGCACACTATCTACCCTCCATCATTTTAAGAGTTAACCTGTAAACTAATTCTCTTTCTAATAAACCCACATTAGAAATCTAAAGTTTTATAGCAACAAAAATCAAATGAAGATATTAATGCTAGAAAATAAAGCTTAGAGGGCAAAATTCTGCACACACACACACACACACAAAAATTATTACTAAATAAACAAAAGGTATTTTTTTTATAAGTAGTTAAAAAAAATTAAAAACTAAATATTACAATACAGTGACAAAGACTATAAGCATACCCTATTTACAAAGATACTACTCTACACAGAGTAATTCTGAGACTAGTAAAGCACCATGCAACACAAACACACATCTAACCAGAGGCACTGTATCTCTTGCTTCATGTGGTAGACACATTCCAGGCTCATGCCAGCTGTTGTAACCTCAGCCAGGTCATCAACACTCATTTCTTTATTACAGAAATCTTAATTTTATTTAGTGAACTGCTCTGATATGATCAAATAATCTAATCGATATTGGACACAGAATTTCTAGTAGAAATGAAGCATCACAAAAAAGTATATTGACATCTAATGAACCAGCAAGAGGCAAGAGATTACTGTGCCTGTATCATACTTAAAACAAGCTTGCATAAAGCTGCCACATGCAACAAGGAGGTGCTGGCTGAGAAATGTGCTCACATGATTATGCATTAAGAAATAATAATGCGGTCCAATTAATATATCAAAATATATATGACAGACCATAGAAACTTTCCTCCTCAGGTAGCAGAGTGCTTGGTCTCAATCATGTTAGGAAGCACCACCATAGTTCTTCTCTCTGGTTACTTTCATTCACCAACATCCCATGTCAGTTCTTTGAACCACTTATTTACATACCCCATAGTGGACTTTCACTTTTTTTTAATTTCCACATTGCCATTTCACTGACTTATTTCCTATTATCTTTTTAATTTGTACCCACATTTTCTTCAGTTCCTTTCCTCCTTGGTCATCCATATATGCTGTAACCATGTCCACTCATTTTTATATAATATTTTTAAGTGCAAGTCACTGATGATTGCTTCACAGATGCCATAGCTACCCCAACACAAACTACAGAAGTTTCTCTTTGAAAGAATGGTGGGTGTTTTACTCAGAGAAAATTCCTGCTGGCTAAGTCATATGACAAACCACTCAGTGGAGAATGGGTCATGGCTTCCACTGGTCCACCCCACAAAATATACATCCTCTCATCAGATGGTTTATTACACATAAGCCTTTATATATCCAAATATCAGTGAAATGCCCAAGAATATACTGCATAATGCTAACCCTTCATAAAGGATAATTCCTAAGAGAATATGGTATCACATACATATGCATTTATTCCCTGTAATGTACAACTTGGAGTGAATAATTAAAACTAATCCTTAACAATATTGCTTTCCAAAATCAAGAATGAATGAATAATTCTCCACTTATATTTCATTACTTAAGAGAACCCATAAAATCAAAATCACAAATGTGAACTTCACTAAGTATTCTCAATTACTAAAGTAACTAAGAATACTTAATTCAAGAGATTATAGAATTACATAATCTATTTTCAGTCACATACAATAATTTAAAATTAAACTACCTTATAAAAATACTATAATAATACATTTATTAAGCTCATAACATTTTCTATTTTTACAAAATACCATTTAAAAAAATCTTTTAATTTTCTTCACTTTTCACTGTGTGTGTACACTATTTTTCTGCTTTGCAAAGAGATTCAGTTAAGAAATGAAGAATTAGTAACCAGGATAATCCAAGTCAAGCAGTGCGACTTATTTCCACTGAGATCCTTAGCAGGTCCTTCCCCCAGGATGTGTCCCACAACAGCCAACTAACTCAGAGGTATCTAATATTTACTGCTAGGTAACATGGGCACAAAACCAACATGCAGGCTCCGTAAACTAATGTTCAAGTACAGCTGATGAGTCTTCCAGTCCTGCAGATGAGTGAAAGCTGAAATGCACTGAAAAAATGTTTTAAATGCCAGGAAATATGACACAATACACACAACAATCCTACATATACAGTATATCTTACTGGTAAAATATGTCCCAACAGGGTTATTAGTCATTCAAAAACCAAACAACCACACAGATTTTGACAATCTCAAACAAGCAAGATCCATCATCATGCATTGCCAAACTGTGAAAAAGCATCAATATTTAAAGCTGGAATAGCAAATGTAGACACTTTAACAATGGATAGTACATATATATATACCATTGTATACTGTATATATAAATGGTGTCAAGACATGCAATCATCCTATCATATGAAAGGCTAACCAAATACATGAAAATAGTGATGGACTATAAAGCAAACTATTCAACCCATCCTCATATATGTAAGTTAGTTACTCGAACAACTAGGAACTTTAAATACACATACAAATTGACAAGTCAAAACATAACATACTTGGTTATATATGTACTTATAACTAGATCATTGGTGTTTAAGTCACCTTCTATTTTCACTACAAACATTACTTAGATTACATTAGGATGGGTTAGGGTCAAGGTTGGAGTTAGGATTAGGTTTGATTAGTTACATTATCATTAACTCATGATAAGAATTATAGGAAACAAGACCAGTGGAACAGTAGACAATAAATAAAACATTGGATTCATGGTAGGATTACAAGCATATACAGGATGTTAACTACATCTGAAAAATAAGAAAAAAAAAAAAAGAGCAAATATATTGTTTTGACACAAACACATATTTATGTATAGTGAAAAACTGGCAAAGATATTCTTACTTATGAATATCACATGTGAATGGGTTGAATTATTACAATGAGAGAAAAATTATAAGTTTTACGGAATAATGAAGTGATGAGAAAAATAGTCCTCATCAGGATGTCATCAGAGGAATCCCACAAGGCTCAATACTTGATCCGTTAACATTTACAACTGATAATAATGATATGCCTGAAGGAATAAGAGACTACAGTGAACGTACATCTGCGGGTGACTCAAAACTTCTACACAAACACCTTTATTTCTATAAAGTGGCATATCGCACACTATAAAATCCTGGTAAATGACATGTATAAACTACTCTATAGAAAGCCCTTTGTTATGCAAAGAATTTCGGGCAGCAATAAAACTAATTTAATTAATGTATTTTCTGGCATATAAGGTGTACTTTTTCCACCAAAAAAAGTCTTGGAAAATCAGCCGGCACCTTATATGCTCAAGGTCAGGGTCAAGGGTAGGCTTCGGGTCATGCTTTAGCAGTTATTTACTAACGTTATGTTACAAGTGCTTGGAAACATCGTGACAGCAAGCAGCCCACACTCAAGTGCCTCATACATTGGAAAATACAGTCCTTGACAATGAGGCACATATACTGTAGTATGTGAGAATAAGAATATTTAGTTTATACTATACTGAAGGTATTCAGTAATTCAATAAAAAATTCTAATTAACCCTTTCACTTTCCAGACATCCAAAATTATTACTGCTTCCAGTGTCCAGTTTCTAAAAAAAATTCTAATGGTAATGACACCAAAAGTATGAAATTTAATGAGAACTTACGGAATTACACAGGTGCAAAGTGAGCAGTCTGGGCCCAATTTACACACTGCAATTTTACCCACTTTTGAGTCCAATTATAAGTAAATTCCATTGCTCCCTTCAAACAAATTCTTAGCTGTTTTGCTAGTATGCCTTCTGTTCTACTGATTGAGCACAAGAAACTGTCTATTTAACTATTACACCTACCCTATAAAGTGCATAGAAGTCAGTAATTTGGCCAATTTTACACAAAGTTAAAAAATACCAATTTATAAAAAGAGTTTAAAATAAACAATGTAGACACTGCTGGCACTAAAACAACATTTCATCTATTTATTAGTCACATCCCCAGGCCTTTCCTATATTACACCTGCCTTCCATTATGAATTCATAATCACATAACAAAAGAAGATTTACTCTATTTCCTGGATAGTAAAATGTAACTAGGAATGATTGGTCATGGTTTATGGCACCCAATAACTGAATCAGAACGGGGTATAAGGAGGCTTTCCCTGGCCTCAAGAAAATTGGCAAAGATCAAATATTTCCGCTACTTTGAGCCCAATTTCAAGCTACTTCCGGTTGTTGAAACCAATAGAAATCATCTCTATTTCAGAAGTATGTCTTCCATTCTTTTAAATGATACCAAGAAACAGCCAATAAAACTATAAAAATGATCCGCAAAGTTACTATTTTAAGCTAAACACATTGGTTAGTTTTGCTTTTCCCATCATGCATTGCACTGGGCAGGATTTTTTATTTATGCTGTCACCACACAGACCCGTTCTCTCATGTCTAGGCAAAATTTACAACTCACAGTTTATCTGAGATGAGCTCATGACAGAGAACTACATAAGGAACCTTGGCCTCAGTGACGTAGTTCTATGTGATGGCCACTGAAAGGCTTGAAGATACATTAAGGATGAACCTAGGTACCTGAATTGATACAAGGAAAAATCCCTTTCCAGTAATATGAAAATTAACATAAAACATTTACTCATAACAATCACTACTCATCATAACAACAACACTCATTACTCATGATAATACCCTTCATATAAAGAACTTGACTAAAACAGTATATGTATTAGTATGTGGATATGTTGGAAGGTGATCCAATAATCTATGCAAAGTAGAAAATTCTTATGGTTATAACCCAACAAAAAGATTAAGGTAACTAGAAGAGCCTCAGCGAAGAATACAGACAATAATATAGCCTTACTTCATCACCAATGAAGAGAAAGATGGAGGGAATGTAATCAAATTATATTACCAGAAAATTACAACTACAATACTGTATTGAGAATCTTATTCAATGGTGGTAAATTTTAAAATACAATTAGGTACAACAGTGTACTGCATGTAAAATGGACAAATAAAAAATTAGATTAAAATTAGAATATACAATGTAGAATAATATCTGCACCTTTAAAAAATAATGTTACATTGTAAAGATATAAATAAAAAAAGTTCAGATACTATTAAATGGATAAAAGTGTTAAGAAATAGAATTACAAAAAAGATTGAAGACATATAAAGTCATTATTGAAAAACAGGATGAAAGAGGAGATAAGATGACCACGCGAAGTTAACAAAACAATACAATATTTTTTTTTTTTTTTGAAACCAGCAATGTAAACAAGCAATAACAACAACAACAACAACAACAACAACAAAACAAGGAAGGTACACTTAGGTGTATACAGTACTGAATGTTGGTAGAAGTTTTTAAGATTTTTTGGTATTTTACATGGTCATGAGACAGAAAAGAACTGACACACAATCCTACCAGAGTGCAAAACGCTTGACAGGCTTCCATTTCACACTCGTATAACAGGATGCTACTATCTCCCCATGACAAAATATAATTCCATGCATCACATTTCAACAGCAAATGTGCATGTCCATGAAACAGTTAGATTATACATATTACAGAATATGCATTATAAAGCAAATCATTATTACTGTATAATGTTAAAATGCAGCTCCTCCAAATTATATCATAGTGTATTGTACTTTTTGTTTCTACACTGTGGCATTACTGTCAAGTGTGAAGGTGCCTGTACACTGTATTTTATGCAATGCTTGAACTATGGGTGATAGTCAGAGCACGAGTAGCACAGCGGAAAGTCTCTTTTTCATGCAATATTGGAAACAACAACTATCTACAACTGAGGATAATATCTGTCTGTCTCTGTCTTTGACAACGGTTCCCAAGTGGGACCCACAAATAACTCCGAGATCCTTTTCTTTATAAAACTCAAAATTTTATCACACAATCTATATACGTACTTTATATAGTCTGTTTTTTTCTCCCATTTATATTATATGATATTATGCAATACCATATTCCATTATCCATTTATCACTTCGTATGTTCAATTTATTAAGGCATCTTCTTAATATTTACAGTATTATCATTTTTATTATTTATCTTATCTTGCACAAGATTTTTTACTTTTTTTTTTTTTTAACAAGTCGGCCGTCTCCCACCGAGGCAGGGTGACCCAAAAAGAAAGAAAATACCAAAAAGAAAATACTTTCATCATCATTCAACACTTTCACCTCACTCACACATAATTACTGTTTTTGCAGAGGTGCTCAGAACACAACAGTTTAGAAGCACATGCATATAAAGATACACAACATATCCCTCCAAACTGCTAATATCCTGAAACCCCTCCTTTAGAGTGCAGGCATTGTACTTCCCATTTCCAGGACTCAAGTCCGGCTATATAAAAATAACCGGTTTCCCTGAATCCCTTCACTAAATATTACCCTGCTCACACTCCACAAAAAAAAAAAAAAAAAATAAAGTTTTCTATTCCTTCTGATATGTAATTTATACAAATTAAAAGCATTATATGGTAAGTACAGATCCTTGTGGCACCTCCATTGTAACAGTCTGCCTTTCATTCCTCCTATGTTTTCAAGCTTCCAAATTAATCTCTCATGTTCTTTAAATGATGCATAGTGAGGAGACTAGATCAGAAGAAATGTCATGTCTAGGATCAACATTTTGTGAATATAATGCAAAGAATAATGAATGAAGAAATTAGGTAGGATGATATGCAAAGTACAATTCATAGTTTAAAGGGGCTGTGCAGAGGATTTTCTGATGCAGAAATAATGGAGCAAGATAAATTGTTAAAGAGGGAGAATAAATTTGGGCTGGATGGAGAAATGCAGGAGGTACCTGAGGAAAGACTGGAAGATGGGTATGAAGAAGATACTGTTAGGAGATAAATATCATGGGTTTTCTCAGTGCATTTTTTACAACAACAGGTTTTATTTACAAACGTAAAATTACTGTACTACATAGCACACACATTATTGCCTAAGTGCAAACAAGCTCCAATGAAAATAAGAACAACTTAAATTACGTATGCCCAAGCAGCTCCTGGGCTGTTGCAACTTTCCATCCAACATCAGGCAGCTGTCCAGGCATGTCTTGTGTCAGAAAGTGTCTTGAATGTTTTTAATTACCAAGCTCTCCCTGATTATTGCACATTAACCATGGCACCCAATTTGATTACTAGTGATACTGAAAGTTGGACAACAAATAAAGAATTTGTAAAAATGATGCAGAAAATACAGCTGTGATGTTTAACTTCAACATGGAAGAAAAATATGAAATGGAACCGAATATTTGTATATTTTGAATGAACAGAAAAAAAAAAATTGTGGTGAAAACCTAACATATAATACTGACAAGTTGTGGTTTAAGATACATGAGCAAAGACATAAAACATTTTCTGGAAATAGTTTGGTAGTGGGACTTTGTTCACTTCAAGCACCAGCAACAAAACTTTTCCATGATAAAATATCTCAAGTGTCTGCTCATGTGTCTTGAGCCACAATGAATTCTGTGTAAACTTCTAGTAACAAGGATTTGATAAATGGATTAGTACAACTGCAGCTCAATAAGACTGAAAAATGCAGGAAACCATGAAAATTCTCTAGACAGTGATTCTATAAATGGATTACTACTCCATAATGTCTGCGGCTCAATAAGATAGGACTAGTCACTTACACTACTTAAGCTAACTCACCTACCAAAAGGGGAAAAAAAAATTCAGGGGTTCGCTTTTTAAGATATGGGACTTTTTACCTATATACAGGTTACACAGTTTACAAAGCATGCTATTATACTGCACATAGATTGTTAGGAACATAACTACCATACTAAGGGTGAGCTTACTGTAGTGAAAAATAGGGTCTTGAATGTTCAGCATGCACCTGTAAGTCTGCTAGGAGCAGAAGCAAATGGTCTTTGGCATTTGAAGTGCTGTTGGAATGTGAGCATGGTGAGATCTGTGAAGGGATTCAGCAAAATTAGTAAGACAGACTTGAGTTTCGGAAGTTGCAGTTTATAAGCTGTGGAGAGAAGATGCACTTTGGTGGGTCATCAAAGATAGCTAAGGAGAAAATGGTGTGGAATATGTTTTCTCTTATTTTTTTTTTTTTTTGTCATCAATCACCCTGCTTTTGTTGAAAATGATTGTAGTGCACTAAGAATAAGTGACTAAATTCACAGCTGTACAGTACACTTAATACATTGAGTACACAAGGTACTAAATGCAAATTATTGGGTTAAAATGATGAATGTTATTGAAGCTCAAATATTTGAGCATCATACAAAGAAAGGGATCGGGAGACTTAATTATAAAATTCACCAGATCATATAACTGAAGGTGTGAGAAATGCACATGCTACACTGGCTAATTTTAAAATAACTCCCAGATATATGGGTGGAGAGGGAGGCTGATACAGCAGTTTTTACAATGGACATTAGGCCAAAATTGGAATATGTAGCTGCTGTGTGATCTCTACCCCAAGAAAAACATGTGGATCAGTTGGAAAAGTTCCAAAAAGCTACAAAATGGATCCAAGAACAAAAACTTTGAGTTATGATGAAAGGCACCCATACTGGCTGATAGGAAGAGATATGATAGCAACATATAAGGTTATAGCAAGACACAAAAGAACAGATCAACTTTTTTTAAGTACCTTCAATAGGCATAAAAACTGAGAAAAAACATAGAGCCAAAGAGATACCTGAGAATTTTTTCTTTAAAGTGTAGAAGAATAAAATCAATATAAAGAAGATACAGCAACTGCTGCAACTATTGGAGATTTAGAAAATAATATGATTTACACATTAATGGAGATTGACATCTGCTCCTAAAGCAACAAATAGGCAAGCAGATAATTACTTGTCATAAAAAAGAGAGAATGTGTGGAAAATCTGGTATTCTAAGAAAATAGAGTGGATGGTTAGCAGCATGCAACAACAACAACAACAAAAAGCAAGTGCGAACCCCAAGCCAAGTGTAGCATCATAAAAGAGTATGCATTAGACTGACAATTACATTACAATTACTGATGACTGTGTCTTCAAAGGTAAACAAGAACACCAAGTATACTTTTGATACTACTGTATACATACTTATATGGTACAGGGCGGCCATCACTAATCCGGCAATCAGTAATCCGGTTGCAACAGTAATCCGGCACTAATTTCGGCTAGCATAATTTCAAATTCTCAGGGTAGCCACACCAACCTGCTGCTACTGTTTCGTGGCACTACTTGCTGCATAAGTCATTCCAGTTTCTTTTTCTCCATTTATTATTATAACCTGCTTACTTTTAGCCCTAGCCATGGTTCCAATGAATAAAAGAAATGCTCCTCATTGTGGAAAGTACATACACAGTACATTGTCCATAAAAGATAAGGTGGCTTTGAAGCCACTGTAAGCTCAGCTCACTCAGGTAAGCTGTTATCAGTAAATTTGGGTCTGTGTGGTAAGTGTGCACTATATAAAAAATATACTGTAGCACGCAGTGCATGAGAAAAAACCGTGACTGTGTTTTTGGTGTAAAACAGTGAATTTGTGTTTTTTGTATGGTTTTTATGGTTGTATTCTCATTTTTTGGTCCCATTTGATAGAATGGAAGATATACTTCAGAAATAGAGAAGATTTTGATTGGTTTCACAATGAAAAGCACCTTGAAATTCAGCTCAAAGTAGCAGAAATGTTCGATTTTTGCCGATGTTCAAGAGTAAACAAATTATGTCACCATCCAATACGTGTCCAACTGGCCGGTGTAATACGCAGTCACAAATGGGTTGACATTATTTATAGAATTATTACAATAATGCAGTAGTCTGCATAACACTAAATCTTCTATGTTTTGTGTGAATAAAAATTAAAGATGGAAAGCAAGTGTAACATAAGAGGGGCCTGGAGACGGGACTAATCAACAGAGAAAATGTTATTTTTAGTGCCAGGAATGTCTGCATTGTTTATTCTGGACCCTATTTTGAAACTGGCATCTCTTGAAATTTGTGTGAAATTGGTCAAATTAAAAATTTCTGACCATTTTATTGGGTAGCTGAAATAGGTAAATGGGTGGTTTCTTGTACTCAATCAACAGAATAGAAGGAATACAGTGGACCCCCGCATAACGATTACCTCCGAATGCGACCAATTATGTAAGTGTATTTATGTAAGTGCGTTTGTACGTGTATGTTTGGGGGTCTGAAATGGACTAATCTACTTCACAATATTCCTTATGGGAATAAATTCGGTCAGTACTGGCACCTGAACATACTTCTGGAGTGAAAAAATATCGTTAACCGGGGGTCCACTGTACTAGCAATATAGCTATGAGTTTGGTATTATTATAATCAAAAGGAAGGACTAAACCTACCAGGGTCATACAGCACTGCTATGAGTTTGGTAGACTGGAACAATATAATGTGTCAAAAATAGGGCATAAAGTGGGTGAAATTACCAATGCGTAAATATCGCTGCTGGGTTAATTGTATTCTAACATAACCACTCTGTAATCCGGCAAAATCACTAATCCAGCACCCTACAGGTCCCCATGATGCTGGATAAGTGATGGTCAACCTGTACTATAATAATACATGTATCTGGCTGAGTATAAAATAAAAACGTATACTGCTAGTTTACGTACAGTACATGTCTGCTTTTTATTTTTATACAAATGCCTTAACCCTTTCAGGGTCCTCAGGCCCTCTCCCAGACTTGTTCTCAGGGTTGCCCAAATTTAAAAAAAAAAAAAAAAAAAAAAAAAAAAAAAAAAAAAAAAAAAAAAAAAAAAAAAAAAAAAAAAAAAAAAAAAAAATTATGAAAAGATAGAGAATCTTTTCCCAAGCATAATGACACCAAAAGTATGAATTTTGATGGAAAACTTACGGAATTATGCTCTTGTGAAGTTAGCGGTCTCGACGATGTTTACGCATCGGCGATTTTTCCCACTTTGAGCCCTCTTTTCGGCCAATTCCAGTGTGCTAGTCGACAAAAATCATAACTATTTCGCTAGAACTCCATTTTTTCTATCAAATAAGTACAAGAAACCACCCATTTACGATTTCAACTATCCAATACAGTGGTCAGAATTTAGCAATTTTGCCAATTTCACACAAATTTCAAAAGATGCCAATTTCCAAATAGGGTCCAGAATAAACAAGAAAGACATTACTGGCACTAAAATAACATTTCCTCTGTTCATTAGTCACATCCCCATGCCCCTCTTACATTCTTTTGCTTTCCACTTTGAATTTTTATTCTCACAAAAAATAGAAGATTTACCGTTATGCAGACTACTGCATTAGTGTAGAAATGGTATAAATAATATCAGCGCACTTGTGAAAGAATATTAGACTCACCAGTTGATGTATATTGGATGCTTAGCATGATTTGTTTACTTTTAAACTTTGGTAAAAATTGAACATTTCTGCTACTTTGAGCTCAATTTCAAGGTACTTTTCATTGTAAAACCAGTCAAAATCATCTCAATTTCTGTAATATGTCTTCCATTCTATAAAATGAGACCAGGTAAACTAGAATACAACAGTAAATACCATACGAAAATACAGTGCAAAGTCGCTGTTTTAATCCAAAAACACGGTCAAAGTTTTTTTTTCTCATTATGCACTGTGTGCTGCAGGATTTTTTTTATACTGTGCACACTGACCACATAGACCCATTCTTTCATATGTAGGCCTACCAGCTTTCTCTCACTAGATTTGAGGGCGCTAGAATTTAGGCGTACTAGTACGTCAAAAACCCTGATGCGTAAACCGTACTAGTACGTCCGAAACCCTGAAAGGGTTAATGACAATCCTACTTTCAATTTGTGTGTGTTTTTATTGCCACTTCTGAAATGCCTTCAGGAGGCATTTAATTTCTCGAGTCAATTTAAAAATACATAATGGTAACTACAATGACACTGAATACCTCATACAAAACCTGCCTTATTAATTCAGTTGCCATATTTTCAAATTATTTCTCATTACTTACTGTTAAACTGAAAAATATGAGTCCTTACTGTCAGACTTAATAAATAAAACTGCCTCACCTGGTGTTATAAAACAAGACTTAATAAATAAAACTGCCTCACCTGGTGTTATAAAACAGTGTTCAGTACCTTGGTAACCGACTACCAATTAGGATAAACACCAGTACTGAATTATTTACACATATGTACTGTACAACAAGACGATTTTAAACTGCTACCTTATGCAATGCTCAACTGGTCCTACAAATGGTGATCCTTAAACTTGGAAAGTAATAAACTGATTCACAAAACTACTATTTAGACATGCAAATCAAGAACAAAACACCTGTTTAATGGGAAAAGAAAAACATCAAAACTGAGGAGGACAAGAAGGGAAGAATTCAGCTTCTATACTTACTGTTTATCCTAGGAAATGTAGGTATTACGAACACCAACAGTCACCCTTAACTCCTCCTTCACTCCCTCCCATATACAACAGAACCAACACAACCAGTATGACCATCTTTCTGAAAATATATTGAAGATATTAGGTTAAAAGTCTGCATTCAAAAGGATTTTTTTTTTGCAATTTGTAATTATTCAGTCTTAATAGAAAATTTATTAACACTCAGTATATGCAATAATTGCAAACATGCGACACAAGATGCAAAATAACTCCCCCTGTGGCTAGTCTGCATACAGTATATAATAACTATTGCACTGTATACTAGAAAAAATAGCACAAGAATGTATAATCCTGTGATATCAACAATGGGCCATTCTTCTTTTTTAGACTGACTTATAATAGATCATGACATTATGGTACAGTACTGCATAGATCTTTTTTAATATTACTACTAATAAAACTTATAAATATTCAGTTGCCACATGAAACCAACTCCAATGCATTTTCTCAATTAATATTAATGTCTTGTATTTATTTTTAACTAATTAGCAATATGCATACAAAGCAAATGAATATCCACAAAGACTGAAAAAATGAAGTAGAATACCAACTTATAAGTCTAACTTCATAAATACTAGAAATTAATTAATGAAATAATAAAAACCATGGAATGTGATGGCAAGAAAAGTGAACATAAACACACAGGATAAGGCAGATAAATCAAGAGGATGCTTCCAGTCCAGATGATGGTTATGTTCAAAGCAAATTTTCATCTCATAAATGGAGACATAAGAATCAAACACATCCCAGTAGTTAAAAATACAGTCTTTCTAAAAGTAGAAGTCAGAAGAAACATTGGTGATATCCTAAACATTAGTCAGATTTGCCACTCAAAATGCCTCAATTTGTACTGGACTGATGAAGCCACTGTGTGGCGAAACTCTTTCTCAATAAAGATTCCCATATGTTGCTTAAGTGTATCAATCTTCAACTTGTCAGTTTTCAAAACCATTCATCACAACTGTCAGACACTGCATCATCATGGGATCTTGATACAAGATCCCATGATGATGCCATGGTGATGCTTTGCCTCACCTGACTACAGTATACAAGCCACGTCTACGGCCCTATGCTGTACATTCTACAAGATTGATGGACTGAACACATTGACTCCAAGCTGAGGGACTGATTACCTCAAACTCCTCCTCTCCTTACACCTTTCTACTCTGTATTGGACTGATGAAGCCACTGTGTGGCAAAATGTTTCCTCAATAAAGATCCCATATGTTGCTTAAGTGTATCAATCCTCAATTTGTCGGTTTTCAAAACCATTCCTCACATCACCCATGTTTAGTTTGGTAAAAATCAGTAAATACCAATAAATTAGTGGCAACTGCTATTTAAACATTACCATAATATGCACTTCTTCTCAACAATAGGGACTAACCTTCCCAGCAAAATTTCAAATCCAACTTACTACTCAGGTTAGCAATTACCTCAGTGGCAGTTATCAAGGCTAAATTTACTCTTTAACTTGTGGATATAAATATTTTACTCACTTTCAGCACAATTTGAAAAAAAAGAAAATAGTAATTTACATCAGGAAAATTCTGAAGGAAATGGTCTCATATCTGCAACAGAAACTGCTCCCAACACAAGCAAGAGGCACAGCAGATGTAAAATACCTCCAATGAGAAGTAGGGATGCAATGAGTACACTAGATCATAACTCAAGAATTTTCAACATGTTTCCTTCATGCATAGAGAGATTTACCAAGACTCCCAGCTGTCTCCAAAGATAACTTGGTAAGTTCCTCAAGTTAGTTCCTGATTTGCCAGGCAGTGGTGCCTACACTGGACTGTGTGGCAGCTAGTACTAACAACTTGGCTGATCAGGCCACCAATCACAAGGTCTAATCTGGGCCCAGGCTGCAAGGGAGGTTACTACTGAAATTGCCTTCAGGTAATCTCATGGAATTTTGTTCAGTTGTAATTTTTAATAAAAACACAGTACAAGGCACTACACTCAAGCACTCAACCATGTGTATGTTAATTACAGAAACCAAAGCACAGTACAAAATAAAAAGGAGAAAAACGAGAAATTACAATAAAAATACAGAGAATATGGGAAAAACATGAACACTGTTAAAGCTAATAGAAAGCAAGAATGAATGTAGGTTAACATATCCTCATAAAACTAACTTCACTGGTCTCCTGACTCCCTCCTGCAGCTGTCACCATGTCTAAGTGTTCACTGCACCAAATTAAGAAACAACAACAACCCTCAGGCCATTGTGATCCTTAAGGGGCGTGGGAGTGAGTTAAAGGGGTGAGAGTGAATTAAAGAGGCTTGGGAGTTCAAGGGGTTTATTGAAAGGGCATGTGTGTGAATTAAAGGATTGTGGGAGTGGATTAAAGGCACACGGGAGTTAAAGGGACATTAGTGAGCTAAAGGGGCATGGTGGTGATTTAAAGGGCCCTATAATTCACTCCCACACCCCAATAACTCACTCCAACACCCAAATTACTCACTCACACACCCCAATAACTCACTCCCACACCTCTGTAATTCACTCCCACACCCCTATTATTCACTCCCATACCCTATAATTCACTCACACACTCCGATAATTCACTCCCACACCCATATAACTCACACCTCTATAACTCACTCCCACATTTTATAACTCTCACACCCCAATAACTTTCTCCCACACTCCTCCCACAGCACTACAACACCCACACACTTCCCACCTACACTTCGGCGTCTAACCCTCACCCCTGGCCTTAACAAATTATTCAAATATCCTCTTAGGTACTGCAAGAGCAGCGGCCATTACAGAATAATAGTGACGTCTGTCGCCTCTGACAAAACAACTATTGAGTGAATGATGCCCAAATGCCTCGGCATGATAGTGGCTGTCTTTGTACCAATCATATTATATGTAAACACACATTGTAACCTTAGCAAAGAAATAAAATTTTATTTTACTATTTTTATTTTATTATTATTATTATTATTATTATTATTATTATTATTATTATTTAAAAGTGTTTCCTTTTTGTTGAGAGAGAGGGGGGGAAGGGGATTAACTCTACCCTAGTCAGAAACAGCCAACTGGTAGTGAAAACAAACATAATCACGGTCAGTATTAAATGGCATCAGCCAGGACTGTGCTGATGCAAATTCCTTTGCTATGGTAAGATGATCAGTGCACTTGTATATGACGTGGTCAGTACACGTGTATGTGACGTGTGCCGTGCATGTGACATGGGCGGTGCAGGTGTATGTGACGTGGTCAGTACACGTATATGTGACGTGGTCAGTACACGTATATGTGACGTGGTCAGTACACGTATATGTGACGTGGTCAGTGCAGGTGTATGTGATGTGATCAATAAACGTGTGATGTGATCAATGAATGTATATGTGATGTGACCAATGAATGTGCATGTGACGTGATCAATGAATGTATGTGACGATCAATGAACATGTGACGTGATCATTGCACTATGTGACGTGATAAGTAGACGTAACTTGATCAGTGCATGTATGTGATATGATCAATGCACGTGAAACATGATCAATGCACGTGTAGTGATCAGTACACGTGTAGCGTGATCAGTGCACGTTTGACGTGTTCAATGTACATCTGACGTGCTCAATACACTTGTAATGTGATCACTATATGTATAAACGTGATCAGTGCACGTTCATGTAACGTGATTAGCGCACGTAGCGTGATCGGTACAGGTGAACGTAATGTCATCATTTCTTATATATGTAAAGTGATCAGTGCACGTATGGAACGTGATCAATTAATGTATATGTAATCAGTGCACGTAACGTGATCAGAGCACGTATGTAACGTGATAAGAGCATGTACATAACGTGATCAGAGCAGGAAACGTCATTAGAGCATGTAACGTGATCAATGATCAATGAATGTAACGTGATCAGTGCACGTATAGGGCGCCAGGTCACCATCCGGAAAAGACCCGGGCCGGGACACGTACCGGTGAATCATTCAAGTGCTCGTACATGTAACGTGATCAATACACGTGTGATCAGTGCACGTGTAATATCAGTGTACGTATATGGCGTGATCTGTGCATGTGCAACGTAATTAGTGCACGTGTATAACTTGATCAGTGCACGTATATAACGTGATAAATACACGTATTTAACGTGATTAGAGCACGTGTGACATTACTGCACGTGTATAACTTGATCAGTGCACGTGTAATGTGATCGATACACGTTTGTGACGTGATAAGTGCACGAATGTGATGTGTCATTGCACATGTGGGATCACGTATGTGATGATCATTGTATGGAGTATGTGACGATCAATGCACGTTTATGTGACGTGATTAGTGAATGTGACGTTATCAATACACTATGCGACGCGATCAGTGCACGTTTATGTGGCGTGATCAGTGAACGTACATGTAATCAGTGCACGTATGTAACATGATCAGAGTACGTAACATGATCAATGTGCATTATGTAACGTGATTAATGCACGTGCGTGTAACGTGATCAGTGCACGTGTATGTAACGTGATCACGTGTGTAACATGAACAGATTACGCATGTAACTAAGTACGCACATATAACGTGATCAGCGCACGTATGAGACATGATCAGTGAACGTATGTAATGTGATCAGTGCACGTGTATGTAGCCGTGGCACCAGGTGTTAGGATATATGCTCAACGTTCCACCCGTGCCATGGATTGATCCTGGACCCCTCGGTGTGTGAGTGTAGGACGCCACCAACCAAGCCACGAGCACCCATAAGGCGGCCATGTTTCTTACTGGGTTTATTGTACACTTTCTTCTTTATCTCTCACTCCAGTATGTTACTATGGCAGTGTGTAGGCTCGGGCCCAGTACCTATAGTATCAACCACGTACCTCTCCTCGACTCCGCTTAGGACTCTGAGGTGTTCCCAGTACTCCGAGGTGTCCCCAGTACTCCGAGGTGTCCCCAGTACTCCGAGGTGTTCCCAGTACTCTGAGGTGCTCCCAGTACTCCGAGGTGTTCCCAGTACTCTGAGGTGTTCCCAGTACCCTGAGGTGTTCCCAGTACTCTGAGGTGTTCCCAGTACTGAGGTGTCCCCAGTACTCCGAGGTGTCCCCAGTACTCCGAGGTGTCCCCAGTACTCTGAGGTGTTCCCAGTATTGAGGTGTTCCCAGTACTCTGAGGTATTCCCAGTACTCCGAGGTGTCCCCAGTACTCCGAGGTGTTCCCAGTACTCCGAGGTGTCCCCAGTACTCCGAGGTGTTCCCAGTACTCTGAGGTGTTCCCAGTACTCCGAGATGTTCCCAGTATTCTGAGGTGTTCCCAGTACTCTGAGGTGTCCCCAGTGCTCCGAGGTGTTCCCAGTACTCTGAGGTGTTCCCAGTACTCTGAGGGGTTCCCAGTACTCTGAGGGGTTCCCAGTACTCCGAGGTGTTCCCAGTACTCCGAGGGGTTCCCAGTATTCTGAGGGGTTCCCAGTACTCCGAGGTGTTCCCAGTACTGAGGTGTTCCCAGTACTCTGAGGTGTTCCCAGTACTCCGAGGTGTTCCAAGTACTCTGAGGTGTTCCCAGTATTGAGGTGTTCCCAGTACCCTGAGGTATTCCCAGTACTCCGAGGTGTCCCCAGTACTCCAAGGTGTTCCCAGTACTCCGAGGTGTCCCCAGTACTCCGAGGTGTTCCCAGTACTCTGAGGTGTTCCCAGTACTCCGAGATGTTCCCAGTATTCTGAGGTGTTCCCAGTACTCTGAGGTGTTCCCAGTACTCTGAGGTGTTCCCAGTACTCTGAGGGGTTCCCAGTACTCTGAGGGGTTCCCAGTACTCCGAGGTGTTCCCAGTACTCCGAGGGGTTCCCAGTACTCTGAGGGGTTCCCAGTATTCTGAGGGGTTCCCAGTACTCCGAGGTGTTCCCAGTACTGAGGTGTTCCCAGTACTCTGAGGTGTTCCCAGTACTCCGAGGTGTTCCAAGTACTCTGAGGTGTTCCCAGTATTTTGAGGTGTTCCCAGTACTCTGAGGTGCTCCCAGTACCCTGAGGTGCTCCCAGTACTCTGAGGTGTCCCCAGTACTCCGAGGTGTTCCCAGTATTCTGAGGTGTTCCCAGTACTCCGAGATGTTCCCAGTATTCTGAGGTGTTCCCAGTACTCTGAGGTGTTCCCAGTACTCTGAGGTGTCCCCAGTGCTCCGAGGTGTTCCCAGTACTATGAGGTGTTCCCAGTACTCTGAGGTGTTCCCAGTACTCTGAGGTGTTCCCAGTACTCTGAGGTGTTCCCAGTACTCTGAGGGGGTTCCCAGTATTGAGGTGTTCCCAGTACTCTGAGGTGCTCCCAGTACTCTGAGGTGTTCCCAGTACTCCGAGGTGTTCCCAGTACTCCGAGGTGTTTCCCAGTACTCCGAGGGGTTCCCAGTACTCTGAGGGGTTCCCAGTACTCCGAGGTGTTCCCAGTACTCTGAGGGGTTCCCAGTATTCTGAGGTGTTCCCAGTACTCCGAGGTGTTCCCAGTACTGAGGTGTTCCCAGTACTGAGGTGTTCCCAGTACTGAGGTGTTCCCAGTACTCCGAGGTGTTCCCAGTACTCTGAGGGGTTCCCAGTATTCTGAGGTATTCCCAGTACTCCGAGGTGTTCCCAGTACTGAGGTGTTCCCAGTACTGAGGTGTTCCCAGTACTCTGAGGGGTTCCCAGTATTCTGAGGTGTTCCCTGTACTCCGAGGTGTTCCCAGTACTGAGGTGTTCCCAGTACTGAGGTGTTCCCAGTACTGAGGTGTTCCCAGTACTCTGAGGTCTTCCCAGTACTCTGAGGTGTTCCCAGTACTCCGAGGTGTTCCCAGTATTCTGAGGTGTTCCCAGTACTCCGAGGTGTTCCCAGTACTGAGGTGTTCCCAGTACTCCGAGGTGTTCCCAGTACTGAGGTGTTCCCAGTACTCCGAGGTGTTCCCAGTACTCCGAGGTGTTCCCAGTACTCCGAGGGGTTCCCAGTACTCCGAGGGGTTCCCAGTACTCCGAGGTGTTCCCAGTACTGAGGTGTTCCCAGTACTCCGAGGTGTTCCCAGTACTGAGGAGTTCCCAGTACTGAGGTGTTCCCAGTACTCTGAGGTGCTCCCAGTACTCCGAGGTGTTCCCAGTACTCTGAGGGGTTCCCAGTACTCCGAGGTGTTCCCAGTACTGAGGTGTTCCCAGTACTCCGAGGTGTTCCCAGTACTCTAAATACTTTATTGGCTGCATGCGGGCCGTAAATCTTTCTTGTTTGTTCCACCTCTGATATATCTCGCTTGCCCTGAACGGAGCTTCCAACACTCATGAATACGTGATCAGTGCACGTAAATACAACGTTATCAAAGCACGTGAGTTTAATGTGATCAAATCATTTGAGTGTAACGTGATAAGTGCATGTGAATGCAACGTATCAGTGCACGTGAATGTACAATGATCAATGAGCGTATATGTAACGTGATCAATGCTTGTGAGTGTAACACGATCAATGCACGTGAATGTAACGTGATCAAAGCACGTGAATGTAACGTGATCAATGCACGTATATCAAATGTGATAGGCGCACGAGTAACATCTGTACACATGTAACAGTGCACTTAACATCAGTACATGTGTAATTGTGTAACATCTGTGCACGTGGGTAACACGATCAATGTACATGGCCCTGGTCAAGGACTGAGCCGCGGGGGCGGTGACCCCCGGAAATCCCTCCGGGTAGTGGGTAACAATCAGCGAGCGTGTGTACCATAATCTGTGCACGTGTAACATCAGTGCACATGTCACATAAATGCACACACAACTTCAATACACATAACAGCGCACGTATAACATGATCAGTGCACGTGTGTAACACGTGCATGTGGGTTACAATCAGTGCACGTGTAACATGATCAGTTAACATGTTTAACATGAGCACGTGGGTTACAATCAGTGCACGTGTAACAGTGCATATGTAACAGCACGTGTAACAGTGCATATGTAACAGCACGTGTAACGTCAGTACATGTACTCACCTATATGTGGTTGCAGGGGTCGAGTCATAGCTGTCATATGATCATTGCACGTGACATGATCAGTGCACGTGTACAACAACACACAGTATTCAAGTACAGTGCACGTAGTAATTAGGTAAGACACCTGGTGCTGTGTGGTCACACTACAACTGTCCTCGTCTGGGAAGACAGTGACACCTGGTGCTATGTGGTGGTCACACTACAATTGTTCTCGTATGGGAGGATTGACACCTGGTGCTGTGTGGTGGTCACACTACAACTGTCCTCGTCTCGGAGGACAGTGACACCTGGTGCTGTGTGGTCACACTACAACCGTACTTGTCTGGGAGAACAGTAACACCTGGTGTTGTGTGGTCACACCAACTGTCCTCGTGTGGGAGGACAGTGACGCCTAGTGCTGTGTGGTCACACTACAACTGTCCTCGTCTGAGAGGACAGTGACACCTGGTGCTGTGTGGTCACACAACAAATGTCCTCGTCTGAGAGGATAGTGACACCTGGTGCTCTGTGGTCACACTACAACTGTCCTCGTGTGGGAAGACAGTGACATCTGGTGCTGTGTGGTCACACTACAACTGTCCTTGTCTGGGAGGACAGTAACAACTGGTGTTGTGTGGTGGTCACACTTCAATTATCCTCGTGTGGGAGGACAGTGACACCTAGTGGTGTGGTCACACTACAACTGTCCTCGTGTGGGAGGACAGTGATACCTGGTGCTGAGTGATGGTCACACTACAACTGTTCTCGTAGGACAGTGACACCTGGTGCTGTGGTCACACTACAACCGTCCTCGTGTGAGAGGACAGTGATACCTGGTGCTGTGTGATGGTCACACTACAACTGTCCTCGTGTGGGAGGACAGTGACACTTGGTACTGTGTGGTCACACTACAACTGTCCTTATCTGGGTGGACAGTGACACACCTGATGCTGTGTGGTGATCATACTTCAACTCTGGAAGGACAGTGCTTCAGTCTCCACCAGGCTCGTCTTCACTGTTTCAGATGCTGGGTGGGTGATGAGAGGGGTGTCCCGTGTCCCATGAACCTAGCCCGTGCATCTCGACTCATACAAGGAGATGAGCGAGGATATTAGTTTCCTGGACTAATGAGCTACATAGAACTACTGCTACATTGAACAAACAATTATATCACCAATGTTTTACAGGGTAATCCTAAGATATTAAGATAAAATACTACTCCAGTAGCTGTACCTTAAAACCTCCAAGAAGAGCCGCTGTTTAATTCCCTCAAACTGGTTTCCCATGAGTTACAGGGGCTGGAAATCTTCACCTCGACCCACTCAAGAAGTTTAGCACCTTCACATCAACACTTAAAGGCCCAAGAGCTGTAGATTAACACCTCCAAGAGAGACAGGCTGCACATCAACATCCTTAACAGATTTACAAAATGGAACTCAACCTAGTCAAACAAAATCACTCGACATCAGACGAAACTGGGCTGACTATATCCATAGAGTTTTTCCGGTTACATGCTTAGCTAACGAGAAACTGGTTTTTTTTTTTTTTTTGTGGTTTTGGTACAGTAACTATTTTTCCCTACTGCCCGGTATCAGACCAGGACTCCTTGGTGAGGAAATATTACAGGATTAAGAACTACTGAACATACACGACAGTAAAGGCCATGTGTACACTGAATGTGAGTAAAAATATTTACCTATCATCTTCACGAGACAAGGAAAGGATCATCAATACTACCAGTGCAAAAAATTTTCACACTCGCCTGACAGGACGGTAGGACTGTACTTCTCTGGATGGTCGCTGTAACTAGGTTGGTTATGTCCATAGAGTTTTCCCCTGCTACATACCATGGTGAAATGCGAGACGATTATTTTTGGAGGATGTTAGTATCACTGGCATATCAGATACCAGGAGACTGATCTTTAGGAGACTCAGTGCGGTTGTTCTCCTGTGCAACATGTTCTCCAATATCACATTTTAAAAAAATTATATTTCAGCGCTTGATTAAGTTCAATTTTTCTAAAACTGATGCTGAGTATCTGATAAAAAATTTCTACCTTCCTAACGGCTAAAGAAAACTGATACACAAACACCTTCATACTCCACAATGGTAAGTATGATACCCCCCTTCCCCTCCAATTTTGTTTAATGCCAGTGCTAAATGTTGGATACTGATATCAAGACATTAGCAAATTGGCACACTGAAACAAATGTTCAATAAAATTGGCAAATTCACATTTATACAACCCAAAACTAAGCCAATTATAAGAAGTATTCTCCTTTTACCACAAAGAGACAAATGATTTCCACTTATTAAATCAATGTTGATATTTTGAAGCCATTCACAAGAGGTATGATCAAGAGACTGCACTGAAAAATAAGTACCTAGGTTCTTAAGTAAAGCTGGTAAACTGACACCTACACAGTTCAATACCAATATGAACTTTGTTAGGTAAAAGGACAAATGTACATCTAATACCACAATAAAATGTCATTACTGCACATGTGACCTTTTACCTAACATGTTGTCGGTAACTCTACCAACATTATCACAAAATGAACATTCCTTTAATGAATATACAGTACAAAAGTTTTAAATGCCTGAAACCAATCAGAAGTGACAGTTTCAATGCATGGGAACCTTTAAGCTACAATATTTGCAAATTTGTTAAACTGATATATTGGCACCAACAGCACCCAATAACAACCTGAATTTTCCTCTAAGTAACTTACACCAGCAGTGAAAGCTTCAAGCCTATCAGAAGAGATGTTCTCTAGATATCACACAATGTTTGGAAGAAAAAAAAAACCTGACAACCACTACAGGTATGTATCCCTTTTCTGAGTATACCTAATAAAATATGAAAATACATGGGACTTTTAATTACAAGTCAATTGGGTAAGTAAACCACAATAGCCAATGAAGACTCAAAGCCCATCTTCACATCTGACATTCTTGTAGGTGGTATTCCTAACCAGATGGAGCACTTCCTAGTTTTATCACATTCATGAAGAAGCATTAAACCCATAGGGGGACCACACAGCACCTGGAGCACTTCTGGTGTCCCTGGTTTATCTATGTGTGAACCTTCAATGCAGTACCTATTTGTAACAGCTAATAAATGCCTTATCAGACTTTTCTCCACTTCTATATGTCCCTCCCTTGCCTTTGCACATTGAGATTAAGTTGACCATATTCAGGAAATCTATAAATATTTTAGACAGTACTGTAATATAATTCTGAACAATGGTTCTGAGGGCACATGGATGTTTTATGCATGTAACATTTAAAAATTATTCAGACCTAACCTAGGATAACCCAACAGTCAGAGCAATTATTTCCATTGAAAAGAAAGAAAAATGTAAAAATCTGACAATAAGAAAACACTGCAGCTAACATGTTTCTGGCAATGCCTACATAAACTGAGGTAGAAGGTAAATATTTTATGAATTTTTCTCAGTTACCTGCATCCTTCTCTCTATGTTAGTAAACTGCTAAATTTTCACCTATACAGCCTAAGCACAAAAGGTATTATCCTTCACACAAGATGCATCAGCCATTAATGACCAAAACCATTCAGAGGGCCATACTGAAGTTATTTCACAGAAAAATACCATAGAAAATATACAGATACAATATTGTGACTACCTAATAACCTGTACACAGAAGACAAACTTATGACAACCTCTCCCACTACTACTACTTTCTCCTCTGGTGCCACTACTGGCCCTGGCCCTGCCACCCCTCTTGTTTATATACACTTGCTCTCTTCCTTTCGTGCTTGTGTGTGGCTAGTTAATGGTCCAAGTCAGCCCAAAACTTTGTAAGTAAGTTTGTCTCCTATGTGTGGGTTGTGTAAAATACCAGACTACCATTTTAAAAAAGAAAACTGGCAAACTGGTACCTCCATACTCAAATAACAATACCAGCCTTTTCATAAGTAGGACACACCAGTGTTGAAAGTTTAGAGGATCAAAAGGGGCTTTTTCAAGCTATCACACAGGAACCAAAATCAGGAATAATGTTCAATACAAAATTAAGGAACCAAAATCAGGAATAATGTTCAATACAAAATTAATCAGAAGACACATGCATAAGCTGATAGCTGCACAAACCTTCCCCTAGTTGGACCACCAGCAGTGAAAATTTGAAGCCTATTGGTTGAGGTGTTCTCAAATTATACATATAAATCTTGGAGAAACAAAAAACATTCAGGTATCCACATAACGGTGTCCCTTTGAGGATGCCTAATTAACTTAATGCTCAAAAAAAGGAGCTGCAACAGAAATCGTCAGACATACAAGAAACAAGTTTGATATGCCGTGGGTTCAACTCAACCTGTGTAGAAATGCCATACGAACAAATTTTTTAAAAACATAGAATACTGCCAGAATATTCCAGAAGTTCTTAGCTGTCAACTGCTTCAAAAATAATTAAAAAAAAAAACAAAAAAAAAAAAAATGAATTCGATATAAATTTATGTGTATCAGTGTAAAACATATCTAATGTACCTGTTTTTCCAGATTCCAGTCAGCATTTATATGCACTCACACCATATTTCTATCCTTCAATAACTATATTAATCCATAAGTATAACTGACACTACAATTTTGTATCACTCTCTTTAGATTAATCATGCTCTTTTAATATATAATTTAGAGTTTTGTTACTTAAAATAATCATTATATTTTAGGTAGTAATCTTCAGTTTAATTATATTAGACTTACAATTCAGATAATCTAGCTTTAGATTCTCGCTCTAGTCTGCCTGAAATGCTCTGCATAACATCACCTAATTTTGTAACCATTAACTGAAGTTTACCTGGAGAGAGTTCCGGGGGTCAACGCCCCCGCGGCCCGGTCTGTGACCAGGCCTCCATTTAGAAAATAAAATTTGTATCTGAGGTACTGTACAGTATAATGGTAAAATTTTGTTACATTTAGATTATATTTGATCCCCATGAATTACTTAGGTCAATTTACTGTATTTTCATATCCACACAATTACAATGCCCTATTGTGCAGTATTTCCATAACTATGCCAATTATGGAAATATTATAGTTAAAGCCTATTAAAATAACAATGAGAATGTTTTTTATGAATCCTTTACTTTTTTTAAGACAAAATAAAAAAGCAAAATAACAAAAACGACACTACCAAATTTCTGCCACTAATACAATCGGCATTAGCCAATACCCAAAATTAAGCTGATTCCTACTGTATGTCATCAAAATTAGCTAATAACAACTGATACGTAAAGTAAAAGGACACAAGTGCAACTAATGTGACATTTATTGTGGCAATGTTTCGCTCTCCAGGAGCTTTATCAAGGCTTGATAAAGCTCCTGGAGAGCGAAACGTTGCCACAATAAATGTCACATTAGTTGCACTTGTGTCCTTTTACTTTACATATTGTCGGTAATTCTACCAACTTTATTACAACAACTGATACCAATACTTAGCCACACCTCTATTATTAACTTTGAGACTGCATTTGACTAGGTGAAAACATGTGTTAAATTTTATCATTTGTTACTCCAGTTGCTTAAGAACATTCATTAAAACCTGGTTTTAGTCACTTTTATTGCTTATTTTGCATAAAATTTGTGCTACATTCATGAATAAGTTTATCAGTTTCATTTATTTCTTCTAGAAGTCATTTACAGTATATACTAGACAGTTTAAGCTCAGTGGAAGAGTGATCAATTTACTATCTAAAGGGCTTGAGTTCTGCTCCCAGGCAAGAAAAGAATGGGCAAGTCTTCTTACTCTAGCTTGTTCATGTTCACTTAGCAGTAAATTCTGTATTCCATGCATTTGCAGTATACAAATTTGAGAATTTGACAATGTTTTCTTATGTGAAATTACTAAAATTTGCATTTTTTTTACCTTGTTTATTTTCTTTTGGATTTTATAAAAATATACATTAGCCTATTGCTGAAATTTAGCTGGATTTCTAAATCTCTCATCTTCTGAGGAGCACGTTTTATGAATGTCAGTAATAAAATTATAGCAATATTTAAAGATATATGACCTCTGAAACGAAATGAGCCCTAATCTGAAAAAAGTGTTCAGTGACATGACATTCCTATGCTTTGTGGTTTCCAAAATAGACTTTCACAGGACACTATCAGCTGTTTTATTAAATTCTAAACAAATGCAATATGGCCCTTCATTTCTGGGACAAGCATAAGAGCTTAGCAACTATGATAGAATTTTGCTAATTAAAAGCAGGTTTTTGCTCTCCAAATATTTTTTTTAATTATTTTTTTAACAATGCTCATCAGTGACATAGGCCTATATTTAAAAGGTCTTCCTTGTAACCTTTTTAAACTTGGTATATACACAGGCATTTATCTTTCAATGTCTGTACTCATCAAGTTGTGGTTGCAGGGGTCGAGTCATAGCTCCTGGCCCCAATCTGTATATGTGTGCACGTGCACTCACACTGTTAAGTGTTTCCTGTAATTTACTATAAGGATTAAAGCATTCTCAATGTTACTATACATGTGAAATGTAGCTAAAATGACCTACATGTGAAATGTAGCTAAAATGACCCACATGTAGTCAACAGCTGAACCTAACAAGCTAAATAGCCTGTTGAACATCATTGCAAAGTTTATCAATTTACCTTCTTATGAAATCCCCAAAAATATTTATCCTGTAGTGAATAATTTAGTTCTGCACATTCTTTCAAAACCAATGGTGATATTTAAATCTCTGGTCATACTGTTTGCTTTTTCATGACATTATACAGCAATAGTTTCATTACTGCTACAGAGCTTTGGTTACCTCAATTGAGTCCATTCTAAATGACTTTCTGGAAATCAAATTCACTTCCATCTCAAGAAACTAAATATGAATCTCTAAGAGTGTAAATACTCAAGAACTATATATCTGGTATTGTATCTCGAATATCATTTCCCAAGCAGCATTTTTTTTCTTTTTCCTACATTCTCTGTATTTCGTTATCACACTAACATTGCGTTTTACAAGTTTGTGAGATAGCTCACCTCCAGCACATGTTACAAGTTTGTTCTTTTAAAAGATTTTTTTTAGCACCATCCAGTACATTCCAATTCACTTTCTGATATATCTTATATTATATTTTCCCTCTTTAAACTGATGTTAAATAAAATTGTCTTAACTAAATACTGAATGACCTAAACAGAATGATCTGCTCCTCAGGCAGTGAGGCATGTTTCACCGGCATCCAAAACAGTATAACACATACATGTACTTTATATGTACAGTTTCACTACATACCTTACAAGTTTCACAACATAACCTAGTTTCAGTACACAACTTGGCTACATTATAACTTAGTACTGATACACAAAATTACACTTCATAATTGATCATTTATTTCTAAACACAACTTCACCTCTGCAACATAACTTACAACTTTACTACTAAGCTCACTTTAACAACAAAATTCACCTTCTCAAAACAATTTAGTTTCATATCATAGTTTGACAACTTAAGTTTGTTTCACTATACAACAATCTCACTACGTAACTTTAAAGTGACATAGCATCACTTACACCTTCACTGCATTACTCTTACCTTTACTAGTAAGTATATATTGTATATATTATATATATATTATATACATATATATATACATATATAATTATATACATATACATATATAATTTATATATATATATATATATATATATATATATATATATATATATATATATATATATATATATATATATATATATATATATATATATATATATATATATATGGATAATATATATATGGATAATGAGAACCTTCAAAACTAGGGAGGCCAAGCCCATGATGACACTCTTCAGGTCACTTGTTCTATCTAGGCTGGAATATTGCTGCACACTAACAGCCCCTTTCAAGGCAGGTGAAATTGCTGACCTAGAAAATGTACAGAGAACCTTCACAGCGCGCATAACGGAGATAAAACACCTCAATTACTGGGAGCGCTTGAGGTTCCTGAACCTGTATTCCCTGGAACGCAGGCGGGAGAGATACATGATTATATACACCTGGAAAATCCTAGAGGGACTAGTACCGAACTTGCACACGAAAATCACTCACTACGAAAGCAAAAGACTTGGCAGACGATGCAACATCCCCTCAATGAAAAGCAGGGGTGTCACTAGCACGTTAAGAGACCATACAATAAGTGTCAGGGGCCCGAGACTGTTCAACTGCCTCTCAGCATACATAAGGGGGATTACCAACAGACCCCTGGCAGTCTTCAAGCTGGCACTGGACAAGCACCTAAAGTCAGTTCCTGATCAGCCGGGCTGTGGCTCGTACGTTGGTTTGCGTGCAGCCAGCAGTAACAGCCTGGTTGATCAGGCTCTGATCCACCAGGAGGCCTGGTCACAGACTGGGCCGCGGGGGCGTTGACCCCCGGAACTCTCTCCAGGTAAACTCCAGGTATATATATATATATATATATATATATATATATATTATATATATATATATATATATATATATATATATATATATATAATATATATATATATATATATATATATATATATATATATATATATATATATATATATATATATATATATATATATATATATAGCAATATATATAACATACATAAACAATATATATATATATATATATATATATATATATATATATATATATATATATATATATATATATTATATATATATATATATATATATATATATATATATATATATAATAGATAGTATGATGGTTAATTATTCTATTATTCTTTTAAGAAGGAAAATACTGATACAGAAATATGGGTAAATAAAATTTTATTTGAATTTAAAAAAATACAAAGGGCATATACAGTAGTAATTATGAGTGACTTATCTTCTTAATTATTTACTTAAAAGAAGTCAATAAATTACATTAAAAGAGAATCGTGTTTCGAACTGATTAAATATATATAATTATTATACGAATAAAAGTTACATATATGATGACTTAACCTACGATAACCCCTAATATTCCTAGATATTATTTTGGTATTATTGGGAGTTATTATCTGTGGTGTAATACACGGGTAAGTCTTTGGCAAAGTAGAAATAACTGTGAAGTATTTATGTGTAAGTTGGTGCTGAGTAGAGAACATTGTAGCCAGAGAAACAACAGCTGAGCAGAAACCAGCCAAATCCCTACAAATACGTCAATTTCCAAGAGTTTTGGCCCAATTCGGCGCCGAACAGCCATAATTTGGCTCCGGCACAAAAGAGCCGAGGCTGCAGTGTCAAAACGGCAAGTGCAGGTGTCAGGGAGCGGGGTAAAAAAAAGGCAAGAATTGTGGGAGAATAAAATGTTGGTGAGGCAATCACGCTAGCTGCATCTTCTCTCTTGTTTGTTGTTCTCTGTAAAAGCTGCCTTAACGACCACACACACTTCTACACATTTTGTCGCTCAAACACCCACATTTATCCACAAACGAGTGAGCCAACTTACGGTGCGTGTCTTGTAGCATGAACTTGATTCAAATATCACGTCGAATAAATTCGATAAAGGCACTAAAAGATAATTTCAACATATTTCTCCCCACCAACCTGTTCCAAAAACGGGGATGGCGGGAGGTTAATGCGCATGCGCCACCACCCACCAGTGCTGTCACTCGCACTGCAATAATCAACCTTGACTAACTTATTCTGTTATAATATTTACCTGATTATAAACATTTTAACCAATCCGTGAATTATTTATTGTACCTCTCGTGCATAATGGTGGGTAGTGGGGGCACTTTTGGGGAGATGGGGAGCAAAATGGGAGGAATTGTGGGGAGGGGTAGGTTGGTATGAGGTGAGTCGCCGGGAGGAAAGGAGTGACAGGTGGGGAAAAATTCTCCCGCTGATAGAGACAACTTTGTGTGGTGGATTGAAATTCTTGGTCCAGAGACCGCAGACTCTATCCACCCTCACCATGACACCACTTCACCATCCCTCTCTCCTCACGCCCTCTCACGCCCACGCATGAACCCCCCTCACTCACGCCCAACTCCAAAAACAAATTCAATTAGCAGGGGAATAAAAAAAATAGGCGAGATGAGATGTGAAGGAGCGTTCTCAGGGAGGGCAAAATTACGTGCGTTTGTTCACGCCTCTGAAACACGGCGGTGGTGGTGGTGGTAGTTGTGGTGGTGGCGGTGGTGGTGGTGGCGGCGGTGGTGGTGGTAGTTGCGGTGGTGGTGGTTGTGGTGGTGGCGGTGGTGGCGGCGGTGGTGGTGGTAGTTGTGGTGGTTGTGGCGGTGGTGGTGGGTGTTGTGGTGGTGGTTGTTGTGGTGGCGGTGGTGGTGGTTGTTGTGATGGTTGTGGTGGCGGTGGTAGTAGTTGTGGTGGTAGTTGTGGTGGTGGTTGTGGTGGCGGTGGTGGAGGTTGTTGTGGTGGTTGTGGTGGCGGTAGTAGTGGGGTAGTTGTGGTGGTGGGTGTGGTGGCGGTAGTTGTGGCTGTGGTGGCGGTGGTGGTAGTCGTGGTGGTTATGGTGGTGGTTGTGGTGGTGGTGGCGGTGGTCGTGGAGGCGGTGGCCGTGGTGGCGGTAGTGGTGGTGGTTGTTGTGATGGCGGTGGTCGTGGTAGTTGTGGTGGTACTTGTGGTGGTGGTGGTGGTGGCGGCGGTGGTCGCGGTGGTGGTGGTAGTGTGGTGGTGGTTGTGGTGGTGGTAACAGTGGTGGTAGTAGTGGTAGTGGTGGTGGAGTGGTGATGGTGGTAGTAGTGGTGATGTAGTGGTGATGGTGGTAGTCGTGGTGGTGGAGTGGTGATGGTGGTAGTAGTGGTGGTGGAGTGGTGATGGTGGTAGTAGTGGTGATGGTGGTAGTAGTGGTGATGGTGGTAGTAGTGGTGATGGTGGTAGTAGTGGTGGTAGTGGTGATGGTGGTGGTAGTGTTGGTAGTGGTGATGGTGGTAGTAGTGATGGTGGTAGTAGTGGTGGTAGTGGTGATGGTGGTGGTAGTGTTGGTAGTGGTGATGGTGGTAGTAGTGATGGTGGTAGTAGTGGTGGTAGTGGTGATGGTGGTGGTAGTGTTGGTAGTGGTGATGGTGGTAGTAGTGGTGGTAGTGATGGTGGTGGTAGTGGTGATGGTGGTGGTAGTGGTGATGGTGGTAGTAGTGGTGGTAGTAGTGATGGTGGTAGTGGTGATGGTGGTAGTAGTTTTGGTAGTAGTGATGGTGGTAGTAGTGGTGGTGGTAGTAGTAGTGGTGATGGTGGCAGTAGTGGTGGTAGTGGTGATGGTGGTAGTAGTGGTGGTAGTAGTGTTGGTAGTAGTGATGGTGGTAGTGGTGATGGTTGTAGTAATGGTGGTAGTAGTGATGGTGGTAGTAGTGGTGATGGTGGTAGTTAGTGGTGATGGTGGTAGTAGTGGTGGTGGAGTGGTGATGGTGGTAGTAGTGGTGATGGTGGTAGTAGTGGTGATGGTGGTAGTAGTGGTGGTAGTGGTGATGGTGGTGGTAGTGTGGTAGTGGTGATGGTGGTAGTAGTGATGGTGGTAGTAGTGGTGGTAGTGGTGATGGTGGTGGTAGTGTTGGTAGTGGTGATGGTGGTAGTAGTGGTGGTAGTGATGGTGGTGGTAGTGGTGATGGTAGTGGTAGTGGTGATGGTGGTAGTAGTGGTGGTAGTAGTGATGGTGGTAGTGGTGATGGTGGTAGTAGTTTTGGTAGTAGTGATGGTGGTAGTAGTGGTGGTAGTAGTAGTAGTAGTGGTGGTAGTAGTAGTAGTAGTAGTGGTGATGGTGGCAGTAGTGGTGGTAGTGGTGATGGTGGTAGTAGTGGTGGTAGTAGTGTTGGTAGTAGTGATGGTGGTTGTGGTGATGGTTGTAGTAATGGTGGTAGTAGTGATGGTGGTAGTAGTGATGGTGATGAAGGTGGTGATATCTCACATGTTCACTATCACCAAGCACTCACCATGATATACATGCAGTGTATAAGGCTGAAACTCAGCATCAGTGAGTGACTGGCTTTCACAACAGTGACTCACTGTTGATGAGTCTCGCCTCTCACTCACTGAGTAAGTCCATAAGGAAAATTATGTACTCCAACATGGACTTGATGCTGGCAAAGTCCTCCTCCCCAAAGAAGCTAAATAATAATATTAATAATAATATTTAGGGTAAAAGTTTACCACAAGAGGACTACTGCGGCAACAACAAGAACACTCATTGTTCATATTACAAAGACAATACTAGTCTTTATTTGTTCTCTAACGTACGTGCTGAGAGATACGTACCTCTCTTGTATACACATCGACAGATACGCATCTCAGTGTATATACATTGAGATATAAGTGCTTCACTGTATATACATCGAGAGATACATATCTTATTGTCTATGCATCGTGCTAAAAATATTTAACAAGACAGGACTCTCAGTAATGGGTTCAAATTAGAAAAAATTAGATTTAGGAAGGATACAGAAAAGCAGTGGTGTGGTAATAGTGATGTGGATGAGTGGAAGAAACTCCAGAATACCGTCATTGTACTTAATAACATTGTGTGGCTTTCAAAATTGGTTAGACAAGTACGTGAGTGGGTGTGACTTGGACCTACCTAGCACGGGCCAGGAGGCCTAATACAGTGTTCCTTTCTCTTATTCTTAGGTTTTCATATATATATATATATATATATATATATAAATATATATATATATATATATATATATATATATATATATACACTGAGGAATGGGTATATCTCAATGTATATATATACACTGAAGAATGAGTATCTCGCAGGGCAGAGAATGGCCATTATTTATTTTTTTTTTTTTTTGGAGGGAAGGGGGTATTAAAACTAAATCGCAATGTATTCCAGAGAATTGTCTGGGGAAAATCAAGGTTGACTGGTATTAATATGGTGTTGAGTATGCACTCGCACGTTTCCTCCCCAGCGCGAAATTCTCATATCGTTTCCCGTAGATTTTTGCCCCTTCTTTGTATGGTTCCCATAGAGGTCATTGTTTCTTGATTTATATTAAGATGAGGTAAGGGTTGGTCACTCTGCACACAGTCTTACACAATAACACACACATGATTAGGAAATGGTATGGTGATACCGACAAGGTGTGGAAAAAGACATTTATGTACAGTTCAGGACTTTTATTAAAGGAAACGTTTCGCCACGAGTGACTTCTTCAGTCCTAATACAGAGATAACTAAGACAATGCGTATATATAGTGGCTGGAGTCAGGTGAAGTGTAGCGTGGGTAGAGGTGGTGGTAGTAGTAGTAGTAGTAGTAGTAGTAGTAGTAGCAGTAGTAGTAGTAGTAGTAGTAGTAGTAGTAGTAGTAGTAGTAGTAGTAGTAGTAGTAGTAGTAGTAGTAGTAGTAGTAGTAGTAGTAGTAGTGGAACTAAGGAGGTGAGACGGATGGCTACAGAGGGACCTGTTGACATCATGTAACAGCAGTTTCCAGAATGGGTAATATCCTGTTGATTAGCAATTTTGAGATACTGTAACTACCGGACTTTTGCTTTATAGTGTTACTGACAGCAGTTATGGCAGCTTCTATGCATTTTCTCCGTCTTAAGTCGTCTTCATTAATCACTAGTTTAGCCTTACTGAATTTCGTGAGGTGTTCATCATCTTTCCTTATGTGACATTTTATTGTGGCAACGTTTCGCTCTCCAGGAGCTTTATCAAGCCGTTACCGTAAAATGTCACATTAGTTGCACTTGTGTCCTTTTACTTTACATCTTCCCTTATGTTGAACACACGCGTTTTTATGGTCATCATTTCTGCAAGCATTTTTGTGTTCGGTGATCCTAATGTCCAGAGATCTGGCTGTTTCCCCCACATATACTTTGTCCCACCCCCCACATGGTAAAGTGTAAATTCCTGCACGTGCGCCAGAATCATGCTTGGGTTTTTGTATCGGGTTCCTAATAGTAGTTGATGAACTGGTAGATATTTTAGCCAGTTTTCTGTCAAACTTTTTTGAAACGTTAGTGGCAGGCAACATTGCTGACCGGTAAAACGTAACTTGGAGGCTTTTCTTCAACTTGATTGGTGTTGGTCTTGTTGAGGATACGTGTCGCACGTTTCCTGCAGTCATGTATGAAGTGTACGGGAAAGTGTAGTGAACTAAAAGAACTGGTGCAGTACTTGCCAATTTATATATGGAGGACCTAGAATCCAGACGGATCCTCAGTAACATCCCTAGTTCAGTTACATGGATGTGGTACGTTGATGATATTTTGGTCATTGTACCCAAAAATCTAGACGTACGTGGCATCCTCAACACCATCAACACTCTGGAACCTACTATCAAATTTACGCTAGAGGAAGAGAAAGACAACCAATTACCTTTTCTCGATGTTCTCCTACTCACTGGTGAAAACAGACTTTCTTTTAAAGTCTACCGGAAACCTAACTACAAGAACGATCTTCTACATTTCTTCTCTCACCATGACACCAGAACTAAAAGAGAGGTAGTTATTGGCCTCTTTCTGAGAACCTACATAATTTCCAGTCCGCAGTTCCTAGAAGAAGAATGCACATACATCACCAGTTCTTTTAGTTCACTACACTTTCCCCTACACTTCATACATGACTGCAGGAAACGTGCGACACGTATCCTCAACAAGACCAACACCAAGCAAGTTGAAGAAAAGCCTCCAAGTTACGTTTTAGCGGTCAGCAATGTTGCCTGCCAACAATGTTTGACAGAAAACTGGCTAAGATATCTACCAGCTCGTCAATTACTATTACGTTGATAAGACATTTGCAGCATCATTGTTATTGTGTGTTAAGCTAAAATGAAATAATCCAAGACCCGGTTAACCCGGTCTTAACTACTTCGGGGTTCCTTACGTCAACATAAATCCTTTAAAAAATGTGTAGATTTTAGCACAATTTGCAAGAAATGTTACATAGATCTGTTAATATCTTTCTAAGGTCCTCCGCGATATATAAATTATTTACCAGGGTTCCTTTACGCCGGACTCAGGCTAAGCTGAGTGCTACTCTCTCCACTAACCTCAGCCATATATTGCTTTATAAAGTACTCTTGGAATACCTTTGGGAAGTCATAGGAATCTTCATCGCTAGTTAAAACATCCCGTAGTTCGGTTGGTAGCGCACTCAGCTCACACACTGAGTGCCCGTGGTTCTATCCCCGGTACGGGTGGAAACATTGGGTCTGTATCCTTACACCTGCTGTCCCTGTTCACCTAGCAGCAAGTAGGTACCTGGGTGTTAGCCGACTGATGTGGGTGGCATCCTGGGGGGTGGTAGTATACCTCAGATAGGGCTGAGGAAGGATAACAGCTCTTAGACGAAAAGATAAACAATAAAGATTTTATTTATTTGCAAGGTTACAATGTGTATTTACAATCTTGACTAATTAAGTACAAAGAAAGTCACTATCATCCCGGGGCATTTCAGGACTGTAAAATAGATCTGTGTAAAAAAATATAGCTAACTCGTCACTTTGGCTTAAATTAAAATCTTCCAAGATTATATTTTAGGGAATTTGATCTGTGCTCCAGTTCCCCGAATTAAGCCTGAATGCCTTCCACATAACCCCCCCAGGCGCTGTATAATCCTCAGGGTTTAGCGCTTCCCCTTGATTATAATAATAATAATAATCCAAGATTATATATTTCTGCCTTGAAGTTCATTTTTTTTAGCTTTCGACCCAAAAAAATTTTCTTAAGACACTTTAAAAGTTCAGGTGTCGGAGTGTCACACCTAAGGAGACGGGAACTACCTATTTTTTCACCATAGAAATCCCCTTAAACAGATTTCCAGGTGATCATTTTGACGGATTAAATCAGTATTTTGTCCTCACAGACGTAGGCTGCTCCGTGAAATACGTGACACTTATTCTGACATTCTTTCTAATTTTAACATGTGAAGGCCTGGTCATAGACCGGGCCTCGGGGGGGCGCTGACCCCCGGAACTCCCTCCAGGTATACTCCAAGTATACCTGGACGGAGTTCCGGGGGTTCCAGAGTCAAAATTACACTCTGGGTTGTATATATGTCAATATTAATTTATAAAACCATTTTTTATGCAATGTTATCCATGTTACAGTGTTTGAATCCGTGTTGCAGTGTTGGGATCTTTGTTACAGTGTTGGAATCTATGTTACAGTATTGGAATCTATGTTACAGCTGTGGAATCTGTTACAGTGCTTGAATACATGTTACAGTGTTGGAATCTACGTCAAAGTATTGGAATCAAATGGGAAGAACGTAAATGTTGTGACAAGTTTTATCGTGGCTGCGTTTTCAGAAGCCTCTGTAGAAGTGTCTCATAACATCGTACAAATGTACAGCATACCTAATTGTTAAATAAAACTTCTGTGTAACACCTGGGTATCTTGGTAGAAAGTGTTCAGTCCCTCGGTCTTGATAGAAGGTGCTCAGTCCCCCAGTCTTGAGTAAGAGTTATTCACCCACCTACACAGTGGCAAGAGTGACGCCCCACCTACACAGTGGCAAGGGTGACGTCCCACCTACACAGTGGCAAGAGTGACGGCCCACCTACACAGTGGCAAGAGTGACACCCCCACCTACACAGTGGCAAGGGTGACGTCCCACCTACACAGTAGCAAGAGTGACGCCCCACCTACACAGTGGCAAGAGTGACGCCCCACCTACACAGTGGCAAGAGTGACGCCCCACCTACACAGTGGCAAGAGTGACTCCCCACCTACACAGTGGCAAGAGTGAAGCCCCACCTACACAGTGGCAAGAGTGACTCCCCACCTACACAGTGGCAAGAGTGAAGCCTCACCTACACAGTGGCAAGAGTGATTTCCCACCTACACAGTGGCAAGAGTGAAGCCCCACCTACACAGTGGCAAGAGTGACGCTCCACCTACACAGTGGCAAGAGTGACGCTCCACCTACACAGTGGCAAGAGTGACCCCCACCTACACAGTGGCAAGAGTGACGCCCCACCTACACAGTGGCAAGAGTGACGCCCCACCTACACAATGGCAAGAGTGACGCCCCACCTACACAGTGGCAAGAGTGACGCCCCACCTACACAGTAGCAAGAGTGACGCCCCACCTACACAGTGGCAAGAGTGACGCCCCCACCTACACAGTGGCAAGAGTGACGCCCCACCTACACAGTGGCAAAAGTGGCCGCCACCTACACAGTGGTAAGAGTGACCCCCACCTACACAGTGGCAAGAGTGACGCCCCACCCACACAGTGGCAAGAGTGACGCCCCACCTACACAATGGCAAGAGTGACGCCCCACCTACACAGTGGCAAGAGTGACGCCCCACCTACACAGTGGCAAGAGTGACGCCCCACCTACACAGTGGCAAGAGTGACGCCCCACCTACACAGTGGCAAGAGTGACGCCCCACCTACACAGTGGCAAAAGTGGCCCCCACCTACACAGTGGTAAGAGTGACCCCCACCTACACAGTGGCAAGAGTGACCCCCACCTACACAGTGGCAAGAGTGACGCCCCACCTACACAGTGGCAAGAGTGACGCCCCACCTACACAGTGGCAAGAGTGACGCCCCCACCTACACAGTGGCAAGAGCGACGCCCCACCTTCACAGTGGCAAGAGTGACGCCCCACCTACACAGTGGCAAGAGTGACGCCCCACCTACACAGTGGCAAGAGTGACGCCCCCACTTACACAGTGGCAAGAGTGACGCCCCCACTTACACAGTGGCAAGAGTGACGCCCCCACTTAATCACATATTTCACAGCACAAATAATCTAAGTGTGACACACCACACCCGAGGTATTGTAACCTAGGCACGCAGGGAGGTACGTGACCACCGTATTAATGCTATAAGAATCATCTCCACTAGCCACTAGCCTCTCTCTTCAACGTTCAACGACAGTTCCCTCGTTAATACGCGTCCCCAATCAATACACGTAAATGCTAACAAGTAATATAGTACAAAATAACGAAAGTAACACAAAAATATTTTTGGTGCTGTTGTTCCCGTGGATTTTGCTTACAAAAAAAATCAGGAGTGTGAAAGTCTAGGGATCCGACAACCCAGTTTTCACATTTCCTTCACTGCTGCTTTCATTCCTATTGAAGTGCTGCTTTCACTGTTTAGGCTTAGGATGAATGCTGGCTGGGTGAAGTTGTGCTTCTCGTTGCTTGAAACGGAAGGAAGTGAAACGGAAGGAAGTGAAACGAAAGGGAAACGAAAGGAAGTGAAACGAAAGTGAAACGGAAGGAAGAGAAACGAAAGGGAAACGAAAGGAAGTGAAACGAAAGAAAGTGAAACAAAAGAAAGTGAAACGAAAGGAAGTGAAACGAAAGGAAGTGAAACGAAAGGAAGTGAAACGAAAGGAAGTGAAACGAAAGGAAGTGAATCGAAAGGAAGTGAAACGAAAGAAAGTGAAACGAAAGAAAGTGAAACGAAAGAAAGTGAAACGAAACGAAATAAAACGAAAGAAAGTGAAACGAAACGAAGTGAAACGAAACGAAGTGAAACGAAAGAAAGTGAAACGAAAGAAAGTGAAACGAAACGAAGTGAAACGAAAGGAAGTGAAACGAAAGAAAATGAACGAAACGAAGTGAAACAAAAGAAAGTGAAACGAAACGAAGTGAAAGGAAACGAAGTGAAACGAAATGAAGTGAAACGAAACGAAGTGAAAGGATGGCAGTTTTAAATGACGTAATGCAGCCAAAAATTTCTAACCACGGGGGCGTTAACCCCCGGAACACCCTCCAGGCATACTCCAGGTATACTCCAGGCATACTCCAGGCATACTCCAGGCATACTCCAGGTATACTCCAGGTATACTCCAGGCATACTCCAGGCATACTCCAGGTATACTCCAGGTATACTCCAGGCATACTCCAGGTATACTCCAGGTATACTCCAGGTATACTCCAGGTATACTCCAGGTATACTCCAGGTATACTCCAGGCATACTCCAGGCATACTCCAGGTATACTCCAGGTATACTCCAGGTATACTCCAGGCATACTCCAGGCATACTCCAGGTATACTCCAGGTATACTCCAGGTATACTCCAGGCATACTCCAGGCATACTCCAGGTATACTCCAGGTATACTCCAGGTATACTCCAGGCATACTCCAGGCATACTCCAGGTATACTCCAGGTATACTCCAGGCATACTCCAGGCATACTCCAGGTATACTCCAGGTATACTCCAGGTATACTCCAGGTATACTCCAGGCATACTCCAGGCATACTCCAGGTATACTCCAGGTATACTCCAGGTATACTCCAGGCATACTCCAGGCATACTCCAGGCATACTCCAGGTATACTCCAGGTATACTCCAGGTATACTCCAGGTATACTCCAGGCATACTCCAGGTATACTCCAGGTATACTCCAGGCATACTCCAGGTATACTCCAGGTACACTCCAGGCATACTCCAGGTATACTCCAGGTATACTCCAGGTATACTCCAGGCATACTCCAGGTATACTCCAGGTATACTCCAGGTATACTCCAGGTATACTCCAGGCATACTCCAGGTATACTCCAGGTATACTCCAGGTATACTCCAGGCATACTCCAGGCATACTCCAGGTATACTCCAGGTATACTCCAGGTATACTCCAGGTATACTCCAGGTATACTCCAGGCATACTCCAGGTATACTCCAGGCATACTCCAGGTATACTCCAGGTACACTCCAGGCATACTCCAGGTATACTCCAGGTATACTCCAGGTATACTCCAGGTATACTCCAGGTATACTCCAGGCATACTCCAGGTATACTCCAGGTATACTCCAGGTATACTCCAGGCATACTCCAGGTATACTCCAGGTATACTCAGGTATACTCAGGCATACTCCAGGTATACTCCAGGTACATTCCAGGCATACTCCAGGTATACTCCAGGTATACTCCAGGTATACTCCAGGTATACTCCAGGCATACTCCAGGTATACTCCAGGTATACTCCAGGCATACTCCAGGTATACTCCAGGTATACTCCAGGTATACTCCAGGCATACTCCAGGCATACTCCAGGTATACTCCAGGCATACTCCAGGTATACTCCAAGTATACTCCAGGTATACTCCAGGTATACTCCAGGCATACTCCAGGTATACTCCAGGTATACTCCAGGTATACTCCAGGTATACTCCAGGTATACTCCAGGCATATCCAGGCATACTCAGGTATACTCCAGTATACTCAGGTATACTCCAGGCATACTCCAGGCATACTCCAGGCATACTCCAGGTATACTCCAGGTATACTCCAGGCATACTCCAGGTATACTCCAGGTATACTCCAGGTATACTCCAGGTATACTCCAGGTATACTCCAGGTATACTCCAGGTATACTCCAGGTATACCTGCAAACGTACATTGTAAAGTGACGTAAACACATCATAAAGTGGCGTAAACAGTGTAAAGTGACATAAACACTTACAGCATAAAGTGACATGAACACTTACAGTATAAAGTGACATAAACACTTACAGCATAAAGTGACATGAACACTTACAGTATAAAGTGACATAAACACTTACATTATAAAGTGACATGAACACTTACAGTATAAAGTGACAGAAACACTTACATTATAAAGTGACATAAACACTTACAGTATAAAGTGACATAAACACTTACAGCATAAAGTGACATAAACACTTACAGTATAAAGTGACATAAACACTTACAGCATAAAGTGACATAAACACTTACAACGTTTCGCTCTCCAGGAGCGAAACGTTGCCACAATAAAATATCACATTAGTTGCACTTGTGTCCTTTTACTTTACATATTGTGGGTAATTCTACCAACTCATATATAAATACCTGGTGTGTGTGTGAAGGACCTGACAACGTTATGTTACACTGGTCTCCTGAGTGACTAATGTACGCTAGTTATTACTAGTTTTGAGGTGGTCAGTCCCTCAGTCTGGAGAAGAGTATTGTTCCATATATTGTTTCAGACTATGGAACAATACTCTTCTCCAGACTGAGGGACTGACCACCTCAAACCTTCAAAGGTGATGGACTGATTACATCGTCTTCAAGTATCTTCTGCTTCTATCAACTTTTCTGTACTCGTTGTTAGGTAAGACACATATGCAACAGTTAGGTATCTTTATTTCGAAACGTTTCGCCTACACAGTAGGCTTCTTCAGTCGAGTACAGAAAAGTTGATAGAAGCAGAAGATACTTGAAGACGATGTAATCAGTCCATCACCTTTGAAGGTTTGAGGTGGTCAGTCCCTCAGTCTGGAGAAGAGTATTGTTCCGTTGTCTTCAAGTATCTTCTGCTTCTATCAACTTTTCTGTACTCGACTGAAGAAGCCTACTGTGTAGGCGAAACGTTTCGAAATAAAGATACCTAACTGTTGCATATGTGTCTTACCTAACAACCTGTCGGTATTTTATACCATTTTAATGTTCATTTTTTCTGTACTCGACTGAAGAAGCCTACTGTGTAGGCGAAACGTTTCGAAATAAAGGTACCTAACTGTTGCATATGTGTCTTACCTAACATCTAGGTCCTTATTTTACTGTTAGGTGAACAGGGACAGCAGGTGTCTTAAGGAAACAAGTCCTAACGTTTCCACCCGTACTGGGGATCGAACCTCGTTACGTGAGTTGAGTGCGCTACCAATCAAGGTACGAAACACCTTGATGTAATCAGTCCTCGGTCTTGACATCTCTAGTGCCTCTGCTGCCTCTTTGTATTCGACTGAAGAAACCTACTGTGCAGGCGAAACGTTTCTGAATAATGTGGTTGCAGGGGTCGATTCATAGCTCCTGGTCCAGCTTCTTTGCTGTGGTGTGTGTGTGTGTGTACTCACCTAATTGTGGTTGCAGGGGTCGATTTATAGCTCCTGGTATGTGTGTGTGTGTGTGTGTGTGTGTGTGTGTCTGCAATAAATCATTACGGTCCCTACTCGTTACTGAGGTGGATGTCTGAGGTCTGGCACTGATAACGATGGTTGTACACGAATGGTACACATTACCAACAAGGTGAAGAATTAGACACATGTGCAACATCTGGGTATCTTCATTTGTAGACGTTTCGCCACCCAGTGGCTTTATCAATACAGATTCTAGGACATAATAGGAAGACAGTAGAACTATACACAGAAGACGAGGTAATCAGTCCCTCAGCCTTGGAGTTGGTGAAGACTACGGTACCTTGTACTTTGTATATAGTTCTAAAGTCTTTCAATTATGTCCTTGAATCTATATTAATATAGTCGCTGGAGGGCGAAACGTCTACAATAAAGATACCCAGATGATGCACATGTGTGTGGTTCTTCATCTTGTTGGTATTGTATACTATACAAATGCAACTAACTTAAGGTGTTGTGTGGTGGTGATGAGAGCAAGACATCAACAAAGGGTGAGAGTAAGACACATGTGCAACATCTGGGTATCTTTATTGTAGACGTTTCGCCATCCAGTGGCTTTATCAATACAAATTCTAGGACATAACTTGAAGACAGTAGAACTATGTACAGAAGATGAGGTAATCAGTCCCTCAACCTAGGAGTAGGTGCGAAGAGCACCATAGTCGTGGAGATTCTGAAGCAGAAGCAAGGATCCTGGCGCTTATATAGTAACGTCAGGTGTAGCAGACGAGGGCATATTCACTGGTGGGCGGGATTCCCCAGTGGAAGTAGGTCCTTCCCAAAGAGATGGGTTAGTTGTAGTAGTTGTCGTAGTCGTGAAGGTTATGTACATGTCCTCGGCTACGACAACTACTACTACAACTAACCCATCTCTTTGGGAAGGACCTACTTCCACTGGGGAATCCCGCCCACCAGTGAATTTGCCCTCGTCTGCTACACCTGACGTTACTATATAAGCGCCAGGATTCTTGCTTCTGCTTCAGAATCTCCACGACTATGGTGCTCTTCGCACCTACTCCTAGGTTGAGGGACTGATTACCTCATCTTCTGTACATAGTTCTTCTGTCTTCAAGTTATGTCCTAGAATTTGTATTGATAAAGCCACTGGATGGCGGAACGTCTACAATAAAGATACCCAGATGTTGCACATGTGTCTTACTCTCATCTTGTCGGTATTATATACCATTCGTACACATCAACAAAGGGTGGTGATGAGAGCAAGACATCAACAAAGGGTAGTGATGAGAGCAAGACATCAACAAAGGGTGGTGATGAGAGCAAGACATCAACAAAGGGTAGTGATGAGAGCAAGACATCAACAAAGGGTGGTGATGAGAGCAAGACATCAACAAAGGGTGGTGATGAGAGCAAGACATCAACAAAGGGTCGTGGCGGTCAGGTACCACGTGGGACCCAAAACATCCCCTAAGGGTAAAGCCCACTAGGAGGAAATGCCATCTCCACCTCCCTTAATGCCCCCTCCTCTCCTCTCCTTTCCCGTCATCTCCACCTTCAATACATCCCACTCATTTCACTCAGTGATAGTCATCTCACGAGTGCGTCACGCACGGAGAATTTGATTTGGAAGCAGACTGTTGATTTAAGAACAAAGAAAGAAGAAGCACTGCAGCAGGTCTACTGGGCCATGCTAGGCAGGCCCAAACTAGTTAGGCCTAAACTAGTTAGGTCAAAGTCACATCTATTTAAGGAGGTAGATCTTAGTAATGAATATGATATTGTGATAGTCCCACATCAGAGACTATTGAGGAAACGTCTCGACACACAGTGGCTTCATCAGTCCATACAAAGGAGAATGATGAAGAACAGGAGGGGTTTGAGGTAATCATTCCCTCAGTCTCGAGTCGATATAATCAGTCCATCAATCTTGAGAAAAATACAACATATGTGCAAAAAAGTGGCTTATATACTGTAGGCAGGTGAGGTACAACAGTCGCAGGTGGTGTCACACTTGACAAATCCAAACGTAAAGTAAAAGGACACAAGTGCAACTAATGTGACATTTATTGTGGCAACGTTTCGCTCTCCAGGAGCTTTATCAAGCCATTACAAACAATACATGGACACAGAGGGTATATAAAGGCTCAGAGTGAGGTGAATACTTTTGTCACTACCACTACTACTACTACTACTACTACTACTACCACTAGTGAACATCGAATTGGTACCTCACTAGTATTCACCTCACTCTGAGCCTTTATATACCCTCTGTGTCCATGTATTGTTTGTAATGGCTTGATAAAGCTCCTGGAGAGCGAAACGTTGCCACAATAAATGTCACATTAGTTGCACTTGTGTCCTTTTACTTTACATATTGTCGGTAATTCTACCAACTTTATTACAAATCCAAACGTGGAAGTATGTCAAAAACCTTCCCTATGAGGATAGACTAAGGGCCCTGAAACTGCACTCTCTAGAAAGACGTAGAATTAGGGGGGATATGATTAAGGTGTATAAATGGAAGACAGGAATAAATAAAGGGGATGTAAATAGTGTGCTGAAAATATCTAGCCTAGACAGGACTCGTAGCAATGGTTTTAAGTTGGAAAAATTCAGATTCAGGAAGGATATAGGAAAGTACTGGTTCGGTAATAGAGTTGTGGATGAGTGGAACAAACTCCCAAGTACCGTTATAGAGGCCAGAACGTTGTGTAGCTTTAAAAATAGGTTGGATAAATACATGAGTGGATGTGGGTGGGTGTGAGTTGGACCTAATAGCTTGTGCTACCAGGTCGGTTGCCGTGTTCCTCCCTTAAGTCAATGTGACCTGACCTGACTAGGTTGGGTGCATTGGCTTAAGCCGGTAGGAGACTTGGACCTGCCTCGCATGGGCCAGTAGGCCTTCTGCAGTGTTCCTTCGTTCTTATGTTCTTATGACTCAAGGTTAGACAAGTGAAAAATTCCCTATATTAGGATCTGAAGATGTTGCTGTGTCAGACAGGAATGAAGATGAATGATTCAGAGAACCGACAAGTTGATAAATTAGACACATGTGTAACACTTGGTTAGTTAACTAACCAGCTGGGTGAGTTAACTAACTAGCTGGGTGAGTTAGCTAATCAGCCGGATGGGTTAACTAACCAGCTGGGTGAGTTAACTAGCCAGCTGGGCGAGTCAACTAACCAGTTGGGTGATTTAACTAACCATCTGGGTGGGTTAACTAACCAGATGGGTGAGTTAACTAACCAACTGTAGAAGATCATTCTTGTAGGTAGGCTTCCGGTAGACTTTAAAAGAAAGTTTGTTTTCCCCTGTGCGTAAGAGAACGTCGAGAAAAGGTAACTGGTTGTCCTTCTCCTCCTCTAGAGTAAATTTAATGTTTGACAGAAAACTGGCTAAAATATCTACCAGCTCTTCAACTACTATTAGGAACCTGATACAAAAACCCAAGCATGATTCTGGCACAAGTGCAGGAATCTACACTATACCATGTGGGGGGTGTGACAAAGTATATGTAGGGGAAACAGCCAGAACTCTGGACATTAGGATAGCAGAACACAAAAATGCTTGCAGAAATGATGACCGCAAAAACGCATGTGTTCAACATAGAGACGATGTTGGACACCTCATGAAATTCAATGAAGCTAAACTAGTTATTAAAGAAGACGATTAACTAGACGGAGAAAATGCATTGAAGCTGCACTAATTTCTGTCAGTAAACACTATAAAGCAAAAATCCGGTAGTTACAGTATTTCAAAATTACTAAGCAAGAGGATATTACCCATCCTGGGAACTGGTGTTACTTGATGCCAGCAGGTCCCTATCTTGCCTCACCTCCTTAGTTCCATTACTACTACTACTACTACTACTACTACTACCACCTCTACCCACGCATCACCTCACCTGACTCCCACCACTATATATATGTGTGTTTTCTTAGTTTTCTCTGTATTAGGACTGAAGAAGCCACTCGTGGCGAAACGTTTCCTTTAATAAATGTCCTGAACTGTACATAAGTGTCTTTTTCCACATCTTGTCGGTATCACCATACCATTTCCACAGCCAGGTGTGGTTAACTAACCAGGCGGGGTGGGTTAACTAACTAGGTGTGGTGGGTTGACTAACCAGGTGGGTGGGTTAACTAACCAGGTGGGTGAGTTAACTAACCAGGTGGGGTGGGTTAACTAACCAGGCGGGGTGGGTTAACTAACTAGGTGTGGTGGGTTGACTAACCAGGTGGGTGGGTTAAATAACCAGGTGGGTGGGTTAACTAACCAGGTGGGTGGGTTAACTAACCAGGTGGGGTGGGTTAACTAATCAGGTGGGGTGGATTAACTAACCAGGTGGGGTGGGTTAACTAACCAGTTGGGGTGGGTTAACTAACCAGTTGGGTGGGTTAACTAACCAGGTGGGGTGGGTTAACTAACCAGGTGGGGTGGATTAACTAACCAGGTGGGGTGGGTTAACTAACCAGGTGGGGTGGGTTAACTAACCAGGTAAGATGGGTTAACTAACCAGGTGGGGTGGGTTAACTAACCAGGTGGGGTTTGTTAACTAACCAGTTGGGTGGGTTAACTAACCAGTTGAGTGGGTTAACTAACCAAGTGGGTGGGTTAATTAACCAGATGGGGGGGTTAACTAACCAGGTGGGTGGGTTAACTAACCAGGTGGGTGGGTTAACTAACCAAGTGGGGTGGGTTAACTAATCAGGTGGGGTGGATTAAATAACCAGGTGGGGTGGGTTAACTAACCAGTTGGGGTGGGTTAACTAACCAGTTGGGTGGGTTAACTAACCAGGTGGGGTGGGTTAACTAACCAGGAGGGGTGGATTAACTAACCAGGTGGGGTGGGTTAACTAACCAGGTGGGGTGGGTTAACTAACCAGGTAAGGTGGGTTAACTAACCAGGTGGGGTGGGTTAACTAACCAGGTGGGGTTTGTTAACTAACCAGTTGGGTGGGTTAACTAACCAGTTGAGTGGGATAACTAACCAAGTGGGTGGGTTAACTAACCAGATGGGGTGGGTTCACTAACCAAGTGGGTGGGTTAACTAACCAGGTGGGTGGGTTAACTAACCAGGTGGGGTGGGTTAACTAATCAGGTGGGGTGGATTAACTAACCAGGTGGGGTGGGTTAACTAACCAGTTGGGGTGGGTTAACTAACCAGTTGGGTGGGTTAACTAACCAGGTGGGGTGGGTTAACTAACCAGGTGGGGTGGATTAACTAACCAGGTGGGTGGGTTACTAACCAGTGGGGTGGTTAACTAACCAGGTGGGGTGGGTTAACTAACCACGTGGGGTTTGTTAACTAACCAGTTGGGTGGGTTAACTAACCAGTTGAGTGGGTTAACTAACCAAGTGGGTGGGTTAACTAACCAGATGGGGTGGGTTAACTAACCAGGTGGGGTGGGTTAACTAACTAGGTGGGTGGGTTAACTAACCCGTTGGGTGGGTTAACTAACCAGGTGGGGTGGGTTAACTAACCAGGTGGGGTGAATTAAGTAACCAGGTGGGGTGGGTTAACTAACCAGGTGGGGTGGGTTAACTAACCAGGTGGGGTGGGTTAACTAACCAGGTGGGGTGGGTTAACTAACCAGGTGGGTTTTGTTAACTAACCAGTTGGGTGGGTTAACTAACCAGGTGGGGTGGATTAACTAACTAGGTGGGGTGGGTTAACTAACCAGTTGGGTGGGTTAACTAACCAGGTGGGGTGGGTTAACTAACCAGGTGGGGTGGATTAAGTAACCAGGTGGGGTGGGTTAACTAACCAGGTGGGGTGGGTTAACTAACCAGGTGGGGTGGGTTAACTAACCAGGTGGGGTGGGTTAACTAACCAGGTGGGTTTTGTTAACTAACCAGTTGGGTGGGTTAACTAACCAGTTAAGTGGGTTAACTAACCAGGTGGGTGGGTTAACTAACCAGGTGGGATGGGTTAACTAACCAGGTGGGGTGGGTTAACTAACTAAGTGGGGTGGGTTAACTAACCAGTTGGGTGGGTTAACTAACCAGGTGGGGTGGGTTAACTAACCAGGTGGGGTAGGTTAACTAACCAGGTGGGATGGGTTAACTAACCAGGTGGGGTGGGTTAACTAACCAAGTGGGGTGGGTTAACTAACCAGTTGGGTAGATTAACTAACCAGGTGGGGTGGGTTAACTAACCAGGTGGGGTGGGTTAACTAACCAGGTGGGGTGGGTTAACTAACCAGTTGGGTGGGTTAACTAACCAGGTGGGTGGGTTAACTAACCAGATGGGTGGGTTAACTAACCAGGTGGGTGGGTTAACTAATCAGGTGGGTGGGTTAACTAACCAGATGGGTGGGTTAACTAACCAGGTGGGTGGGTTAACTAACCAGGTGGGGTGGGTTAACTAACCAGGTGGGGTGGGTTAACTAACCAGGTGGGGTGAGTTAACTAACCAGGTGGGTGGGTTAACTAATCAGGTGAGTGGGTTAACTAACCAGATGGGTGGGTTAACTAACCAGGTGGGTGGGTTAACTAACCAGGTGGGATGGGTTAACTAACCAGGTGGGTGGGATAACTAACCAGGTGGGGTGGGTTAACTAACCAGGTGGGTGGGTTAACTAACCAGGTGGGGTGGGTTAACTAACCAGGTGGGGTGGGTTAACTAACCAGGTGGGGTGGGTTAACTAACCAGGTGGGTGGGTTTACTAACCAGGTGGGGTGGGTTAACTAACCAGGTGGGTGGGTTAACTAATCAGGTGGGGTGGGTTAACTAACCAGGTGGGGTGGGTTAACTAACCAGATGGGTGGTTAACTAACCAGGTGGGGTGGGTTAACTAACCAGGTGGGGTGGGTTAACTAACCAGGTGGGGTGGGTTAACTAACTAGGTGGGGTGGGTTAACTAACTAGGTGGGGTGGGTTAACTAGTTGGGTGGGTTAACTAACCAGGTGGGGTGGGTTAACTAACCAGGTGGGGTGGGTTAACTAACCAGGTGGGGTGAGTTAACTCACCAGGTGGGGTGGTTTATTAACTCACCAGGTGGGGTGGGTTAACTAACCGGGTGGGGTGGGTTAACTAACCAGGTGGGGTGGGTTAACTAACCAGGTTGGGTGGGTTAACTCACCAGGTGGGGTGGGTTATTATCTCACCAGGTGGGGTGGGTTAACTAACCAGGTGGGGTGAGTTAACTCACCAGGTGGGGTGGGTTATTAACTCACCAGGTGGGGTGGGTTAACTCACCAGGTGGGGTGGGTTAACTCACCAGGTGGGGTGGGTTAACTCACCAGGTGGGGTGGGTTAACTCACCAGGTGGGTGGGTTAACTCACCAGGTGGGGTGGGTTAACTCAAACCCGGTGGGGTGGGTTAACTCACCAGGTGGGTGGGTTAACTCACCAGGTGGGGTGGGTTAACTAACCAGGTGGGGTGGGTTAACTAACCAGGTGGGGTGGGTTAACTAACCAGGTGGGGTGGGTTAACTACAGGTGGTGGGTTTACTAAACCCGGTGGGGTGGGTTAACTAACCAGGTGGGTGGGTTAACTAACCAGGTGGGGTGGGTTAACTAACCAGGTGGGGTGGGTTAACTAACCAGATGGGTGGTTAACTAACCAGGTGGGGTGGGTTAACTAACCAGGTGGGGTGGGTTAACTAACCAGGTGGGGTGGGTTAACTAACTAGGTGGGGTGGGTTAACTAACCAGGTGGGGTGGGTTAACCAGTTGGGTGGGTTAACTAACCAGGTGGGGTGGGTTAACTAACCAGGTGGGGTGGGTTAACTCACCAGGTGGGGTGGTTTATTAACTCACCAGGTGGGGTGGGTTAACTAACCGGGTGTGGTGGGTTAACTAACCAGGTGGGGTGGGTTAACTAACCAGGTGGGGTGGGTTAACCAGTTGGGTGGGTTAACTAACCAGGTGGGGTGGGTTAACTCACCAGGTGGGGTGGGTTAACTCACCTGGTGGGGTGGGTTAACTCACCAGGTGGGGTGGGTTAACTCACCAGGTGGGGTGGGTTAACTAACCGGGTGTGGTGGGTTAACTAACCAGGTGGGGTGGGTTAACTAACCAGGTTGGGTGGGTTAACTCACCAGGTGGGGTGGGTTATTATCTCACCAGGTGGGGTGGGTTAACTAACCAGGTGGGGTGAGTTAACTCACCAGGTGGGGTGGGTTATTAACTCACCAGGTGGGGTGGGTTAACTCACCAGGTGGGGTGGGTTAACTCACCTGGTGGGGTGGGTTAACTCACCAGGTGGGGTGGGTTAACTCACCAGGTGGGTGGGTTACCTCACCAGGTGGGGTGGGTTAACTCACCAGGTGGGGTGGGTTAACTCACCAGGTGGGGTGGGTTAACTCACCAGGTGGGGTGGGTTAACTCACCAGGTGGGTGGGTTAACTCACCAGGTGGGGTGGGTTAACTCACCTGGTGGGGTGGGTTAACTCACCAGGTGGGTGGGTTAACTCACCAGGTGGGGTGGGTTAACTCACCAGGTGGGGTGGGTTAACTCACCAGGTGGGGTGGGTTAACTCACCAGGTGGGGTGGGTTAACTCACCAGGTGGGGTGGGTTCACACCAGACCTTCACAAGTACCGCTAGCAACACTCAACTTCCGCATGTCTGTGTTGCAACACGTTACACTGCATAATGCACAACACAACGATTTATTGATGCTGTTAAATTTGCACTGGCGTCTACCTTCTCTAAAACACACATATATCAAATATAATATATAATATTGCAATTTTGATAATATATCTATATATATATATATATTTTATATATATATAATATATATATATATTATATATATATATATATATATATATATATTTATATATAATATATATATATATATATATATATTATATATTAATATATTATATATATATGTATATAATATATATAATTATATATATATAATATATATTATATATATTATAATATATATATATTATATTCTTTCTTTCAACGTACCAAACCGTATCCCACTGAGGCGGGGTGCCCAAAAGAAAAAACTGAAGTTTCTCCTTTAATTTAGTAATATATCAGGAGAAGGGGTTTACTAGCCCTTGCTCCGGCATTTTAGTCGCCTCTTACGACACGCATGCTTACAGAGGAAAATTCGTTCCACTTCCCATGGAGATAAGAGGAAATTAAACAAGAAAAGAATTAGAAAGAAAATAGAAGAAAACCCAGAGGGTGTGTATATATTATGCTTGCACATGTATGTTTAGTGTGACCTAAGTGTAAGTAGAAGTAGCAAGACTTACCTGTAATCTTGCATAAATTTTTGAGACAGACAAAAGACACCAGCAATCTACCATCATGTAAAACAATTACAGGCTTCGTTTTACACACACTTGGCAGGACGGTAGTACTCCCTGGGCGGTTGCTGTCTACCAACCTACTACCTATAATATATATATATATATATATATATATATAAAATATATATATATAGATATATATATATATTATATATAAGAACATAAGAACATAAGAAAGGAGGGAACACTGCAACAGGCTGTTGCCCATACTAGGCAGTCCTTTACAATTCATCCCACTAACAAACATTTGACCAACCCAATTTTTAATGCCACCAAGAAACAAGCTCCGATGTGCAAGTCCCACTCAATCCAACCCCTCCCATCATGTACTTATCCACACAAATTTGAAACTACCCAAAAGTCTTAGCCTCAATAGCGAACTAGGTAGACTGTTCACTCATCAGCTACCCTATTCCAAACCAATACTTTTCCTATGTCCTTTAATCTAAACTTATCTAATTTAAATCCATTACTGCGGGTTCTCTTTGGAGAGACATCCTCAAGACCTATTAATATCCCCTTTATTAATTCCTATCTTCACTTATACAGTTCGACCAGGTTCCCTCATTCTTCGTCTAACAAGTGAATGTAACTTAAGAGTCTTCAATCTTTCTTCATAAGGAAGATTTCTAATGCTATGTTTTAAATTTTTAGTCATCCTACGCTGAATGTTTTCTAACGAATTTATGTCCATTCTGTAATATGGAGACCAGAATTGAGCTGCATAATCTAGGTGAGGCCTTACTAATGATGTATAAAGGTGCAGTATGACCCCTGGACTTCTGTTGCTTACACTTCTTGATATAAATCCCAGTAAATCTATTTGCCTTATTACGTACGCTTAGGCATTGCTGTCTTGGTTTAAGGTTGCTGCTTACCATAACCCCAAGTCCTTTTAGCAATCTGTATGGCTAAGTTCTACATTATTTAAATTATAAGTGCTAGGGTTATGGACACTCCCGAGCTTCAGAACCTTGCATTTATCTACATTGAACTGCATCTGCCACTTTTCTGACCAAGAATAGAGTTTGTCTAAATCCTCCTGAAGTTCCCTAACATCTACGTTTGAATCAATTATCCTACCTATCTTCGTGTCATCGGCGAATTTGCTCATATCACTAGTAAATTCCTTCATCAAGATCATTGATATATATTATAAACAACAACGGGCCCAAGACTGATCCCTGTGGAACGCCACTTGTTACTGATCCCCACTCGGATTTAACCCCATTTATGGACACTCTCTGCTTCCTGTCTGTGAGCCATTGATTCGATCACGAGAGCACCCTTCCCCCAATGCCATGAGCTGCTACTTTCTTCAACAGTCTTTGGGTTTGCAGAACTCTATCAAATGCCTTACTAAAATCTAAGTAAATAATATCAAATTCTTTATCGTGGTCAACAGCCTCAAAAGCTTTACTGAAGAAAGTTAATAAATTAGTTAGACAAGACCGGCCTCTTGTGAATCCATGCTGAGTATCATTAATCAAGCTATGCTTATCGAGATGGCTTCTTATAATTTGAGCTATAATTGACTCTAGTAATTTGCCTACAATTGAGGTCAGGCTTATTGGGCGGTAATTTGACGGTAAACGACTTGTCCCCTGTTTTAAAAATAGGAATTACATTAGCCATCTTCCAATATCAGACACTACACCTGTTTGAAGAGATAAATTAAAAATATTAGTTAATGGTTCACAGACTTCCATTTTGCTTTCCCTTTTAGAACCCTTGAAAAAACCTCATCAGGACCCGGTGACTTATTTTGCTTCAGTCGGTCTATCTGCTTCACAACCATTTCACTAGTGACTGTGATGTTACATAATTTATCTTCTTCTGGCCCACTATAAAAATTAATTACCGGGATTTATTTAGTGTCTTCCTGTGTAAAAACCGAGAGAAAATAATTATTTAAAATCGACCACATTTCATTCTCTTTGTCAGTAAGATGCCCATAGTTATTTTTAAGGGGACCTATCTTATCTCTGACTTTTGTTCTATATACCTGGAAAAAACTTTTTGGGTTAGTTTTAGAATCTCTAGCAACTTTAATTTCATAGTCCCTTTTAGCTTTTCTTATCCCCTTTTTAATGTCCCTCTTAATGTCAATATACTGATTCATAAGATGACCCTCGCCTCTTTTGATACGCCTATAAATTCCTTTCTTATGCCCTAGTAGATATTTGAGCCTATTATTCATCCATTTTGGGTCATTTCTATTTGATCTAATTTCTTTATAAGGGATGAACGTTCTTTGAACAGCATGTTACCCCAGTCAACAGATGATAAGTTGAAGATTGAGACACTTATGCAGCACATGGGAATCTTTATTCAGGAAACGTTTCGCCACACAGTGGCTTCATCAGTCCATTACAAAGAGGAAGGCGTAAGGAGAGGAGGAGTATGAGGTAATCAGTCCCTCAGCCTGGAGTCGATGTGTTCAGTCCATCAATCTTGTAGAGTGTACAGCATAGGGCCGTAGACGTGGCTTATATACTGTAGTGAGGTGACTCGAAGCAGGTGGAGGCGGGATCATAGTGGTATCATCCACTAGTCGAAGTAGGTCTTTGTCCAAAGGTTGAACAAGCGTTGAAGAATTCTTTGTAAGAAGATCCCATGATGCTGCAGTGTCTGACAGTTGTGATGAACCATTCATCACAGATGATAAGTGCTCTCTAAGCCCATCGTAATCTGCTAAGCGAAAATCTGGGACTGTTACTGAGTTATCCCTACTGTCATACTTCCATTCAATGCTAAATGTAATTGATTTGTGGTCGCTAGCACCCAGTTCCTCTGAAACTTCTAAATTATTAACAAGGGATTCATTGTTTGCCAAACTAAGTCAAGCAGGTTATTACCCCTTGTAGGTTCTGTCACAAACTGCTTTCAAAAAACAATCCTGAACTACTTCTAAGAAGTCGAATGATTCTAAATTCCCAGTCAAGAAATTCCAATCAATATGACTAAAGTTAAAGTCTCCTAGAATTACTACCTTATCGTGCCTTGTGGCCCTAACAATTTCCTCCTATAGTAGTCTCCCCTGGTCCCTATCTAAATTTGGGGGACGGTATATCACACCTAAAATTAATTTTTCATGCCCCTCTGAGAATTCTATCCAAACAGACTCTGTATGTGTTACTTCAGACTTAATACCCGTTTTTATGCAACAGTTCAAGCGATCTCGGACATACAATGCCACCCCACCCCCCTTCCCGATATTTCTATCTACTTGGAACAATTTAAAACCCTGAATGTGACATTCCCCAGGCATGTCCCGACTTTTTGAATTAAACCACGTCTCAGTAATGGCAAATACATCAATGTTACCTGCACTAGCAACTAGTCTCAACTCGTCCATCTTATTCCTAGCACTGCGACTATTTGTGTAATAAATATTTAAAGACCCTCCTCTCTCTTTACCCTTCCTGCTCCTTTCTGTTATTCCACTAAACCTGTTACTGTCCTTGTCAATTTGTGCCACTGGCTTTCCAATATCCACCTCATTTTGCCTATTACTAGTTCTCCTAGTACTCATATTACTACCCTGAGACTTCACAGTTTTCCCACCAAAACCCATACCACTAACTATTCCTAGTTTAAAGACCTAACAGCTCCCTCCACTGCGTTGGCCAGTGCTCCCACCCCACACCTAGATAAGTGAACCCCATCCCTGGCATACATGTCATTTCTGCCATAGAAGAGGTCCCAGTTGTCAATGAATGTTACCGCATTTTCCTTACAGTATTTGTCCAGCCAGCAATTGACACCAATTGCTCTGGACAACCATTCATTTCCAACTCCTCTCCTTGGCAAAATGCCACATATGACAGGTTTCCCACCCTTCCTCCTAATTATCTCTATTGCTGACCTATACCTACTAATCAGGTCCTCACTCCTACGTCTGCCAACATCGTTGCCTCCAGCACTGAGACAGATAATAGGATTGCTCCCATTACCTCTCATGATGTCATCCAGACGGCTAACAATATCCTCCATCCCAGCCCCAGGAAAACACACTCTCTGCCTCCTACTCCTATCCTTCAAGCAGAATGCCCTATCCATGTACCTAATCTGGCTATCCCCAACAACAACAATGTTTTTACCTTCCTTGGCGTCGTCCTTCGTGATGCTCCCAGTAGTCGACTCACATTCGTCAGGTAGCATTACACCACTTGTGGAATTCGTCAAGACGTTCTCGATGGTCTTCGTTGGGGTTTCTAGGGATGTCTCACTCACGTCTGCCAATGCTTCCTTGGTGCTCGTTGTGGAATTCTCAGTAGAACACTCACATTCGTCAGGTAGCACGGAGAATGAGTTGGAAGTTTCCACGGTAGTCTTCTGGTTTCTCGTTGTTTCTGCCTCTCCAACCGTTTTCTTGATCTTCAGCTTGGTTCCATGTTGCCCGGCCACTGACCAAGCTCCCCACTTAACCTGGGGACTCACAACAGGAGGATTACTACGAATCCCTCTTGTTCTCCTCCGTTAATCGCCGTATCTCCAGCTTAGCAACTCTGAGCCTCTTCTCTCAGCTGCTGGTAAAGTTGCTCAAGAAAAGGGCCCATCCTGGTTCAGATTCACAGAGAGCACACAACAGGTCTTCACATAGCTAAGTACACGTCACCACTGAGCTAAGTAACGTCACCACATAAGTACAATTATCATTCTTTAGTGTACTTACCTAGGATAACCCAAAACAAAAGTCAGAAAAAGCGAGTTACTTCCATTGGGGTCCCTCTTTATTGTCATTATGGCGTGGCCGGGAGATGTGGGAAACATTAGCCAAAAATTCCTTCCACGAGATGAGGTGTCGCGTTCTTCCCATCAAAATCAAGAACATAAGAAGGAAGGAACACTGCAGCAGGCCTACGGCCTAAGCTAGTCAGGTTCAAGTTGATAAGACAATGAGACAGTAGGCTTTTCAGTCGAGCACAGAAGAGTTAGCAAAAGCATAGAGATGTAAAGACGACGCCATCATTCCGTCACCCTTGATATCACGTCCACTTAAGAAGGAAGGAGCTAAATTGTATCTGTATTGAGATATATGGCGTCAGTGTGACCTCACTCGTAGTCTGGTCACCGGTGTAACATTTCAGAAAAGAGAATGAGCCTTCAATCTGGCTAAATTTGCTGAGATTTCCAATTTCTCTCATTTCTGAGGAGTTCAGCATATCTTAGCTGACACAGTTGTGATATACATTGTATTTTTTCGAGTTGTATGTATATTTATGTGTAATAGTAAGCAGTATATATTAGCTGCAGCAGCAGGAGCAACAGCATTAACAGCAACAAAAACAACAGTAGCAGCAACAACAGTAACTGCAACAAGAGAAACAACAACTACAGTTACTGCAACACGAGAAACAGCAACAACAGCAGTTGCAGTATCAGCAGCAACAATAGCAGCAGCAGCAACAACAACAGTAGTAGTAGCGGCAATAGCAGCAGTAGCAGGGTAAGCTAGAGCAACAGCAGCGGTAGAAGCAGCACCAGTAGTAGTAGTAGCAACAACGGCACATCGATTCCAGGTTGAGGGACTGATTACCTCAAACTTCTCCTCTCCTTACCCATTTCTACTTTGTATTGGACTGATGAAGCCACTGTGTGGCGAAACGTTTTTCAATAAAGATCCCCATGTGTTGCATAAGTGTCTCAATTCTTCAACAGAAGTAGCAGTAGCCGAGCAGCAGCAGCAGCAGCAGCAGCAGCAGCAGCAGCAGCAGCAGCAGCAGCAGCAGCAGCAGCAGAAGTAACAGAGCAGCAGTAGTAGCAGCAGCAGTAGTAGTAGCAACAGCAGCAGTAGCAAGAACAGCAGCAACAGCAGCAGCAGTATTACGAGGAGCAGCAGCGGAAAATTATTGTATACCATTCATATACAACTAGTCAGACACTGCAGCATCATGGAATCTTGGATCACAGGACATCTACATAACCTTCTTCACGGCTACTACAACTACTGCTACCACGAACCAGTCCCTTGGGTATGACCTACTTCCACTGGGAAATCCCGCCTACTAGTGACTATGCCCTCGTCTGCTACCCGTCCTTTTTCACCTGACGTCAGTATATAAGCGCCAGCCTTCTTGCCTGTGCTCCTCAGTTCTACACTCCTCTCTAGCTCTAAACGTCGCATGTCCCTTCCTTCCTGCTCACCCCACCGGAGTCCCAACAGAAGAGCCTGAATTTCTCTTCTCAATATCTGTCCCACGATCGCCTCGCTGCTGGGTTAAGCCCTGGCTCTATTTCTACGACTAAGAACACTCCTCTCCAGCACTGTTCTTCGTCTGTCCCGTCTTCCCCGCTCATTCCATTTGGGATCTTACCTGAACTTTCGTTCGTTCGTTCGTTCGCCTGTGCTCCAGAATCTTCACGACTACGGTGCTCTTCACACCAACTCCAAGGCTGAGGGACTGATTACCTCATCTTTTGTATATAGTTCTACTGTCTTCCATTCATGTCCTTGAATTTGTATTGATAAAGCTATTGGATGGCGAAACGTCTACAATAAAGATACCCAGATGTTGAACATGTGTCTTAATTTTCATCTTGTCGGTATTGTATACCATCCATATACAGGATGTAATACACTGTAACTTCCCTGGAAGTTACATTAGGTAATAGCTCTGAATGTTTCACAGCTAACGGAGAGACACTATACAGTGGAATAATTGCGGCTTTAATTACTTGCGTGTGTATAATCAGGCCCTCAATACTGTCATGCTAGCCTTTGTTATTTTTCCCGTAGGTCGTGGCCCTCCCCCAGCCAACGAAAATCTACCACCTGACTGGAACTGACGTAGGAGATTGAGACCTTGCCTATGGATTCTCATTATTTTGCAGCCACTAGTATTAGTGTACGTGGCCTTGCTTATTGCATTATTGTTCTTTGTGGAGACATGAGTTGGGTGATTATGTTGGGCATATTTGTGTGGCTTTACTTTGCTGGGCATTCGTCACTTGCTGATGCTTGTCTAGATTACTTGTTCCGCCTCAAGTATATAAGCCTTTTTTAGACTCATACATGGTGTCGCTTCCGGAGGTCATCGCCCCCGAGGCCCGGTCCCAGACCAGGTCTTACCTGCCTGTATAGAGGCTGAATGAGTGATTGGTGTTGAGTTGTATGGTGCACCTTATCGGTACCCACTAGTGTGCCTAGTTGACCAATTAGTATCCCTAATCTTCATTATAAGCTTGAATAGTATCAGTAGTGTTATTTACAAAGTCCTATAGTACGATAATATTTACTATCCTGTAGTTGAGATACATCTAATGGACATCTAGCCTGGGTTGACGTAAAGGGGACCAGGGTTATGTGACACGGAGGATATCTTTCTGGCATCGCACAGCGACCTGAAATGAGTCAACCTGAAGAATAAATCTATCGCTTTCTGTGGGGAAAACAAAACAGAAGTATATTGCTGTAGGTCTATCGCAGACTGTAACATCCACAGCATCCCTGCTCATCCTGCAATAACAATATCTCCAAAACTGCGTCTGATGTCAAAGAAAATGAAGAGTCGCATTGCGCAAGTAATAAACTAAACCGATTTTTTTTATATACCGCTCCAGTAACAGGAATTATAAAAAGAATAACTATTACACAAGTAGATAATTATGTTCTTCAACAATAGCTACTTAATGGTGGCGATGAAATGAAATGATACAAAAAAGTGGATCATCTACTACTGCCGCGTTGCCATCACTTAAAAGTGTCGTCATTGCTAACATTGTCACCCTTCCCGCTCATGGAGCGGGAAGAGTGACCGATTAGCGGCCAGTGAAGAGGCGGGGCCAGTAGCTGTGAATCGACACCTACAACCACAACTAGGTGAGTACAAATAGGTGAGTACACACACACACACTACAAAAGAGGGGACTACACAGGCATGAGGATTTTCATGCATGTGGGAAAGAAAACTGGTGAGAAAAGGAGATGATGGAATATGTGACCACAAAATGCAAGGAGGCAGAGGAGAGGTTCGTACCCAAGGGTAAAAGACACAATGGGAAGACCAGGACGAACCCTTGGTTTACCCAAACGTGTACAGAGGCCAAAACTAAGTGTGCTAGAGAATGGAAAAAGTGTAGAAGACAAAGGACCCAGGAAAATAGTGAGATTAGCGGAAGAGCCGGCAACGAATACGCATGGGCAAGGAGGGAAGCCCAGCAGCAATACTAGAACGAAAGCTAAATCTGAACCAAAGCTGTTGTACAGCCACATCAGGAGGAAAACAACAGTCAAGGATCAGCTAATCAGACTGAGGAAGGAAGGAGGGGAGATCACAAGAAACGACCGAGAAGTATGTGAAGAGCTCAACACGAGATTTAAGTATTTTCAGTTGGGACAGAAAGGACTCCAGCAAACTGGGATGGAAGGGTACACCAACAAGTGCTGGACACACTACACACAACAGAGGAGGCGGTGAAGAGGCTGCCAAAGTGAGCTAGATTCGTCAGAGACGGTGAGACCGGATAACATCTCTCTGTGGGTCCTGAGAGAGGAAGTAGAGGCCGTATGCTGCACTAACAAATCTTCAACAATCTATCAAAACAGACAACTACCGGAGGTTTGTCTTCAAGGGTAGGGTTCCTTGATGCTGGCGATGGCTCTTGATCTAGGAATTGGTCTGTGTGCAGTTTCCCGAATTGAGCTGAAATACCTTCCAATCCCCCACAGGCGCTGTAAAATCCCTACGGATTTAGGCTCCCATATAATATAATAATAATAATAATAATAAAAATAATAATAAAAATAATAAAACCGGAGGTGTAGAAGACAGCAAATGTAGCCCAAAATTTTAAGAATGAGGTGGAGGTAGCACGATACAGACCAGTTTTATAGGGCTGTGAGTATGCAAGTTCAGGGAAAAAGTATCAAGAAAAGGCTGGTGGAATCACTTAGGAAACGGAGATCTTATACACGAAACCAACCGGTTCCAGGGAGGGGAAATACTGGGGTCACAAGCCTATTGGAATTTTGCGGGCAAAGGGGGGCAGAAGTAGGTAGGAGAGAGAGGGGGGGGTGACTGCATTTTGATAAATTAGACATGTGCAATCTGGGGATCTTTATGTGGAAACGTTTCGCACACAAAGGGTACAGTCCCTACGTAGGAGAAACTTGAAGAACAGGAGGAGAATGAGGAACAGTCCTCAACTTGAGTCGATGTGTCAGTCCATCAACTTGAATTGAATAGGTAAATTTTATTCAAGATGATGGAGGTGAAACATCGCCAGGTTGGGGATGATTACCCCAATCTCCTCCGTTCTTCAAGTTTCTCTACGTACGGACTGATGAAGCCATGGTTGGCGAAAGTTTCACAATTAAAGATACCCAAGAGTTTCAATGGTCTAAATTTATCAACATGCGGTTCTCTGAACCATTTATCACAAAGACTGCATTTTCTTGGAGTGTAAGAAGGCTTTTGACACATTTACGCAAAGAGATTATTCAAAATCTAATGAGCAGGCAGGAATAACAGGAAAGGCATTTTAGTGGGTCAGAGAAAACTTGATAGTAAGGAAACAAGAAGTGATGGTCGTGGCGAGGTTTTTCAGAGTAGGTGCTGTGGGCGGGGTTCCATAAAGGTCAGTTAGAGCAGGTGCCTGTTCTTCGGTATATGTGAATGACATGAGGAAGGAAAATTTCAGATGTGTCCCGCTGCAACGATGTGACGATAAATGCGGAGAATAAATAGTGGATAAGGATCAAAGGGAGGGCTATAAAAGGATCTGACAAGCTGCAAACTGGTACAAAACTGCTCCTGGAGATTAACCAGACCGCAGACAGAGTACAGGCTAGGGAGCCAAAGACTGCAAACCTCACTCAAGGAAAAAGATCTTGAGGTGAGCATAATACCGAGCACATCAGAGACGCACATCAACCAAATAACTGCTGCAGCATATGGCCTCCTGGCAAACTTAAGAATAGCGTTTCGACATCTGAGTAAGGACTCGTTGAAGACTCTGTACACCATGTACGTCAGGCCCACATTGGAGTATGCAGCACCAGTATGGAACCCACACCTGGTCAAGCATGCCGAGAAATTAAAGAAAGTGAAAAGGTTTGCAACAAGATTAGTCCCAGAGCTAAGGGGCATGTCCTACGAGGAGAGGTTAAGCGAAAACAACCAGACGAGACTGGAGGAACAGGGTAACATGATAATGACATATACTGAGAAGAATTGACAAGGTGGATAGGTACAGAATGTTTCAGAGATGTGACACAGCAACAAGGGGTCACAGTTGGAAGTTGAAAACTCAGATGAGTCACAGGGATGTTAGGAAGTATTTCTTCAGTCATAGAGTTGTCAGGAAGTGGAACAGTGTGGAGAGTAATGTAGTGGAGGCAGGATCCATACATACGATAAAGCTCATGGAACAGGGAGAGAGTGGACCTAGTATCGACTAGTGAAGAGGCGGAGCCAGGAGCTATGAATCGACCCCTGGAATTAGGTGAGTATGCACACACACACACACACACAGGAGGTGTGACTCTACCCCTGCAACCACAAATAGGTGAGTACACACACACACAGCAGCACTCACAGGGTTCAGAGACGGGATATCCTGCCACGTATATCTACTGAGTTATCTCACACAATGACAGATAACACAGGAAAGACGTATCAACTACATTTTCCTCGACTACAAGAAGACATTGTATACTACCGCAGAAGAAACTGAAAGAACAAGCAATGGTAACACACACAAAATAGAGTAACTACAATTTATCGAAGAATGTCTAAGGAAGAGCAGACAGGAATGTCGTGTGTAAGTGTACGACGTGTCGAGTGGGGCACCACAAGGAGTAGTTCCCTTAACAACATTACCGAAGGAAAAAATGAACAAGTGTTTATGGAATGGTGAAGGCTCGATCCTCCGTTTGCAAAAAAAAAAAAAAATCTACAGAGATGGACTACAGGGCAACCTGAAAACACACACACACACACACACACACACACACACACACACACACACACACACACACACACACGGGGCCGGGAGCTATGAATCGACCCTTGCAACCACAACTAGGTGAGTACAAGCAAAAATACTACAGAATGTCACAATATACTACAAAATGAAACAAAACACTGCTAAACCCGTAGGGGTCATACAGCTCCCTGGTGGAGCTGTATGACCTTGGATCAGACTTGATCCAAGGAAAAGGAGGGCAGCTCCACTTCTCGGGATCAAGAGCCCCTTCCTAGGAGGAAGATAATGCCACACAACACCACATAATACAGCATAACACTACATAATACAACATAGCACCACATAATACAACATAACACTACATAAACAACATAACCACATAATACAACATAACACCACATAATACAACATAACACCACATAATACAACATAACACTACATAATACAACATAACACTACATAATACAACACAACACCACATATACAACATAACCCACATAAACAACATAACACACATAAAACAACATAACACTACATAATACAACACGACACCCCATAAACAACAAACACACATAATACAACATAGCACCCATAATACAACTAACACCACATAATACACAAAAACACTACATAATACAACATAGCACCACATAATACAACACAACACCACATAATACAACATAACACTACATATACAACATAACACCACATAATACAACACGACACCATAATACAACATGACACCAATAATACAAAACAACACCACATAATACAACACGACACCACTAATACACCACAACACCACATAATACAACACGACACCACACTACAACATGACACTACATAATACAACACAACCCACATAATACAACACGACACCAAAAATCAACATGACACCACATAATACAACATAACACTACATAATCCAACACAACACCACATAATACAACATAACACCACAATACAACATGACACCACATAAACAAACATAACACTACATAATACAAACATAGCACCACATAATACAACATAACACCACATAATACAACACAACACTACATAATACAACACAACACCACATAATACAACATAACACTACATAATACAACACAACACCACATAATACAACATAACACTACATAATACAACACAACACCACATAATACACACAACCTCCATAATACAACACAACACCACAAACAACACACCACACTAATACAACACAACACCACATAATACAACACAACACCACATAATACACACACCAATAATACAACACAACACCACATAATACAACACACCATAATACAACACAACACCACATAAACAACACAACACCACATAATACAACAACACCACATAATACAACACAACACCACAATACAAACAACACCACATAATACAACCAACACACATAATACAACACAACACCACATAATACAACAAACACACACATAATACAAAAACACCACATATTACAAACAACACCACATATACAACACACCACAATACAACACACCCCTTACAAACATAACACTACATAATACAACACAACACCACATAATACAACACACCACCACTAATCAACACAACACCACATAAACAACACACACCAATAATACACACACACCACATAAACAAAAAACACATATACAACACAACACCACATAAATACAACCAACACACATAATACAACACAACACCACATAATACAACACAACACCACATAATACAACACAACACCACATAATACAACACAACACCACATAATACAACACAACACCACATAATACAACACAACACCAAATACAACATACACCACATAAAAACAACACCACATAATACAACAAACACCTCATAATACAACACAACACCACATAATACAACATAACACCACATAATACAACATAACACCACATAATACAACATAACACCACATAATACAACATAACACCACATAATACAACATAACACCACATAATACAACATAACACCACATAATACAACATACCACACATATATACACACCACCACATCACATACAACATAACACCACTAAATACAAACATAACACCACATAAACAACATAACACCCACATATTAAACAATCACACACATATACAACCACCACCACATAATACAACATAAACACTACATAATACAACACCACACATATAAACATAACACCACATAATACAACATAAACACCCACAAATCAACACACCACATCATAAACACAACACCACATTACACAACATAACATTACCATAATACACACCCACAATAATACAACATAAAACCACATTAAATCAACATAACACTACATAATACAACACACCCATAATAAATATACACCACATACAACATAACACCACATTAATCCAACAATAACACCCCCATAATAAACACACACCACATATAACAACACACACACATATACAACACACACCACCATAAACAACACACACCCACATATACACATAGCCACCACCATAATACACACACATACAACCACATACTACAAACACAACACCACATAATACAACACACACACATAATACAACTAGCACCACATAAATACACATCACCACATAATACAACACACACCACATAATACAACACACACCCACATGATAACACTCACCACATATACAACTGCACCACATAATACACACCAACCCCACATAATACAACACAACACCCACATAATACAAAACAATCACCACATAATACACATAGCTCCCACACTAATACACTACCACACAATAAATACAGTGTCTCTGACCCCAGCCAAACACAGTGCTCAGTGCTGGCAGCGTGAATATTAAATACATTCAGTGGGTAACGGATCCACTGTACAAATGTAGTCAGTGGAACTTGATCACACATGTGATAACATCCCACACATGATAAACACTTCCCACACATGATAACACTCCCACACATGATAACACTCCCACACATGATAACATTCCCACACATGATAACACTCCCACACATGATAACACTCCCACACATGATAAACACTCCCACACATGATAACATCTCCCACACATGATAACACCTCCACACATGATAACACTCCCACACATGTAACATTCCCACACATGATAACACTCCCACACATGATAACATCTCCACACATGATAACCTCCCACACATGATAACACTCCCACACATGATAACACTCCCACACATGATAACACTCCCCATATGATAACTGCCTCCACACATGATAACACTCCCACACATGATACACTGCCTCCCACACATGATAACACTCCCACCACTGATAACACTCCCACACATGATAACACTCTCCACATGATAAACCTCCCACACATGATAACACTCCCCCACATGATAACTGCCTCCCACACATGATAAAACACTCCCACACATGATAACTGCTCTCCCACACATGATAACTCTCCCACACATGATAACACTCCCACACATGATAACACTCCCACCACATGATAACTGCCTCCCACACATGATAACACTTGCCTCCCACACTGATAACTGCCTCCCACACATGATAACACTCCCACACATGATAACTGCCTCCCACACATGATAACACTCCCACACATGATAACTGCCTCCCACACATGATAACACTCCACACGTGATAACTGCCTCCACACATGATAAACCTCCCACACATGATAAACTGCCTCCCACACATGATAACACTCCCACACATGATAACACTCCCACACATGATAACACTCCCACACATGATAACACTCCCACACATGATAACACTGCCTCCCACACATGATAACACTGCCTCCCACACATGATAACATTGCCTCCCACACATGATAACACTGCCTCTCACACATGATAAGCACTACCTCCCACACATGATACACTGCCTCCCACACATGATAACACTGCCTCCCACACATGATAACATTGCCTCCCACACATGATAACACTGCCTCCCACACATGATAACACTGCCTCTCACACATGATAGCACTACCTCCCACACATGATAACACTGCCTCCCACACGTGATAACACTGCCTCCCACACATGATAACACTGCCTCCCACACACGATAACACTGCCTCCCACACATGATAACACTGCCTCTCACACATGATAAGCACTACCTACCACATGATAACACTGCCTCCCACACATGATAACACTGCCTCCCACACATGATAACATTGCCTCCACACATGGTAACACTGCTCCCACACATGATAACACTGCCTCTCACACATGATAACACTGCCTCTCACACATGATAACACTACCTCCCACACGTGATAACACTGCCTCCCACACAAGATAACACTGCCTCCCGCACACGATAACACTGCCTCCCACACATGATAACATTGCCTCCCACACATGATAACACTGCCTCCCGCACATGATAACACTGCCTCCCACACATGATAACACTGCCTCCCACACACGATAACACTGCCTCCCACACGTGATAACACTGCCTCCCACACATGGTAACACTGCCTCCCACACGTGATAACACTGCCTCCCACACATGATAAAACTGCTCCCAACATGATAACATGCCTCCAGTCATGATAACATGCCTCCCACACGTGATATACACTGCCTCCACACAATGATAACACTGCCTCCCCACGTGTATAACACTGCTTCCCACACATTGATACACTGCCTCCCACACGTGTAACACTGCCTCCAACACATGATAACACTGCCCCACAGTGATAACACTGCTCCCACACATGATAACCTGCCTCCAACGTGTAACACTGCTCACACACATGATAAACACTGGCTACCACACACGATAACTGCTCCATCACGTGATAACACTGCTCCCACAGTGATAACACTGCTCCCACACATGATAACACTGCCTCGCACAATGATAACTTGCTAAAACTAGATATATCACTGCCTCCCACAATGATACACTGCTTCAACATGATAGACTATCCTCCCCACATGATAACACCTCCCACACTGATAACACTGCTCACACGTGATAACATGCCTCACACAGTGATACACTGCTCCAACACACGATTAACACTTCCTCCACACACGATATACACTGGTACCACACGTGATAACACTGCTATCACACACGGAACACTGCCTACCACAGTGATAACATGCGTCCCACACGTGTAACACTGCTCCCACACAAGATAAACACTGCTCCACACACAGATAACACTTCTCCACTACACGATTAACATGGCATACCACAGTGATAACATTGCCTCCCAAGTGATACACATTGCTCATACACACGATAACACACTGCTCCCACACAACGTAACACTGTCCTCCACACACGATAACACTGCTACCACACGTGATAACATTGCCTCCCACACTGGATAACACTGCCTTCCCACACGTGATAACACTGCTCCACACACGAGATAACACTGCTCCTACACACGATAACACTGGCTCCCACACAAGATAACACTGCCACCCACACATGGTAACATGCCCCCACATCATGATAACAACTGACTCCATGACACATGGGCGAAACGATACTGGATAATTGGAGATAATTAGAATTTATCCCGGAAGTCAGGTTAGGTAACTCCAATTCCGTGATCAAGAGCGTCACCAGGCTCGCGGCAATACAGAAATGCTCGATACGTGGTTATGTACACGAAGATGGCCCAGCTTGGCCGCTACAGCTTCCACCTGTGATATCACTGAGAGGTGTATATCACTGTGTATATACACTGAGAGGTGTATATCACTGTGTATATACACTGAGAGGTGTGTACATTGGTTACACATGAGAGGTGTATTATACTGTGTATATCACTGAGAGGGTTATCATTGGTATACACACTGGAGGTGTTTTTCACTGTTTTTACACAGAGAGGTGTATATCACGTGTATATACATGAGAGGTGTTATCATGTTAATACATGGAGGTGATATCAAATGGTATACACACTGAAGGTGTATATCACTGTGTATAACACGAAGGTGTATATCACTGGTATTACACTGAGAGGTGTATATCACTGTGTATATACACTGAGAGGTGTATATCACTGTGTATATACACTGAGAGGTGTATATCACTGTGTATATACACTGAGAGATGTATATCACTGTGTATACACACTGAGAGGTGTGTATTATTGTGTATACACACTGAGAAGTGTTTATCATTGTGTATATGTACTCAGTGTATAACTGTGTATGTACACTGAGAGATATACGTCATTGTGTATACACGGAGAAGTATACATCATTGTGTATACACGGAGAGGTATACGTCATTGTGTATACACGGAGAGGTATACGTCATTGTGTATACACTGAGAGGTATACATAATTGTGTATACACGGAGAGGTATACGTCATTGTGTATACACTGAGAAGTATACATCATTGTATACACTGAGAGGTATACATCATTGTGTATACACTGAGAAGTATACATCATTGTGTATACACTGAGAAGTATACATCATTGTGTATACACTGAGAGGTATACATCATTGTGTATACACTGAGAAGTATACATCATTGTATACACTGAGAGGTATACATCATTGTGTATACACTGAGAGGTATACATCATTGTGTATACACTGAGAAGTATACATCATTGTATACACTGAGAGGTATACATCATTGTGTATACACTGAGAAGTATACATCATTGTATACACTGATTTAGATTAGAGATTTTGCCACCGAAGTGGCTAGTTTATTGTGCATCTCATTACCATCCTGTGGAGGGTAGCGCGAGAACATGTGGACACACAAGAGGCCCAGGAACTAGGCCCCAACAGGGTTAACAGGAGCACATCTGGATTTATACCCACAGTTTACTTATCTATTACAAACAAATTTACAAAATTTACTTAAATATATCTGGTATCTCATTTTCATTAATAAGATATCTTGACATCTCACGAAGGTTATCTTACTGTCTTTATATTCCTCAATAAGTGGACAATGAAGCACATAGTTGTCAAGATAGTGACCACATAGCTGGCCACATACTTTGTATTTGGTGTGTGTATCTTACAAAGGCCTCTCCCCTCTTTAACGAGTGGGGTGATGGGGTATTGGGGAGGGGGGTAATGGTGGGGAAGGGGTAAGAGAAGAGGGGGCACACCATCACCTTGGTCCCCTCCCTCAAGTCATCTATATATAACTAGACATAGTGGTGGTGGTTGATTCCTGGTTGTGTCACCACCACTCTGCTGACTACCTTCTAGGCACCTTGTCTTGATGCTGTCTACCCTTCTAGGCACTTACCTTGAGACTGTCTACCCTTCAAGATACCTACCTTGATGCTGTCTACCCTTCTAGGCACCTACCTTGATGCTTAGTACCCTTCTAGGCACACCTTGATGCTATCTACCCTTCTAGGCACCTACCTTGATGCTTACCACCCTTCTTGGCACATACCTTGATGCTATCTACCCTTCTAGGCACATACCTTGATGCCGTCTATCCTTCTAGGCATCTACCTTAATGCTGTCTGCCCTTCTAGGCACCTACCTTGATGCTGTCTACCCTTCAAGGCACCTACCTTGATGATGTCTACAGTTCAAGGCACCTACCTTGATGTTGTCTACCCTTCTAGGTACCTACCTTGCTGTCTACCCTTCTAGGCATCTACCTTGATGCTGTCTGCAATTCTAGGCACATACCTTGATGATGTCTACAGTTCAAGGTACCTACCTTGATGCTGTCTACCCTTCAAGGTACCTACCAATCTTCACAGCACTGACCCCTTACGAAATTAGCGCTCCCCATCGTAAGCACCTTAAGATGATAATAATCTACCGCCATATATACCATTCTATCTGGCCCTCCCTCTACCTCCAATCTATCGCGATCATTCTCTTTTCTATGGTAATTTGCTCCCGTCTATAGGTCTATCAGCCGTTCATCAAATTCAAAATATCAAAAATAGTTTATTTTGAAAATTGCTGTACGTGATTATAATATTTTGAAAAGTCCGTAGCGACCAAGGGGTTCCCGCCTTTAAAACCCCTGTCTACTGCCATCTATCTCAGTATTCTCCTCCATTCAACTGTGTCTATTCACTTCTCTCTTTTTCCTATATCCCCTCATCACCCCAACAACCTTACTACAGCGTTGTACAACTGTGACCTGATGCACTTACTACATGACCGGTCATATGTATCTATAGTGCCTGGGGGACTCTACTACAGGTTTTACCAAACCCTTTTTAGTACAACACCCCGCCGCTTTAAATATACACCTCTGAGTGTGGTTTGTGAGAGATACAACCAGTGACTGTATAACCTGAAGATATCCCGAACTTGCACACGAAAATCACTAAATCAAAAGCAAAAGACGGGCAGACGATAAAAACCCCCCCCAATGAAAAGCAGGGGTGTCACTAGCCGTTAAGACACCATACAAAAGGTTGGGGCCCGAGATGTTCAACTTCCTCCAGCATACATGAGGGGGTTTTCCAACGACCCCTGGCAGTCTTAAAGCTGGCCGGGACAAGCACCTAAAGTGGGTTCCTGACCCCGGGTGTGGCTGACGTTGGTTTGCGTGCAGCCGCAGCAACACCCGGGTTGATCAGGCTCGTCTCCCAGGAGGCTGGTCACGCCCGGGCCGGGGGGGCGTTGACCCCCGGGAAAATCTCTCCGGGAACCCAGGTATTTATATTTTATATATATATATTTTTAATATATATATATATATATATATATATATAAAGTGGTGGGAAGATCAGAGTAACCACACAGGTGGTGGGAAGTACCAGTACAACACAGGGTGGTGGGAAGATACACGAAACCACACGGGGTGGGGGGGAAGATACGATAACACATACGGGTGGGGGGAAAAGTACAGATAAAACACAGGGGGTGGGAAGTACAAGTAACCATACAGGGTGGTGGGAAGATACAGAGAACACATACGGGGTGGGGGGAAGATACAAGTAACACACACAGGGGGGGGGAAGTCACGTAACACCGGGGTGGTGGGAAGATACCATAAACACCGGGGTGGGGGAAAAGATACACAGAAACATACGGGGTGGTGGGAAATACACAGAAACAAACGGGTGGGGGGGAAAGATAACAGTAACAAACAGGGTGGGGGGAAGAAAAAACATAACACACACAGGGTGGGGAAAAATACCAGTAACCACACGGGTGGGGGGAAAAATACCAGTAACACAAAAGGGGTGGGGGGAAAGATCAGAGTAACCACACGGGTGGGGGGGGAAAGATACACGAAAACACATACAGGGGGGTGGGAAAGAACACTAAAAATAAGGGTGGTGGGAAATAACAGAAACAACACGGGGGTGGTGGGAAGATAAAAGGAAACACCAGGGTGGGGGAAGATACCAGAAACACACAAGGGGTGGTGGGAAGATACACATAACCACACAGGGTGGGGGGGAAGATCACAGTAACACCACAGGGTGGGGGGAAAGATGCACAGTAACACACACAGGGGGGGGGGGAAGATAACTAAACCACAGGTGGGGGGAAAGTACACGAAACACACACGGGGGGGGGGGAAAAATAACGTAACACTAAGGGGGTGGGAAGATACAGAAACACACACAGGGTGGTGGGAAGATACAGAGTAAACATACAGGGTGGTGGGAAGTACAAGTAACAAAAAGGGTGGTGGGAAGATACAGAGTAAACAACAGGGGGTGGGAAGAACGGAAACACATACAGGGGGTGGGAAGATCACAGTAAACATACAGGGGGTGGGAAGATACAGAGTAACACATACAGGGTGGTGGGAAGATACAGAGTAACACATACAGGGTGGTGGGAAGATACAGAGTAACACATACAGGGTGGTGGGAAGATACAGTAACACAAAAGGGGGGTGGGAAGAAAAAACAGTAAACATACGGGTGGGGGGTTTTACACAGTAACACTACGGGTGGTAAAAAGATAACAGTCACAACGGGTGGTGGGAAGAAAACACGTAAAAAAAAGGGTGGGGGAAAAGATACAGAGTAACATACAGGGTGGTGGAAAGATACACAGAACACATACGGGGGTGTGGAAAGATACACAGTACACATACAGGGTGGTGGAAGATACAGAGTAACACCTACAGGGTGGTGGAGATCATAGTAACACTTACAGGTGTTGGAATACACGTAACACATAAAAGGATGTGGGAACCTTACAGATAACACAAGGGTGGTGGGAGGACACTACTTGATGTTAGTACCTCTAGCCCACACTGGTGTATTCTTACAGAGTAACCATACAGGTTTGGGAAACTTAACATTACACAACTGTGTGGGAATACACATACTAGCACATACATGCGGTGTGGGATACACAGTAAACCACTTTGGTCGAAGCGTGCACAGTAACACACACAGTTGTAAATGTTACAGTCAACACGTGTTGGGAAGAGCTACAGTCAACACCGGTGGTGGGATTCCCAGGTAACACACACAGGTGGTGGCAGATACACTAGACATACCAGGGTGTGAAGATCACAGTAAACCATAGTGTGGTAGCAAGGTACGTACACACACAGGGTGGAAATACAGAGTAACAGCCACAGGGTCGTGGAAGATTGTATATAACACACACAGTGGTAACTTTCAGGCCTCCCTCACAAGTCAGTCGCGATACTATACTATGGTGTTTGGAAGATACATAACACACAGTTATAAATACACAATAAAACACAGGTTTGGTGGGAAATTGCATAGTAATACAAAGGTTGGTGGAGGATCCAGAACCACGGGTCTACGTATTACCCAGTAACACACACAGGGTTGTGGAGATTCACATACACAACGGTGTGGGAAGATTCACAATAACACACACAGGTGTGCAGATACCCAAAACACACACAGCGTTGTAAAGTGACAGTGAAACATCACAGGTGGTGGGAGAACAAGTATATAGGTGGTGGGAAATCACAGTTTTACCACAGGGTGTGGTACATACACAGCCAGCAAACACGTGGTGGGAAGATGCTGACAGTAAAACACACAGTGTGGATATACATGACAGAAGACGAGCTTGGACAGAAAACACTCAACGAAAGCACAACAGGGTGGAGGGAGAACACCCATAACACACACAGGGTGGTGAAGCACAAGAACCATCAATAAGGTTGGGGGAAGATCACAGAAACACACAGGTGGTGGAAGATACACGTAACACACAGGGTGGGAAGTTTCACAGTGACACGGACAGGGCGAAGTCCAGACACACACGGGGGGTGGCAAGTACACGAAAACGGTGGTGGGAAGCAGCAGTAAACACACAGGCTGATGGGAAGATGCCATGGTACAACACAGGGCGGGGGAGTTACCAGAGTAACTCACACCAGGTGGTGGTAATATATATATATAGGTGTGTGGGAAGTAAATATAACATATAGGGTGGTGGATATATATACATATCATAACATGTGTATGATATAGTTAACACAGGTGGTGGGAAGATACACAGTAACACACACAGGGTGGTGGGAAGATACACAGTAACACACACAGGGTGGTGGGAAGATACACAGAAACACACAGGGTGGTGGGAAGATACACAGTAACACACACAGGGTGGTGGGAAGATACACAGTAACACACACAGGGTGGTGGGAAGATACACAGTAACACACACAGGGTGGTGGGAAGTGCAAGAAATACACAGGTTAAGAACACACACAGGGTGGTGGGAAGATACACAGTAACACACAGGGGAAGGGATGTAATACAACACCTGGGGAATGGGTGGTAAGTAAACGTCCTCTTGAGAAATAAGTCACTTTGTCTCACTCTTCTCTGGGTAGTTTACACTGTATGGTAATTGTACTTCTGCGTACCGCTACCCGAATATACTTACTACAGTCCATGAATCAAGAACCCATTCACCAGCAGCCTTCAAGGGAATCAAGATCCCTTCACCAGTATCAAGGTACACTCCTTTCCTTCAAGGTAATCAAGAACCCTTTAACCTCAAAGCACGCCCCTTCCTTGAAGGTAATCAAGAGACCTTTAACCTCAAAGCACGCCCCTTTCTTCAAGGTAATCAAGAACCCTTTAACCTCAAAGCACGCCCCTTCCTTCAAGGTAATCAAGAGCCCTTTAACCTCAAAGCACGCCCCTTCCTTCAAGGTAATCAAGAGCCCTTCAACCTCAAAGCACGCCCCTTCCTTCAAGGGAATCAAGAGCCCTTCAACCTCAAAGCACGCCCCTTCCCTCAAGGGAATCAAAAGCCCTTCAACAGCATCAAGGCACATACCCCTGCCTTGAAATATCAATGATCTCACATTATGTAGGTGAAACCACGACGACAGAAACCATTTTAACATTGCCACAACGACAGAAACCAGTTCACACCCTGCCACGACGACAGAAACCAGTTTAACACTGCCACGACGACAGAAACCAGTTTGACACTGCCACGACGACAGAAACCAGTTCAACACTGCCACGACGACAGAAACCAGTTTAACCCTGCCACGACGACAGAAAAACCCGTTTTTTAAAACTGCCACGACGACAGAAACCAGTTTAACACTGCCACGACGACAGAAACCAGTTTAACACTGCCACGACGACAGAAACCAGTTTGACACTGCCACGACGACAGAAACCAGTTTAACACTGCCACGACGACAGAAACCAGTTTAACACTGCCACGACGACAGAAACCAGTTTGACACTGCCACGACGACAGGAAACCAGTTTAACACTGCCACGACGACAGAAACCAGTTTAACACTGCCACGACGACCAGAAACAGTTTAACACTGCCACGACGACAGAAACCAGTTTGACACTGCCACGACGACAGAAACCAGTTTAACACTGCCACGACGACAGAAACCAGTTTAACACTGCCACGACGACAGAAACCAGTTTAACACTGCCACGACGATAGAAACCATTTTAACTGCCACGACAGAAACCATTTTAACACTGCCTCAAACATATCTTAAACATTATTATTACAAAATATGCGCTAAACTTGTATGGGTCACAGCTCCAAACATCTGTAGTTAATATATTCCTTAATGTATTTTTAAGTGGGAGCGCTAAACCAGTAGGGATTATACAGCACTTGGGTGTGAAGGGGGTGGAAAATATTCAGATTTAATTAAGCAAAATGGAGCACAAATCCAATTCCCTAGATCAAGAGCCCCTCACCAGCGCCAAGGAACCTCCCTTGAGAGGTATGAATGTATTAATAATAATAATAATAATAATAATAATAATAATAATAATAATAATAATAATAATAATAATAATAATAGTTTATTTACTACAGCTGACATCAGTGACATACTACTATACAGAAAGCCCCTTGTTATACTGAGTATTTTCCGCAATTTAGGTCAGTTTTGTCCCAGGATGCGACCCACACCAGTCCACTAACACCCAGGATGCGACCCACACCAGTCCACTAACACCCAGGTACCTATTTTACCGATGGGTGAACATAGACAACAGGTGTAAGGAAACACGTCCGATGTTTCTACCCTCGCTGGGAATTGAACCCAGACCCTCGGCTTCACAGGGTATAACTGTATGTGTACCTATACGCAGATCCTATGAAAGAGAGGAGGTTCAGCCGGTATGTTGGTCCGGGGCCCGGCTGAGAACTTTTTTTTTTTTTTTGGTAATTTCAACTATTTTTAGTTTATTTAGAAAAATAATTATGTAAAAATCAGTTAGACTGGGGCCCCAGCCTACCCTCAGGGGCCCCAGCCTACCCTCAGGGGCCCCAGCCTACCCTCAGGGGCCCCAGCCTACCCTCAGGGGCCCCAGCCTGCCCCCAGGGGCCCTAAAGCAGGCTTGTTCTACCTTGGAAAATTTCTCATGGAAGCCGTGCCTATACCTAAATAAAGATTATTTACCTAGTTACCCGTAAAGTAATAAATTCTCTCTCCTGACCATAGATGACCTTGTGACCTTCATCAGCTCTAGCGATCTACATCCTGGTTATGATGACTCGAGCCTTGGAAATTAACTTTAGAAACTAACTGTGAGGCTGTGATTACAGTGAATCAGCAAGACTATCACCTCTCTCTGTTTCACACTCTTTCTCTTTCCCTCTCACATTCTTTCTCCCCCTCTCACTTTCTTTCCCTCTCTCTCTATCCTCTTCCTCTCTCTGTTTCACACTCTTTCTCTTTCCCTCTCACATTCTTTCTCCCCCTCTCACTTTCTTTCCCTCTCTCTCTATCCTCTTCCTCTCTCTGTTTCACACTCTTTCTCTTTCCCTCTCACATTCTTTCTCCCCCTCTCACTTTCTTTCCCTCTCTCTCTATCCTCTTCCTCTCTCTTTATCACTCCCTCTATTTTTATATACAGGGTTTGACAAGGTTAAGGATCCCTAGCTTTATTGACAAGCTATTTACAGGTTAATGATTCCTAACTTTATTGACAAGCTAAGAGCTGTTACCTACATCAGCTCATTTGAAAGCATTTTTATTGTTATGAGACATACAAGTAGGGAACAGGGTGAAGTTCGAGCCATCTGTGGGCCATTATTATTATTATAATCATGGGAGCGCTAAACCCGTAGGATTATACAGCACATGTGGGGGGATGGAAGGTATTCAGGCTCAATTCAGGGAACTGGAGCATAGATCCAATTCCCTAGATCAAGAGCCCCTCACCAGCATCAACGAACCTCCCTTGAGGGGCATCTGTGGGCCAGCATTTTCATCTGATCAACTGACTTTATCTCGTTGACATCATAATGCTGTACGAATGTGTTCCATACTTAAGTCATCTTGGGGATAAATGCTGTCAGATGAAGGGATGTTCCTCTCTCTCCCCTTCCTCTCTCTCTCTCTCCCTCTCTATCCCCTTCCTCTCTCTCTCTCTCACTCCGTCTCGTGTGCGTGTGAACGCACACAAACGCTGCACAGTTGCCAACTACTTATCAATCCCAATCAATTTCCACCATCTCACACCTGTTGAAACACCCGGAATTGATTACCTCGCAAAGCTTAACAAACCTGTCTATCAGCTTCGTTGATGACGCGCAAGAGCGCCGTAGCTACGATAACAACGTTTTTAATAACGTGGAAAGGCTGCCGTGGTAGTGTTAACAGGAAGTGTTGAACAGTTACTCTGAGTGAAACTTCTCCTCCCTCCCCCCAACCAACCCCGTGAGCGAAACTTTCTGCCACTGAACGATGGATTCGGAACCAGCGGCCTTGAGAGAGCTGATCAAGTCTGCGGTCGGGTCTTGCCAGCTTTCACTTCAAAGTCGGAAATGCACTGGAGATCATTATTTGTCTCGAATATGGAACAAAAAGGCACAATACCGTGACTGGAACAAAACACAAATGGTCCAAGACGGACGGAAACGTCGTCATAAGCTTCTCTCCTCTTTGTGCGGGTTATTTGTGTTCTGAATGTTAGGAAATACCAGAGATAACGCAGTGCCAAGGGAATGGCAATCAAGGTTGATCCAAAGAAGGGGAGGACTTGTCCAATCCTTGGATCAAGAGCCCATCGCCAGCATCAAGGATTGAAGGTACCTCCTCCATTGAAGAGTGAATATAAAAAAAAGCATAATTATTTCTTTCTCATCACTAGATAGCCACATCTACTGGAGGATATCATTAGATAGCCACACCTACTGGAGGATATCACTAGATAGCCACACCTACTGGAGGGTATCACTAGATAGCCACACCTACTGGAGGACATCACTAGATAGCCACACCTACTGGAGGGTATCACTAGATAGCCACACCTACTGGAGGACATCACTAGATAGCCACACCTACTGGAGGGTATCACTAGCCACACCTACTGGAGGATATCACTAGATAGCCACACCTACTGGAGGATATCAATACATAGCCACACCTACTGAAGGACATCACTAGATAGCCACACCTACTAGAGGACATCACTAGATAGCCACACCTACTGGAGGATATCAATACATAGCCACACCTACTAGAGGACATCACTAGATAGCCACAACAACTGGAGGATATCAATACATAGCCACACCTACTAGAGAACATCACTAGATAGCCACACCTACTGCAGGACATCGCTAGTCACACCTACCGGAGAACATCACTAGATAGCCACACCTACTGGAGGATATCACTAGGTAGCCACACCTACTAGAGGACATCACTAGGTAGCCACACCTACTGGAGAACATCACTAGATAGCCACACCTACTGGAGAACATCACTAGATAGCCACACCTACTGGAGAACATCACTAGATAGCCACACCTACTGGAGAACATCACTAGGTACTCAAAGAGGGTAACGAAAATTATCAGATTTCAGCTATACAACTGACAGCTCTTCAAACAGTGATTTGCTAGTAATATACTATTCATGAAAACCTCTATACCCATTAGGGCTCTCAGCACTTCAGTATAATCATAACTAAATGCTAAACCCATAAGGGTCATCCAGCTCTGTTCAGCTCATCAAACAGGAGCAAATCACAGTTTGAGACTGTCAAGGAAGGCAGGGGTTGGGGGGCCATGGCCCCCTCCTTGGCACTGAAATATTTTTGTTAAAAAAAAAAAAAATCCTCATAATTTGCATCACCGGGCTGATTGTTACTATAAAAATTGTTTCATGACATTTAATTCCCATGGATCTAAAAAAAAAAAATTGGGCATTTGGTGGGTCTCTTCTGCCCTTGGTAGAAGCAAGGATGGCTTTCCTGACACCTTCTGAAAGACATTTTTCTTTGAAAAAAAAAAAAAAAACTTTTTGAGTTGCATTAGCTGTTATTACTCAATATAGATATTGCTTTAAAAGTCAACATTTCTTGACAAATTTCAATTGATGTTAAAACAGGGTCATGAATTTTTTTTTCTGGCAATACAGCAACTAAATAAATGATGAATGCACTTTTTCTAGGTAGTAGGTTGGTAGACAGCAACCGCCCAGGGAGGTACTACCGTCCTGCCAAGTGAGTGTAAAACAGAAACATGTAATTGTTTTATATGATGTTAGGATTGCTGGTGTCTTTTTTTCCGTCTCATAAACATGCAAGATTTCAAGTACATCTCACTACTTCTACTTACACTTGCATGTACAAGCACATATATATACTATACCCCTCTGGGATTTCTTCTATTTTCTTACTAGTTCTTCTTCTTGTTTATTTCCTCTTATCTCCATGGGGAAGTGGAACAGAATTCTTCCTCTAAGTCATGCGTGTCACAAGAGGCGACTAATATGCCAGGAGCAAGGGGCTTGAGGTCCCCCTTTCTCCTGTATACATCATTAAAGTTAAGAGAAACTTTCGTTTTTCTTTTTGGGCCACCTTGCTTCAGTGGGATACGGCTGGTTTGTTGAAAGAGGAAGAATGTGTTTTCTTCTTTGAATCAACCTACCTTGGTGAAAAATGCTCAAGGTTATTAATACATTCATAGGGATACACTAGAACCTGTGGGAATCATATAGTGCCTATGGAATAATAAAGCCCTTCACTGGTGTCAGGCATCTCCCTTGAAGGGAGTATTAAGGTGAATGACTATAATATGTACTACAATCAAAATTATTTAATAAACATCAATACTAGGTACAAAATTCAAATGCAGTAGATGGCATTAGCGTATCTTTGAAACTGTACTAGTTGCACACTACAATACCATTATGTTAAAGATGCATACACACAAACCCACTAGAAGAATGTGAATGCAAGAGTATGTAGATGTGTTAAATTTGTCCTAAAGTAAGAATTTTAAGCCCTCAATTTAACAGACCTTGATTTAATGTACTTTGAAAACGTGGGACAAAATCTGCTGGGTCCACTGATTTGGAAACAACAAAGTCTGTTAGAGCAAAAAGGCACAATACTGTGACTGGAACAATACACAAATAACACACATAGGAGAGAGAAACTTACAATGATGTTTTGGCCCAACTTAGAGGATTTATAAGTCACAATAACATATGAGAGTGAGAGAGCCAGTGTATATAGTATATACGTATACAGTTCCCTTACTCTCACGTGTTAGTGCGACTTGTAAATAGTTCAAGTCGGACTGAAACAGTCATAAGCTTCTCTTTCTCTCTCCTATAAATGGGTTATTTGTGCAAAAAAGTTCGTTGGTTACATTATTATTATAATCATGGGGGAGCGCTAAATCCATAGGGATTATAAGCCCCTGTGGGGTGAATGGTTTTTAGGTAATTCAGGGACGGAGCCAGACCCAATTCCCTAGACAGGACCCCCCTCATCGTGTAAAGGAACCTTCCCTGAGGGATCATTGTTTTAAGAATTGATGATTTAAAATCAAAAACATAACAATCTCATTCTGTTAACCACAGTCACCATACTAGTCTGCCATTTTCCCCTATTAATCTCTTAAAATCAGTGTTTATTACTTTCGCTTACAATGACCCTTTTCCGCTACTTTTTTTCTCCAGTAATTCACTTGAACTTAAAAAGCCCGGGGTTTATTAACTTTTGTATTTACTTTTAAATTTAACGAATAGAAATAAGGCATTTGATTTTAAATCAACCCTGTTCAACTTCATTTACTTGCAGGAAAAAAAAAAAAAGAAAATTTTTTTACATTTTTTTTACATTTTTTTGCTTTTCGAAAATTTTTTCATTTAAAAAAGTTACCCGAATATAGAAAAAATTTACTGTACAAAAAAATTTTTTTTTAAATTTTCCATGAAACAAAAAAAAAAAAAGACAAAAAAATTATGAATTAAAAAAAAACAGTATAGACAAAAACACATGCTGTAAATGAAAAAAAATTTTATGCAAAGATAAAAAAAACCAATTCATATTTATGGAATGTAATAGACATGTACTCACGAAAATGCCTTACAAATTTTTATTAAGTATCATCTATCCATTTACTGAAATACTTAAGTCATACCCCAAAAGAGTTCTAACCATCTGCTAACTCTAAAAAAGGAATTTTTGAATCTAGGAAAAAATTTAAAAAACAACTTTAAAAAATTATGACTTGGGGTAAAAATCGACAGTAATATACAAATAAAAGGCCCATTTAAAGGGGCCCTTTTAAAAAGTACTAATAAATAAAAACTGAAAAAAAAATACTCATTTCAGTCAAAAAAATATTTTTTAATTTCACCCAAAGGGAAAAATATTTTTAAAGAGACAAGCTTGTATTATTCTCATAGATAAAACCCCTTTTTTTAGTTTTGAGTGAAGGTTAATTTTTGAGAATAAATTCCTTGCAAATATTATAGAAGGAGACCTTTATAATCCACAAAAACATTTATACTGTATTAAAAAAAAAAATATTAAAATATAGCTCATACATTACTTGTACAAGAGAAAGGAAGGGATTGAGCCCTTTTATTTACCAGGGAAATTTGTTCCTGATATTAGTGTTAATCATATAATGACAAACTCAATGGAGCTTTTAGTCACGGGGCCCGAGATATTACACTAACCTCTTCACATGAACAACTTAACAAGAAGCACTTTTATCCAAGGCTATGTAACCCATGATGGATGTCTGTAATGTATCACGTTCAATATTTTGATATTCATGTCGCTATTCTGCATAATAAAGTAAACCATCAATTTAACGAACTTTGATTCAATGGACCAGAAATGTGGGACAAAATCTGCTCGGTGAATTAATTAAAAAAACAACGAAGTTTGTTGGTTACAAAACTGTCCATTAGTCAGTTACATTGAGTGTCACCCTGTGTGTATTATAAGCATCTGTAGAGATAAAGATTGTTAAACTTGAAGTATTATTGCTGTGCATGTCAGAGTAAGGAACTAGTGATGGTTGAAGAGGTGGCTGGTTGCAGGGGAGGAGATTTATTATATTCTGTCAATGATGATGCATTCATAACCCATCTGAAATGCATCGAGAGATTTGCTTCACCCTCTGTCATTACCACAACTCACTTGTACTTTTTCAAAAATAGAATTTTTGCCAAATGATGCAGCATGCTTTTTTTAGGAACCATGATGTGTAACATGAACCAACTTAAAATAAAAATAAAAAAGTGACAGAGATAAAGGAAACACAAAAGAGTAGGTGCAATTTCTTCCTCTGCGATGAAATTGATCCCCTACCATAAAACATTGTGAATGCTTGAGGTTTGCACTGGAGGTAAATAAATAATGTTTGACTTTAACAAGTTTAGCACTTTTTTGTGTGTAAATAATATAAATAAGTTTAAAGTACATTTGTACAGTATTCATTCATGATACAAAAGTGCATGAAAATTAGTGCTGTAAAGAGAATGACATAGGAACCATCCTACAGAGGAGCTAAATTGGGCATGTCATTTATTTCTGAAAGCTCCATACACAGTATATATCTAAGATTAACAGTTTTTTATTTTGTTTTTACCTGACAATATTTAATCTAAATCTTAAAATTTATATTTTCGCACTACAAGAAAGAATACGATTAAGAACATTTTGAAAACACAATATGATTCTATAAGAAGATATACAATTACAGATATGTATCTGCCCAGTTCTTTTACTAAGCAAACAAGAAAGTATTACAACTTTTGAATTATCTACAAAAAACAAGTCGGTAAAAACACACACACACACACACTTACACATCACATTATTATCTTAAGTGTGAGGTAGCCCCTTACAAAATCAACACACCATAGAAATAGTGTCTTATCTGGGATAAGAATTCTGAAAGCTTTCACAAAAAAATATGTTAAAAGGCTTGCTGGGCATCAACATCTATTCAGAATACCAAAACTAAATTGTGAAAGGCTATCGATATAATGCCATTTATATATTTTGGAAAAAAAAAATTATTACTATTTTGGTTTGCAAGGCAAGCAGGGATGTTTTCTCTATCAGATAAACCAAAGTGGTTAGAGAATCTAAGATCAATCCTAACAAGATTTCCTCCAGGTAAGGACTAAGATTAGAAGAGAGGGGTCCAAATTTCTACATAGTAAGTGGACTATTTATATTACACTGTGAAAGGTACTGAGAGAACAGTAACAGAAAGTAAGCAGCATATACAAAATACACCTTGGCAGTATCAACATTGGAAAACTTATTCCAATGCTGATTGAGAGATTTCTGTCAGATAAAGTATTGCATCCAGAAAAACTGGGAATATATCTGTCACCATTAATCTTTCTTTTTGGGTTTCTTGGGGTTGCGTGAACGTGATTTAGCCTTGCACAGCGGGCAAATAGGAGCATTGCGGTGAATCTGTTGGTGACAGCTAAGGCAGGACTTCATGGGGGGTGGTTGTTGCCTGGGTTGAAATGCAAATAAAAATAATGATGTGCATCTAAACCATAAATCACAGCAATATTCAATATATCCAGAATTTATTTTATTATTTTATATATTTATGGGCAACATGTGGCATAAATATTATGCAGAGAATTCATAGTGTGGAAATTAGGAGGTGCAGAGTTACTAAAAGTATTATTAAGAGAATGAAGAGGGGCTGTTGAGGTGGTTCGGTCACTTAGAGAGGCTGGAGCAAAATAGGATGACTTGGAGGGTGTTTAAATCTGTAGTGGAGGGGAGGGGGAAAGGGGCCATCCTAGGAAAGAATGGAGGGAGTGGGTAAAAGGTTTTATATGTAAGGGGCTTGGACATACAGCAAGCATGTGTGAGTCGTGTTAGATAGGAGTGGAAACGAATGGTTTCTGGGACTTGATGAGCTGTTGGAGTGTGAGCAGGGTAAGGTTAGCTCAACTTGAGCCCAGGAGGTGGGAAGTACAATGCCTGCACTTTAAAGGAGGGGTTTGGGATATTTGTTATTTGGAGTGACATTCTGAACTGTCATATCTGCATGCCTCTGCAAAAACAGTGATTATGTGTGAATGATGGTTTAAGTGTTTCTTTCTTTTTGTGGGTCACCCTGCCTCGGTGGGTCACCCTGCCTCGGTGGGTCACCCTGCCTCGGTGGGTCACCCTGCCTCGGTGGGTCACCCTGCCTCGGTGGGTCACCCTGCCTCGGTGGGTCACCCTGCCTCGGTGGGTCACTCTGCCTCGGTGGGAGATGGCCGACGTATTGAAACAAAATATATATAATGGACAAAGACTGAACTTATTTTTTGTTTACCTGAAAGCTGGAGTGGGTGGCCCTGGAGGAGGAGGTAGAGGTCGTTGATCTGCTTTATGAGGAGTTGCTCGAAGAGGTGCAGGCAAGGGAGCGGATGGGGACAGGAAGGAAGGTGGGGCACTCATGGCACCAAGTGAAGATAAACTCAAACTCCCACCACGAAGATCATCATGATCCATGTTCCACTCTACCCCTGCTTTCTCAAAGAAACTGAAAAAAACACACACACACACACACAAAATTATTTTCAAGAATTTAAGAAATAAGGAATCAAGTTATTTTCAAAAATTAAAACCCATAAAACCTGTGCTCCTTAATACACAAGCTCTTATTTTTATCATAATTGCTATTGCACAAAAAATTTATTCCTTTACATAAAACTCACGGTCAGAGTCTATTACACATGCACCACTACTAAACATATCTAACACTCTCATTTTCTTCAAGTCACAGATTCAAGCTAACTTTTCTTAACACCTACAGCATCATTAGTATTTATCTTAGGTGCCGTGGTTAATATCCACAGACCAGACAATGAGGCATAAGCCACTTCCAGAATGTAATGAGGTGGTGTAAGCTGTCAGTGGAAGGAAGCCATGTACTGGGGTGTGTAGTAGCCCAATTTTTTATAATGAAAACTGTATTATATTTTAATAATTGACAAAGTACAGTAAATGCATAACACAGTACGAAGAGTGCTCATAAAAAAGCTAGTTTTTGATTATGTAAAATTACATTTTCAATCACTGCATTGGCTTTCCCACCTCCTGTGAAGAATGTTTCTTCAAGTCCCATTCTGTGAGATTATCCATGATTTATACAAGAATTTTAGTCTGAGTGGTTTTAGCAGTGTGTACATGACTCTTGCTTACATGGATAGCCAGAATGGAGTAAGGTTCCAGTACTCTGCTGTCCCAGAAAACCTGCTCATAAATAATTCACTTTTGCTGCAGATTGTTATTCATGATTTTTATGAGCTCAGGCAGAGCTGTGAAAACAGGACTCTCAAAACAGGAAGAGTGCAGCAATATATTATATCAAACAAATTATTCAATTCCTTCCTTAAACTTCTTGTTTCAATTTTTTTCCCTTCTTCATACTCCCATGTATTGTACGACAAATGAAAGCCTTTCTTTCAGACATAGCTGTTGTATTTGTAATCTTACATAGTATTATCTTTGCCTTTACTTCCTATACCCATGTTTGCAAAAATAATTATCAGTGAACTTAAATTTCACCATATTATTTTGTAGTGCTACTTAACCCTTTCACTGTCGGTGAAATATAGGTATGGCTTACAAGCCAGTGTCGTGACATATTAATAAGCCAAAAATTCTAGTGGCTTCAAATCTAGCAGGAGAAAGCTGGTAGACCTATATGTGAGAGAATGGGTCTGCATGATCAGTGTGTGCAGTATAAAAAAAAATCCTGCAGCACACAGTGCATAATGAGAAAAAAAAAACTCTGTGTTTTTGGTTTAAAATGCCGACTATAAGGTGTATTTTCGTATGGTATTTATGGTTATATTTTCGTTTTCTTCATCTCATTTGATATAATGGAAGATATATTACAGAAAAAGATGATTCTGATTGCTTTCACCCAGAGAATTACCTTGAAATTGAGCTCAAAGTAGCGGAAATGTTAGATTTTTGCCGATGTTCAATTGAAGAGTAAACAAATAACGTCACTGTCCAATATGTGTCCAACTGGCCAGTCTAATACACAGTCACAAATGGGTTGACATTATTTATACAATTATTACAATAATGCAGTAGTCTGCATAACAGTAAATCTTCTATTTTTTGTGTGAATAAAAATTCAAAATGGAAAGCAAGAGTAATATAAGAGGGGCCTGGAGATGTGACTAATGAACAGAGAAAATGTTATTTTAGTGCCTGGAATGTCTGCATTGTTTATTCTGGACCCTATTTTGATATTGGCATCTTTTGAAATTTGTGTGAAACTGGCCAAATTGTCAACTGACAACTTTATTGGGTAGTTAAAATCAGAAAATGGGTGGTTTCCTGTACTCAATTAATAGAAATGGAGTTCTAGTGAAATAGCTATGAGTTTGGTCGACTGGAACAATGGAATTGGCTGATAATAAGGCTCAAAGAGGGCAATTTCGCCGATACACATTTATCGCCAAGACAGCTAACTTTGTGAAAGCGCAATTCTGTAAGTTTTCCATCAAATTTCGTACTTTTAGTGTCATTACCATCAGGAAAAGATTCTCTATCATTTCATGAGAAAAAAAAATTTTTTTTTTTTTTAAATTCTTCGGCACTGAGAGGAAGTTTGTGAGCAGGGGTTTTGACAGTGAAAAGATTAATTAACTAGTACTGTACAACTCCCCTGTTAGAACTAGACAATCATATTTTAATTTTTTTTTAATTTTACAGTTTAGTACAGCATAGTGCAGTATAATGCATAATAAATTATGTTTTGCCTGAAATGTTTTGCATCCTATGGGGCTTCATACTGTATGTTGTGAACAGTAATTCTGAAATAAAGATTTTGTTTTGTTTGTAATTCACACTTACTCTGGCGGCACAGGGTCATCCTCAGCTGCTAGATTTGGTAAACTGAAGTCGTGTCCCAGCTGTTGTGAGGCTAAACGGCTGGCCTCCTGTTTGAGGGGATGGTACTCGTCATAGAGTCGCCTTGCATGCTCTAGACTTTTATTGCGCAGGTCTTCTGCTGATTTTATAATGCTTTCCATCTGTGGAGAGATTTTTGCATATTTTAATACAGTATCTATAATTTTTGTAGGTAGTAGGTTGGAAGACAGCAACCGCCCAGGGAGGTACTACCGTCCTGCCAAGTGAGTGTAAAACGGAAGCTTGTAATTGTTTTACACGATGGTAGGATTGCTGGTGTCTTTTTTTTTTTTTTGTCTCATACACATGCAAGATTTCAGGTACGTCTTGCTACTTCTACTTAAACTTAGGTCATACTACACATACATGTACAAGCATATATATACACACCTCTCTGGGTTTTCTTCTATTTTCTTTCTAGTTCTTGTTCTTGTTTATTTCCTCTTACCTCCATGGGAAAGTGGAACAGAATTCTTCCTCCGTAAGCCATGTGTGTTGTAAGAGGCTACTAAAATGCCAGGAGCAAGGGGCTAGTAACCCCTTCTCCTGTATATATTACTAAATTTAAAAGGAGAAACTTTCACTTTTCCTTTTGGGCCACCCTGCCTCAGTGGGATATGGCCGGTGTGTTGAAAGAAAGAAAGATCTATAATTTTCTCATTACTGTACTTTAAATACGAACTGCTACAGAACAACATTAAGAACACTGCTACTGAAGTAGTTCACATTTCCAGTGAGATTTTGAAGAACTATGGTAATTTTTTTAAATCATGAGTGTTTTAAATTTGGCATGCATAATTGATAATTTTGAAGAATAAATTTATTGGTTATTGATGCACATTTTAAAATGCATTGTGATGGTCTTTAAAATAGTGTACTCATTGTATGGGTGAATTTGATCATAACATCAGTCTTGAATATGAACTAAATAAAGCTTAGTGTAAATTACTGATAGGCAATTCAAGTAACATTTTTATTTCCAGGGTTTCCCACCAGGGGTCACCCTGGTTTGGTGAGAAACGGCCCATGTGTTACAAAAAAAATGTTTCAGGGTGAAAGAAATCTCGCGAGATGACGTTGAGTGTGGAGACAATAAATGTATCACTATAAAACCTGAGACAAAATCTTTACTCTTCCACAAACATGTTATAATATCAGATTATACAATAAACAGTATACCGTATAGTAGACATGGCCAAGTTATGGCGCACAAGCCATGACTTATACTGTATTCTACATATTAATATATTACATTCATGGGGGAAGCCCTAAACCCATTGGATTCATGGGGAATGAGAGGCAATCAGGTTTGATCAAAGGAAAGTGAGGTCAGATCAAGAGCTCCTCACTTGCATCAAGGAACCACCCTTGAGGGGAATATTATGCATAGTAACTAATACAGTTAAACATTTTAATTATACAAAAGCAATGGCTAAAGCAATGACTGAGAGTCTTCCTGGTTAACTACTAACATAAAGGAACATAATCAAGTAAATATAGTCATGCAGTATATTTATGGAAAGCTCTAAACCTATAAGGTTTACACCGCAGAGTTGAAAGAGGTGGTAGAGGAAAAAGGTGGAGGCAAAAAAGCATGTCAGCAGAAAGTGGAGGGGCTGAAAGTAGATGTAACAAACCAGAATCAGATTTAAGATATCATAGAGAGAGAGAGAGCATCTGCCTTAAAAGATGAAACTGAATGGAAGTGAAGTATTCCAGCAGTGTTGTGGTCTTTCTATTTGTTTACATCATAAAGCACTACAGATGTACTGGTAAACAAATTGATTAATTACAGCACTGCATTACTTGCTACGTTTGGCTACAAATACGCAATTACTTGCATATAATGTTAAGAAGCATTTCATGGTGAGATACGTTAGACCTGCTCAATAATGTTTGCACCATACAGTCGACCCGCTTAATAATGCTTGTGAAACAATTTTGAATAATCGCTGAAAAACAAACTCCAACTTGCCATATTTAACAACTACGTACTTTGGTGCTCAAATAACCAACTCATTCCATGGGGTTACCATTAACAGGGTGCAAATGTACATGCCACTAATTCCAGTGAACATCTCACTATGAATACTATCATAGTATACATCAGTATATTTTATCCCCAAATAATTGGAGATATAAAATACCAGGAAAAATTAATAATAATAAATGTGGTTGTCATGTGTGTCATAAGAGGCAACTAAAATGCCAGTAGCAAGAGGCTAGTAACCCCATCTCCTGTATACATTACTAAATTTAAAAAGAGAAACATCTGGTTTTCTTTTTAGGTCACCCTACCTTGGTGGAGTACGGCTGGTTTGTTGAAAAAAAAAAATATGGCTGTAGTGGATAGCACTGTAAATGTGTGGGTGCACTGAAGATGGTTGTGGTGGTGGTGTGGGATAGCACTGTAAATGTGTAAGTGCACTGAAGATGGTTGTGGTGGTGGTGTGGGATAGCACTGTAAATGTGTGGGTGCACTGAAGATGGTTGTGGTGGTGGTGTGGGATAGCACTGTAAATGTGTGGGTGCACTGAAGATGGTTGTGGTGGTGGTGTGGGATAGCACTGTAAATGTGTGGGTGCACTGAAGATGGTTGTGGTGGTGGTGTGGGATAGCACTGTAAATGTGTAAGTGCACTGAAGATGGCTGTGGTGGTGGTGTGCACCTGACCTACACCATCCCTCACCTTGACTAAACCAACTGAATGATCCTAACAAATAGAATCTAAACAGAACACTAACCTAACCTATGTTAGGTAAATTGTCTTATTTGTCTTTTATTTACAAAAAACACTAGACTCTTAAACTGTGTGACTGAAATAAATATTTTTAGGTTTCATATTTATTCTAGGGTCAACATAAGTGACTGAAGCATTTTTAAACACTAGTATCTATCTTCCTTCTACCAACCTCAGAATTATAACAAATATGAGATACTACAGTATACCATATCTTCAGTAGCAGATATTACTCCACAATGTGTCACAACTATAACTATTTGGAACACATGAAGAATATGCTCCTCAAGAAAGAGTCAAATTTTGTAATGCAGGTTTTTTAAGTCAATTTTTATATTTAGCCCCAATACTAACAATATACACAATATAACAAATGCAATTTGGACAGAGAACTGAAATGTGTATTAAGAGTATTTTGTTATTGCCTCTAATTTTTGCTTGTCTCATGTTCTCATTGCCAGCTGCTACTACATATATAATAAATGATATCTACAACTCTATACTAGAAGAAATTACTGGCAGTGGTTCACTTCTCTGTTTGGATCTGCATTCAGTGGGAGAGGAGGAGGAAATGAGAGAAGAACTGGGAGAGTATGAGAGAAAGTACGAGAGGTAAGGAGAAAGGAGAAGCCAATCTCTCACGACTATACTGCATAGTTATAAATTTCATCCCCCCTCCCCCCCCAAAAAATATGAGCTATTATTGTCCCAGTTTTCAGTTCAGGCTAAAAGGCGATTGTCCATAGAAAAACGCAATTCGCTTAATATATTTTCCACTTAACGAAATCTCAGTCTGGTTCCTACCTAAGTTGTCAAGAGAGGGTTGACTGTATGTGGTACTTTACCATTTTAATATTCATGCTAATGAATGTTTGAATCAGAGACTAACTGCATTGATGTCAGCATGAATTTGCCGCAGTTCTTCCACATGGGCCATCTTCTCTTGCAGCAGCAGCTCCATCTCGGCCCTGTACTCAGCAAGGCTGGCTTCCTCTGCCTGCACCACTTCCACTTCTTGAGCTAATCTGCCTCGCAGCCTCTCCACTGCTACAACTTTAGCCCTGAAGAAAAAACATACTCAACTATTTTATTATTATAGAGTAAGTTTTACTAGGGGTGTGCCCGTGTCAGTATCAGTGGGTATTGGCTAATTTTGATGGTATCAGTACTGGCCTAAAATTGGGTATTGGTAGGCAATGGCCAATTCTGATGGTGTCGTCGGGGTTCATTGGAGATTAGATGGTTGTAGTTAAACACACTGGTTGGATGGTAACACTATACAGTGGACCCCCGCATAACGATTACCTCCGAATGTGACCAATTATGTAAGTGTATTTATGTAAGTGCGTTTGTACGTGTATGTTTGGGGGTCTGAAATGGACTAAACTACTTCACAATATTTCTTATGGGAACAAATTCGGTCAGTACTGGCACCTGAACATACTTCTGGAGTGAAAAAATATCGTTAACCGGGGGTCCACTGTACATTGCAGAGTATAAAGGGGTAGCGGGAGAGAGAGCCCAGCCTTGCCTGTGTCTTCTATGGGCCTATGTGACCAACTGAGAAAGATCCCAGGAGGGAAGCGCTCACCCAGCCTCACATGATGTCACACAAACTAGTCACTGGGCCTAGCAAGGGGTCGTGTATGTAAAACATGTGGATGATACTATGATACACAGATGACATAACATATACGGGATCAGCAACTATGCTGACAATGGCACAGTATCAGCGTTGGTACCAGTATCAGTGGGTATTGGTTAATTTTAATCTGAACTCTATCAGTATCAGCCTAAAATTGGGTATCAGTATTGGAAAAATAAGAAAAAAAAAATTATTGTTCCACCCCAACTTTTTTACTTACAGTAATATGTAGCAGTAAACTTAAGTGGGCCATTCAGCACAAGAACTGAGGTAAACTCAATTATCTGCCTGCCAATGGCGAGACAGATATCGTATTTTTTGTCATATAAGGTGCACGAGCATTACGAGCATAAAAGCTTTATTATTATAATGAACTGCATGTCTTTTTATAAAACACCAAGTAACTCAAAGCCTACTCTTGACCCTGACCTTGAGCATAAAAGATGCAAGCTGATTTTCTAAGACTTTCTTGGGGTGGAAAAATGCACCTTATATGCTGGAAAATACGCTATGCTATTTAACCGTGTTCAAGGACCTTCGTAACAAAAACTATACTGTGGATATGCACCTTATGAATACACATTTTTCAAAGCAATTAATATCTTTATTTCTACAAGTATATGCACAAGGTATACAGGCCTATCTGACATCAATTACATATTACTACAGTATATAGAAAGCCACTTGTTATGCAGAGCATTCCAGGCAAATTAAGTCAGTTTTGTCCCAGGATGCGACCCACACAAGTCTACTAACATCCAAGTATACTCATTTTACTAATAGGGAACATAGACAACCAGTGTAAAGAAACATGCTCAATGTTTCAACTCTCACTTGGAATAGAACCCGGACCCTCGCCATGTGAAGTGAAAGCTTTAGCCACCAGGCCACGGGGCACCGTAATTCAACAGTACAGATACAATAGTCATAGCGTACATGATGTGCACATTTCTTTAAAGGATGTTGGGCAAAGAATTTTTGCAGGAATTTTGAGCATAGTTTTGGGAAAAGGGCAAAAGTTTGGTTAGAAGAGGGGAGCAAAGATCTGATGTGAAGAAAGGGGAAAAAGTTTGGTGGGAAAGGGGGATAAATGGGTGAGTGATATTTTGATAGCTGGGATAATTGGGAGGGTGATATTTTGATAGCTGGGTGGGTGATATTTTGATGGGTATGGGGGGGTTAACTGGATGGGGATAATTTGGTGGGTGATATTTTAATAGCTGGGGGATAATTGGGTGAGAAGATGGGGGCAAGAATGGTTGGTTGGGGAAGGGGGAATTGATAAGGAAGTTGGGAGATTGTTGGAAATAGAGGGGAGGAGGATGTTTTGTGAGGAAGAAAGAAAATGTTAGGTGGGGGAGGGAGAAGAATACTTGGTAGGGAAAGAAGAATGTTTGTTGGGGGAGGGGGAGGAGGAGGAGGAGAAGGGTTGGTTGGGGAGGGGGAGGAGGTTTGGAGGAGGGGGAGGAGAAGGTTTGGTTGGGGAGGGGGAGAAGGTTCGGTGGGGGAAGGGAAAGAGAATGTTAGGTGGGGAGGCGAAAGAGAATGTTTGGTGGGGGAGGGGAGGAGAAAGTTTGGTGGGGGAGGGGGAGGAGAATGTTTGGTGAGGGGAGAGAATGCTTGGCAGGGAAGGGAGAGGAGTATGTTTGACAGGGGAGGGGAAGGAGAATGTTTGGTGGGGGGAGAAGGTTAAGTGTTTATTGTTGAGAGGGGAAGAGTACAAACACATACCATTAGGCCACCTTCATAGAAGATATTTCAACCCTGAGACCTTGATCACTTTAATTACATGAGGAATATGAGCAAAGAAAAAAAAAACAGGCTATGTACAAAAGCAGGAGAAAGTGTACTAGTGTGGGTCATGGTGCATGAAACTGGAAGTGGGGAAGAGTTGATCTTATCACTCCAAAACGTTGACAGCTATAACATTTCCACAAATTTTGGCATGTGCATTCTTAGAAACATGCTTTCCGGGAGGGAGGGTGGGGGCGGTACAGTCACAGGATGTACCGCTCTCCGCTTTCTGTGTCTTAGCGATTAACATACTACCATACTCTTTCCTGTTTATGTATGTATGGACATGTATGGTATGTATGTATGAATTAAGGTATGCATTTATGTATGTTAGTTAACATTTTGTCAATTAGACACTGGTATACACAAATGACTATGCAGTACATACATACGTACAGTCACAAGCAATATGGTTTTCAGGCAGAATGATTAAAACCCAACAAATAACTGGGTCCTGATGAACTGTTCTCTAGGGTTAAAGAGGAATGTAAGGAGGAACTTAGCAAATCATGAGCTAGTTTTTTCAACAGGGTCCTAAGAAGCAAGATCACCACCCATCTAGAAACCCATCAGTTACACAACCCAGGGCAACATGGGTTTAGAACAGGTCGCTCCTGTCTGTCTCAACTATTGGATCACTACGACAAGGTCCTAAATGCACTAGAAGACAAAAAGAATGCAGATGTAATATATACAGACTTTGCAAAAGCCTTCGACAAGTGTGACCATGGCGTAATAGCGCACAAAATGCGTGCTAAAGGAATAACAGGAAAAGTCGGTCGATGGATCTATAATTTCCTCACTAACAGAACACAGAGAGTAGTCGTCAACAGAGTAAAGTCGAGGCAGCCACGGTGAAAAGCTCTGTTCCACAAGGCACAGTACTCGCTCCCATCTTGTTCCTCATCCTCATATCCGACATAGACAAGGATGTCAGCCACAGCACCGTGTCTTCCTTTGCAGATGACACCCGAATCTGCATGACAGTGTCTTCCATTGCAGACACTGCAAGGCTCCAGGCGGACATCAACCAAATCTTTCAGTGGGCTGCAGAAAACAATATGAAGTTCAATGATGAGAAATTTCAATTACTCAGATATGGTAAACACGAGGAAATTAAATCTTCATCAGAGTACAAAACAAATTCTGGCCACAAAATAGAGCGAAACACCAACGTCAAAGACCTGGGAGTGATCATGTTGGAGGATCTCACCTTCAAGGACCATAACATTGTATCAATCGCATCTGCTAGAAAAATGACAGGATGGATAATGAGAATCTTCAAAACTAGGGAGGCCAAGCCCATGATGACACTCTTCAGGTCACTTGTTCTATCTAGGCTGGAATATTGCTGCACACTAACAGCACCTTAAGGCAGGTGAAATTGCTGACCTAGAAAATGTACAGAGAACCTTCATGGCGCGCATAACGGAGATAAAACACCTCAATTACTGGGAGTGCTTGAGGTTCCTAAACCTGTATTCCCTGGAACTTAGGCGGGAGAGATACATGATTATATACACCTGGAAAATCCTAGAGGGACTAGTACCGAACTTGCACAAGAAAATCACTCATTACGAAAGCAAAAGACTTGGCAGACGATGCAACATCCCCCCAATGAAAAGCAGGGGTGTCACTAGCACGTTAAGAGACCATACAATAAGTGTCAGGGGGCTGAGACTGTTCAACTGCCTCCCAGCATACATAAGGGGGATTACCAACAGACCCCTGGCAGTCTTCAAGCTGGCACTGGACAAGCACCTAAAGTCGGTTCCTGACCAGCCGGGCTGTGGCTCGTACGTTGGTTTGCGTGCAGCCAGCAGCAACAGCCTGGTTGATCAGGCTCTGATCCACCAGGAGGCCTGGTCACAGACCGGGCCGCGGGGGCGTTGACCCCCGGAACTCTCTCCAGGTAAACTCCAGGTAAACAGATCACTAAAAAATGGGAGAGACAGGAAGGCCCCACTTTACAGCCCTTTGCCATACAGTGTTTCACTAATGCAGTGGTTTTCAATTATACCCATTCTTCATATATTCAGATTTCCTACAATATATTCACTATAAGCTAAGTATGAAAATATTTTAACGTAAGTAATGTGTGTACTGTATATGCATATTTTAGTTTGAAAAGTTCATCTCCTGCAAATGTAATAAATTCACTGTACTCCAGTTATCAAGTATTGTATATATCTGTGTAATCTATACAAGAAAAAACTGTTTATACTTGCTCTATAGTGATTATTATTTTATTATATTTAGGGGAAGTGCTAAACTTGCAGGGGTCATCCAGCACCTGGGGAAGGATAGCAAACAGGTTTCATTCAAGGAAGTAGAGGATAATTTCAATTCCTTGAATCAAAAGCCCCTCACCAGTGTCAAGGAAACCTCTCTTGAGGAGACTACAGTGGACAAGGAAAGAGAAGAAAATAAATTTAAAAACGTTATGGCATCTATAAATATTGAGGAAATTAAGGTTTACTTGTATGTACAGCATATATGTATTTGAGTATACATATGTACAATGGGCATGTTTCCTTTACATCTGCTGCCCCTGTTCACCTAGTAGTAAGTAGGTACCTGGGTGTTAGCTGACTGGTATGGGTTGCATCCTGGGGGTGAGGATTAAAGAACTTTAGTGTAAAGAAGGTAGACAGTCTGATAACTGAGGCTTTATTGGGTTAACCTGGGTTACTAATCCTCCAGGTTAATAATACCAACAAAATCTTCACTTGGGTAATGGGAGGTAATCTGGTTTGATCTGAGGAAGGGAAGGTTAACATCAATTCCTTGGATTAAGTGCCGAGAAACATATTATATTCATAGGGTGTTAAACCCAAAGGGGTCTTACAGAGCCTGGAGGAATGAGGAGCAATCAGGTTTAAGAAAGGGGTGCACAGGTCGAATTCCTTGGATCAAGAGCCCCTCACTGGCATCAAGGAACCTTGAGGGCTAAGTTACGAATAAATCAAAAAGTAATCTAAATGCACAAAAGAGGAGCTCTCATTGGGCTTGTATAAGTGTCAGGGGCCCAAGACTGTTCAACTGCTGTCTTCAAGACGGCACCGGATAGGCACCTAAAGTTAGTACCTGACCAGCCAAGCTGTGGTTCATACATTGGTTTATGTGCAGCCACCAGTAACAGCATAGTTGATCAGGCCCTGATCCACCACGAGGCCTGGTCTCATACCGAGCCACAGGGGTGTTAACCCCCAAAACCCTCTCCAGGTATTTCTTTACCTCCAAAAATTCTGGATGTATCCCAGGGAGAGAAGACTAACCCCAACTCCTCGGAACAAGAGCCCTCTACCAAGAAACACCCTCCTTGAATGGCAAAAGTGCTTGAAAAAAAAAAATATTAATTTAAGATCAAAACTGAAAATTATCCACATACAGTGGCCCGTGGCCTGGTAGGTAATGCTCTCGCTTCACAGTGTCAGTGGTTCGATCCCTGGAAAGGGTGGAAACACTGGATGTTTCCTTACACCTGTTGTCCCTTCACCTATCAAGTAGGTACCTGGATGTTAGTCGACTAGTGTGGGTCGCAACCTGGGGGACATGATTTAAGGACCCACAATGACACACTGACATTCTTGGGTTATCCTGGGTGGCTAGCCCTCCAGGGTTAAAAATCGAACAAAATCCTTCTCCCTTCCACGAGACACAAGAGCTGTCACCCCAGCGGTGTTTCTTTACTTCCACCAAGATCTATTATTTCAACTATGTTCATTTACATAATGGGCACATACTTAATCCTAATTACATTACCTAATGTCCTTAAGAGCCTCTAATTTCATATAAACTGCCCGGTCTCTCTCGTCAGCCATCCCTCCAGACATGTTTGGTAAACAACTCCACCAGTCAACTGAGCAACTCAGAATATATATATATATATATATATATATATATATATATATATATATATATATATATATATATATATATATATAATATATATATATATATATATATATATATATATATATATATATATATTTATATAAATATATATATATAAATATATATATATATTTATAAATAATATGGTTAAAAGTGATATACATATATAATATATATATATATATATATATATATATATATATATATATATATATATATATATATATATATATATATATATTATATATATATATATATTATATATAATTAATATATATATATATATATATATATTAATTTATAAAATATTATTTATTATTATATAATAATATAAATATATTCATATAATAATATGGTTTAAAGTGAATATATATATATATTATATATTATTTATATTATATATAATATATATATATATATATATAATATATATATAATTTTTTATATATATATATATCATATATCTTACTTATATATTAATTTATATATATATAAATCAAGATTAATCAATAACCTTGTGGCATAATTTGTAAATTATTTAATAATATACTTATTAAACAGATTCTGTTTGATGTTAGAAAAATATTCAAGATTGTATTTATTTCAATTTAAAAAAGGGAAGATGTAATATATAATATATAAAAATGCATTTTTTAAGTTCAGTTCTGGTCTAGTTTATTCATATTTTATCCTTGCAGTAATTTAATGTAGATTAGTCTATTCACATGCATTACAAAATATACAATAATGAGAAAGTCCACAGGATGTATAGGATATATTAAGAAATATTAAACAAATTTTAAGAAAATCTAACCTGAGGAAACCCAACTTAATATGACAATGTATCTACCACATCTGCTCAGATAATGATAGGATGGATAACGAGAACCTTCAAAACAATATCTATCAAGCCATGATGATTCTCTTCAAATCACTTGTTCTCTCTAGGCTTAAATATTGCTGTACACTAACAACCCTTTTCAGTAAGTTTATTCAGGTATACACCAGTTACATAGATTATCATACATAGCAGCATATGTGTAGAGAACCTAGAATAACCCCAAAAAAGTCAGACAAATTGACTTATTTCCACTGGGGTCCTTCAGGGCATGCAAAATTGTAGACCTGGAGAATGTAAAGAGAACTTTTTCATAGCGATCAAGCACAAACACCTAAATTAAAGTGAACGGTCAAAGTCCCTTGATTTGTACTCCCTGAAATGCAGGCGAGAAAGATGCATGATAACATACACTTGGAAAATCCAAGGAAGCCTAGTCCCAACTCTGCACACGAAAATTACTCCCCAAGAAAGCAAGAGACTGGGCAAGAGATGGAACATCCCCCCGATGTTAAGAGATAACACAATAAGAGTCCGGGGCCCAAGACTGTTCAACTGCCTCCCAGCATATCCATGGTGAGGCCTAAAACTCAGAGGCCAGTGCGTTAACCACTTGACCTGTTGCTCTAAAAAGGTATACCTGCAGAGTCTTCCAGGGGTCAATGCCCCATGGCCTGGTCCATGACCAGGACTCGTGGTGGATCAGAGCCTGATCAACCAGGCTGTTGCTGCTGGCCACAGATAATTCAGCATATGAACCACAGCCTGGCTGGTCAGGTACTGATTTTAGGTGCCTGTCCAGAGCCTCCTTCACAACAACCAGAGGTTTATAATAATAATAATAATAATAATAATAATAATAATAATAATAATAATAATAATAATAATATATAATAATAATAATAATAATAATAACAATAATAATAGCAATTATTATTATTTTCTACAAGTACATAACACAACTTTGACTTTGACTCTGGTTCATTTTGTCCCCCAGGATGCGATCACACTGGTCGACTAACACCCAGGTACCTACTTACTGCTAGGTTAACAGGGAGAGCAGGTGTCTTAAGGAAACACTCTCCCAATGTTTCCACCCGTACCGTGAATCGAACCACAAACTGCAATACGTAACTGAGTGCACTACCAACCGAGATACGGGATACCTGTTGGTAATCACCCTTATGTATTGGGACGCAGTTGAACAGTTTTGGACCCCTGACACTTATTGTGTTACTCCTTAATGGATATTTCTATACACCATAGGGAGGTTAGCATAGGCCACTACTGTGACCACACATGCATGTTTCTTTTTATTTTACAGATGAATCCCACACTAGCATGGCTGTGTCGAACTCTAGTTTAGATCCCCTCAAAGCCGCCATCATGGTCACAGTGGTGACCCATATTAACCTCCCTTTTTTTTGTGACCAGCTGGTCAAGTGATTAACGCATTGGCCCGTGAGTTTTAGGACTCACTTATCATGGGTTCAATCCCTACCCGTTCCGTCTTCTTTTGTCTGATGCTTCTTTGTGGGGTTTAGCGCTTAGTTAAAGATTAAAAATTTAAAGATTTATTCATTTATTTGCAATGTTTACTGTTTGTGATTACAATTTTGATTCGGTAAGTACAAAGATTAAATTATTATTATATATGGTTTTTCTTTTTAATAGAGGTAGCTAATTATTTACAGTAATTAAAATTTATAGTTGTGATATAGTATATAAAAAGTTACAGTATTACAATTTTGCGCAATTTACAATAATGAAATTTAAACCATTTTAAGTTGGAATTGATGATTAAATAGTTGGGAAATCATAAATTATTTACTTTTTTCTGAGTAACTGGTAGGTGTAAAGTACAGTGTTTATCTGATTAATTTTGGGTGATGAGGTGGTTTCTAAGTAGGCCTTAAATTGATTTGCAGGCAGCAGGGGCCTTTTAGTGTGCTCTGGCAATGAATTCCAGATCTTTTGGCCTTTTATGTGCATAGCATTTTTGCCTAGTGAGAGATGGACACGAGGGATATCAAAGAGTGATTTATGCTTTGTGTTGTGCTTGTGTGTTCTGTTGTAGTTATCAAGGAGGAGTTTGAGAGGAGGGTTAACATTGGAGAATAATGTTCTGTGTATGTAGTAGGCACAATAATAAGTGTGGATGTTTTGCAAGTTAAGGCTCTTAAAAAGAGGCGGACTGTGCTGTCTATTGCAGGAACTGGTAATCAATGGCACAACAACTTTTTGTTGGGTTATTAAAGGTTTAAGGTGATTTGCTTTGGTTGAGCCTCATGCACAAATACCATAGGTGAGGAAAGGGTAGATGAGAGAGTGGTAAAGAACAAGAACTGCTGTTTGGGGTACATAGTATCGTATCTTTGAAAGGATTTCTGCTGTTTTGGAGACTTTCTTGGATATTTGCTGTATGTGGGTCTGGAATTTGACTTTGCATTCAAGGTGGAGACCAAGAAATTTGCCCTCTGCGTGTCTTGAAATGCGTGAACCATTTATCGATATGTTAAGCTGAACATTTGAAGCTCTGTTTCCAAACAGCATGAAGCAGGTTTTGTCTATATTGAGAGTAAGTTTGTTGGTAGTCATCTAAGTAGGTGTTTTTAGCAATTCGTCGTTAACAGTGTCTGTTAGTATAGTTGGGTTTGAGTGAGAGAAGACATAAGTAGTGTCATCTGCAAATAAAACGGGTTTAAGGAGTTTAGATGCGTTTGGAAGGTCATTGATGTAAATGAGAAAGAGAAGTGAACCAAGGACACTACCCGGTGGGACTCCAACATGAACATGTTGTGTAGTGGAGCTTACGCAATTTGTGCGTACGTACTGGCTTATTTTGCTAAGATTTTAAGTAATCGAGTGAGTGTCTTCTGACCCCATAATGTTCAAGTTTTAGGTGCAATAGGTCATGGTCAACTGTATCGAAAGCTTTTCGTAGATCTATGAAAAGTCCCAGGGGAATTTCATTTTTTCGAGTGCCATATATAGAAGTTCATACATATGTGTAATTGCATCATTAGTATTTTTTGTCGGCCTAAATCCAAAATGACAAGGGTTAAGTATGCAGAAGTAGACTTATATGTGAATTAATTTGTCGAAGATTTTAGATAGTAGGGGCAAGTTTGATATAGGCCTATAGTTATGTGGAAAATTACATTTATCTGTATGTATCATTATGTACATAACAATAAATGAACATAGATAATTATTATTTATCAGTTAGACAAGTAGGAATTTGGGACACCTAGGTCGCAAAAATGTCCCCCTTCGATACCTACAACTGTCATATCCACAAGTTGCTCTGGACCTATTAATTAAATGAAATATACATACACCAGGAATACTGGTAAATATATAAATTTGTGGACTGTATATTAAAAATAATAAATGGTTATATATATACACAATTACAAAACAGAAGGAAAATATGTCTTAATATCACTCACCAATTTGACTGGAGATTAATGTGTATCACACTCAGAAAACCTCACTCTAACTAAATCTATGAAAATAATGCTGGCCAGAATTACACACAAATCTAGAGAGCTTATCTGAGGTTCCTGGAGCTGTCTTGTCCAGTCGTCTGATATCTCAAGTTATGCAGGAATGCACATCCACCAATTTCGCCTCCTATTTGAGAGGTGTCAACACAATTTAACCTCTAGAGCACGAAAAATTCTTCCCATTACACCAACGTTTGTACAAAATTCAAAAACCAAGATGGCGAGTCTCCTGCCCAGACGCAGGCTTTCCGTTTTCTATGACAAATATTAAATACAGTATAGGCCATCTATTTACCTATAAATTACCGTATTTCCGGAAAATATATACAGTATTTTCCACAAGTTATTCAGTTGGATCACCTCCTTTGAGGATCGGAGTGACCTTTGCTGTCTTGATATATAATTATATATTTTAACAAAGAGCTAGGCTAATACACCGCTGCTTTGCTGTCTTGAGTATGGATGGGAAGGTAGAAGATCCAATAGCCTTGTTGAAAAGAGTTGCAATAATTGGTGACAACACATGAGAAGCTTTTTTGTACATGAGTGGTGGTAAGTTATTCAAGTCTCCTGTATTGTTCTTTAGTGTTTTGAAGAGCGAGAATTCAGTAGTGTTTGTTGGGGCTAGAAAAAGTATTTGGGTAGTTACCAGTGAGGTAGTTTTTTAGCTGAGTGTATGAGTTTGGGATTTTGTTTGCTAGCTTTGTTCCTATCGTTTGTTGGCAGTATCTGTTGGCTGGAGGAGAGGTTCTTCGGTTCTTCTGGTTTCGTTAAGTTAATCACTGTTTCGAGACAGCTTTTTAGATCCTAGAATTTCAGATAGGGTTTTCCAGGTCTTTTTCATATCCCCTTTTATGTCATAGTTAGTTTATATATGTTTATTATGCACCCATACCCATCTGTGGGCGTTAGTCAACAAGAGGTACATAATGGGTCCAGGGATGAACCCCAAAGTTTTGATAGCTGAACTAGTTACAAAGGTAAAGAACTTTAGGTAGATCTGGTCACAATCTGTTTTAGACCTTATTAGATTAGTAAGTATTGACGAGTAACTTTTGTCAGTTCCTTTGATATTAGACCCATTCTGTAGTGTTTTTTTATATAGATGTTTCTTATCAATAGATTTGAGGGTGCTGTTTGTAATAATAATAAATGATGCTTCTTTGCTTGCGTTCTAATTTTTTTTATTTGTTGCGATACGTCTTTACGTTGCCATGCGTCTTGCACCGTACAGCAATACGCATATACACTTCTTTAAGAAATAAATCTGATTTAACAAATCTCACAACGTCCGCCATGCGCCGAGAAGTTCATTTCATTTTTCCCGGGAAGAAATAACGAAATACTGATCCTCGCCCAATAAATTTCCGCACGACGCAGCAATCAAGCAGAGAAAAATGCGAAAGCTAATGAAGTACCTATAAGCCGATACGATTAATTAATTTGCAAAAGAATGAAGTTAGAAGGAAGAAGAGTATAGAGCTTGATTTGAGAGGGTGTTGAGAGGAGCTCATATGACAGTGTAACGTGAGGTGTAAACACCAGAGGTAACCCGGTACGTGTACGTTACGGACATATATTCTCTCGCTCATCACCATGTACTCTCGCCTCATTATCCTGGTCCTCGGCCTCCTGGCTCACTCTCAAGTACTAGCTCAAGGTCAGTTGCTGCCACTTATTACTCTTGTGCCCCCAAAAATACAGTCGATTTTTTTTTTAACTCGTCCCCGTGCACCCGTTATCTTATCTATTTGATGACTCGGTTGCGTAATGCTTCCCAGTTTTGGGCATAATTGAAATGGTTAATTAGGGTTAAATAAGGACGGCAACAAGGTCAGATGGTTGAAGTGTAGGGTTGTTGTATAATGATGTGTTTCCAGCTCACTAGGAAAACTTTTTAGGTGTTAGACTAATGGTTTGTCCAGGTGGAACCCTGGGGGGGGGGGGAGCTGTACATGTACAGGTGTGTTAATAGCACAGGTTGTACAAATGAGTCACATGTGATGTAAATGGTCTGGGAGATTTGAGAATCCTTATTGAAACTTTTTCGTCAGCTAGTGGCTTCTTCAGCCCAGTACATAAAAAGGTGGAAGATGAGGAGTTTGAGGTAATCAGTCCCTGAGCCTGGTGTCGACGTCTTCAGTCCATCAATCTTGAGAAAGATTGATGGACTGAAAAGTGACTCCATTGGAAATAAGTCACTTTGACTTTTTTAGGTTATCCTAAATAATTTACACTATGATAATTGTATTTGTGTACTTGGGCCTAAATAAACTTTCACATCTACTCCCAGCTGAGGCACTGATTACCTCAAACTACCCCAATGGAAATAAGTCACTCTGTCTGACTTTTTTGGGTTATCCTAGGTTCTCTACACATATGCTGCTATGTATGATAATTCTATGTAACTGTATTTGTGTATACCCGAATAAACTTGCTTACTTACTTACTTGCAAGGGATGGGTACATCTCTCTGGGGCTGGGGTGGTAGTTCCTGCAAACTCAATCGAGAGGGCCATTGCTGAAATGCATAGGATTTGAAACTGATATATGATAGAGGTATGAGTGTGTGTGGGAAACAGTCAGGTTGCAACACTAGGGTTGAAAACAGTAAATATATAAAAGACATTCATCATGAAGTTATAAATAAAGACAATAGATCAGGTCAGCAAAAAAAGGGGGACAGCAGAGGGCAGCAAGGAATTGGCTCCCTTAAGGTCTATTATACTAATAGCAGAAGTGTAAGTAATAAGATACATGAGCCAAGATTAATTGCAAGTGCAGGAAACATGGATATCATTGCTATAAGAGACGTGGCTCAATCTGAAAGATAGAGATGCCTTCTGAATGTCACATACAAGGCTATAAATTATTCCACACTGATAGGGTCAACAGGAAGTGTGGTGGAGTAGCGATGTACGTCAGAGACAATTTAAATTGTTGTGTTAAACAAGATATAAAATTAGAAGCGTCAGCCACTGAATCTGTTTGGTTACAGCTTCTCAAGGGCCGTGAAAAACTAATTTTGGGTGTGATTTACAGGGCCCCCAGATCTTGATAGGGAGTGTGGTAAACTTCTATGGGATGAAATTCGTAAGGCATCTACATACGAAAATGTCGTGATAATGGGAGATTTAACTATAGACAGATTGAATGAAGCAATTTGACAGGAAATTTAGAATCTAGCGGCTTGATAAGATTCAGGATTGTTTTTTAAAACGGTTTGTGACAGAGTCAACTAGAGGAAATAACCTGCTTGACTTGGTTCTTGCCAGCAGGGAAACTCTAATTAATAATCTTGAGGTTAATGATGAGCTTGGGGAAAGTGATCACAAATCACTCAGTATTAATATATTATGGAATTTCTTTAATAATGGCAATCAAGTCTCTGCCCCTGACTTCTGCTTGGCTGATTTCATAGGACTGAAAAATTACTTGGGTGGGCTGAACTGGAATGACCTGACTATGGGTTAGGTAGGTGGTGATGATTGCTGATATGACGTTTTCCAGGGCATAGTTCTAGCTGCTCAGACAACTTGTGTTCCCAATAAGGAAATCAGATCAAGCAAAAATGATCCTAAATGGATGAACAATAGATTAAAACATCTCATTGGTCAAAAGAGAGGCATATATAGGCAAATCAAAAGAGGAGAGGTGCAATTAAGAAATCGATATATTCAGTTAAAGAGAGAAATAAAAAAGGGAATAAGAAAAGCAAAAAGAGATTGAGGTTAAAGTTGCAAGAGAATCGAAGACTAACCTAAAAGGATTCTTTCAGGTATACAGAAATAAGATCAGGGACAAAATAGGCCCACTCAAAAGTTACTCGGGCCAGCTCACAGACAGTGATAAGGAAATGTGTAGAATTTTTAACACATACTTCCTCTCGGTTTTTACTCGCGAAGATACTAGCGATATTCCAGAAATAATAAATTACGTAGAACAGGATGATGATAAACTATGCACGATTAGGGTCACAAGTGACATGGTCCTTAGACAAATTGATAAATTAAAACCTAACAAATCCCCAGGCCCTGATGAACTGTATGCAAGGGTTCTAAAGGAATGTAAAGAGGAGCTTAGGAAACCTTTGGCTAATCTTTTCAATATATCACTACAGACTGGCATGGTGCCAGATAAGTGGAAAATGGCAAATGTGATACCTATTTTCAAAAGTGACAGGCCCTTAGCTTCGAACTATAGACCAATAAGCCTAACCTCCATAGTGGGAAAAATTTATGGAATCGATAATTACCAAGGCAGTTCGTAGCCACCTTGAAAAGCACAAATTAATCAACGAATCTCAGCATGGTTTTACAAAGGGGCGTTCCTGCCTTACGAATTTATTAACTTTTTTCACTAAGGTATTTGAGGTAGATCATGGTAATGAATATGATATTGTGTATATGGACTTCAGTAAGTCTTTTGACAGGGTCCCACATCAGAGACTATTGAGGAAAATTAAGGCACATGGAATAGGAGAAATTTTTTCCTGTTTAGAGGCATGGTTGACAAATAGGCAGCAGAGTTTGCATAAATGGGGAGAAATCAGAGTGGGGAAGCATCACGAGCGGTGTTCCACAGGGGTCAGTGTTGGGCCCCCTGCTGTTCACAGTCTACATAAACGACATTGATGAGAGCATAAAGTGCAACTTAAGCAAGTTTGCCGATGACACCAAAATAGGCAGTCGAATTCATTCTGACGAGGACATTAGAGCACTCCAGGAAGATTTGAATAGACTGATGCAGTGGTCGGAGAAGTGGCAGATGCAGTTTAATTTAGACAAATGCAAAGTTCTAATTGTTGGACAGGAAAATAACCATGCCACATATAAACTAAATAATGTCAATCTTAATATTACAGATTGCGAAAAAGATTTAGGAGTTCTGGTAAGCAGTAATCTGAAAAGTAAAAGGCACAATTGCAACTAATGTCACATTAGTTGCACTTGTGTCCTTTTACTTTACATAGTGTCGGTAATTCTACCAACATTATTACAGTAATCTGAAACCAAGACAACAGTGCATAAGTGTTTGCAATGAAGCTAACAGAATCCTTGGCTTCATATCAAGAAGCATAAATAATAGGAGTCCTCAGGTTGTTCTTCAACTCTATATATCCTTGGTTAGACCTCATTTAGATTATGCTGCACAGTTTTGGTCACCGTATTACAGAATGGATATAAATGCTCTGGAAAACATACAAAGGAGGATGACAAAGTTGATCCCATGTATCAGAAACCTTCCCTATGAGGATAGACTGAGGACCTTGAATCTGCACTCTCTAGAAAGGCGTAGAATTAGGGGGGATATGATTGAGGTGTATAAGTGGAAAACGGGAATAAATAAAGGGGATGTAAATAACGTGCTGAAATTAACTAGCCTAGACAGGACTCGTAGCAATGGTTTCAAGTTGGAAAAATTCAGATTCAGGAAGGATATTGGAAAGCACTGGTTTTGTAATAGAGTTGTGGATGAGTGGAACAAACTCCCAAGTACAGTTATTGAGGCTAAAACATTGTGTAGTTTTAAAAATAGGTTAGATAAATACATGAGTGGGTGTGGGTGGGTGTGAGTTGGACCTGATTAGCGTGTGCTACTAGGTCAGTTGCTGTGTTCCTTCCTTAGGTGAATGTGACCTGACCTGACTAGGTTGGGGCATTGGCTTATGCCGGTAAGAGACTTGGACCTGCCTCGTATGGGCCAGTAGGCCTGCTGCAGTGTTCCTTCTTTCTTATGTTCTTTTCTGTACTAGACTGAAGAAATCACTGGCTGGCAAAACTTTTCAACAGTGATTCCCAAATGTTGATTCCCAAATGTTGCACAATTCTCATTCTTCAAGACACACATGCACACCGCAATGGAGTTGTAGGTACCAGAGTGTTAATCAACTGCTGTGGGGTGTAATTGAAAGACATCAATGGGAATAAGTCGCTGTTTGACTTTTGGGTTATCCTAGGTTCTCTACACTGCTGCTATGTATGATAATCTGTGTAACTGTATTTGTGTATACCCGAATAAACTTACTGATCCTCCAGGTTAATAAATGGGACAAGATCTTCAAACTGCAAGCGGTGAAATGTCTTTAATAGGTGTCTTGATTCCCACATTACAAGATGTCTTGGGAAAGTGGCAGTTTTGCACCTATTTCCATACCTCTATTGGCTTTGTTTACCTAGCAAGAAATGGGTTCGTACTTAGGAGTTGACTGTCTCGTTGGTGGCTCGAGTGGTTGTACCTTCACCAGTCGTCTGAAGAACCTGGGTTTGATCTCGACACAGTGATGAATAAGATGCACGTGCAATGTCTGGGTATCACTAGTGCTGAAACCTAAACTAGTAATAAAAATACCAAGTGTTGGCAAATGTCTTGATATACCTTTTGATGTGATGATCCCAGCACAAGTTCAGATTTGTTTATTTCCACCTGATACATTGTTTATAACTGAGCATAAAGTAGATACCTACTGAGTTGCATCCTGGTAAAGAGGATCAAGGGACCCAAAGAGAATAAATCGGGCATTGTGGTTAGTGAGTTTATTTAGGTACAGGTATGCACAAGTACCATTATTTTACCTAGTAACTTGTGTAAATTACATAGGATAACCCTAATAATCCAGATAGTTTTCTGGTATAAAAAGCTTCTTTCTTGTTCAATATTGAATTTAGCTTCCAAGAAAAACTTAATCATTTACTTGCACATTTTTAAATATACAATCAAGTTATTCAAAATAAGGCAAATGGTTATTTCTTGGGCAAATTCTTATGGCAATAATCTTTTAGTTTCCTTAAACACAATACACAATTGGTGACAAGTTAGTTATGCAGATTTATTGGAAAGTCCCCCTATATGTAGAGCATTTTGGGCAGTCTGAAGACTATGATTTAAATGGTTTAGAAAACCATAAAGTTGAAGAATTAGACACTATTGCAACATTTGGGGATCTTTGTTGTTGAAAGTTTTGCCAACTAGTAGCTTCCTCAGTCCTGTATAGAGAAGAATGGTGGAAGATGAGAAGGAGTTTGAGGTAATCAGTCTCTCAGCCTTGAGTTGATGTGTTCAGTCCATCAATCTCGAGAAGAGTACAGCATTCCACAGAGAAGTGGGCTTATATATTGCAGACAAGTAAATTGAGTCAACATCATGTTATCTTGATACAGGAAATTCTTCAATGCTTGCCTAACCTATAGGCATGACCTACTTGCACCAGTGGAATTTTCCACTGGTGACCCCACCTCCTGCTGTTTAAACTTGACTCGCAAAATCGTAATGACACGATTGCAAACAAACCATACCACGGGTGGGGTTTGATCCCACGGTCAGAGTCTCGAAACTCCAGACCGTCGCGTTAGCCACTGGACCAGCTAGCCACTTGCATTTGTGGTCACAGTTGTGCCTATGCTAACCTTTCTATGGTGTAGAAATATACCTAGTTGGACGAATCTTATTGTGGCTAGCTGGTCCAGTGGCTAATGCGATGGTCTGGAGTTTTGAGACACTTGACCGCGGGATCAAACCCCACCCGTGGTATGGTTTGTTTAAACTTGCCAGACTGCAGTATATAAGCCACTTTTCTGTTCACTTGTAGTTTTCTAATAGATTGATGACCTGAACACAGACTGAAGGCTGAGGGACTGTTTACCTCAAACTCCTACTCATCTTCTACCATTCTTCTCTATAGTGGACTGAGGAAACCACTCGTTGACAAAATGTTTCTAGAGTAAAGATTACCCAGATCTTCTATGGTCAAAATGCTCTGTAAATATCACTTATTCCTACCCAGGTCTTTTAGTAGACAGTGAACAATGCTGTTCATTAAGGCCAGTTGTGGAATCCAGCTACTGTATACAGTATACCATATTCCTTAGAACATAAGGAAGGTAAGAGACCTGTGTGTAAATATTAGAAGCTCCAATATATAGGACAGTAAAGTAACCATCCCTTCCAGACACTATACTGACATGTGACTGCAGAGTTCGTAAGGTCCTAATCATAATCATAATCCTTGTTATAATCCCTTCATACATCAACATGAAGAGAAGAAAGAAGAGTGTGCCAATAACATCACAGTTTCATGAAGAATAACAATTAGGATAAATTCATCAGAAACCCGCTCTTGAGAAGAACCTTTGACTGTGTTTAGGTCCATTCTGGACAATTGTCAAGTCACAACTGAGGTCCAGGGGGGAACTGAAGTGAGGCTCTTCTCTTAAGTGCAAGTTTTTGGTGAATTGTTCCAACCATGGTATTTTACTTGCGTATTCTTAACTAGGATAAAAATAGCTGTCCATCAAAATGTGCGAAGACAGTAATTATCATTATTATTGATGTACACTCAACAGCTCCATTTATTCTATGCAAATTTTGTAACCTTAAAAATAAGCAAACAACTGTTACCGTTCAAACATTGAAATGTTGGGAACATTTAAAATCCCTCTCTGTAATCCTTGAAGTGCAGGTGCATAGCATGTTTGTCAGGAAAATACTGAAAATGGGTCTAGATTTGCACACTGAAGTAGTACTGTAGTTGCTTACGAGAGCAGTAGCATATACATACTACTGTAATACGTATTGTAATAGTGCCAGTGAACATTACACACTTGATGTTGGCAAGTAAAACGGCATAAATGCCACCATGGCTGAAAATAGTATTTGTTATATTCTACTTAGTTTTGTATTCATCTGGTGGTAGAGGGACTGAAGCAAAATTGTCAGTACATTATGGTCTAAAATTGCCTTGAAAGTGACAAACTAATCAACTTTGTGATGTCTTATCTAGTTTGTGGGGAGGTCTGACACAGGCATGCTATGCTGTGAATGGAAAGACTGTTAATGCTTGAGAAATAGGTCTTGCATGTTGTGAACATCTACTTTAATTATAACTGCCTGGAGTGTGTTCGGAGGGTCATTACCCTCACAGCTCAGTCTCAAACCAGGCCTTCTGGTGGATGACCTGATCAACCAGGATCTAGATGCTAGCCACACAAAGTCCAGCCTAAGCACCACAGCCTGGCTGATCAGGGACTTGATAAACTTTAGTGCTTTCTTTAAGACAGTTAAGAGGTCTGTTAATGAGACTAAGTATTGTGTGTATTAACCCTTTCAGGGTCCGTCCCGTAGATCTACGGCTTTACGTTCAGGGTCCAAACCGTAGATCTACGTCATGAGCTCAGCTCACTCTGATAAACTGTGAGTGGTACATTTGGGCCTAGATATGACAGAATACATCTGTGTGGTATGTGTGCACCACATAAAACAGATCCTGCAGCACACTGTGTATAATGAGAGAAAAAAACTGAAATCATGATTTTTCGATTAAAACAGCGACTTTGCAGTGTTTTTTCGTATGTTTTTTATAGTTGTATTTGCGATTTCTTGGTCTCATTTGATAGAATGGAAGATATATTACAGAAATAGAGATGATTTTGATTGGTTTTAGCACTGGAAATGGCTTGAAACTGAGCTCAAAGTAGCGGAAATGTTAAATTTTTGCCGATATTCAAGAGTAAACAAACGACCTCACACGTCTAATACACGCCAGTTGGTGGGTCTAATATACATTCACAAATATGGTGATGATATTTATACAATTATTACAGTATTGCATAACAGTAAATCTTCTATTTTTTGGTGTGAATAAAAATTCATTATGTGAATAAAAAATCAAAATGGAATTTATTTGTAAAGCCTCAAAATGTAACTAATGAACAGAGGAAATGTTAGTTTAGTTCCAGGAATACCTACGTTGTTTTTCTGGAGCCTATTTTGAAATTGGAATATTTTGAACTTTGTGTTAAATTGGCCAAATTAACAATTTCCGATCACTTTATTTTGTAGTTGAAACAGTTGACTTGGTGATTTCTTGTGCTCAATCGATAGAATAGAAGTAATACTAGTGAAATAGCTAAGAATTTGGTTGATTGGAATAATGTAATTGGCCTAAAATGGGAGTCAAATCGGCAAAATCGCCGATTCGTAAATATCGCTGACATATCAAAATTCGCGAGAGCATAGTTTCGTCAATTTTCCACCAAATTTCGTACTTTTTGTTTTATTACCTTCACAAAAACATTCTCTACGATTTCATAAGAAAAAAATAACTTTTTTTTTTTTTAAATTCTTGGACACTGGTGCGTGACTTCAGATTTTGGCCTTGGACCCTGAAAGGGTTAATGAATTCAAAACTTTATATGAAATGAAAGCTCCAAAAATGTCATAAATTTATGGTTTCTATTTTATTTATTTATTTCTTGTGTATTGTACAGTATTTTTTTTTTTTTTCATCAAGTTGGCCGTCTCCCACCGAGGCAGGGTGACCCAAAAAGTGGATTGCATTTTCTTGGACTGCAAGAAGGCGTTTGACACAGTTCCACACAAGAGATTGGTGCAAAAACTGGAGGACCAAGCAGGGATAACAGGGAAGGCACTACAATGGATCAGGGAATACTTGTCAGGAAGACAGCAGCGAGTCATGGTATGTGGCGAGGTGTCAGAGTGGGCACCTGTGACCAGCGGGGTCCCGCAGGGGTCAGTCCTAGGACCAGTTCTGTTTCTGGTATTTGTGAACGACATGACGGAAGGAATAGACTCGGAGGTGTCCCTGTTTGCAGATGACGTGAAGTTGATGAGAAGAATTCACTCGATTGAAGACCAGGCAGAACTACAAAGGGATCTGGACAGGCTGCAGACCTGGTCCAGCAGTTGGCTCCTGGAGTTCAATCCCACCAAGTGCAAAGTCATGAAGATTGGGGAAGGGCAAAGAAGGCCGCAGACGGAGTACAGTCTAGGGGGTCAGAGACTACAAACCTCACTCAAGGAAAAAGATCTTGGGGTGAGTATAACACCAGGCACATCTCCTGAAGCGCACATCAACCAAATAACTGCTGCAGCATATGGGCGCCTAGCAAACCTCAGAACAGCATTCCGACATCTTAATAAGGAATCATTCAGGACCCTGTACACCGTGTATGTTAGGCCCATATTGGAGTATGCGGCACCAGTTTGGAACCCACACCTAGCCAAGCACGTGAAGAAACTAGAGAAAGTGCAAAGGTTTGCAACAAGACTAGTCCCAGAGCTAAGAGGTATGTCCTACGAGGAGAGGTTAAGGGAAATCAACCTGACGACACTGGAGGACAGGAGAGATAGGGGGGACATGATAACGACATACAAAATACTGAGAGGAATTGACAAGGTGGACAAAGACAGGATGTTCCAGAGATTGGACACAGTAACAAGGGGACACAGTTGGAAGCTGAAGACACAGATGAATCACAGGGATGTTAGGAAGTATTTCTTCAGCCACAGAGTAGTCAGTAAGTGGAATAGTTTGGGAAGCGATGTAGTTGAGGCAGGATCCATACATAGCTTTAAGCAGAGGTATGATAAAGCTCACGGCTCAGGGAGAGTGACCTAGTAGCGATCAGTGAAGAGGCGGGGCCAGGAGCTCGGACTCGACCCCCGCAACCTCAACTAGGTGAGTACAACTAGGTGAGTACTGTTTTTGCAGAGGTACCCAGAATACAACAGTTTAGAAGTATATACTGTACATATAAAAATACACAGTATATCCCTCCAAACTGCCAATATCCCAAACCCCTCCTTTAGAGTGCAGGCATTGTACTTCCCATTTCCAGTACTCAAGTCTGGTTATATAAAATAATCGGTTTCTCTGAATCCCTTCACTAAACATTACCCTGCTTACAATCCAACAGCTCGTCAGGTCCCAAATACCATTCGTCTCCATTCACTCCTATGTAGCACGCTCATGTATGCTTGCTGGAGGTCCAAACCCCTCACCCTCAACACCTCCTTTACCCCCTCCCTCCAACGTTTTCGAGGACGACCCCTACCCCGCCTTCCTTCCCCTACAGATTTATACGCTCTCCATGTCATTCTACTTTGATCCATTCTCTCTAAATAGATATTTATTTTTCCACTTTGTATAATTACTGATATTTATTTATCAGATTTTGATTTTCATTTATAGATGCACAAATTATTTTTTCAGACAACTGTACAGAGATTGACACCTGTGAGGAGTGTACTTTGACTGAGTGCCAGTGGGTACAGTGTCTTTATGAAGATTCCAGCTGCCAGAGAAATGATCCGGCAGAATTCTGTGAATTGAAAGAGTGTATGTGATGTATAGAAAATTTTAGCATTTACTAAATTAATCAGTACGCATGGTGTCGGCAGTTTAATGTTTTCAACATTGGTACATTGGTGCTATGCTAATCATTGTTAGGTATGTTTTCAGCTACTGTCTCAGAGTACATTGCTGTATTTTCTCAACACTGTTTCAGTTGGCTTTGGGTAGATTATGACTATAATAGGCATTTAATAGACATGGTTTTTAAAATGGATTTTAAAATTATGCATGTAATTTGGTATTTTTTCATGATGGTACTGAGGGTAGTGTGTAGCTTCATTAATTTTAACCCGTTAATTGTCCAAACATAGATCAACGTTGTTACCGCTAGCATTCCAAACGTAGATCAGAATTTTATTTTTCCTCCCTTCAAATTTGGCACGACTGGCCTGAGATGCCTGGTCAGTATAGAATGGGTCTTAACACTTGGTGTTTGTAGTATTAAAAAATCTGGGACCACTTAGTACCTTGTGGGAGCACCAGTTCAGTTAAGCGCCCACTAGAGTAAACAGTGTGGCAAACGCCAGGGATTCACTGATGTCATGTTATATGAACTCTTTGACTATCACGACCCCAAATCCTGAAGTGTCTGTGTCACAAAATATTAAAAAAAAAAAAAAATTTTTCTTATGAAATGATAGAGAATCTTTTCCCAATGGAAAACTCGTGGAATTACTCTCTCACGAAGTTAGCGATCTCAACGATATAGTATACACATCGGCGATTTCACCCACTTTGAGCCCTATTTTCGGCCAGTTCCATTGTTCCAGTCAGTCAAATTCATAGCTATTTCTTTAGAACCTCCATTTGTTCTGTTGACTTGAGTACAAGAAACTGCCCATTTACTGATTTCAACTACCCAATAAAGTGGTCAGAAATGGGCAGTTTGGCCAGTTTCACACAAATTAAAAGATACCAATTTCAAAATAGGGTCCAGAATTATCAAGACAGACATTCCTGACACTAATGTAACATTTTCTCTGTTCATTAGTCACATCTCCAGGCCCCTCTTATATTACTCTTAATTTCCATTTTGAGTTTTTCTCACAAAAAATAGATGATTTGCTGTTATGCAGACTACTGCATTATTGTAAAAATGGTACAAATAATATCAGTGCACTTGTGAAAGAATATTAGACTTGCCGTTTGACGTGTATTGGACGCGTGGAATGATTTTTTTTCTTGAACATCAGCAAAAATCGAACATTTCCGCTACTTTGAGCTCAGTTTCAAGGTCCTTTTCATCGTGAAACCAATCAAAATCATCTCTCGTTCTGTAATATGTCTTCCATTCTATCAATTGAGACCAAGAAAACGAGAATACAACCATAAATACTATACGAAAATACACCTCAAAGTCGGCATTTTAATCTAAAAAGTTTTTTTTTTCTCATTATGCAGTGCAGTGTGCTGCAGGATTTTTTTATACTGCACACACTGACCACACAGACCCATTCACTCACGTGGACCTACCAGCTTTCTCCTGCTGAAGCTGCTAGAATTTTGGCGCATTAATATGTCTGAAACACTGGCTCGTAAGACATATAAATACGACTGAAACAGTCAAAGGGTTAATTAACACTCCCCTTTTAAGAGGAAAGTGATGCTGACCCTGAGTTTAGTAGCTTTGAGATGGATGTGGCCACAAGCGGTCAAGGAAATATCAAAAGCTTCGATAGTAATCCATATGCAACATTTGTGCAACATCCTTTCATTTTTGATACCACTGGTAGTGTCATCCTACCAAAATGTCCTATAACCTATGCCCTGATTAAAGAGAAACAATTCGGGAATATGTGTAATACGCGTTTGGCAGGCTGGCTGGCAAGCAGGTTGATTGGCTGACTGACTTTGGCTGTCTCTATCCCTGTCTCTGTCTATCCCTATCTGTCTGTCTCACAGGTACACATATACATATACAGGTATTATTTATAGTGTAAATTACCTAGGATAACCAAAAAAATCCAGACAAAGTGCTATATTGTGCTTGTAGATTTTTTTTTTTCTTCAACAAGTCAGCTGTCTCCCACCGAGGCAGGGTGACCCAAAAAAGAAAAAATCCCCAAAAAGAAAATACCTTCATCATCATTCAACACTTATGCCACACTCACACATTATCACTGTTTTTGCAGAGGTGCTCAGAATACAACAGTTTAGAAGCATATACGTATAAAGATACACAACATATCACTCCAAACTGCCAATATCCCAAACCCCTCCTTTAAAGTGCAGGCATTGTACTTCCCATTTCCAGGACTCAAGTCCGACTATATGAAAATAACTGGTTTCCCTGAATCCCTTCACTAAATATTACCCTGCTCACACTCCAACAGATCGTCAGATCCCAAGTACCATTCGTCTCCATTCACTCCTATCTAACATGGTCATGCACGCTTGCTGGAAGTCCAAGCCCCTCGCCCACAAAACCTCCTTTACCCCCTCTCTCTCCAACCCTTTCGAGGACGACCCCTACCCCGCCTTCCTTCTCCTATAGATTTATGTGCTTTCCATGCCATTCTACTTTGATCCATTCTCTCTAAATGACCAAACCACCTCAACAACCCCTCTTCTGCCCTCTGACTAATGCTTTTATTAACTCCACACCTTTTCCTAATTTCCACACTCCGAATTTTCTGCATAATATTTACACCACACATTGCCCTTAGACAGGACATCTCCACTGCCTCCAACCGTCTCCTCTCTGCTGCATTTACCACCCAAGCTTCACATCCATATAAGAGTGTTGGTACTACTATACTTTCATACATTCCCTTCTTTGCCTCCATAGATAATGTTTTTTGACTCCACATATACCTCAACGCACCACTCACCTTTTTTCCCTCATCAATTCTATGATTAACCTCATCCTTCATAAATCCATCCGCCGACACGTCAACTCCCAAGTATCTGAAAACATTCACTTCTTCCATACTCCTCCTCCCCAATTTGGTATCCAATTTTTCTTTATCTAAATCATTTGATACCCTCATCACCTTACTCTTTTCTTGTAGATATAAGGCATAATATGCACGACTGGCAAATAATACGCTGTTTCACTTGTTCAGGAATCAGATGTGACGACTGCATCGTTGTGTAATACCTGTTGGTTCTTGATCCGCTCTGAGACAGACCAGCAGACAGACAGGAAGATAGACACAGTGACAGACAGGAAGATACACAGTGACAGACAGGAAGATACAGACAGTCAGTGACAGGCAGGAAGATACAGTCAGTGACAGGCAGGAAGATACAGACAGTCAGTGGCAGGCAGGAAGATACAGACAGTCAGTGGCAGGCAGGAAGATACAGGCACACAGTGACAGGCAGGAAGATACAGGCATACAGTGACAGGCAAGAAGATACAGGCACACAGTGACAGGCAGGAAGATACAGGCACAGTGACAGACAGATACAGATAGACATACAGACATGTTTGTGTGTAACTGAAAACAAGTAAAGCCAAGGCAGTGAGCAATCATCAAATGTCACTCCACTGCTGTACAGTCAGCAGTGGAGTGACACTCGTCTTACTCCCATGTATCTAAAACATTGCTGGGACCTATAAATATTATGTATATATTTCTAGACAATAGTATGTGACTAAGGTAGGTGAAAATGTTCTGTCACTGTATTTGTGATGATTTGAGTATACTATTTCAGTACCTAATATTAGTGTCAGAACAAAGATTGGCCACGAAATCACAAGACCTACTACAAATTGTAATTATCAGAAGATAAAAATTATATACACTGTAAATTAAAAAAAAAATGAGAAAAAAGGTATATTGGAAACACTTCTGCAAGTGGCAGTGCTTCATGTTGCTGTCAGGTGAGTGACAAGCACTGATTTTGCAGCCTTATATCTCAGTAAGTACTCTTAATTTTTTTTTTTTTTTTTTTTTTTTAAATGGAACACTGGGCGAGAGAACATACATCTTTGTTTGGACAGTTAATGGGTTAAAATGGTTTACTTACACTTATGTAATCTGAGTGAATCTCTGTAGAAAGACAAATGCTTAGCCAAAGTTAACCAATCATTATTGTGCTATGCCTTGGAAGTGTAATTTTCTATTCAAGATATAGCATTTTAAAGAATTCACTTGTTTTCCTCATCAAAGAAAGGGATGCCAAAACTTCAAATCACTAGAAATTTTTTTTAGTATAAGCAAGCTAAAAAATTCCATGAACTACAGGTTAATCATTGTATCTCATTTTAGTGTTTCATGTAAATGCTTATCGGCTTCAGGAAGTTTACTTTTTTTTGCTATATTAACCCTTTCAGGGTTTCCGCCATACTAGTATGGCTTACGGGCCAGGGTCCTTGACGTACTAGTACTCATAAATTCTAGCGCCTTCAAATCTAGTGAGAGAAAGCTGGTAGGCCTACATATGAAAGAATGGGTCTATGTGGTCAGCGTGCGCAGCATAAAAAAAAATCCTGCAGTACACAGTGCATAATGAGAAAAAAAAAAAAACTTTGACTGTGTTTTTTGGATTAAAACAGCGACTTTGCACTGTATTTTCGTATGGTATTTATTGTTGTATTCTAGTTTTCCTGGTCTCATTTGATAGAATGGAAGACATATTACAGAAATTGAGCTGATTTTGACTGGTTTTACAATGAAAAGTACCTTGAAATTGAACTCAAAGCAGCAGAAATGTTCGATTTTTACCAAAGTTCAAAAGTAAACAAATCATGCTAAGCGTCCAATACACGTTAACTGGTGAGTCTAATATTCTTTTACAAGTGTGCCGATATTATTTATACCATTTCTACACTAATGCAGTAGTCTGTATGACAGTAAATCTTCTATTTTTTGTGAGAATGAAAATTCAAAATGGAAAGCAAAAGAATGTAAGAGGGGCATGGGGATGACTAATGAACAGAGGAAATGTTATTTTAGTGCCAGTAATGTCTTTCTTGTTTATTCTGGACCCTATTTGGAAATTGGCATCTTTTGATATTTGTGTGAAATTAGCAAAATTGATAAATTCTGACCACTGTATTGGATAGTTGAAATCAGTAAATAGGTGGTTTCTTGTACTCATTCGATAGAAAAAAATGGAGTTCTAGCAAAATAGGTATGATTTTTGTCGACTAGTACACTGGAATTGGCTGAAAGTAGGGCTCAGAGTGGGCAAAATCGCCGATGCGTAATCATCATCGAGACCGCTAACTTCGCGAGAGCATAATTCCGTAAGTTTTCCATCAGATTTCATACTTTTAGTGTTATTATGATTGGGAAAAGATTCTCTTATCTTTTCATAAGAAAAAATAATTTTTTTTTTTTTTTGAAATTTGGGGGACCCTGAGAACAAGTCTCCAAGAGGGCCTGTGGACCTTGAAAGGGTTAGAGTAATTATATTTTGGTGTCAGTGTAATCAAGACTTTGAGATTGCAGTTCATTGTTTAATTTCCACTCAAGAGTAAAGCAGTAAATGTTTAAGAAGCATATATCAGTTATGGAATGTGATAAAACCCTACTGATGTCAGTTCCTAAGTGGGCATGTTGGATCGCATGTCCATCACAAGTCGTCTGCTCGGGCATCTTCTGCAGGAACTTGTGTAGTTGCCTCTTGAAGAATTAATGCCTTGTTCTGAAAATATTTTGTATTTGCTAAAATGCATCAGCTGATTGAAACTTGATATACATGGAGCTCTTGGAAAAAATCACAAATGCTTCATAAACATGGAAATGCAAAAAATTACTGTTTAATACACAGCTAACACTACCTCCTATAGTACTGTAGTTTGAAGTTGAACTCTGATGGATAAATATTGCATAATGAGATAAGAGTTGTAAAAGCTGTGAAGTACTGTCCTGTGAAGTCCTGAAGTCCTATATTTGCACGAGTCTCTTGCATTGCAACACAGTATATAAAACAGGGCACTGTTGCTTACTCAAGGTTGTGGGACTGAAAATTGGCACACAAATTAAATAGGGGATCATTCAATTTCTCTCAAGGTTGTTACTAACCAATTGTGGTAAGATTAGTAGAGCATGGGGTCTGGAAAGACTAGTATGGACCTGTGTATAGTTTAAGATGGCTTGACTTGTTCATTAGGGCTGTGCTGTGACATACCTTGCATGGCTTCTGCATATTAAAAGATGTGCCTTAATAAGGTTTTAGGGGCCATTTTTCATCAGTCTGGCCAATGGTGGAGGAAGGTTTTTAAAACTATTATTAAATACTGTATATAAATAATGCCTTTGGCCTTTACACTTGGGGTATATAAATTATTTTATTAATTACTTTATTAATTCAGCAGTTTTGTCATTTATGTGAACATTATCTGTGTATCTTTTACACACAAAAAATGAAATCTCTTGCAAAACAAACTTATTTATTATACACTATAAGCTATAAATTATCACCCAACCCCACCAAGCAGCTCAAGTAAATATTGAACTTGGTTTTTAGTTACACATTCACTTTGTGCCGCTAAGCAAGGAATACATTGATTTGGTAATCTTGCAGATTTATTTCATAATTTTCTGTGTGACTAGTTAATGGCCCAAGTCCGACCAAAACTTCTTCATAAGTTTCACTCTCCTATGCTAGGGTTATTTGTGTACTGTTCCAGTCACTGTATTGTGCTTTTTTATTCTTTAACCTAACCTAGTCTGCTATAGGGTCAAACTTAGCCATCAAAATTCTAAATGCCCATACCCAAGTTAGACACATCTCCCTGACAATTATCCGAGTTCTCTATACCTATCCATACCCTTTATGGGTAGGGATAACTGAAGGACTCTTTGATCCAAAGAAATACAGTACCTTCCCTTTCCTTGGAGTGAATCTGATTCTCATTATCTGGTGCTGTATAACCCTCATGGCTTTAGAATGCAATTGTAATTACAGTGGAACCTCAAAAATCGAACTGCTCCCAACACGACCAATTATGTAAGTGTATTTTTGTAAGTGCTTTTATAAGTGCATTTTTGAGGGTCTGAAATGGACTAATCTAATTTACATTATTCCTGATTGGAATAAATTCATTCGGTAAAGGCACTCGAACAGCCTTCTGGACCGAAGAAAGTTCGATATTTGAGGTTCCACTGTATATATTAATGTATAAATTAGGCCAAACTTGGAGGTGCAGTTGTAATGTGGTGAGCACACTTCAAAAAAAGTGGACAACACTGGTCTACAAATAAATGCTTTGGAAACAAAGCATTTGTCATAAAAGTGCATGAAAGATGAAATTTTGTTACTAGTATTGTACCTGCATCAGAGATAACAAGAGGCCACATTTGTAAATTAAGGAAGGAATGGAGCTGAAGGTATGCTAGACAAATTATCTTTGCAAAGAAGAGCAGTAGACCAGCAGTGAATTAAGATATAGTGAAAATTATATAATGAATAAATTAAGACTGTACATACTCCATGAGGCTAGCTTTGCTTCTGTAGCTACAAATAAGTAATTCCATCTTGATCAATACTTTCACTGCATTTGATGACACTACAATCAAAGTTGTTAGGGATTTACCTTCATCTCTGCAATGGAGAAATCTGAATTTTTTTAACATCTGTCCGGTCTGCCTCTCAATAAAATAATTGAACATTTTTATTAAATTTCTCATGTATAGTGAAATAAAATTTACCTGCAAATTTTGGCTTTCATTTTGGCCATATGCCTTTCTGTAATTGATAGTCATATCTGCATATCTGGTTTATCCAGTTTCCGTGGTGATCTGATTGTTTATTTGTGCAGTACTGTTAGATTGTTCAGTGTATGGTATTGTTGGATTGTTCATTTGTACAGTACTGGAGAAAATTTGCTTACCAGTATTGCTTCTTGTATCCCAAATACCACAGTATCTAACAGTTGTTTCTGCTGTGGAAGGTAACTGCAGATAATTTGAGGTGATTCTGGTGTCCATTTCATTCTCGACTACTTTCTGGTGTGATTTAGGGGTTGCAATTGTTAATTGGAACATATTAGAAACTGTCTTCCTGCTACTATCAAGATAAAGGACACTTCTGTGTGATTGTCGTTTACAGTATGATTTACCTCCCGTATCCCCAGTGGTGTGTGACCTCCACATTGTTAGTGCTTCCCCCCTAAATATAATAATAATGAAATCACTCTTAATAAACTACTGGGTTATTTAACCTCAAGGTTAATAATAGTTTTCTTCCTCAACAGTACTTTTTATGTTGATATTGATTAATAAATTATTTAACACCATAACTCTGACATTCCTTCTGTTTCAAAGTCAGCAGTAAATTTTGCTGTTGGGCATCTTCTGTATAAGAAGAAACTACAGAACAGATGAGGATTGAACCCATGGCAAGCGAGTGTTACAACTCCAGGCCAATGTGTAAGCCACTCAACCAGCTGGCCCGGTGGTTTACACACTGGCCTGAAGTTTTAGCACTTGCTCGCTATGGGTTTCATCTCTACCCGTTCAGTGGTTTGTTTGCAATTGTGTTAATATTTCGTGAATCTTGTACCAGAAGGCTTGCAGAAAGTGATTAAATTAAGGTTCACTACCTTTGTAACATTGATTCAATTGCTTCATTTTTGCGCCGGTTGTCTTAGAACCTTCATTGTAAACCTCTACAGGTTTAAAGGTAATTTTAGAGATGTTTGATTTGGTTTGTTCCACACTGTCACTTGTGACTGGTTTCAGTGTGAAGGAAAGGTATCATTCACAGGTGATAGCACAAGAGCCAACACCTGTGGATACCCTGTATTTTTAAACTAACTGGAACTCTGTAATGGCTTCCATTGTGAACTTTCCAACTGTTGTATAATCTAAACTTTACACTGTACTATTATTTACTGCAACACCCACACCTTTAATTGCTTAGTTCTTTTAAAGTTTGTTTATGAAGAGTACAGTTTTGTACCAAATGTAGATGCAAATGTAGAAGAGTGTGTGTGTGCACTTGTATTGTGCATTAAGTAATATAAATTTTTTGTCGTTAGGTAACAGTACGACTACGACAACAGAAGCTCCCACAACACCAACTACAGAAGCTCCCACAACACCAACTACAGAAGTTCCCACAACAACTACAGAAGTTCCCACAACAACTACAGAAGCTCCCACAACACCTGCACCCACAGAGGCTCCCACAACCCCTGCACCAACAGAAGCTCCCACAACACCTGCACCAACAGAAGCTCCCACAACACCTGCACCAACAGAAGTTCCTACTACAACTACAGGTAAAATTTTTAGTGCAACAAAATTCTTGGTTCTTTGAACAAGGTGGATGTGTGCCAGTGATTATTTGTACATGACAGGATGATAGAATAGGTTTTCAGATTGTAGAGCAAGGCAAGGCACCTGCTTATTTGCCATTTTAACCACTTAGTGTGTGTGCCATAGTACTGTGGGTTTCCGGTCTGTGCTGTGATGAGCTCAGCTCATTCAGATAAGCAGTGAACTGCAAATTTAGGCCTAGATATGAGATAATGGGTGATTGTGGTAAATGTACACTATATAAAAAAAAAAAATCCTGTCCCACACAGTACATAATGAGGAAAAAAAACGAGTGTTTTTAGTATAAAACAGCAAATCTGTGGTGTATTTTTGGTTGATTTTTATGGTTATATTCTTGGTTTCTTGGTATCATTTGATAGAATAGAAGATATATTACAGAAAGAGATGATTTTTGATTGGTTTCAGGATGGAAGTAGCTTGAAATTGAGCTCAAATTAGCGGAAATATTTGATTTTTTACCGATATTCCAGAGTAAACAAATCTCATAACTCGTTCAGTATGCATCCAGCTGGTCAGTCTGATGTGCGTTCACAAATGCGCTGACATTATTTATACAATTATTACACATCCCTGTATAACTAGTCATGTTAGAAAATGTCTTTCCCACCCTCCATATGTATACCTTACCTGGAGTATACATAGAGGGGTTTTGGGTCAGTGCCCCTGCATAAAACTACACATTTCATACATCTGCAACTTCTGCCACATTTCTGCCCCAGCCGCCCTAACATATCTTTTTTTTCTTTATCTTTATGCTCCACACATTTTTTTTTTCCTTCAACGAACTGGCTGTATTCCACCAAGGCAGAGTGACCTATAAAAGTAAAAACTAAAGTTTTTCTTTTTAAATTTGGTAATTTATACAGGAGAAGGGGACAAATTAAATACGTAATTCATTATTATTGTTATTGATAGAGTGAATGATAGTGGGAGAGGCACTGTCAAGAAATTTTGCTGAGAATAAAAAAGAAATTTTGGAGTGAGATAAACAAGTTAAGAAAGCCTAGGGAATGAATGGATTTGTCGGTTAAAAACAGAGTAGGGGAGTTAGTAAATGGGGAGTTGGAGGTATTGGGTAGATGGTGGAAATATTTTGAGGAACTTTTATATGTTAATGAAAAATGTGAGGCAGTAATTTCATGCACTGGCCAGGGAGGTATAACATCTTTTAGGAGTGGAAAAAGAGAAGATGTGAGAGTGGGGGAGGTGCATGAGGCATTGTGTAGAATGAAAGGGGGTAAAGCAGCTGGAACTGACGGAATCATGATAGAAATGTTAAAAGCATGGGGGGATAGTGTTGGAGTGGTTGGTATATCCCTTTATATAAAGGGAAGGGGGACGAAAGAGATTGTAAAAAAATTATTATTTTTTTTTTTTATTATCACACCGGCCGATTCCCAACAAGGCAGGGTGGCCCGAAAAAGAAAAACTTTCACCATCATTCACTCCATCACTGTCTTGCCAGAAGGGTGCTTTACACTACAGTTTTAAAACTGCAACATTACACCCCATCCTTCAATGCAGGCATTACTTCCATCTCCAGGACTCAAGCGAGGGGTTTTCCTGAATCCTTCATATGTTACTTTGTCACACTCAACAGCACGTCAGTATTAAAAACCATATGTCTCATTCACTCTATCAACACGGCACGATGCCTGCTGGAAGTCAAGCCCCTCGCACAAATAAAACCTCCTTTACCCCTCCCCAAACCTTTTCCCAGGCCGACCCTACCCCGCCTTCCTTCCACTACAGACTTTAACACTCTTGAAATCATTCTGTTTTCGCTCCATTCTCTCTACATGTCCGAACACCTCAAAAACCTTCCTCGCCTCTGGAAACATTTTGGTAATCTCGCACCTCCTTTTTCCCAACTTTCCCAATACGAATTTTCGCATATATTCAACCACACATGCCTCAGACTGACATCTCCACGCTCCAGCCTTCCCTCGCTCAAATTCTCACCACGCTTCACACCCATATAAGAGCGTTGGTAAAAAATATACTCCATACATTTCCCTCTTGCCTCAAGGACAAAGTTTTTTTGGTCTCCACAGACCCTAATGCACCACTCACTCTTTTTCCCCCATCAATTCTATGAATCACCTCATCTTCATAGACCCATCCGCTGACACGTCCCCATTCCAATATTGAAAAAGTTCACCTCCCATACTTCTCCTCCAAAACTGTATTCAATCTTTCATCACCCAATCTTTTTGTTTTTCCCATAACCTTTCTCTTCCGTATTCACCTTTAATTTTTTTTTCTTTTGCAAACCCCACCAAATTTATCCCCCAATCTCTCAACTTCTTTCGAAATTCCCAAAAGGGACAGTGTCATCAGCAAAGGGCAGCTTACAACCCCACGTTGGTGTGATTCTTTATCTTTTAACCCACGCCTCTTTTCCAAGACCCCCGCATTTACTTCTCTTACAACCCATCTTAAAAATATAAACAACCACGGGGCATCACACATCCTTGTTGGGTATACCAGGGAAAATGTTGGTAGGGTAATTATTAAAAGAATTAGAAAATAAGACAAGGTAGGAGCGAGAGCAAAAAGGCTTTTGAATGGGGAAAATGAGAAAAGTGTTTTCATTTAAGCATATATGTAACAGTATTTAATAAAGGTAGGGGAAATTTTCATTGCACTATGGGTTGGAAAGCCCTATGATATGGATGGGGAGCAAAGTGGCAATGTTTTCAAATAGGAAAGGTAGTAAGTTATAAAAGCGTAAAGAGTTTTTATGAGGAATGAGGCTCAGGGTTTGGGTGGTAGGAAGAGGGAGATTATTCCCAGTAAAAGTAGGTTTAGACAGGGGTGTGTAAAACACCATGGTTGTTTTAAAATTTTTTAGATGGGTGTAAAAGAATAAAGCAGGGGTTGGGGGAAGGGGGGGGGATTAAATTTTGGGGGAAACAAATACAAAATTGGGTTGCGTTACTTTTTTTGATGATACGTGCTTTTGGGGGTTCTAAAAAAAATTCCCAAAGGGTTAGTGGACAAGTTTGGGGGGTGTTTTAAAGGTAAAAGTTAAAAGGGGAAAACATAGATAAAGTGGGAAAAAAATTAGGGAAACAAATAAATTTAAAAGGGAAAAAAAATTAAATATCCCTTGGGGGGGGGGAAAAGGGAAAAAAGTAATTTTTTCAGAAAATTTGGGAGTTGACTTGTCAATGGAGGGTTTAAATGAAGGTTTGGGGTTAAAACCAAAAGAATTGATAAAGGAAAAAAAGGGCAGTGGTGCGTTGGGGTTTCCTGTGAAGAAAAAAGAACTTTACCCCTTGGAGGCAAAAAAGGGAATGTAGGGAAGTAAAAGGATACTAAAAACCTTGAAAGGGTTTAAAGCATTTTTTTGTGAAGCTGTAGTGGGGAAAGGCAGTGGAAAATGTCATTTTAAAGGGCGTGGTGGTGAAATTTTAAAACAGAAAATTCGGTTGTGGAATTTAAGGTGGTGTGGTTTTTTACAAAAAAGATTAGTAAAGGGGTTAAAGAAGAGGTTTTTAAGATATTTTGGGGTCATTAGAAAAAATGAACAAAGTAAAATGATTTTGGAAAAGTCATATATCGGGGGGGAAGGGAAGGGCAGGGTGAGGTATTCCCCAAAAAGCGGGGGGGGGGGGGGGGGTTTTAAAGGTTTTTTGTGGCAAGGGCTTGGACTTCCAGGAACCTTAAATAACTTTGAAAGGATGAAGGGAGAAAAGGGGGTTTTTTGGAACCTTATGAGCATTTGGAGTGTAACCCGGGAAATTATTTTATGAAGGGATTCGGGAAAACCCAGTTAGCCCCAAAACTTGGGGTCTCAGAAATGGGAGTAAAATCCCTACATTTTAAAAGGGATTTTTTTTGGGAAATTTGGCATTTTAAAGGGGCGCCAAAAGCGCGTATCTTAGGGGCCTCTGCAATGACAAAAAAATTATTTGTGGGGGGAGTGTTCTAAATTTTCTATGTAAATGCTTGGTGAAATCATAAGTTGAAATCATTCATATTACCATGGACCTCAGAAAAGAAAAAAAACCGCCCTAGAGAGCTGTCCAAAACCAATTTTTCATTATCTGAATTAATTTTTTTCCCCAAAAGAAATAAGGGAAAATCAAAAAATTTTCTTTTTCCAGACACCCCAAAAGTAAAAAAAATTTTTTTTTTTTACATGAAAAAACTTTTCCCACCAGAAAAAAATGAGACATGCAGAATAAATACATAAATACTAAAATGCCCACATATTTTTAAATTGAAGAGTATTGATGAGTGTGAGACATTTGGTTTCTTGAACACTCTGGGTTTTTTCCAAGGGGGTTTGGGGGAAATGGAAATCAAGTTTTACATTGAAGCATAATGTAAAACAGTGGAGTAAGACAAAATGTCCCAAAAATCGGGGTATCTTTATTGTAGACTTTTCCGGGGGGGGGCCATCCAGTGGTTTTTACCAATAAAAATTTTCCAGGACAAAACTTGAAAAACAGTAGAACTATGTACAAAATGAGGTAATCAGTCCCCCAACTGGGTAGGTTCGAACAGCACCATAATCTATGGTGGGGTTTCGCACCTACTCCTAGGTTTGGGACTGATTACCCCAACTTCTTTTAAAATAGTTTTTACTGTCTTCAAGTTATGTCCCTTTGGGAAATTTTTAAAGATAAAGCCCCTGGGTGGCGAAACGCCCACAATAAAGATACCCAGATGTCGCACATTTTTTTACTCTCATCTTGTTGGTATTATTACCTTTTTTACAAAATTGTGAAAAAGTATTTAGATAAAAGGTAGGGAAGTTTTTATTGCAATTTTTGGATTTAGAAAAGGCCTAGAAGTGGAAGAGGGGCAAAAGTGGCAGATGTTTCAAGTATAGGGAAAAGGTGGGAATTATTAAAAGCTGTAAAAAAGTTTTTTTTAGGATAGTGAGGCTCAGGTTTTGGGTTGTAAAAAAGAGGGAGACAAAATTTCCCGGGAAAAGTAGGGCTTAACCCGGGATTTTAAAAGGGCCCCCATGGTTTTTTAAAAATTTTTTTATAGATGGGGTTTTTAAAAAAGTAAATCTAGGGGGTTTGGGAGAGGGGGGGGAATTTAAATTTTTGGGGGAAACAAATTCAAAAAGGGGAAATTTACATTACTTTTTGCTGATGTACGTGCTTTTGGGAGATTCTAAAGAAAAATTTGCAAAGGGTTTGTGGATGAGTTTGAGAAAAGTGTGTTTAAAGGGAGAAAGTTGAAAGTGAACAAGAAAAGAGTAAAGGTGGGTGAGGGGGACAAATGAATTTTTGATAAAGAAAAATTGGAAAAAAATTGGGGAGGAGGGGTATGGAAGAAGTGAAAAGTTTTCAGATACTTGGGGGTTTACGTGTCCGGCGGAAAGGATTTAAAGAAGGGGAAAATAGAAAACATGGAAAGCATAAAAATCTATAGGGAAAGGAAAGGGGGGGTAGGGGTGTCCTCGAAAGGGTTTTAGAGAGGGGGGTAAAGGAAAGGGTTTTGTGGGCAAGGGGCATTTGGGCTTCCAGCAAGCTGGGGGGGAGCGTGTTTTAAAAGGGAATGGAGAAAGAAAGGGACTTGGGACCTGAAAGAACTTTGGGGGGTGTGAGCAAGGGGAATATTTAGTGAAGGGATTCAGGGAAAACCTTTTTTTTCATATAGCACTTTAGTCCTGAAAAAGGGAAGTACCCTTTCCTGCACCCTTTAAAGGGGGGTTTGGGATAATTTGGCAGTTTGGAGGGGTATTTGGTAAACTTTATATTTTAAAACTTCTAAACTATTTTATTCTGAAACACCCTGCAAAAAAAGTGATAAAAGTGAGTGTGGTGAAATTTTTGAATGATTAAAATATTTTTTTTTTTGGGGGTTTTTTCCCTTTTTTGGGGCACCCTGCCTTTGGAGGGAGACCCGGCCGACTTTTTTGAAAAAAAAAAAACACTATAAAGGTTTAATTTCAATCCCCCCTTTCAAACCAAAAAAACATGAGTTAACCTGTTTTTCATAGGCTTGTGTCCTGGGAGTGCCTTTTCCTCCTGAGTAATGTAGGTCCTGTTTGGCATTTTCTTCCAGAACAGGCCTGTTTCGTCACAATTGAACACTTGTTGGTGTTGGAATTTTTCAGCTTCGCCATGCCTTATCACACTGTGTATGCCACTGATTCTTAAATCTCTCGTAGCAACCTTTGCTGGCCTTAAATTCACCAGTTCCAGGCATTTTTTCCTGTTCACCTGGGTGTTAGTCGACTGGTGTGGGTCGCATCCTGAAGAACAAAATTAAGGACCCCAATGGAAATAAGTTAGTCCTCGATGACGCACTGACTTTCTTGGGTTATCCTGGGTGGCTAACCCTCTGGGGTTAATTGTTTCTCGGATAATTGTTTCTCGTTAAGGCACGCCAACAGTCTCTCCACATCAAGTAGTATTTGCGATCTCTGTTTTGTAAGCATATTTGCACCATTTTGCAACAACAGCTTCCTTGATTACCTTTTCCTTGGCCAAGATAGTAGCGATGATTGAATGTGGTTTGTTATATAAGCTGGCCAACTCGAAGACACACTCCACTTTCGTATTTTGCAATGATCTCTTCAATTCAATAATGTTTCTTACCCTCTTTACCACAGGGCTGGCACTAGAAGCTTTCTTTGGGCCCATGGTGGCTTATTTAGCAGTTACAAGCACTAAAAACAATGGAATAAAAGTATCGCATGTACTCGTGGGATCGTCCGCACTGGCTTTGTAAACAATGGCACACTGGCCACACTGGAGTGGCTGGGCGGCTCAAGCCACGCAGACACGTCCTGGACGAATGTCCTCAACTGAGTTTATCATTAGCCGAGCCAATATTTTGATGCAAAAACATATCGGTGTCTGATTTTATCGCTATCCGATGGCATCGTTAACTGAGGGTCCACTGTATATACATAGGCTCCCTACCCAGTTAGGTTCAGTGGCTAACTGTGACGTCACGCAGTGAAGCATATGAGCGGTTGGCCTCTGGCCTCCTTCTCAGATCCAGTATAGGCATAGGCGAGACAGGTAGGCTGGGCTGTCTTCCCCTCAAGACTGGCATTACAGTGGTCCCTCAATAATCGTCCGGCCTGAAAGTCGTCCATTTCGGAAATAATCCTGTTTTTTCGTCAAAATATTGGCTCGCAAATGGTCCAGTAACTCGCTAATAGTCCTTCGTCCCGGATGCGTAATCACCTCTGACCCCTCGACCGCCGGGGCCTTTCCTCCCAGCCATTCCCTTTGTTACCATGGGCAACGTCCCCTCCAGCTCCAGCGAATTTTTCATAATTTTTCCATTTATTTTAGTCTTGAAATTTTTTAAAAGGCTAAATAAGCTACCAGGGCCCCAAAAGAAAGCCCCCAGTGCCAACCCTTTGGGGTAAAAATGAGAAATACATTAAAATTTAAAAAAAACATCATTAAACAATGATTTGGGCGTATTGTGGCGAACGGCCGGATTTAACAAACCCGTACAACCAATCTTCCACATAGCCAAGAAAAAAGGAAACCCAAAGGTTCGTTGTTTCAAAGGGGTAAATAGCTGACAAAAATGAGACACCAGACTCGAAGATGTTTAAACTATTATTGGGGTGGGTAATAAAAACAATTAGCAGGGAAAAAGTTTTTGACTTGCTTATTTGTGAAAAGGGAGCATTGCATGACATTTGGGAAAGAAATTGCCTCACTAGTGGATGATGAATTAAAAGGCCCCAAGGCTGGTTTTTAGAGATTTAACCCTTTTAGGTCCGTCCCCTAATCTACGGCTTTAGTTTATGTCCAAACCGTAACTAGCCAAAAACTAGTGCCGTCAAAATTTCGCAAAACGCTCATAAGGCCTACATAGAAGAAAGGGTCTGCGCTTTTGGGGGTGCCCATAAAAAAAAAAATCTAGGCGCCTGCATAGATTGTTGGGGGAAACCCGGGTCTCACCCCCTTTTTCACCAGCCTCGTCGCAGTCAGCTCCACTCCCCCCAAAATTGGGACTCTCCTCTTCCTATCTGATAGTTCTGACACGATGAAGTGGAAATAAAGCCCAAATTCTACGGCTTTGATCAGTTAGTGACCGAAAAGAATGACCGGGATATCGATAATAGTGCAGAAAACCCTGACGATCCTCAACCTTCAAACCTCGGGTGTGGGCACTCGGACTCACGGTCGGTTGTTCCTCAACGCAAGAGAAAACAATATTTTCTCGTGGCCAGGCCTCGACTTCAGTAATAATGATGATAGTGACGTGGTTTGTGATTTTATTGGCGCTCGACGATCATTCGAGTAGTGATAGTGAGGAATCATATTCACCATGAAGCGTCGGTATTTCGCCGCCGCATGCGCTCGGGTAGTGTACCCTATGCTTGCCTAGGGGATGGAGTACATCCCGGAGTACATCCCGGGCCCTACACCAGTTTTAGGAGTGATAGTGAGGTTGATGTGGCTACACTTGGCATGGATAGACCAAGGCATCAGTGGTTTGGTGTTAGTGTGATGGTAGTGGCACCGCCATGCGTGACTCGCCAGCCACGCTGGGACCCACGCTGCTGACTAGTTAGTTAAAGGGACAAAGGGGAGCGTCAGCCACCAGCCCACCACAAACCACCCGCACAACCAGCCTATGATGTCCAGTATCCACCACAAACCGTATGTGGGTTGGCGCAAAATCCCAATTTTGTTCCCAACCTCACCACTTTGTTGACTCTCAAAGTGGAATTCTACCTACTTGTCTCCTTGGAACCACGGCCAATGAACTGGAATTTTTTTGAATTATTCTTTGACCACCATTGATGGAAATTGTCAGGGAAAGTAATAAGTATTTGAGTACACCATGGCAAATACGATCTTATTACCACAGTCAAACTACACAGTGGAAAGAGACGACTGTTGCAGAAATGTATTTGCTTTTTGCAACAATAATGCTTATGCCTCACGTCTATAACATAATATAAAGCATACTGGTCCACAGATCGGCAAATTTTCCCTACCCCCGTCTTCAGTGAAATCATACCAGTGAACAGGTTTAATCTTACTCTTACGTATGTTGCACTTCTCTGACAAAACCAGGCCTGACAGAAGTGACAGGTTATACAAGATTAGAAATGTTTTCATGAAACTCAAACAAAAGTTCACATATACTTTAACCATTCAAGAATCTTGTAATTGACGAGTCTTTAATTTTGTTCAAAGGTAGACTCTCGTTCAAGCATATATACCGAGCAAGGGGAAACGTTTTGGTTTATAAAACTGTTGTACTCTGTGATTGTGACAGGGGCCTGGTGTTGGATATTGTGTATACAGGGGTAGTAAAACTTTGAAAGATACCAAGATGTTTTTGGGGTATCTCAGGTACATGGTGAGAAACATGATGGCACCTTATCATGGTAAGGGCATACATTATATACCGAAACTGTACACAAGCCCATTACTCAGTGATTTCATGCGAGGAACAAGACAGATGTGTGTGGCACAGTGCGCTCAAAATCGTAAACATATGCCCAAGCTCAACGCGGGTGCTCGTGGTGAGACGTGCAGGTGTTTACTGCCAATGACATCATGGCTTTACGGTGGCATGACAAACGAGATGTCACATTGTTGACATCCATTCACCGTAATGAAATGCAAGACAGTGGCAAAGTTGATCGAGTGCTAATGAACATATTCGAAAATCAGTGACAGTGATTGATTATACACAAAACATGGCGCTTGGTTGACAAATGTGACATGCAGATTGGTTTTTTGACTGTGTTCGTAAGAGTTACAAGTGGTACATGAACTTTTCTTCCATCTCATGGACATTTCAATGCTCAATGCATATAATATGTACCAAATAAAGACTGGCAACAGACCACCGTATGGTGAATTTTTGTTCTGTGTCAGACAACTCAAAAAGAAGTACCAGGTAAAACACCTGCTATACAACACGGTCCTCGAATTCCTCAGGATATACCCAAGCGTTTGAGGGGGGAAGGTGATCATTTCATAATACAACTTCCTTCAACTCAGAAGAAATTTGCTCAGAAGAAAAGCATTGTCTGTGCACAAACAAAACGACGGCAACAAAGACGCAAAGACACTCGGTTTATGTGTGAGGAATGTAAGGTGCCTCTGTGCATGATGCCTTGTTTCAAGGAGTTCCACAAGCTCCAGCAGTTCTAAAAAACCCTGTCCAGTGATTGTAAATATATGATGAACATTAGTATTATACAAATTTGTGCATGTTTATTGTAATAACAACAGTGGTAAACAATAATAGATAATAACTTTAGTGCGGTTATTGTTTCAATACAGTGATTTTTATATATACAAATTTAATACAGTATTGGTCTCTCAGGCCCCAAATGTTAGTAGGAATAGAAAAAAAATGGAAAAGAAAAGAAAAAAACAAAAACCGCAAAATAATGTAATGCGCTGATGTGGAATTCATCGATGTTGCCGCCACCACATCATTTTTGACAAACTTCTTGGCACTGTATCTCGATAAGTACTGATTAGAATTTTTTTTTTTGTCTTATTACCTTCACAAAAATATGCTCTTTAATTCTGTAAGAATTTTTTTTTTTTTTTTTTTTTTTTTCAAAATTTCTTGGACACTGGAGCACCACTTCAGATTTTGGCCATGGACCCTGAAGGGGTTAAGAAGCGTACTGGCATACACAGTGTGGTAAGGCATGGTGAGGCTGCCAGTTCGGACCGCAAGGCGGCTGAAAAATATGTGCATGAATTCAAGGGGAACATAAACAGTGAAGGACTGAAACCTGAACAAGTGTTCAATTGTGATGAAACAGGCCTCTTTTGGAAGAAAAGGCCAAAGAGGACCTACATTACTCAGGAAGAAAAGGCGCTGCCAGGACACAAGCTTATGAAAGACAGGCTGACGCTAATGTTCTGTGCTAATGCTAGGGTGGGTTTCAAAGTGAACCATTTCTAGTGTACCATTCTGAAAATCCTGGAGTGTTCAAGAAAAACAATGTTATGAAGGGTAAATTGTGTGTGTTTTGGAAATCTAATAGTAAGGCATGGGTCACGAGGGAAATTTTTGTAGAGTGGTTCAATGAAGTGTTTGGGCCTAGTGGAAGAATTACCTCCTGGAAAAGAAATTTTGGATCTCAAAGGCCTCCTAAGTAATGGACAATGCCCTGCTCATCCTCCAAACTTGGATGACCTAATTCTGAAGGAGTTTGGGTTCATCACAGTAAAGTTCTTGCACCCGAATACCACTCCTCTCCAGCCCATGGACCAGCAGGTCCATGGCAATGTTTGAAAGGTGCTTGAATGTGACCTCAGACACTCACTTGACCCTACGAGATTTTTGGAAAGAACACTTCAGTATTCTCCATTGCGTAAGCCTTATAGGTAAGGCTTGTGAGGGGTGACTACCAGGACTTTGAACTCTGCTTGGAGAAAATTGTGGCCAGATTGTGTCCACAAGAGGGATTTTGAAGGGTTTGGGGCCGACCCTGATGAGTCTTTGTCAGTTGTTAAATCCATTGTGGCACTGGGATTCCATGGGGGTTTGGGTGTGAGTTTGGAGGATGTGGAAGAGTTGGTGGAGGACCACAACGAAGAGCTAACCACTGAGGACTGCAAGAGCTTCAGCAGAAGAGCAACAGATCGCAGCTCAGAATCTTGCTGCAGAGGAGGAGGAAGAGAGATGGAGGAAGGTGCCTTCTTCAGAAATTAAGGAGATTTTTTAAATGTGGGGTAGGATGGAAAGATTTATGGAGAAACATCACCCGAGAAGGATGTTGCAAGCCATATCGCAACTTGTACAGTGACAGAGTCCTGGCCCATTTTAGGGAAGTTTTAAAGAGACGCCAGAAACAGAGCTCTCGACAGTTTTTTTTGCGAGACAGGACTCCAGTGACTCTCAAGGTGGTCCTAGTGGCATTAAGAAACAGAAGAGAAGTAACCCCAGAAAAGCAATTGGTACCCGAGGTGTTGATGGAAGGGGATTCCCCTCCAACAATAAATCATCCAATCAGTCTCCTCCTCCAGCTTCCATCACAAAGAAGAATCGCCACTAAAGGTAAGTGTTATTCTGTTAATGTTTAATTCATCATGTGCCACTGTATTGTTTATGTACTACATCTATATTTCATGTAAAAAATTTTTTTATTTTAATACTTCTGGGTGTCAGGAACGGATTAATTGAATTTGCATTATTTCTTATGGGGAAAATTGATTTGTAAATCGTCCATTTCAATAATAGTCCCACTTCCTGGAACGGATTATGGACGATTATTGAGGGACCACTATACATGTATACTTTTTATCAACAACCCAGCGAGTGTATTCTTACTCCTATACACGTGTATCTCCTTCAGGTACCCACGTAACATATGAGTGATGGTAAAAATGTTGAATGATGAAAGTTTTTTCTTTCTTTGTGGGTTTTTCTTTCTTTTTCTGTCACCTTGCCTTGGTGGGAGACAGCTGACGCGTTAAAAAAAAAATTAACAGTGGTACGTATTATACACAAACAACCTGCACTTGTGAGAAAGAAACTTTAGATGACGCTTTGGTCTGATTTAGACCATTAACCAGTCACACAGAAACGTAAAGGAAAAAGAGCCAGTATATATATGAGGGGAAGGGGGACAGGAGCCAGAAAGGAGGAAGAAGAAATAATAAGTAGAGATGGTGATGGTAGTAGGTAGGGGGGGGTAGTGGTAATGATACAAGAGTAGGAGTGTAGTAAGGCAATAGTGGTAGTGGAGGAACACTAAAGACAAGAAAAAGGAGCATTGCAGGAAAGTCAGTGGCTCTCCTGCACTAGTATTTAGCAAGGATATAGACAAAAAATTTTGTATCGTCTCATCACTACAGCCTCTCCTCACTTAACGGCGGAGTTCCGTTCCTAAGAACACTTCAGTAAACAAATTCGTCGCCAAGCAGGAGCATACTACAGTGGTAGTGGGTTTGTGTAACCTTTGCACTATTTATAAAATTTTTAGTATACAGTGGTACCTCGGGATATGAATTTATTTCATTCCAGAAGGCTGTTCGAGTGCAGATACCAAACAAATTTGTTTCCATAAGGAATAATGTAAATTAGATTAACCCGTTTCAGACCCCCAAAAACACACTTACAAAAGCACTTGCCTAAATACACTTGCATAACTGTTTGAGTTTTGAGCTGTTCTTATCCTGAAGTACCACTGTAGTATTTTTAAATGTTTATAGAGTAGTGTACTGTATGTTGTAATAAACAGAATAAAGGAAAACAGCTGTAATATACATAATTTTAGTATGCATACTGGTCAGAGAGCCCATCATAAGTCAGAGTCATCGGTAAACAATTACGTCGCTAAGTGAAGAGAGGCTGTAATATATTCAAATTTTGGTATAATAGTTCTCTCGAGTGAACATGGAGCATTCATGCTTCTTAACACACTTAAGCTTTCTACTGGATGATATACAATTTTGTTGTCTTGCCATATCAACTTTTTATTACATGGTTAAAGTTTGTTTCCACTTTGTCATTATCTAGTTTTTCACTATTACCACTTTTGTATTTTAAAATGCTGTACTCTGACTTGCTTGGGTGTAAATTTTTCTAACTTCATAGGTTTATAATGCTGGTATTACATTCAGGACTAATTGCTTATTGATATTAATAATTTTAATACTGTTCAAATTTCAGACCATAAGTAAAATAGCTTGCCATATTTTCCCCCATATGGAGTGAATGATGGTGAAAATTTTTTCTTTTTCGGGCCACCCTGCCTTGGTGGGAATCGGCCAGTGTGATAATAATAATAATAATAATAAAAAAATGAGGTGCATGAGCATACGAGACATATATGATGATGATGCCAAGCAGCTGTAATGTATCATCAGTAAACAACTGCTAAAGCATAACCCAAGACCTACCCTTGATGCTGACCTTGAGCATATAAGTGCAGGTTGATTTTCCAAGACTTTTTTTTTTTTTTTTTTTTTTTTTTTTTCCCCAGGAGGAGGGATGAGCCTTAAATGCCAAAAATACGGTAATTACTATACTTATCCCAAAGTGAATCCTGAAATGATTGAGATTTTTGTATTTCAGAGGCAACTACAACCTGTGAAACCTTGTCCCCCTTGTCCCTCCAATAGGCACTTTGATGCTGCCAGCTTCTTTGGTAAGTGAGAGACGAGTCTTAGGGTGATAATCATGAGCCAGTGTAAAAAAAAAAAATTACTTTGGAGGATGTATTATGCTTAATTTTAAGTTTGTGTTGCTAATTTTTTGTAGAAATTTACTCATCTCAAGAATTAAAATGTTTTCAAAAGCCATTATTGACTATAGATATACAGTAAAGATTTTCCTGAATATAGCAGGCTGTGTCATATGCAATCTTGTCAGTGATTTTCAAAAGTTATTACTGCACTTTAACCCTTAAACTGTCCAAACATAGATCTGTTTGCACTGCTAGCGCTCCAAATGTAGATTATTTTTTTTTACAAGCTTTCAGATGTAAAAAAAAAAAACGTAGATCTATGTTCAGAGCACTAGCGGTGCAAACATATAGTATCTACGTTTGGACAGTTTAAGGGTTAAAGGAGGAGTTTGGGATATTGGCAGTTTGGAGGGATGTCTAAGCTGTCATATCTGAGTGCCTCTGCAAAGACAGTGATTATGTATGAGTGATGGTGAAAGTGTTTAATGATGATGAAAGTTTTTTTCTCTTTGGGCCACCCTGCCTCGGTGGGAAATGGCCAACATGTTAAAATATGTGTAAAACAAATATATCAATTGCATCCCTGGGAGATTTATTATTTTTTAATATCTGGCACATTTGTGGCAGATGTTGCAATTGTATAGAATTGGTGGTAGGTTTTAATGTGAATAATTAGGCACCACTATGACCACAAATGCAAGTTTTTTCTATCCAGGCTTCAGGAATGGCTATCGAAATCTTTGACACAGAGAGCTTATAAATCTGTAGGGGAAGGAAGGCAGGGTAGGGGTCATCCTAGAAAAGGTTGAAGAGAGGGGGTAAAGGAGGTTTTGTGGGCGAGGGGCTTGGACTTCCAGCAAGCGTGCATGAGCGTGTTAGATGGGAGTGAATGGAGACGAATGGTATTTGGGACCTGACGAGCTGTTGGAGTGTGAGCAGGGTTATATTTAGTGAAGGGATTCAGGGAAACCAGTTATTTTTATATAGCCGGGCTTGAGTCCTGGAAATGGGAAGTACAATGCCTGCACTTTGAAGGAGGGGTTTGGGATATTGGCAGTTTGGAGGGATATGTTGTGTTTCTTTATACGTATATGCTTCTAAACTGTTGTGTTCTGAGCACCTCTGCAAAAAGTGATTATGTATGAGTGATAGTGAAAGTGTTGAATGATGATGAAAGTATTTTCTTTTTGAGAATTTCTTTCTTTTTGGGTCACCCTGCCTCGGTGGGAAACAGCCAGCGTGTTGAAAAAAAATGAGGTTCAGGTTAGGGTACATAGGAGAGAGGGGAGACTAGTATTTCCAGTGGAAAGTAAGACTTAGCTACTGTGTGATGTCACCATACTTGGTTTAACATATTTATTCATGGGGTTATAAAAGAAGTGAATGATAAGGTGTTTGGGGGAGGTGTAGCAGAGAGAGATGGATCTGATACAAAGTGGGGGCAGTGGGAGGGGGACACAAGTGGTTCTTTAATGGATATAATGTTGAGTCTGTGTGTGTGTGTGTGTGTGTGTGTGTGTGTGTGTGTGTGTGTGTGTGTGTGTGTGTGTGTGTGTGTGTGTGTGTGTGTGTGTGTGTGTGTGTGTGTGTGTGTGTGTGTGTCTGTGTGTGTGTGTGTCTGTGTGTGTGTGTGTAAGATAACATTTACAAAGTGATTCTGGGGAAAATTGTCAGATAGACTTGAGCCCTGGTGGTGGGAAGAGCAGTGCTTGCACTCTTACGAGAGGGCTGTGGCTGTTGCAGGAGGAGGATCACCCTATAGTGATGTCACCACATTTCTGGAATGAATTATGGTGCATTTTTTCGATAATTTTTATATTTTTTTTTCAATATATGTATCTTTTCTGTGTGTTTAATGCTTTTTTTTTTTTTTAAGTGGGTAACAGCAGTAGAAAAGATGTATGAACACCACACAATTTTTTTTTTTGATAAAAACATTATGAACATACAATAAATATAATTATTTATTTTTAACTCATTGGCCATCTGCCACTGAGGTAGGGTGACCTGACAAAGAAAAAACTTTTGCCGTCACTTATTCAATCGCCGTCTTGCCAGAAGGGCACCAATATCATAGTTCAGATGACCTCAAAAGTGCAGTATTCCCACTTTTCTTCTAGAGTATAGGCACTGCACTTACCACCTCCAGAATTCAAGTCGGGCTAACTTGTTTTTACCTTATTCCCTTCATAAATGTTACTGTGCTCACAGTCTAACAGCACTTCAACTTATAAAAAACCACTTGCCTCCACTTACTACCCTCTAACATGCTCAAACAAGCCTGTTGATTGTCGAAGCCCCTAGCACTCAAAACCTTTTTTACCTTCAATTTTCCTAGGATGACCCCTGCCCCTCCTTCCCTCCGCCCCAGATTTATGTGCCCTCCTAGTCATATTTTTTTCCATCCTTTCTAAATGTTCAAGCCACCTCAACAACCCCTTCACAGCCCCTTGAATAATACTTTCGATGACACCATCCCTCCTAATCTCCAGACACTGAATTTTCTACATAAAATTCACATCACACATTGCCCTTAAACATAACCTCTCTCTCTCCCTTCAGCCTTCTCCTTGCTGCAACATTCAAAACCCATACTTTACACCTATACAACAGTGTTGGTGCCAATGTACTCTGATAATTTTTTTTTATCTTTATACAAGACTTATCTTACACTGTACTGCTTATGTCCTAACATCACTTTAGTTCTTTGAAGTGTAAACTTCATAGTAGGTCTGTTTTTTACTATTTATACATTATAGGAAAAACACTACATAATTCTCTACATTCATCATGTTCAATCAGTTGTTTAAGTCCTCATTAGACCCATACCGGTGGCCTGGTGGCTGGCCCGGTGGCCTGGTGGCTAAAGCTCCCGCTTTACACACAAAGGGCCCAGGTTTGATTCCCGGCGGGTGGAAACATTTCGACACGTTTCCTTACACCTGTTGTCCTGTTCACCTAGCAGCAAATAGGTACCTGGGTGTTAGTCAACTGGTGTGGGTCGCATCCTGGGGAACAAGATTAAGGACCCCAATGGAAATAAGTTAGACGTCCTCGATGACGCACTGACTTTCTTGGGTTATCCTGGGTGGCTAATCCTCCGGGGTTAAAAATCCGAATGAAATCTTATCTTATCTCTTATATACCTTCACACTCATTTGGTTCACTTGGGTGAAGATTGAGGAAAATACTTTTTTGGGTAAACCTTAAGCATTGGCTATCCTTTGCTCTTGTAGCAACTGATTGGTTATGTCAGCCAAATGAAATTGAAACTTTTCATTACTTACAATCCAGTTTTGTATTTTGTCTCCCCATGAAGCTTCATATTACTGCATGTAAAGAGAAAAACTATTTTTTTTTTTTGTCACCCTGCCTCAGTGGGAGACAACCAGTGTGTTAAAGAATAAATAAAGCTTCATTGCTCATTGATTTTTGTCTCGTCAGCTTTTCTCTAGTTGTGATCGTTGATATCCCTCTTGGGTTATTTGCATGGATGGGTGTGAAATTTTGGCTGTAGGTGGCACCAAATTATCTTTAGCCATTTTGTTTACTTCTAAGATCATATTTAACTGCTATTTTATTTTCCTTGATGAAACTTAAATTTCTTTATGTTCACAATACATACATCTCCTTCATGGTTTAAATCAGCTGCTTTTTTAGGATTTTTACTACCTTTGCAATCACAATAAATTATAATTATCAAACATTATGCTTATCTTTTGTCCCCTTTCCATTTATACAGAAGAATGACACGTGCTCTATGCCAGTCCATTTGCACCTTTCTTTTCACACACACACAGGAACATGGTCATCAGCCATGATCATATTTCTCTAATTGAAGTTGTATTTATTAATCATTGTTTTCTGAATTTAAGGTGGCATAGTCCTGGCAGTTGCCATCTTGGCAGTGGCTTACGCTGCTTGGCGCTTCTACAAATCCCGAAATGAACGCAACTACCACACTTTGTAAGTAGTAAACTGGTGGCTACCTGTGCTACCTCTGTGCACCACATCACTGAGTGTTGTCTTCTGATCCCTCAACACCCAGTAGGGCCGTCTCTTCTGCTGTTTAGTTTTTGTTTAGCATTGCACATGTGGTAAACTTCAGTAGATTTGTGGAAGATGTAGTCAACCAGTCGTGTTTTAGAAGTAAAAGTTTCAGTATGTATTTCATAGTGGGCTTTTAATGTACAATATTAGAACAAATCTTGGGCAGGGCTTAATGTAGGTAATGTTCAGTGTCCATTTGCAAGCTTTACATTTACAAACTTTTTTTTTCTCTGATTGACAAGCTGTTGTTGGTTTTCTATATCTTCCACATAACTGAAGTGTTTATGCCTGGCTAATTTTTTTTCAGTATATTTTCTTGGGCATCTTTGTTAATTTGGTTGTGGGATATGCACTATTAAATGTTACTTATGAAAAATTATGTAGGAGCAAGGAAAATTTCCAGACATTTTGAAAAAGAATTTTTTTTCATGTGCAGTCAGAGGTTGTTTATTTTTAAAAGCGATCCATGCATAGCTAATTTGACCAGTTATTTAGGAAAAAAAATGCGTGTTTTGAATTTTCAAGTGTGTTTGTATCAAATACTGTTCAACTTAATGATTTCTTTGTGAATTGTATCGCAAGTTTTCGTATAACACTGCTCAAACAGGTTGAATGCAGGGCGGTTTCTTGCAAATTAAATTACTAAATTTTTCCATGTGGATTATACTAGACCATTGATCGAAGATTAGTTGGAGGTTTAGACATGTTAATTTGAAATTATGGAATTTTATTTAATTGATTAATGTATCTGTGTATAAAACTTATTACTGCATTTGTAGCAGGAAGTATTATGGAGAAGTATTATGGAGCATTAGTATAAATAATTTTCTTTTGTATTTTTTCATGCTGTTGCTTAAGGATGAGTGAGCAGTAAGTTTAGATAGTAATTCACTTGATATGAAAGGCAATGCAGGATGTGTGAATGATAATTGCTGTTTTTTTTTTCTTTCAAGGCAAACTGTGTACTGATGAAACTGTAAGTGAAGCGCTTATTTTTTTTTTTCATCCCCTGCTTGAGCACGATGGCCCTCTTTTTTAATTCCTTTTTTAAGTTTCAGCACAAGCTGGTGTTGTATGTTGAATAAGCCTTTGAATTTTGTGATATATTACTGAATAGGTGCCTTGACAGATGCATTTTTTTAATATGTTATAATTCCCAGTTAAGTGACCAGTTGTAGTACTACCACATAATGCTAACTGAGAATTTTCAGTCACAGACTTGAATTATAAATGTAAACAAACCTCCTTTCCAATTGTTAATGGGGATACACAAAATGCTGAGCATCCCCTCATCTTTTGATTTTTTAATGTGAAGATTTTTTTAGATCTAGCACAATATTCCATCAGTGTTCTGTGAAGCTCATCTTGTATCCGTCCATTGTACAATACTATAAGGAAAGAAGTGGTCAAAATTTTTTTGCAAATAACTTTACAACTGTTGCATAAAGTCATTAGGAAGTAATGAAAAATGTATGATGCTAGAACAATAATAATTTTATTTGAAATGGATTAAAACTTAGTTTTGCATGCAGTAAACAGGAATTAACAATAATTCTTCTGTGCATGATAGTATTTTTTTATTAGGGTAGTGTGAATTTTTTTTATAAGAGAATAATTACTAATTAATCAGCTGTGATTTAATTTGTTAGTTAAATGTGCATACATGTTGTAGATGTTAGGATTTGTATCTGTAATATCACAAAGTTGAATACTGTGCATTTAAAATATACTTTTGAAGAAATTTGCAGTTCTAAGACCGATAAATATTTGTCACTATTTTTGTTGTGCGATTTTAGAATTTTGAATGGATTATTATTTTGTTTTAATTAGGCATATTTAGTATAAATATTTTTGCTGGCATTTTCTATTAGCAAAATTTTTCAATTCATTATTTTCTATTTAGCATGATTGTAAGTGTTGGGCTTGCAACTGCAGATCTCTCATGCATGATGCCATCTTGTGCCTCATTATTGATGTGTAATTGGGTATGGTAGCCATATGGAACTTCCACAGATTTTTCCATTTGGTTATTTTTTGCTGAAGTGTAAGGATTGGCATTAAGAAGCTCACAAGATGCTCGTCTCGTTCCTCTCACTGTCTTTGGAACGGTAGTCAATATTAGTTTTATTTTTTATTTTATCATTGAAATAAGTGTGGAGCATTGTATGGTACTACAGTGATTTTCAAACTTGTAATGTCACCTTCTCGAATAGCCTTCACAACACTTGAGATTTTGATGTACAGTACACATACTGTTTATTAATAAGTCAAAAATTTAAGTAAATTGTCATTTTTAAGTATCCAGTAAGGATTATAGACTGTTGCTAATTGAGAGAAGATATGTTTTAACAGTATGGAGAATAAGGATTCCAGTCCTCCACAGAAACAAACATAGAGGAATATTCTATTTTGACTTTCAGCTGAAAACCTCAGTTGAAAGTCGAGGTATGCAAACTACCCATTACTCTGTTTCCATTTTGGTTTGAACCTCTCGTTAACTGGTGTCATTACACTTCCATCTTTAAATGTATATGAAATCTGTGTTTTGCATGTAACAGTCTATTAAATACTGGTGTAATGCCTTTTTATTTATTTTTTTTTTAAGAAATAAGGGCATTTTTTGTTCCAAGTATAGTACTGTATAAAAAAAATATATATGTAAAGAAGTTTTTCTGTAAAATGTAGGGAATGAAGAATTAGTAAAAAATAAATGCTTATACTCTTTAGATAGTGTGTTACTTATAAGATTTTCCACCATTTCTGTGTTACATTAAGTTTAATTTCTTATGGGACTAAAGTCAATCTTATTTTTTAAAATATTGGTAAAAATGAAAGTTTAAATTAAAGTTAGTTAGTGAGAAGGGCACTGTTTGTTGGAAAGTTTTTATTATAACATTTTGTCTAGGATTGGTCTTTGTCAAGTATTGTATACAAAAATCAGATACTCTCTCATAAGTCAGGCTGAAGAAGGGTCATAATTAAGGTAACAAGTGAGGTCATAGGAAGATATACTTCAAACAATGTGCATGTTGGTTAGCAGTGGATGGGGGGAGGTGCAAGATTAGGAACATAAACATTATACCTGGAGTTTACCTGGAGAGAGTTCCGGGGGTCAATGCCCCCATGGCCCGGTCTGTGACCAGGCCATATACTACACATGTACAACATGACTGATGGGATCTGCCATTCTATATGGTCCTGTGTTTTGTTCTATGTTGTCGGGAAAATAGTGACTGCTTCCAGAATTTTACATTTGGATTAGTCCTGATAGTTGTAAAGCTGCTCCATATTTCATGTGAGTGTAGGTTGCAAGGAACAGTGCATTTGTTGTTGATACTGTCCACCTGTAATCATGTTTGTGTCCCTGCAGGAGTCTGAAGGTCATGCCCTGTCTCATCAGTGTAAACCTTGCTACATCCACCCTTGTGGAATGCTGTTAATCCTCTGCACCAGTGGTACTCTTGTGTCTGCAAGGTTTGTTGATGTCTTTGATGATTTTGCTGGTTATGACAGCAGTGTCTGTTGCCTTTATGGAGGACATCACCGATATTAATTTTGGCATTCTTCTGGGTATGGTGTGGATACATTATTATTATTTTTTTTTTATAGCAGTGTGAAGTGGATATTTAATGGCTGTGAAGGTATCCTCAATGTATTTCTGTTCTTCCTCAAGAAGTTCTTAATTACAAACCCTGAGGGTGAGTAGGAAAGAACCTGTAATGACTCCTTGTTTAGTCTTGGCATTGTGGTGAGAGAAAAAATAGTTAATAAAATAAATCTTGATGAATTTTCTATAAGTCCTCTGCTTGAATGTTTCCTTCCTTGTTGGCATCAAGAAAGGGTAAAGTCTTCATTTTCTTCTTCTAGAGTAAACTGTGTGTTGGGTTCTGAGTTGTGTGTGTCCTTGAATTGAAGATTATAGAGCAGGGACAATGATGAAAGCATCATCAAAATACACAAATAACCCGCACATAAAAGAGAGAAGCTTATGATAACGTTTCGGTCCGACTTGGACCATTGACAAAGTCACACTAACCAGAAGTGGAGTAGGACGGCTATATATAGGCAGGAAGAGGTGGTGGTGGTAGTAGTAGTAGTACAAGAATGGTATATAATACCGACAAGATGAAATTAAGACACATGCGCAACACCCGGGCATCCCTATCATAGATGTTTCGCCATCCAGCCAGCCAGTGCGGCGTCTGGTTGTCTTTGTTGTGGACGTTTCGCCATCCAGTGGGTGGCTGGATGGCGAAACGTCTATGATAGGATGCCCGGGTGTTGCGCACGTGTCTTAATTTCATCTTGTCGGTATTATATTTCCATTCTTGTACTACTACTTTTCTTTCTACTACTACTAACTACTACTATACTACTACTAAATACTACTACTACTATTACTACTACTACTACTACTACTACTCTATACTACTACTACTACTATACTTACTACTACTACTACTAATTATACTACTTTCTATACTACTTTCTACTACTACTACTACTACTACTACTACTATACTACTACTACTAAATACTACTACTACTAATACTTTCTACTACTATCTATACTATACTTACTACTACTACTAAATTTCTACTACTACTACTTACTACTACTACTACTACTACTACTATACTACTACTACTACTAATACTACTACTACTACTACTATTACTACTACTACTATTACTACTATACTATTACTACTACTACTATTACTACTACTACTATTACTACTATTACTACTTCCTCCTCCTCCTCCTCCTCCTCCTCCTCCTCCTCCTCCTCCTCCTGCCTATATATAGCCGTCCTGCTCCACTTCTGGTTAGTGTGACTTTGTCAATGGTCCAAGTCAGACCAAAACGTCGTCGTAAGCTTCTCTTTTATGTGCGGGTTATTTGTGTATCGTTCCAGTCACGGTATTGTGCCTTTTTTGTTATCAAAATATCTTGGCCATGTGATGTTGCCAACATTGATCATCTTGTCCTCGCCTGGATTTGCGGCATTTGTCAAGTGGGCATACACCATGCAGTAAAGAACTTTAGTTCGTCTGGAAATAAGGAGTTTCTTGTGGCGGTTGTTTGTCGAGTGGCTTAGAGAAATTTCATGAAGTTGGCTTGAAGCCGTCTGAATCACTACCATCTCTATTGAAGCCAATGTGCTCGTATCTCTCATAATCAGCAAAAGCATCAGGGACTTCACCAGATCTTGTAGACTCGCGAGTACCACTGCTGCAGGAATTTACAGGTTTCTACGTGGGGGAAGTACCAAGATTTAAATGAGTAAGACAGGACATGACCTGCAGACTCCTTCATTCTCGCTTCATGAAATATGGAACAGTACTACAGTTGTACCGAAGATTATACCAAAGATTCTGGAAGAATCCAGTGTTTATTTTTACGACTGTGTCAAACTGAACAAGGGAATGAATACACTGATGAGTCCCGTTATTTATATTTTACAATTGACCCTTGAACATCACTGGTTTGAAGTACATGGGTCCACCTATATGCAGATTTTTTCGTTAAAGATATTGATTGTCTTTATATTTGCAACCGAAAAAATTAAGAAAAAGTTAGGCATGTCATCAATGCATAAAATATACGTAGTTACTACATTTTACTACCATAAAATATACACAAATGTATGATATACACAAATGTATGCTATGTACGATTATGTAACTATTCGTGTATACCTGAATAAACTTGGTCTTCCCAACCACCCATGCTGTTTTCCCCGCCCACACCATCTTCCCCCACCATCCACGCTGCCTTCCCCATCACCCATGCTCTCTTCCCTTTTCACTATCAGTATCTGGTATCCTGGGCATTGCTTTTGGTCACAAACTCCTCAAACCCATGAAATTCATCTTCACTGACACTTCCATCTGTGTTAGAACTATCACTTGGGAAGAGGAGAGTCCCATATTCGCCGGGGAGTGAGGTATTCCTTACCGCTATGCATGGTGAACAAGGTGTACTGAATTGGCACTCCCACAGTGCACTGTGGCTTTCCAGATTTTTTTCATATTGCGCACACTGAGTACACAGACCCATTCTGTCATATGTAGGCCTACCAGCTTTCTCCCACCAGACCTGAAGCTACTAGAATTTTTTGCATGGTATTATGGGACTGACACTGGCTTGGAAGCCATAATATTACGGGACCAACAGTGAAAGGGTTAAAATGCAAATTGTTTGACCTCTCTTTGTCTCCATTACCTCATGCGACCTTTCCTGATCCTGACCTCAGGATGCTCGTTTGCCTCATAACAGTAATATGTGGTTTTTTATCTTCTTAAATTAAAGCCCCGCCCTGGAAAAAAATTTAAAAAAAAGGTTTTGCCTGCATATATTAGGGGTTTTTTCCCTTCCTGTCTGTTTTTGCTTTTGGTTAATTGTGTTCTCATTTTTCTTTTTTTTTATTGCAAAAATTTTTAAAACCCAAGTTTTCAAGGCAGCAATTTTTTTTTTTTAAATGGTACACTTTTTTTTAAATTTTGGGTGCCTTGAAAAATTTTTACAAATTAATAAATAATTTCTTAAAGAGGGTTTAAAAAAAAGAAATTTTAGAGGCATTTATTTTTCAATATGAGGCTAGGTATATTTTTTTTTAACTTTTAAAATTCCCATGCTTGCAAAATAGTTTTTAATAGGGTGGGGAAATAAAGTTAGCCATAGGAAAATTTTTTTAGGAAAATAATTATGCTGCTTTTGCACCCCACAGGTATATTGCAAGGAAACCTTCGTTTGCATAGGAATGTTTTTTTTAGGGGTTTTCAAAAGGGCCAAATTTTTTTAAATTTGGGGGGAAAATACTGTATAATAGTCAGGGACAAACCCGGGGAACACTTTTTCCCAGCTTTTAAATTTTATCCGGGTCTTTTTCGTGAAAGGGCCCACCCGGAACAGCTATTGAAAAAAATTAAAATGTGCAAGTGTTAGGGACCAAAAAAATCATGCATATCGGTTTGTTTTAAAAAATTCAGCGTAATCTTCTCGCAACAATGTTGGAAAATCGTTTTATCTGTTTTTTGCCCCTAAACAGGGGATAAAAAATTTTGCATGGTTGATAGTGGAAAAATTATCCCCCGCACTTCAGGTTTAAATGGCAAGAAAATAAGGGTCATCACTCAACCCAGGTTTTTAAATTTGGGGTAACTTTTTTCACACAAATGGTGCACCCATTTCCCCATGAAATAGCAAAGGAAAGAACCCAAATGTACGTATCTTTGTTGACCAAGGTTAGCAAGTTATAGGAAAAATCAAGGCTTTTTTTTGTTTATTTTGTTGCTTTTTACCCTTGAACCGCTGGGGGAAAAAGTTCGTTTTCCTCGGTTTGGCAGTGAGAATTAAATTTATTACTTTGAAAATTTGGAAAAATACACAATATCCTAATGTAAATTTGAAAGTGTAAAGGAATTTATATTTTTAAAAAGCCAAAACCCAAGAATTTTTTGGGTTTTCAAAGAAATTTTAATGTTTTTTTAAATTGAAAAATGTTTTTGGTGACACATTGATGGTAAAGGGGTTTCCTTTTGTAGCCTTTGCTGGGGGGAAAAGGGACAATAAAAAATTTAAAAGGGGCCCTGGGGGAAAAGTGAAGAATTGAATGATTGGTTAAATACATTATTTTTGTAGGGGGGACGACGGTCCAAAAGTTAAGTTTTGAAAATTGTTTCCCAATTCATTTTTTTTTTTCAGTAACCCCCCTTTTAAATATTGCATTATTAAAGTTCAACCTTGTGGCATCAGTTTAACATTGAAAAAATTATTACAAATTTTGGGCAAGTTGTATTTTGGACAGGCGCTGTTTTGCCCCTTACAGGTTTAGCGCCCCCTCCATTTTCCAAATAATAATATTTTTTTTCGACTAAAATCTGGGGGGAAAGGGGCTAGTAACCCCTTCTCCTTTTAAAAATTTTAACAAAATTTTAAAAGGAGAAATTTTTTTTTTTTCCTTTGGGCCACCCCGCCTCGGGGGGATTTTGGCAGGTGTTTTGGAAGAAGAATTATATTTTTTGGAAAAATTTTGTAAAAAGGGGGGCCCCTTGAGGGAGGCAAACTGGGTTTTTTTTTTAAAACATACATGATGGCATGTTTCTTCAAATTTTTTGGGTCACTCTTTTTTAAATTGATTGGGGTTTTAAATGTATGTTGTCTCTTTTGCTTTGATTTAAAACTGTAACTCCGCAAAACTATGTTTTTTATTTAAGGTTGTCTGGGGTGTTTTAATCCCTTTCCAATAAACTAGGTGACGGGAAAACCCTGTTTACACACCTTAGATATTTCTTGTATAAAACTAAAATGTAATTTTAGACTAAAAGGGGTCCCTGCCCTTTTAGATGCCAAAGTTATGATGATCCACTTGAAAAAATGAGGTCTAAAAAAGGGGTTGTACCAAGAAAATAATCATAAAATAGTAAACTGAAAACTTCAAATTTGTGCCCAGTCCCAAAAAAAAATTTTTCCAAAGTGTAATAGGTTCGGGGTTGCAAGACTTATTTTTAAAAGTAAAAATGCTGGTAATGTAACTCTCATATGAGTTTATCCCCTCTTTTGCCCTGAATTTGGGAAAAACCAATCCGTAGGGTTGGGTATTTAAAAATAAGCAAGAAAAATTTTTTTACTTGAACTTTGGTGTGCTTTTAATTAAAGAATGTCTTTATAGGAAATCGTTTTATCAAGTTTAAATGTGCTTTTTTTCAGTTTAATATGAGTGCTTGATGTATTCTTCGGGCCCTTAGGCCCTTTGTTATCATAATAAATATTGTTTTACTTCATAAATAAATCAGTATTTGGGAAATTGTTTAAAATAAAATACAGAGAAAAAAAAACCCTTCAAGTATCCCCAGTAATGGTGAGAGTTTGCAAACCCTTTGGGCTTTTCTTTAAAAACCCTCAACATATGTATAAAAAATGCTATAAAGATACTTGGGTACATTTTTTTCAAAAAATGTTTTTTCAAAAAAAAAGTGAAACTGTTACAAAAAAATTCACCATGTTCGGGAAATTTAAGAAATTTTTAAGTAATAGAAATAAAAAGGGTTTTTTAAACCGGACCCCCAAAAAAGACCATTCTAATTATGCTCAAAAAATGCATTTTTGACCCTGATAGCTGTATGACCCTTTATGGCTTTAATGCTTAGTTGTGTTCTTAAAAATTGAAACCAAACCAAGCTTTTACCTCTGGATGATTTAGCACATTTTTTGGGAAAATTAAGGCTGTTGCTCTGGGAGGCATTTGGTCAGGGGGTCTGGAAAATTGCAGCAATCGTGCATAAAAAGTCCCCCTTTGTTTGTTTTCACTTGTTTGGCATCTAGCTGCTAAAAACCCACCTTCCCTAGTTTTTTCCTCCACCCCTTAAAGGTATGTTTGTTTTTGGTTTTCCCCTTCTTGAAGAAATCGGGTAAACCTTGTTTGATAACTTAAGGGGGGGATGTTTTAAAATGCTAGTAAAGGGGCTCTTGTACAGTGAAATGGGCTCCCCCCTTTTCTTCCCTTGGTCAAACCTGGTTCCTTTCCATTCCCCCAGGCGCTGTATGACCCATGGGGGTGTAGTGCCCCCTTGAATAAAATTATTAAGGGCCCAGGGGTAGTTTAGCATGAAAAAAAAAAATTGGCCCTCTCTAATAATTAAAAGGAAAGGCGTAGGGTGGCATTTAAATACCTGAAATAGGAACTTTCTCTGGCAATTACAAAATTTAAACATTTGGGACATTTTTTTATGAACATTTCAGGTCCGGGGAGTAATCAACGGCCCCAGGTTTAAAAGGGTTTTTCCAAGTCCATTTGTTTCATTTTTTTCTTTTTGGTACACATGCCTTTTTTTCCCTGGAACCTTCCCCGGGGCCCAAAGACACGTAGTGCAGTGAAAATTTTTTTTTATATGGACTTTCCCCGGGGCATTTTTTGATAAAGTTATCTAGAGTAAACCCATTGTCTATTTTAAAAAACTTTTTTCCCTTGCACATGGTTTTCTACAATACCTGCCACCCTCACAAAAAAAGCATTTTTTCGGGCGGCCCTTGGGGGGAGGGTTTTCCCCTTTTTTTTTTCTTATTAAAAAAAGAGCAGCAGTCATTTGTTGTTATTGATCAGCCAAAAAATTTACTTTTTAAATTTAGAGGTCTAGGCAACTTTTTAGTACACATTGTCAAAAAGAATGCACACTGATTTTGCTCGCAGCCCCCAATTTTCCCAATTTTTTTTTTCAAAAAATTTTCATTGTTGTTTTTTGTATCGACAATCCCAAGCCCCGGGCCCTTTTGCAATCTGCATGCTGCTAATCAATTATTTAAAATTTTAAAAATTTGTAAACATTTTTTGATATATTTTTCTTTTTAAATTTTGGTATACTTAAATGTTGTTTCTACATTTTAAAAAGTTTTATCACCCCTTTCCCTTTCCCAAACCCTCACCTCCATTTTTTACATGTTTCCTTTTGGAGACGGGGGGTTTGCTTCCCTCAGTTTTAAAAGGGGAGTACACCCTTGTTGTTTAGATTTGAAAAAATTGAGCACTATATTGAAAAATAATTTTTTTGGTTTTCAAAAATAATTGCTGGAAAATTTTTTTCATTACAAAAAAAACCTTCTTTTAAAATTTTTACGGGTTTTGAAGGGGAATGATGGTGAATGTGTTTTCTTTGGGTCCCCCCGGTTTTGGGTGGGGAAAACAGTAAATTTAAAAAAAAAAATAAAAACCCTTGTAAAAAACCCATAAAGGATTCAAATGCTGGAATTTTCCCTCGGAAATATTTTATCATTGAGAAAGAATCCTTTTGCTAGATTTGTGCAGGGAAAGCAGAGAGCATCCTCCGGTTTTCCTCCCTCACTACAAACCTTTAGGAATTGTTGCGGGCAGCATCTCAAAAACATGACATTCAAAACCCAAAAGTTAAAAAAAAATTTTTGTAAATTTTTGAATTCAAAAAATTTTTGGGGAAGAATTGCCACTGTGTTAGGTAAAAGGCCCACATTTTCAACAAATTACCTTTTTTTGGGGTAATTTTTCGTCCCCGGGAGCTTTGTCAAGCAAAAAACCCCTTTGAAAAAATTTTTTGGGAGGGGAAAAAACATTGCCATAAAAATATTTGCATTAGTTTGCAAATATGCTTTATTTAAACCCCAAATTTTGAAATTAAGATTGTGTGTGTTTTACCTGCCCCATCATTGTGGGCTTAAAAAATTTTACATAGCTTGCACAAAAACCAGTGTTTTATAAAATACATAACCCAACAGGGAGTGAGAAATTGAACCCGTGTTTATTTTTTTGGCCCTAGATCGACGGTAATGACAAATGAACCATGGCATAAAATGAAGATGAGAAATTGGGGATTTGCTTTTTTAAAATTTTAAAAAAGACTTTTTATCCAGGAACCCAAAGGGTTTTTAGGTTTTACAACAGAAGTTTTCGTGGAACCCCCAAAATCAACCGCTGGGTTTTATTGGGCCCAAACGTTTTTGGGGGTGAAAATTTTTCTTCGTATTTTTACGGGCCCCACAAATCAGCAGTATTTGATGCATCAAATCGCCTCCTGCCGGGAAACGCCGAGGTAGGCAAGTCATCCCCCCTGTGCTTTTGGAGAATAAAACATATACTCGCGCATTCATCCAAACATTTCCTTAAAAAAACATTTTTTTTTGGGGTTTATTAAGTGTCTGTGAAAAAAGCCCACATTGGGGCCCAAAAAAAGTTTTTCCCGTGCCCAAACCCTTTGGCAAAGAAAGTGAGAAACGAAAAGAATTGAAGAAAAAAATTGGGAGAAAAAAAGAAATGGGTTGCGGCCCCCAGCTTTTCCAGGATTATGGGCAAAAACAAATCAACAATCACTTTTTATCCTGGCAAAGAAAGAAATAAGGAAGTGATGTGGCAAAAAAGGGGTAAACAAGTTAATGAAAAAAAGATCAAAAACAATGGGAAAATGTGGGAGAGGCATGGGGTGTAGCAGGAAACCCGGGGGTGTGGAAGGGAGACAGGGAGTTTTAGCAGGGATGCGGGGGTGTACAAGGGAAAAAGGGTTTTGGAAAGCAGGAGGGGTGTAGGGAGGCAGGGAGGGAAAATAACCCCAGAGAGGGCCCTTTTATACCTGAAGTCCTTATGGAGGGGGGGCTCCCCTTCCAAACAATAAAACAGTTTCCCCTCCCCCCCTCTGTTTTTCCATAAGGGCCAAAAAAGAGCCTTTTTAAAAAAGGTATGTAATAGTGATTTCACCCCTAAAAAGGGGCCAAAAAAGTTTTACAGTGGACCCCCCAGTTTCGGCAGCCCCGACTTTTTGCGAAATTCACCTTCGGTGAATTTTTTGGGAAAAAATTTTGGCCCCAAGTTTCGTGAAAAAAACCTTGTTTTCGGTACCATCCGGTTTCCCTCCGGGCCCTTACCGCGCACCCCAAAGCCTCTCTCATGCCAAATTTAACCCCCAGTGTTTCCCCTTGTTTTACCAACACTTGACCACACCCCCCCGAGTTTAAAACAAAACTTTCATAAACCCTTGTTTTTTTTGCTTGCAACTGCCCCAAAAAAAGTCATCATGGACCCAAGGAAAGCTAGTGCAAAACCCTATGGTAAATAAAGTGAGTAACGGGGAAAGTGGAAGAGTTTGGTGGGGGCCACAGGAAGAACTAACCACTGACGAACTGCAAGAGGGTTCAACTGGGGAAAAGCATCAGACCCAAAAGCCCAAAGGGAAATTGCTTTAGAGGAGGGGGGAAGAGGGAGTGGATGAGGGGCCTTCTTCAGTGATTTAAGGGGCATGTAGGAACGTGGAATGAGTTGGGAAAGTTTTGTTGAAAAGTATCACCCCGCCAACTTTAAACAACCGATCGCAACAAAGTACAAAGACATGTTTTTGGGCCCACTTCAGGGGAAAACTTAAACCCCCAAAAAAAAAAGACCTCTCGGGGTTTAATTTTTTTGTGCGCCCGGGGGCCAAATTTACTCTCAAGTTGTTCCCGTGCATTTTAAAAAAAGAAGGGAAAAAAACCCCAATAAGGACTTGCTAACCCAAAATCCTAATGGAAGGAGCTTCCCTTCCAAACAATAGTGGACCCCCCTTTTCCCCCTATCACCTCCTCCCCCTTCCATCCACCAGAAGTCATTTAGTAAAAAATAAGTGTAAAAATTTTTTTATTTATTTTTTTTAAAGGGAGTGTACCCTTTATTTTCTGATTGGTTTTTTATTATTTTAAATCTTTATTTAATTTTAAAAAAATATTTTTTTAAAAATTTTTTTGGGGGTTTTGGGGAAAGGACTAATTTTATTTTTTAATTTAATTAGGTGAAAATGGGTTTTTAGTTTTGTGAATTTTGACCTTCGGCGGCTCTTGGAACGGGGGAAAATTCCCGAAATGGGGGCCCCGGGGTTTTTTTTTTTTTCCATTTTTAAAGTATATAAAAAAAGTAGATCTTTTTTTTTTGTACATTTTAAAAAGTGTAAAAAAAAACTTTGATCTACTTTTTTTTTTTGTTAAAAAGAAAATATTTAAAAAAAAACTTAGATCTACTTTTTTTTTTTTTTGGGGCACAAAGCATGTGAAAAGTAGATCTGCTTTGGGCCCTTTTCGGGTTAAATGGGTTTATTTAAATTTTTTTTAGTTCTCCCTTGTTTTTTTGTATGCAAAACAATATTTAAAACTTTAAAAAAAAGTATTTTTTGTTAAATTTTTGGGTGTCTGGAACGGAAATTTAATTTTAAAATGGACCCCCGCCCTAAAGATCACCTCCGGGAAAGGAACCCAAATTTTGTAAGGTATTTATGTAAGTGCGGGTTTTTACGTGTATGTTTGGGGGGGCTGAAATTTTGGGCTAATTCTTCTTCACAAAAATTTCCCTTTTGGGGAAAAAATTCCGGGAAAATACTGGGACCTGAACATCTTTGGAGTAAAAAATATCGTTAACCGGGGGTTTCCCCTGTATTTTCATTAATTCTTTTTGGAAAATATTGCTTCAAATTTTGGGCCCTTTTTTTTTTAGGTGCTGGGGAAAGGATTATGGGTGATTTTTTCGGGGTTCCAAATTTATCACCTTTCAACACCAAAACCCCACTTTTTACCCCTTTTATCTTTTTCCAGAGGGTGACTTCAGGGTGCTCATTTGCCTTTTTAAAAAAATGGAAATATGTGTAATTTTTTTTAATTTTTAGTCTTAGTCCCGGGCAAAATTTTGTAATAAAGATTTTCCCCGTAAAAATGACCCTAGTGGGTTTTGTGCTTGGGTTTTTTATTTTAATAATGAATTTTCCCCCCCGTCTCATTTGGGTTTTTTTAGTACCTGAAGTTTTTAAATTTTTTAATAAACTTTAAAATTTTTTTTTGTCACTTAAATCAAAAAACTATTTTACATGACAAATAAATCAAATAAAACTATACAGGAATATTTTTTTTAAACTAAATAACTTTTATAAAAAGGGTTGCAAATGAAGAAAAAAGCCTTTTGAATACATATAAATGGTTTTAGCAAATGACTTTACTACCCAAAAACTTTGGTTTTCTGGCCCTTAAAACAAAATAAAACTTTCCCTTTAGATATTTTTAAGGAAAAAAGGGTAGTATTTTAAAATCTTCAGCTGAGCTTAAAAAATTTGCAGCAAGGTTAATGATTATTTTTTTTCAAAAAAAAAGAATAAATTTTCCCTTAAAACTATTGGGAAAAGGCAAGTTTAATTTTTTTTATCTTAAATAATTTTTTTGTTAAATGCCGCCCCTCCTCTCCCGCATTTGGGCCCTACTCGTCTTTTTCAGGAAAATTTTGGGGGGAAGGGGCCCGGCCCCCTCTCTGTGAGAATTTTTTCAGGTTCCATTTTCGGGCAGCCACATTCTGTTTCTGCCCACTTTATCAATGAGGGACGCGAATTTACCTTTCCCTTTGTCTTTGCTTTCCCCTTCCTCTTTACCCCTTTCCCCCCCGCTGATGGACCCCCCTTTTATCTGGCTCTCTCATTGGGTTTTTTTACAACAACGACTTACTTCACAAACCTGATGAAAAACTTTAACCCTTTTACCTACTTCTTGCTTTCTTCTACCCCCGCACTATCCCCTGGCCCCCGGGTGTTTTCTGTAACCTACTGATGCCCCCCCCCCCCTTTTTTTCTTTCCCCCCCAATAACCCCCGCTTCCTTTTCCCACCCCGCAGCGTGTATAGCCCTTGTGGTTTGGCTTTTTTTGGTTAAAAATTTTGTTAAAAAGTACCCCCCTTTAGAGAGTACTTTGATGCCAGTGAGGGGGAAGCCCTTGAACTAGGGGAAATGGCCCCATCATTCCCTTCCCAAAAATAGAACCGAAAGCCTCCCAATGCTGAAAACCCCCTTTCTTTTCACTTTAAACACGCTTTCACGTTTTGGCCATTTGATTTTACTTTAAACAATGTATTTACTCAAAAAAAATATTAATACATGGTCCCCCGTTTTTTTGTAATTAAAAACCAATTTCCCGGGAAATTGACTAAATTTTTGAAAAATTTTTGATATTCGAATCAATTTTCCCCATAAAAAAATAATTAAATACAATTAACTGTTCCGAACCCAGAGGTATTAAAAAAAAAAAAATGTTTACATGAAATAAAAGAGTTTGTACTGAAAAAATCAAAGGGAAATGATGAATGAAACATTAACCCTAACACTTCCCTTTATAGTATTTTTCTTAGTGTATGGAAGACGGGAGGAGGAGAGAGATTGCATTAGTTACTTTTTGGGAAGGGTTTCCCCCTTCCATAACACTTCAGTAAAAGTGTTTTTTGGGGGGTTAAAATTTTTTGGGGGGTAGTAGGTTGGTAGAAGCAACCCCCCAGGGAGTACTACCGTCCTGCCAGATGACTGTAAAACAAAAACCTGTAACGTTTTGCATGATGGTGGGTTTGCTGGTTTTTTTTCTGTTCAAAAACACGCAAAACGGGGATATCTTGCCTCCATTAATTTGGGGTCCCACTTCACAGACACGCAAGCATTATATATCATACATCTGGTTTTTTCTCCTTTTTCAAATGCTTGTTTTTTTTATTTCTTTATTGTCCATGGGGAAGGGGAAAAGAACTTTCCTCCGTAACCCATGCGTGTCTATGAGGGACTAAAATCCCGGGGAAATGGGTAGAAACCCCCTTTCTCCTGAAACCTTTTACAAAAAAGAAAAGAAGAAAAATTTAAAAAAAGGGGTTGCTTAAATGTGCGTGGATGTAGTCGGATGCAAGAAAAGTGATTGCGTGTTATGAATAAAAAGAAGTTGGATGCCTGGCCAAGCGAAACAAAGCTGAAGGGGGGTGGGAAATTTCAGTGGGGGGAAATAAAGGGGGATTAAATTGAGTTCTGAGGGTTTTAAACAAAGGAAGGGGACAGTAAGTTTAAATGATCTTATGGAGGAGGGGAAAAAAGGAAAATGAATGTGTAAATTCAAGAAATTTTGGGATTAAAGTAAAGGTTGGAGCGAGGGAAATGGGATTAAGCGTGTTGCACCGGAGAAGAGAGGAAGCAGAGGGGGAGGGGAGATTTTGGGGGAGTTAAGTAAGTTAGGGCCTTTGAACCAAGTGAAGAGTAATTGTGGTGGGGACTTGAATGCTAAAGTAGGAGAAACTTTTGAAGGGTGTGGTAGGTAATTTTGGGGTGCCAGGTGTAAAAAAGATATGGGGCCCTTTGTTGAACTTTGTTTTGAAAGGGGGGTTTTGTTTGGGAATACATTTTTAGGAAAAAAAGGATAAATAAGTATACAAAAATATGGTTTGGGGGAAATGACAGTGTTTTTTTGGTTATGTATTGGTAGATAAAAGGGTGTTGATAGACTTCAGGAGTACATGTTTATAGAGGGGCCACGATATATCAGATCACTTTAGTTGTGCTACACTGAGAGTAAAAGGAGGGGGGATACAAGGAAAATAAAGCATCGGGGAAGAGAGGGTAAAGGGTTTTTAAAACTAAAGGGGAGGCAGTTAGGGGTAAATAAAAAAACAGTATTGGAGGATAGAGGGGCTAATGGAGCATAGGAAAGGGGGTCGAAGGTTGGGGGGTTTAAAAAATGTAGTGTTGAGTTTCGCAGATTTGGGGTTACAGGAAAGGGGGGAGGGGGAAAAGGGGAGCGATTGGGGAATGATGATGTAAAAGAGTATAAGGAGAAAAATTTAGATATGAGAAGTTTTTACAAATTTAAAAGTGATGCAAGGAGGGAAGGTTATGGAGAAAAAGAGAGAATTAAGAGGTGGTGAAGCAATGTAAAAAGAAGCAAATGAAGAGGGGGTTTGAAGTTATCAAAAAATTTTTGTTGAAAAAAAAAATTTTTGGGAGTGAGATTAACAAGTAAGAAAGCCCAGAGAACAAAAGGATTTGTCAGTTAAAATAGGGGAGGAGAGTTATTAAAAGGAGAGTTTGAGGTATTGGGAAGAGGAAGGGGAAAATTTTTAGGAATTGTTAAATGTTTATGAAGAAAGGGGAAACTGTGATTTCGTGTTAGGGCAAGGGGGAATAATCTTGTAGGAGGGAGGAAGAGCCAGTTTGGGGTGGGGGAAGTTTTGGGGGCAGTGGTAAAAAGGAAAAGGGGGGGAAAGGGAGCCGGGATTGTGGGTAAAAATAGAAAAAGTTTAAAAGCAGGTGGGGATATGTTTTGGGGTGGTTGTGCAAAATTTTTTAATAAATGTATGGGAAAAAAGGGAAAAATACCTAGGGGTTGGCAGAGAGCAGCTAGTTCCTTGTATAAAGGCAAAGGGGGTAAAGAGGTGCAAAAAAAATAGGGGGAAAGTTGTTGAGTGTACCTGGTAAAGTGTTGGGAGAGTTTAAATTTTGAAAGAATTTAAAAAAGACGGAGAAAGGATAGAGATGAACAAGGAGGCTTTTTGGAAAGGTAGGGGGTGTTGGCCAGGTGTTTAAGGAAACATATAAGTGAACAGTATTTAGATAAGGCAAAGAGGTCTTTGGGCATTAGGATTTTGGAAAAAAAACTATGACAGGGTGGATAGGGGGGCAATGTGGCAGATGTTGCAAATGTAGGGGTGTAGGAGGTAGGTTACTGAAAGCAGTGAAGAGTTTTTACGAGGATAGTGAGGCTCAAGTTAGAGTATGTAGGAAAGGGGGGAAATTTTTTCCCAGTAAAAGTAGGCCTTAGACAAGGATGTGTGATGTACCGTGGTTGTTTAATATATTTATAGATGGGGTTGTAAGAAAAGTAAATGCGGGGGGTCTTGGCAAGAGGCGTGGAGTTAAAAGATAAAGAATCACACACAAAGTGGGAGTTGTCACAGTGCTCTTTGCTGATGACACTGTGCTCTTGGGAGATTCTGAAGAGAAGTTGCAGAGATTGGTGGATGAATTTGGTAGGGTGTGCAAAGAAGAAAATTAAAGGTGAATACAGGAAAGAGTAAGGTTATGAGGATAACAAAAAGATTAGGTGATGGGAAAAATTGAATATCAGATTGGAGGGAGAGGTATGGAGGAGGTGAACGTATTCAGATATTTGGGAGTGGACGTGTCAGCAGATGGGGCTAGAAGATGAGGTGAATATAGAATTGATGAGGGAAAAAAAAAAGTGAGTGGTGCACTTAGGAGTCTGTGGAGACAAAGAACTTTGTCCTTGGAGGGGAAAGGGGAATGTATGAGAGTATAGTTTTACAACGCTCTTATAGGGTGTGAAGCGTGGGTGATGAATGTTGCAGCGAGGAGAAGGCTGGAGGCAGTGGAGATGTCATGTCTGAGGGCAATGTGTGGTGTGAATATAATGCAGAGAATTGTAGTTTGGGAAAGTTAGGAGGAGGTGCGGGATTCCCAAAAAACTGTTGTCCAGAGGGCTGAGGAAGGGTTGTTGAGGTGGTTCGGACATGTAGAGAGAATGGAGCGAAACAGAATGACTTCAAGAGTGTATCAGTCTGTAGTGGAAGGAAGGGGGGTAGGGGTCGGCCTAGGAAGGGTTGGAGGGAGGGGGTAAAGGAGGTTTTGTGTGCGAGGGGCTTTGGACTTCCAGCAGGCATGCGTGAGCGTTTTTGATAGGAGTGAATGGAGACAAATGGTTTTTAATACTTGACGTGCTGTTGGAGTGTGAGCAAAGAAACCATTTATGAAGGGATTCGGGGGAAAAACCGGGGGCCCGGGACTTGAGCCCTGGAGATGGGAAGTACAGTGCCTGCACTCTGAAGGGGGGGTTTGTTAATGTTGCAGTTTAAAAACTGTAGTGTAAAGCACCCTTCTGGCAAGACAGTGATGGAGTGAATGATGGTGAAAGTTTTTCTTTTTCGGGCCACCCTGCCTTGGTGGGAATCGGCCGGTGTGATAATAAAAAAAAAAATAACTTCTCTTCTGTTTCTTAATGCCACTAGAACCACCTTGAGTCACTGGAGTCCTGTCTCGCAAAAAAAACTGTCCAGAGAGCTCTGTTTCTGGCGTCTCTTTAACACTTCCCTAAAATGTGCCAAGACTTCGTCACTGTACATGTTGCCAACATGGCTTACAACAGCCTTGTCAGGGTGATGTTTCTCCATAAATCTTTCCATCTTACCCCACATTTCAAAAATCTCCTTAATTTCTGAAGAAGGCAACTTCTTCCATCTCTCTTCCTCCTCCTCTGCATTATTATAATCAAACAGAAGCGCTAAGCCACAAGGGCTATACAGCACTGCAGGGTAGGGAAGGAAGCGAGGGTATTGGATGGCAGAAGGGAGGAGGGATGATCAGTAGGTTACAGAAAACAGCGGGGCAGGGGATGTTACCGTGGTAGGCGGGTAGCAGAGATGGAAGTAGAAAGGGTGAATGGTATAGAATGAAGTGTGAAGTCAGTCTGTTGTTGTCAAAAAGTCAATGAGAGAGTCTGGATGAAAGGTGGGTCCATCAGCGAGAAGGGAAGGTAAAGAAAGAGCAGCGGAGCGAAGACGTCGACGGAGGCAAAATTCTGACGTGTGACTCGCTGTAAGTCGGGGCAGGTCCAACAGAATGGTGGCGGACTGATAATGGAGGCTTGGCAATTCTCACAGGGAGGAGCAGGGCGCCTCTCCATGAGATATCCATGAGTAAGACGAGTATGGCCAATGCGAAGACGGGAGAGAGTAGTCGTCCTCTGCAGCAAGATTCTGAGCTGCGATCTCTTCCTGTTCCTGCTGAAGCTCTTGCAGCTCCTCAGTGGTGAGCTCTTTGTTGTGGTTTTTTCCACCAACTCATCTCACATCCTACATCTCATCATCCATCCCCTTGGAACTCCCCAATGCCACATTAGATTTAACAACTGACATAGGCTCATCAGGGTCAGCCCCAAACCCTTCAAAATCCCTCTTGTGGACACAATCTGGCCACAATTTTCTCCAAGCAGAGTTCAAAGTCATGGTAGTCATCACTAAAGTCTTACCTATAAGCTTACGCAATGGTAGGTACTGAAGTGTTCTTTCCAAAATTCTCTTAGGGTCAAGTGAGTGTCTGAAGGTCACATTAAAGCACCTTTGATGAAAACATTGACTTTGGTGTAGAGTTTTTTAAGATTTGAAATAACCTGCTGTTCCATGGGCCTGGAGGTGAGGAGTGGTATTCGGGAGCAAGAACTTACGGAGATGAACATAAACTCACTCCAAAATTAGGTCCTCCAAGTTTGGAGGATGTGCAGGTGCATTGTCGTTACTGGAGGCACTTGAGATCCATTCTTTTCCAGAGGGAATCTTCACACTAGTGGCCCAAAAACACTTCATTGAAACCACTCTACAAAAATTTCCCTCGTTGACCCATGCCTTAATATTAAGGTTATTCCAAAAACACACAAATTTACTCTTCATAACATTGTTTTTCATGAACACTCAGGGGATTGTCAGTATGGTACATAGTAACGGCATTCACTCTGAAATCCCCACTAGCATTAGCCACAGAAAACATTAGCGTCAGCCTGTCTTTCATAGGATTGTGTCCTGGCAGTCCGTTTCCTCCTGAGTATGTAGGTCCTCTTTGGCAATTTCTTCCTAAAAGAGGCTGTTTCATCACATTGAACTTTGTTCAGGTTCAGTCCTTCAGCCTCTTATGTTACCTCTTGAATTCTTTACGAATTTTGTAGCTGCAAATTTTGTCTGAACCGGCAGCCTCACCATGCCTTACCTCACTGTGTATGCTCTACAGTTCTTTAAATCTCTCTAAAACAACCTTTGCTGGCCTTAAATTCCAAATGTCAGTACTCATTGTTCAGGCAATTTCTTTACCAGATCGTATGTGGCAACTGCACTAGCTTTTTTACAAATAATTGACGTCATAAGACTATCTCCTGCTAATTGTTTCTCGGTTTATCCACACCAATAATATTCAACATCTTCGAGTACTGGTTGATCTCATTATTTTCAGGCATATTTACCCCCTTTGCAACAACAGCTTCCTTGATTTCCTTTTCTTGGCACGATGGAAGATAAGGATTTGTATGGGGTTTGTATTCTTCACTGGCCAGTTCGGCCAACGTACGTCACTTTCATATTGTTCAATGGGATTTTTTGTTTTTTTTTTTTGGGTTTTTTCTTAAATTCAATCGTATTCTCACCTGCTTTACAAAAGGATTGCACTACTAGGAGCTTTCTTTGGAGCCATGGTAGCTTATTTAGTAGTTGCAAGCACTAAAATGAATGGAATATTATGAAATGTTTCGTATGAGCAAGTGAGGGGACCGTCGCTCACTGGTAAACAATGGCACACTGGCTGGGAACGGCTCAGAGCTGTGCGTACTCGTCCCAGACGAATGACTATTCGCGAGTCAAACTACGATTAGTGAGCCAATGTTTTGACGAAAATAATGTTATGGTTTTCGAAAATTACGATTATCGAGGGACCACTGTACTGCATTTATACTTCACCTTTATCAAAAAAGAAAAAAAGCTTACCAGTGTCCTATGCTTACCCTAACAATTATTTCACAACACCTCACTGGACATTAGATTTAGGAACTATTAAGACTTAGGAATTATTTATAATTGAGCAATTTAATTCCTAATTTTGTCCAGTAGACAGAAAAATCCATTAATCATGTTGGTGTAAAAGATTTTAATAGTCCGGAGTTTCACTTTTACAACGTATTTAGCTCATTTAAATTGTCGATGCTTTTATTGTAAGAGCAACCTTAAAAATATATTAAATTATCAATTTTTTCTGATTGGTATCTTTCCCACACTTAACCCCTTCAGGGTCCAAGGCCCAAATCTGAAGTGGTGCCCCAGTGTCCAAGAATTTAAAAAAAAAAAAGTTTATTTTTTCTTATGAAATGGTAGAGAATCTTTTTGTGAAGGTAATAAAACAAAAAGTACGAAATTTGATGGAAAATTGACGAAATTATGCTCTCGCGAATTTTGATGTGTCAGCGATATTTACGAATCGGCGATTTTGCTGACTCTGACTCCCATTTTAGGCCAATTACATTATTCCAGTCAACAAATTCTAGCTATTTCACTTGTATTATTTATTCTATCGATGAGCACAAGAAATCGCCAAGTAAAACTGTTTTTTTCCCCCTTCTCTCTTTTCATCTACAAATTTAAAGTGATCGGAAATTTTAATTTGGCCAATTTAACACAGTTCAAATTTTCAATTTCAAAATAGGGGGATCCATAAACAATGTAGGTATTTCCTGGAACTAAACGACTTTTCCTCTGTTCATTAGTCTACATTTTAGGACTTTACAAATAAATTCATTTTGATTTTTTTTATTAACATAATGAATTTTTATTCCACACCAAAAAATAGGAGATTTATGTTATGCAATACTGAATAATTGTATAAATATCATCACCTATTTTGTGAATGCATATTAGACCCACCAACTTGGCGTGTATTAGGACGTGTGAGGTCGTTTGTTTACTCTTGAATATGTCAAAAATTTTACATTTCTGCTCTTTGAGCTCAGTTTAAAGCCATTCAGTGCTAAACCAATCTAAAAATCATCTCTTTTTCTGTAATAATTATGTTTCCATTCTATCAAATGAGACCCAAGGAAATTGCAAAATACAAACTATAAAAAACATTCGAAAAAAAAACTGCAAAGGTCGCTCTGTTTTAAGCGAAAAAATCATGATTTTTGTTTTTTTTTCTCTCATTATACACAGTGTGCTGCAGGATCTGTTTTATGTGGTGCACACATACCACATAGATGTATTCTCTCCTATCTAGGCCCAAATGTACCACTCACAGTTTATCAGAGTGAGCTGAGCTCATGACGTAGATCTACGGTTTGGACCCTGAACGTAAAGCCGTAGATCTACGGGACAGACCCTGAAAGGGTTAATAATTGATATTAACTGCTATTTGCTGTGTTTATTAACCGGATTAAAATGATGTACGTATTAGATGTGCTTTTTGCAACCCATCGAACTTAAAAATGGCCTGACTTAATTTTGTATTTGCAATTGTAGAGGCAGCTGTAATTATTATGCACTGTCCATTGTCTTTCCAAGATAGGGTGATAAAAAAAAAATGCATTTATCATTCATCCAATAGATTACTTGGCAGAAGTGTGTGGACTTCACAATTCAAATAACCCTCTGAACTGCCAAATCCCCACTCCTCCAGAGTTCAGGCAGTGTTCTTCCCATTTCCAGGACTCCTGTCCAGCTAACCAGTTTCCCTTGAATCCATTAATAAACATTACCTTAATCACACTCCAACAGCACATCAAGCCATAGAAACCACTCGTCTCCACTTGGATCTAATACGTGCAAGCCCTTAATACCCTCCTTCAATCCCCATCTTGACATAACCTCTAACCTTTTTCTTCTTCCTCTCCAGATTAACATACCCAATTGGTTATCCTTTACCACTTTATCCCCTCTAAATGCCCAAATCGCCAATATATTTGTGTGAATATACCATACGTGTATAGATAAGATAGGTAATAAATGGATAGATACTGTGCTATTAATTGAATACTGTGGGTTTGTGGCAGTGGATGTATGTGAGAGTAGTATGTATACTTTTCATGGGCTATTGTGATAATACGAGACAGGGAAAAGGGCAGCAGAGGTGGGTATATGATGCCATAACCCTTGTCAGTTTAGCACTTTCTTTGATTATAATAATAATGATTCCATAGATTGGTACATGGTGGTGGGATATGGATACATGGCAGCGAGTGCAAATAGATGTAGACTTTTGTGTGGTCTTTCTGTGGAACAGCAATAACTTATACATGTACATAGAAATGTAGGTAAAGAAACATGTAGGAATAGATGTTAATAAACAGTTAAGATTAAGATGTTTATTTTGACAAATTACATGGTTGTACAGAGGAATATAATAGTTGGGTGTACATGCCAAAAGTCTCTTTGTATGCAGAGCATTTTCGGTAAACTTAAAGATTAACTTAAGATTAGGAAGGCAATAATACATACATCATATGGTCATTAGATGAGTTAGAGCGAGTACAGGAGAATTGAATATTCCATCAGGTAATACTACATGGTTTTGATAAGTCTAGTAGAGACTTATTGCACTATTGAATTAGTTAATAAAGATTACAGTATGACAATGTAACAATTTAAAACTATTTACAATATGATGTATTACAGTTTAGTACTATTTAAAACAATGAAATTTGGTGTTACAATGGAACAATTTACATTGTGATGTACTGTATTACAATCTAGTACTATTTAAAACAATGAAAAACAGACATCCTAATTTCAAAGTAGTAAGTGGTTGAGCATTCATCAGCACAATATGAGTAGTTTGAGAAACTGGTAGTGATTAGGTACAGTTTGTCTGGTTATAGAGGGATGTGGGTTTAGTGCTTAGTTTTGATTGTTGTAATAATAATAATAATAAAGGGAAGTATGTGTAGTGTGATATAGATGGCGATTTTTGTAGCGCTGTTCAAAGGTATGTATTAGGAGCTTGATACTTAGAATTATTCATTTTTCAAAATCAGTATCTTGTTAAAAGATTGTGGCAGTGTTATGCAGTGGTACAACTTTAATTAATGAAGGATTCCAAGTGTCCAAATCTTCCCTCTCTCCTCCATCTCTACTTTATGTACTAACCAAATTTTCAAATGTAATTTATCAGTCTTCTTGGGTTTTTCTCCACCGTATACAAACTTGTAATTTTTGTCTACTATTTATATTTATTGGGCTACATACAAGGAAATTAAAATTTATAAACAAGGCATTATATATACATTATATGTACATTCATTGACAGTCGTTAATTACGACTTGAACTGAGTTCAAGGCAGTATATAATTATTGTATTTTCTTTTTCATAGACAGGAGACGGTACACATGTAAGATGGAATCAACTGCTAGAACAGATTATCTTGACAACACTTGCAGAAGGGAATGTGCATTGTATTATGTTTTACAAAGCAGTAATCCCGCGTGTCATTCAACCTAAGATGTAGAAGATCAAGCCTATCTACCAGTCACAACCTGGTTGCTGACCCAAGAGCATGTGGAGATGACTGCTTGTATACAACAATCATATTGGTGATATATTAAAGGTTACCTTGTCCATTAAATATTATAGGTACTGTATATACCCATGTTGTATGGAGATTTACAGGCAATGCTGCATTGAAATATACATATTTTATAATGGTAGGAGAAATGGCACATCCTGCTACAAGTCTAGCATGAACAGGAGAAAGAAATGAACATTATGGAATTGTGAAATGGGAATTTCTCTTCCAACTGTTGTTAGAATATTAGAATTGAAATATTAAATGCATTAAACAAGTTTACAAGGAAATTTTGAGAATTCAATTTTATTTGAGCAAATAAAATAGAATGAATTTTTGGAGTACTGTAATATAGTACATTAGGATCTGTCAGTGTAGCTGTTGAATGGCAAGAAAAAAAATGAAGATCTTGGGCTTTTCTGTAATTTTTTTTTAACACATTGGTCATCTCTCACCGAGGCAGGGCAGCTTCTCTGTATATAGTAGTTTAATATAGTCTTTCATTGAATAATCTCATGGTTATAACATTGGAAGATTCTTATTTTAGCAAGCTGAATAGCAATACCCAGTTTTGTTTTTCTCATTACTCAATAGAATAAATTGCAGAATTATTAGTGAGGACATAAAAACTAGTGTGAGTGACTTAGTCACATCGCCCCTTTTACTGAAAGCATGGTGTGCTGCAGCAAAATTGTGTGTCTGTCTGTCTGTTAACAAAATTTGTCCAACATTAATTATCAAAGCTGATTATTGAGGTGTATACCGTGGTTATTGATGTGTCTTTGATGACAGTTAGTTACTGCCAAAATTAAAATGGTGTATCTCTCAAAAGTTCATTGCCTTGTATCTCTCTTTACAGTTTTTAGCAGGGCATAGAAGTTTATCCACATCTCCATATGTAGATCTATTTGTATATACAGTATGGATGGGCAGAGGCAACCATGTCCTATGGATTGATATATAAATATATATTCTCAGTCCCCCTCCCCCCTACACATAAACATTCAGACTCACACACACTCACATTTTCTTAAGAGTTTGATATAGGTTTGTGTTTCCTGACTCAAAAGAATTCGAAGGACTTGTTACGTACGTGTTAATGGCTCTGATGATGCCTGCTTCCCATCCCTGCTGACCAGTCCTGGGGGTCACTGTCCCCTCTGACCTGCTCCTAGACTAGTTTTATAAAGAAAAATATAGAGGGCAAAATACTGTGTATGCATAGCTATTGTAAATTGATATTTGTAACAATGCTTGCACACTTATTATAACTTAAATTCTATACATTTGAATATAATACAGTGTGTGAATGTAGAATACATTAGGATTTGTATAATCACTAAAAAAATACTTTTTATTTCATACATTGTATTTTTTTTTATTAACACATTTGCCGTTTCCCACCAAGATAGGGTGGCCCAAAAAAGAAAAAAACTTTCACCATCATTCGCTCCATCACTGTCTTGCCTGAGGCGCGCTTACATTACAGTTACAAAACTGCAATATTACAATATTACACTGTGTATTGTAATATAGACAATACACATTGTAATATTGGTGTATCATTGCTAAGGAATGCTTGAAGTGTAAAATACACACATTTATATACTGTACTATGTAAATGTTGTTAGTCTGATAATTTATATACTGTGTATATGTCTTTTTATATTCTGTAATGCCATTAGTTTTGTTTAATTAAAATTCTGAGATTCATATTGTCTTTAAGGGTCTTGTTACTAATATGAAGGTCACAAAATAAGTAAATATTGGTTAATGTTCAGGTGAACTTAAACTGAAAATTGTGAACCCTAAACCATAATTAGAATTTACATTTTTTTGAAATTTTAAAGTGCAGTACACTTGAATCTCAAAATTCATGGAAGTTCGTTTCTTGGCAGTCCCCTAAGGATTCAGAATCTGTAGATACTGATAATTTCTGCCCATGTAATAAGTTTTGCTTCAGATTTAGGCTTTTGTTTGTCTGTCTTTTTTTTTTTTTTTTTTTTTTTTTTTTTTTTTTTTTTTTTTTTTTTTTGTAGTTATAGAAATGTCTTTAATAAAGTACTATTTTAAAACTTTTTTTCAAATCTGAGTAGATGCAGTCTACCCAGCCATATATCCTTTGATTTCTGTGACTATCATAATAGTTTAATAGATTTGATACAGTGTAGGAACTTGCTGATCAATTACTGAATTCACTATTAGCACTTTGTGCTCCAGGTGTTTTGTTTTTTTCAATGGCTTCTGGTATTTTAACAATGCTTGTTCATAAGTCAGGCCTATAGTTCAATGGGCTTTCTTTTGGAATATAAAATTGACATGCCTTGTACATAGTAATATCCAGATAACAGTTTTGAGTTTGTATCAACCAAATCTTTGTGATGTATATATTGTCATGTATCTTCATTTTAGGATCCTAATGTTTTGTGAAGTTGCATCCCAAATGAGACTCCTAGACTTTCAGAACCCTCTGAGACTATTCTTAAGTTTGTGCAATTCCATCTTTCCTTTAGTTTAGGTGCTAATTCTGTGATATGAAATCCAGTCTGAACTTCACTGGGGAGGAGAGGAGGAATATGCCTCGCATTTAATTTAGAGTTGTATAGTAAATTCACTAACACTAGCAGAGCATAATCCTTGAAAAGCCACAATGTTTTTTTGCATGCGTTCACCAGATTATTTGAGAAGTTGACTTTAAAATGATTTGGTTTGTATGTTTGAAAGTCTTGGTATTTTTCTCTCCATGGTTCATTTAAGGAAGTTAGTGATGCAAGTCCCAAGTTTAAAGTACAGAGAGATTTTCATATTTGCACTGTTAGAAAGGTGGAGAAAATGCACAGGAATGTACTTCAGGATATGGAAAGTTGATAATCATATTGCTAAGATTGTGTGGCTTGTGTAAAAAAAAAAATTAAAAAGTTTTACTATACAAATTATATAATTGTAAAGAATGTATTTTAGACTGTGTTGCTTGTAGCTAAAATTTTTTTAGATGGTCATGTGATCATCCTCTCAAACTCAGTGGTATTTGTTGTGTACAAACTGGCTTCACCGTCATTTGAAATTGCAGGTCACAAGCTCATTATTTCATACACGTGAACCCCCTGCCCCTTCCCCTCAACACATAAAGGTCACACTAAAGTTTTGTATATAAATTTTATTTGAAGTTTCTGGATATTTAAGAAAGCTTACATGTTGTGGGACAAAGTGTGGGGAGTGTAAGCCGTATTTGAGAAATGTTTTGTTCAGTGACCGTTAAAAAATTCCACATAACTGGAGGACATGAGAGGCAGAGAGCAGGAGACCACATTCCATATTGAGGCTATCTACCAGGAGAAATAACTGTAGCTGAGCTATCTCTAATTCTGTCTAGATGGAGGAAATTAGGATAGTATAGCAGAAGGCTTTCTCCCTGCTCTCTAGTATGTGTTTAAGTTCTTGTATGTTGATGACTGACTAATGGTATGCAAGGTGAAAAGAATAAGTGGCTCAGAGGCTACATGGTACTCACCCACCCTAAATGCAGTGGGTGCTTTCTGTCACTAGTGCAATATTTGTAGTGTGTGTGTGTGTGTGTGTGTGTGTGTGTGTACAGTGGTATCTCGAGTTACGAACTTAATTTGTTCTAGAAGGCTGTTAGTGCTGTTACCGAACAAATTTGTTCCCACAAGGAATAATGTAAATTAGATTAGTCAGTTTCAGACCCTCCAAAAATACACTTACTGAAGCATTTACATAAATACAGTTACATAAGGGACCCTGCCTGTAAATGTACATGCTAGTACCATTTACAGGCAAGGTCCCTTGTCAATAAATGGTACTAACATATATGTATATATATACAGTGGTACCTCGGGATATGAACAGCTCAAAACTTGAAGAATTATGTAAGTGTATTTATGTAAATGCTTCTGTAAGTGTATTTTTGGGAGATCTGAAACTGACTAATCTAATTTACATTATTCCTTATGGGAACAAATTTGTTCGGTAACAGCACTCTAACAGCCTTCTAGAACAAATTAAGTTCGTAACTCGAGGTACCACTGTATACACACACACACACACACACACACACACACACACACACACACACACACACACACACACATACACACACACACACATACACACACACACACACCACACACACACACACACACACACATACACACACACACACATACACACACACACACATACACACACACACACATACACACACACATACACACACACATACACATACACACACACACACATACACACACACATACACACACACACACACACACACACACAACACACACACACACACACATACACATACACATACACACACACACACACACACATGCATGCACTCACACTCTCTCACACTCACACACTCACTCTCACACACCACTCTCACTCTCTCACTCTCTCACTCTCTCACTCTCTCACTCTCTCACTCTCTCACTCTCTCACTCTCTCACTCTCTCACTCTCTCACTCTCTCACTCTCACTCTCTCACTCTCTCTCACTCTCTCTTCCTCTCTCTCTCTCTCCTCCTCTCTCTCTCCTCTCTCTCTCTCTCTCTCTCTCTCTCTCTCTCTCTCACACACACTCTCTCACTCTCTCACACTCACACTCTCACTCACTTCACAAATATTGCTCCACTGACATTTCAACTGGGCAACAATGCACTGGACGTCCTGGTCAAACTGCAACCTGTCGCAGAAGCCAGATGAGAAGACGGGGGCCTCTGATAATTGCTTCTGTGAAAGTGGAAGTGTTGATAAAGAAAAAAAATGAAGTTAAACTACACTTTACCCTTGACTGTGACAGAGGGGCTCATGATGCTTTCTAAGAGTGATATTTTTTTTACCTTGTTATTGGTTCAAATACGTACAGTGATGCCTTGTATGAAATTACTCAATGGTGTATTCTATCAAAGTAGCCAACCACTATAAAGAAAAACTATGCCAACCCTATGACGCATCCAATTAGACAGCCCTGTATCCAATAGAATCTGTTCCCATATACAGTGGAACCTCAGTACTCAAATGTAATTCATTCCAAAAGGCCGATCCGTTCGAGTATCAAATAAATTCTTTGCAACCAATTTTCTTTTTGGTTGGTTATCACTAATCTTCATAGGCTCCATGGTGACTTATACAAATAATATAAAAACCACAAAATGCTAAGAAACACGAAATAATTTACAGTGAAATTCTGGTACGTCGTGCTTGTTTGGTCAAGTGCCGAGCTTTGTTTGAGTAGGGAGCTGTTCGCGTACTGAGGTTCCACTGTATATAGTTCAAATAACTGAGCTCTCACTGTACATTACTTTGAAAGCAGATTACCAGATGACAGATGGATGTTGCATTTATTTACTTCAACAATATGCAACAACAAAATTGTGATAAATCGTTTATAGAAAGCAAATTGCGTAACTTGGACATCTTGATTTATAATGGACTGTCAAAGATAGAAGCTGAATTGAAAGGTGACAGGAGGATGAGTCTCTTCTCAGATAGGGGACAGTAGATTTGTTAGACATTGCTTTGTAGTCCATATCTATAACTTTCATGGGTGACCAGATCTATTCAGCGGCATCTCCTGCTACTCTCTCTAACCTTAACCCCATTCATCACCAAGGATTACGTTTACCATACCCCCGGCCGGGATTGAACCCGCGGTCATAGAGTCTCAAAACTCCAGCCCGTCGCGCTAGCCACTAGACCAGCTAGCCACAATAAGATTCATCCAACTAGGTATATTTCTACACCATAGGAAAGTTAGCACAGGCACCTCTGTGACCACAAATGCAAGTTTTTACAGACGAATCTCCAGCTAGCGTGGCCGTGACGAACTCTAGCTCAAGTCCCTTCACTGCCGGCAGTGAAGGGACTTGAGCTAGAGTTCGTCACGGCCACGCTAGCTGGAGATTCGTCTGTAAAAACTTGCATTTTTGGTCACAGAGGTGCCTGTGCTAACTTTCCTATGGTGTAGAAATATACCTAGTTGGATGAATCTTATTGTGGCTAGCTGGTCTAGTGGCTAGCGCGACGGGCTGGAGTTTTGAGACTCTATGACCGCGGGTTCAATCCCGGCCGGGGGTATGGTTTATTTGCAATCGTGTCATTACGATTTCTTAAGTCATTACGTTTACGCCTTGGTGCTTTTCGCTCTTTCCCTGTCGAGAGCCTCTATGCAGAAGCGAACGTTCCATCCTTATCCGATCGCCGTGATGCCCATTGCCTTCGCTACATGTACGCTCTCATGATCTCCGCAATCCTTCCATTTATAGAATGGTCACTGATATTAGTAGACATTCTTTATTTGTTCGCCGCCCCTGTTTACTCCGTCCCTTCTCTCTTCGCCTTCATTCGCTCTTGTCTTCTCTTCAATTACCACCTTTCTATGTACATGTAGCATCTCACTTTTCCCTACCCCCCTGGGAAGTTCCAGCTGTTCGAGTCTGTTCTTTCTCTCTCCCTTGCTCGAAAGCCCAACTGTCTACGGTCGCTTCCCGCTCTCATTTTCTTGACCACTTTCACTCTCATTCTCATGCCATTGCTGTGTACACAGATGGCTCTAAGTCTTCTGACGGCGTAGGATTCGCAGCAGTGTTTCCGGACAGCGTCGTACAAGGGCATTTACTATCTTCGGCTGGTATTTTTACTGCTGAATTGTATGCCATCCTTACAACACTTATCCGTATTGCATCTATGCCTGTGTCATTTATGTGTTGTCTCAGACTCCCTTAGTGCTTTACAGGCTATACAGAAATTTGATACACCTCACCCCTTAGTCCTCCGTATCCAACTTTGGCTACGCCGCATCTTTACCAAGCATAAAGATATTGTTTTTTGTTGGGTCCCTGGTCATGTTGACATACAGGGCAATGAACAGGCAGACACTGCTGCATGGTCAGCAGTACATGACCTACCAGTTTCATGTAGAGGTATTCCATTTACGGACTATTTTGCTGCAATATCTTCCCAACTTCACACCCGTTGGCAACAACGTTGGTCTACTATGCTCGGCAACAAACTTCAATCTATTAAACCGAGTATAGGTTACTGGCCGTCTTCTTATCACCAGTGTCGAGGTTGGGAGACTACTCTCTCCCGTCTTCGCATTGGCCATACTCGTCTTACTCATGGATATCTTATGGAGAGGCGCCCTGCTCCTCTCTGTGAGAATTGCCAATTTCCATTATCAGTCAGCCACATTCTGTTGGACTGCCCACTTTATCAACGAGCACGCAGAATTTACCTCCGTCGTCGTCTTCGCTCTGCTGCTCTCTCTTTACTTTCCCTTCTCACTGATGGACCCACCTTTCATCCAGACTCTCTCATTGACTTTTTGACAACAACTGACTTACTTCACAAATTCTGATACCTTCAGCCCTTTCTACTTCAATCTCTTGCTACCCCCTACCCCCGTACTATCCCCTGCCCCGCTGTTTTCTGTAACCTACTGATCATCCCTCCTCCCTTCTGCCATCCAATACCCTCGCTTCCTTCCCTACCCTGCAGCGCTGTATAGCCCTTGTGGCTTAGCGCTTCTTTTTGATTATAATAATACCCACCTTCACACCCGTTGGCAACAATGTTGGTCTGCTATGCTCGGTAACAAACTTCAATCTATTAAACCGAGTATAGGTTACTGGCCGTCTTCTTGTCACCAGTGTCGAGGTTGGGAGACCCCACTCTCCCATCTTCACATTGGCCATACTCGTCTTACTCATGGATATCTCAATGGAGAGGCGCCCTGCTCCTCTCTGTGAGAATTGCCAATTTCCATTATCAGTCAGCCACATTCTGTTGGACTGCCCACTTTATCAACGAGCACGCAGAATTTACCTCCGTCGTCGTCTTCGCTCTGCTGCTCTCTCTTTACCTTCCCTTCTCGCTGATGGACCCACCTTTCATCCGGACTCTCTCATTGACTTTTTGTCAACAACTGACTTGCTCACAAACTCTGATACCTTCAGCCCTTTCTACTTCAATCTCTTGCTACCCTCTACCCCCGTACTATCCCCTGCCCCGCTGTTTTCTGTAACCTACTGATCATCCCTCCTCCCTTCTGCCGGCCAATACCCTCGCTTCCTTCCCTACCCTGCAGCGCTGTATAGCCCTTGTGGCTAAGCGCTTCTTTTTTATTATAATAATAATATAACTTTCATGGATTTTTCTCTGCAGAGTTCTAGGTCACGTTTTTTTACAAATGACAGGTTAACTAATGACTGGTTCTGATGTGCCTAACCTAAATGTTACTTGACGTGAATGATGACATAAGCTGCAGTGTATATTAATCTTCGTTGCACCTAAAGTGAATATATTGACCATACTGAGCTGCACTAAATGAAGCCAGAAGACTGAGTAAGGTTCAAGGTTTCCAAAACGGAAAGACTTTGTGATACTGTATGTGCAATTCGTACTTGCATGTGCAATTTGAAAAATGGTCGCGTAGGTAACGGCCATGTGAAAACATCAGTTTTTATAAAGTTAGAAATAATTGCTATCGAGATTGGTTATTCCTCATTTAATTGCCACTGGTTTTGGCATTAATGCTTAGACAAATCTTGCAAGTACAATTAGCATGGTAGCTGTAGTGAAACTGAGAATGTAATACAGTATAGGTGCTCCTCAACCTAGTGGGGTTATGTTCCAAGGAACTCGTCCTAATTTTATAAGTCAAGTGTGAATACATGATAAATAAGTAAATAACTATTGTCACTGAATAAATAAATATATAAAATACTGTAAATACCAGTATTGAAAAATAAACAATACAAGCCTTTTTTTATTTTTTATTTTTTGTTTGTCTCTAAAATGGTACCCTGATGCTGGTGATGGGCTCTTGATCCAAGGAATTAGAGCTACTCCTCTCCTTTTTTTTTTTCCTTTCTGACCCTACTGGTTTAGAGCTTTCCCCATGAGAATACTGTACTGTAAACTTTCATTGTTGCCTACAAAAATAAGTTTGATTTAAGGCATGTTTTGCTATACTAGTAGCTAAAGTCACACTCTGCCTTATAGGCCTATAGTAATTAGAACTGTTCCTATAATAACTTAAGTGATACATACAATGCCATAAACCTGGCTGGATTGTGACCGTTACTAATGGGGCAATACCAAAATTTATACCCAGTTTTAGGCCAGTACTGATGCCATCAAAACTTCGCCGATGCCAGTACCATCAAAATCAGCAAATACTACTTTGGCACATCCCTAGTTCATATTACCTTACTGCACTGTTCAGTGCTGTATGATCTATTAAGGTTTAGCACTTCTTTGAGTATAATAATGTAGTTCAATAATGTGTTTACATTTAGTTACTGGATAGTATTGCCACTCAGGTGTCAAGACTTTTTCATTTGGACACTTGTTTTAGGGCAGAAGTCAGTTTTGAAATCTCTGTAGGGAAGAAGGAAGAATAAAAAGCCATAATACCATGGATGGAACAATTTGTCAAAAGCAGAGGAAAGAAACGTTAGGATGACATTTCGTTCCATCCTGGACCATTGTCATTGACATTTGGACTGTTGACAGTGGTCCAGGATGGGCCATCTTGGACCATTGACAGTGATCGATGATGGACCAATACATCATCTTAATGATCATCTCTCAAGTGCGCTCTTTTGGCCAAGTGAATCAGTGTAGACATTAATGATGTTCAATGTATCTGAGGCTCGTATATCATCTTATACATGGCTTGATCATGTTACGTTATCCATTATCATGTTTTCTCCAGCATGCCGATGCCTTAACCTACCATTTTAATTACTGTTAGTTAATGGTACACAAAGTTCCATTTTGCACTCCTTAAGAACTCTTTAAATAAGTTCACCAGGGACCGATGATTAATTTTGCTTTAAATGGTCTACCTGTTTGTGATATTGCATAATTTATATTCTTCAGGCCCAATATAATAAAAACAAACTGACTTCAAGAAGACTATAATGTAGGCTAATTTGAGGAAATTTAGAACAATACATAAATAACCTGCACATGGGAGAAGAAAGCTTACGACAGCATCATAAGTTTTCCTCTCCTATATGATTTGTGCATTGTTCCAGTCACAGTACTGTGCCTCTTTGTTCTTCTAAATTTGGGATAATCTGAAAGATGGATCAACACTTCCATCCTCTGTGTTTTCTTCTGTGTAAAAGGCTTCAGTGATAGGAAATGAGGTCAATAAAATAAACATACTGTATCTGAATCGTAATTTTTCTAACTGCTTAATTCTGTTGTTGAAATAAGTGAATTATGAAACCATTATGTATGGTAATAAAGGCCAGAAAACTTGTGGGGAAAATTTGTGTCCTGTTAAAATCTTTGTTTTGTTCATAGATTTGTTATTGTTCAAAGCTTGTTCTCTTCCAAAAAGTTGCTTAAAAAAACTTGCAAAAGTGCCAGATGAAATAAGGCAGTAGTACAGTACAGTGGACCCCCGGTTAACGATATTTTTTCACTCCAGAAGTATGTTCAGGTGCCAGTACTGACCGAATTTGTTCCCATAAGGAATATTGTGAAGTAGATTAGTCCATTTCAGACCCCCAAACATACACGTACAAACGCACTTACATAAATACACTTACATAATTGGTCGCATTCGGAGGTGATCGTTATGCGGGGGTCCACTGTATTTGTAATTTTTTCCCTCAGGTTTAGTGTCTTTGTTAATATAATTTATTATTTCCTCTATGGTATTTGTATTTATGTGATGTATTACTCTTATTTTAACCAGTATTAAATGACCTACATGGGTTCATTGTTTTTATTTTGAGAGTATGACAATTTTTTTTTTTTTTAGCTATAAATCTGTCCTCTTTACACAGTGAATAATACTTAGGTGGACTGAATTAAGACTAGACAGACAGTAACTTGACTTTTATGCTGATTCATTTCCACTATGTTGTTATACCAGGGATGAAACAACTCTCAGCTAATTCACAATTTGGAGAAGACACTTTAGACTAAAGTTTCCTCTAAATGGAGTTAGTTGTAAGCAAAATAAAGCATAAACTCACTTGAGATATCTCCTCAGATCTTGGCAATAGTTACACAACTGCACCAGTTGATCGCCTTTTGCTTTAATGCAGGGTTGGGATGTCAGCACCTCTGCATATAATATTTTTGTATAGTGTCCTACTTATTATATGATTATATGTCAAAAAAAAAAAATTAATATAAGGATGCACCATTACATGTAAATAGTAATGTTTAGAATTCACAGAATAGGCGAAATATTCACAAACACTAATCCTGGTCGAGGGAGATTCGAGCTTAGGTTCGAGTCTGCTTCGACCAGAGATATAAATAGTAAAGTGTTATCATTCCCCAATTTCTCTTGTTCAGGCTAATTTGAAGTCGTGTTACTGGATATGTAGAAAATTCTGAATAGTGCAATAGGTAGAGAAAATTCTAAGTACGTACTGTAATAAATATAAAAATTCTACTTAAAAAAAAAATTCATCCAGATTAGAGAATTTCGTAATTGATATTCAGAATTTTCTCGTCAGTGTCTAGAATATGCGAAGATCAATTTCCCCATAAATCTCGCAGAACATGGTGTTCACTTTTGATAGCTTTATTTTCTTTTTCAGTTAAAATTTGGAGTTGTTGCCCTTTGGAGAATTTACAATTCAAATAATTTTGGAAATTTGGGGATTTCCAAACAAGATCATTTTTGTCTCGTAATGTCCATAAAGAGTAATGTATGTATGACTTAAACTTAAGCAAGGTTCTCCACTGTTTAACAGTTTCTAGTTTAACTGATAATAGCCTAAAGGTGTAGAGGAAAGATATGTCCCTCTAACACATGGAATAAACAGTTTGAAATATAATGTTTCTATAGCAAGCTTTATAAATGCTTGGCCTTGGCATTTTGTACTTAGACTTTATAAGCATGACATTGAAAAATGTGGGGAATAATTTTAAGCTCGTCATATAGACAGTGCGACAACTTGCCACATTACGTGTTCATGGAGAACCGTGCTTTAATAAATGTTAGCAGCATAACTGCATTTTTTGAAGCCCGTTGATAATAATAGAAGTGTGGATGTTACAATATTTGCAGAAATATATAATGTTATGATTTTTGGCATTTGTGTAGTTAGCTGGTACAGTAAGTCTCTCAAGAGATTGTGATTCCTGTGTACTTAAATCATAACCTCTTAAAACTGTAAATTAGTTTAGTATATTGTACCTCCATCTGTAATATAGTTTTCAAAAATTACGCTTGCCAACAGTGGTTTCTGGTTTCATTTCATTTTAAAACGTGCTTCTAACTAATTTTAGAATGTTGACATCAAATCTGAGCTTAGTTTTATTCCAACACAGACAACTTCTGTAACATAGAACCCCATGGTGAACAAATTCAACATGACCTAACCATCAGGAGCAGCAATATCAAGGGAAACCTGATGATCAGGTTGATAGTTGACTACTGCTGTCTAATGGTGCTGGAGAGCCATACTGAACACAAAGGTAGCCCTTGTGGTTTAGCGCTTCTTTTTGATTATAATAATAATGAACACAAAGGGATATTTTTTCAATCGTCTCTAAGTCTTTGAACCACCTTAACAACTCTCCCCTCCCTCAGCCCTCTGGATAATACCTTCTAATTTCCAAGCTATGGATTCTCTGCATTGTATTCACACTGCACATTGCCCTCAAACATGACATCTCCACTGCCTCCAGTGTTCTCCTTGTTGCATCACTCACCACCCACGCTTAACACCCATATAAGAGCATTGGTACCACTATACTCTCATACATTCACCTCTTTGCTTCCATGGATAATGTTTTTTGTCTCCACAGATTCCTCAATGCACCACTCGCCTTTTTTCCCCCCCTCATCAATTCTATGATTCACCTTGTCTTTCAAAGATCCATCTGCTGACAAGTCCACTCCCAATTATCTGAATACATGTAATATCTATGCATAATATAATACCCATAATGATCATAAGATTGAAAGAAAAACTTTCATGATAGAGACCAAACAAGCTCAGATTTGTGATCGGCACATCAAAGTTAGCTTAAAATAACCAATTGGTTACTGAACTGGATACTAGGTTAAATTTTGTTGGCTAGTGTTATTACTACAGTATGAAGTTTTTAATTCAGGTTTTGTTATGTCTTGCTCATATGTAATGTTACATACATTGATTTTGAAAATTTTGAATGGAAGGGTATTTTTTACTCTCGGTAAAAGCATTACAGTGAAGATTTGTGATGACATAAAGGATATTCAAACTTTGTCCTTTGTACCGATCAACTGAGATGTAATGAAATTAGCATAATAGAGCTAGATCTTGTTTTGATTATTCTCCATAATTTTATTTAAAGCACATGGTTTTATTTTGTATTCAATATACACTGTATTTGTCTTGGATCAGATAAGTGACAAAATGCAAATGGTGCTTCATTAATAGTTACAGGATGTTATATTTGCTTGTGGTTCTGGAGATTGTTTCCTCCATGGCCTGGTCTTGCACGCGACCACCTCAGTTACAGGAATAACTAATAAGACACTCGTGTCATAGCAGCTTGGTGGAAGACTGATAAACCGACCTTTATAGACATGATTGCCCGATGGCATTAATAAAGGAGGATAACTTCCTTTTAAATTTGTGCATCAAGGTAAAGGAATAAAAAGTATGTTAGGCAGTGTATTTTGGAATGGTAATGATGGAATATAATTTTAACAGACTTTTACAGTGGTGCCACTAAACACAGTTCATTAATACAATTACGTGGGAGAATGAAGGCCTCTGGTTGTGACTGTATTGCTGAACCATAAGTGACCTTGATAGCATAAGAAATAGCTAAAGATCTGTTACCTTGATCCGAGGGAGACTATAAAAATATAGGAGTGATATAGTCTAGTATTAAGGCTTGTTGGTTGTAGTTCACTTTATTTTTTTATTGAAATTCCATAGCCTTGTCAGTGTTTAATACCTGACACTTAGAATTCAACTTAGAATATTTCTCTTGTGATAATTTGACAGTGTGGCTATTAAAATATCCAAAAAGACTGGAAAACTTTTTTAGTAATAATGTTCTATATTGTATTATTTATAATTCTTTGTGCCTATTCCCCAAAGCATCAGGTGAATGGCATACATGTAGAAATGTTTTAACTGCTGTATTTCAGATTGCCGAGGTATTTTGACAGCTACATTTTCAGACTATTAGTGGAGATCTTGACATGGTAGTTTGGCAAGGCATCCTAATACCCACTGTCTTGAATATTACATTCAGTATCTATGTGCACTTTGCATTATGCTTTTCATAACTGCTGTTTAAGTTTTTATACATGTAGCTACTGACTGTGTCCAGAGTATAGAGGCAATACTTGCTTGGCTATTAGCCTGAAGATCTTGCCTTTTTTTTCATGTAATTTAATGTCAAAGGACTCCCAGCTTTATAATGTTCATTCTCACTCAACCACGAGGATGGATTCGTCTTGCTTGTCACTATATACTGTTTTGAGTTGATGACTTATTTACAGGAATATAAAGCGTAAAGAAATTTTTGTGAAGCACTTAGCTTAGGCTGGGCTAACACTTCAGCACTACTTTCTTCCTTACCTTCTAACATTTATACCATTTTTTTATTTAATTCTTCTCTGTTGTTCTTGTCATTCCAAGGACCTTGTGTAAAAATTTTCAAGATTGTGGTTGAGCGGGCCAGACTGATTGTGGTTGAGCGGGCCAGACTGATTGTGGTTGAGCGGGCTTAAATGTGTCGCTACAGTGGCCAGACTGAAGGATGTGAAAATTCCTGTAGTTTGATGTTTAACACTCGCATCTTTCATCACTTACCTTCCACTGATGGTTATTGAATTCTGGCCTACTGGTTTTTTACTTCTTCAATAGGGGACAGTCTTGTAGTAACAATCTTCATCCCAAAGCTCTTTAGACTTGTGAGACCTTTCTTTTGTTAGACATAGTATATGGATCAAGTAATAACATTTCCCCCAGCTTTGTTCAAGATCTTGTCCCATTGTCATGGCATTTGATCTTCATTGTTTATAATTTCACCATTGATTATGGTTCTCCAATTACAACTTACCAAATGGTAAAATTTCTAGATTACCTCTGATGGCTGATTTCCATGGAAGCATCACAGTGCCTGTTAAAAAGCTGAGTCCTTTATAGTTGCTTGGAATTTTGTTTGAAGACTTCATTTAGCCTATGGTTTTGTTTGAGCCTAAGTGTGGTGACCAGGTGTATTGTTTCTTTTCCACAGCTTCATCGTCCAGCTAGATGCTGTTCATTATCAAGGATTGTTTACATGGGAGCTTTTCCTATCATTGTTAAAAGTCTTGATGTGAAGTCTTGTGTCCCTTATAGAATTGCTTTATTATCCATTTTCTCCAGTATTTTATTAATTTCCAGGTTTCTCATGGATATCTCTTGTCATGGATATCTCTTGTCATCCTCTGTTTACAGCCCTTCACTTTACACATTCAGACCCTTGTGGAGCCATTCTGTCTACCTCATCTTTGTTTTTCTTCTCTATTTTTATCTTGCCATGGAGAGTGCTAATGATTCAGATCTGCTCTTCCCTGCCTGAAGATACAATTTTCAGCTTTGGACTTGCAATTACTCTTCATCAATCCCATTTACACTGATGCTTCTGCTGTGTACACTGGTGGCTCAAAAACTTTTGCTGTGGTAATGTCCTTCCTGATATTATTTTTCTAGAGGGATTAGTACAGATAGCTAGCATTTTCACTGTTAAGTTACCATTCATATTGTTAGGTCCACATTCACTATTGCATTTTAATTGTAATTTGGGACTTGTGCATCACAAGTGATCCAAACAAGGTTATCTCCTGCCAAAACAGTGGCTCAAAGAAGAAAATATTCACTATGACTCATTCAATTGTTTTCTTGCCAGAAGCATGCTCAGATCACAATTCAGATTAACTTCTGACTGCAGCATATCCACCCTGCCGTCAGAGTGCAGGCACTACCTTTTACACCTCCTGGACTAACTGATTTCCCTGAATCCCTTCATAACAGTTATCTTGCTCACGCTGCAACAATATGTTCATTAAAACCAATTGTCTCCATTCAGTCCTGTCTAAAATGCTTATACAAGCCTTCTGGATGCCTTGATACAAGTTAAAGACTCTTGATCCAAGGAAGTGGAGCTGCCCTCCTCTTAGGTTTAGCACTTCTTTTTTATTATAATAATAATGCCCTCCCCTTGGATCAAATATTATTTCCTATCATTCCCCAGGTGCCGTACAACTCTCCTTATGGGTTTAACACTCCTGCATGTAATAATACAGTAATAACATAAATTTCAACAGACACACACACACTGTAATTTACATTGCTAAACTGTGCTTATTAAAGTGTAGACAGTTGTTATGAGCTGCAGCCAATAAGCTACTTTTCAATCAAACCACATTTGAGCTTTTCAGTGTCCTTGCTTCATTGTCATCTGTGGTCTACTTCTCTCAATGCACACTTAACCTCTTGTGAGGTTAGTCATGTAATGGTGATTGTGTAATGGATTTTAACAGATTTTTGGGCTTAGTGTTTAATTTGATTGTGATGATGTTGATGATGCAGATGATGATGATGATGATAATGAATTGTCTTTATCAGAAAATGGCATTTTTTTTTTTTTCAAGAAGCAGTTCCTCATGAATATAATAACCTCTTTTCAGTTCCTTGCCATGCTTACCCTGCCATGCTTACCCAGCCATGCTTACTCTGCCATGCTTACCCTGCCATGCTTACCCTGCCATGCTTATCCTGCCATGCTTACCCTGCCATGCTTACCCTGCCATGCTTACCCTGCCATGCTTACCCTGCCATGCTTACTCTGCCATGCTTACCCTGCCATGCTTACCCTGCCATGCTTATCCTGCCCATGCTTATCCTGACCATGCTACCCACCAGCTTACCCTGCCAAGCTTACCTGCCTGCTTACTGCCATGCATTATCTGCCTGCTAAACTGCCTCCATCGTTGGAGTGTATTACGGTAAGACGTTATAGTTCTAAGTGCTAAACCTTGGGTATTTGAGCACTCGAGTAACATGCTTGAGCACTAGACACATGCTTCCTTTTGTGCTCACCTACATTGCTGGACAGTACAAAGTACTTAACTGTCTTTAATGCACATGATATCTCTTGGTATTTTTTTGTGCTTTTATCTCTGGCATTTTTGCACTGATTCTGAATATGTTCTTGTCTTTTTTGCCTTTAGTTCTAATTGCTCTCTGCACTCTTCCATCCTACTCACTTTTGATAAATGTTTTTTCCTATCATTCACTGCCAAATTACCACTGGTTTAGTGCTTTCATTAATATCATTTATTTATTTTTTTTTGTCATTCTTTTACCCTACTTGTGCCCCCCCCCCCCCCCTTCTCTCATCTCTCTCTACTTCTCTCTCTTTTTCTCTTCTCTCTATCTCTCAGTCCTCTCTCATCTCTCTCTCTCCCTCTCTCTCTCTCATCTCTCTCTCTTCTCTCTCTCGTGTCTCTTCCCTGCACTCTCTCTCTCCTCTCTCTCTCTCTCTCATCTCTCTCTCTCTCTTCCTCTCTCTCTCTCTCTCTCCTCTCTCTCTCTCCTTCGTCTCCCCTCTCTCTCATTCTCTCTCTTCCCCTCTCTCTCTCTCTCTCTCTCTCTCTCGTTCTCTCTCTCTCTTCTCTCTCTCTCGCTTCTCTCACTCTCTCTCCTTCCTCTCTCTCTCCTCTCTCTCACTCATCTCTCAGTCTCTCATCTCTCTCTCGTCTCTCACTCTCTCTTCTCTCGTCTCTCTCTCTCTCTTCTCCCTCTCTACTCTCCTCCTCTCTCTCTCATCTCTCTCCTCTCCCTCCTCTCTCTCATCCTCTCTCTCTCTCTCTTCTCTCTCTCTCTCTCACTCTCTCTCTCTCTCTCTCTCTCTCTCTCTCTCTCTCTCTCTCTCTCCTCTCTCTCTCTCCTCTCTCTCTCTCATCCTCTCTCTCTCTCTCTCTCTCTCTCTCTCTCTCTCTCTCTCTCTCTCTCCTCTCTCTCTCCTCTCTCTCTCTCTCTCCTCTCTCTCTCTCTCTCTCTCTCTCTGAGCAATGTCATACTACCATGTAGCACTGAACTACTTGTATAGGCTTAGTGTTTTTATAAATAATACTACAGTGCAGTAGACACACACTAATCCAACCTCTCGTCCAGTGTTGTGTTAAACTTTCTGCTTACCAAATCTAGTATGTAAAACTGTTGTGTGCTTCCCTGGGGGAAGGGGGAGGGGTGTTGACCCTTTCAGGTTTTGTGCTTCACAATATTTATTATAATTGTTATTATTATTCTTTCAACAAACCGGTCATATCTCACCGAAGCAGGGTGGCCCAAAAAGAAAAACAAAAGTTTCTCTTTTTTAACTTTAGTAATGTATACAGGAGAAGGGGTTACTAGCCCCTTGCTCCCGGCATTTTAGTCGCCTCTTACGGCACGCATGGCTTACAGAGAAAGAATTCTGTTCCACTTCCCCATGGAGATAAGAGGAAATAAACAAGGACAAGAACTAATAAGAAAGAAGAAGAAAACCCAGAGGGGTGTGTGTGTGTATATATATGCTTGTACATCCAAGTGTAGTGTGACCTAAGTGCAAGTAGAAGTAGCAAGACATACCTGAAATCTTGCATATTTTTGAGACAGAAAAAAGACACCAGCAATCCTACCATCATGTAAAACAATTAGAGGCTTCCGTTTTACACTCGCTTAGCAGGACGGTAGTACTTCCCTGGGCGGTTGCTGTCTACCAACCTACTACCTTAAATTTATTATTTATTAATATTATTATTATGCCTGGGGTAGACATTCTCTCATCTGCACACAGTACTGTTGCTGTAAACTTATTTTGTCATTTAAATAAGATTATTTATTGCTAGAAGTTCTTTATACACGTACTTTGAAAAATAAAACTAACTTTATTTAACTTAACAAGTAATACTTTACCTCTACTTCCCACTGGTTCCATTCACGAGTTCGTCTCTAGGTAAAGGTGTTACAAACATATTTTGTTGCCTGTACATCAATTACATTGATTAGCCTGTGCACACATTAAAACACTGGCATGTGTATAAGAGGAAGGAGCTATCAATGAATTATAAGTTGAAACTAGCAAGTTCAATGAAGGTAAATGAGATTTTTTTAACTGCTTGCAGTGTACGTGTAATATGCATATAGTTTGTATATAGTACTCTGTTGTTTTTATACACACACACTAAATATTTAATACATGTGTTAAAACATTTGTTTTTATGCATATACGCAATTATTTTTTGATAACTGTATTTGTTTAATACAAACTGGTTGAGAAATTTGCTTAATCCGAAACAAGGATTAATATTTTCATTTTATATCGCTTTAGGATCTAATGCATTGAGGATTGACATTTAACCCTCAAACGGTCCAAATTTTTTGAGAATTTTTTTTTTATAGGAAAAAAGAGCATATGGTACCCAGATGTCCCCAATTTTTTTCATATGGCACACAGTGAGTGCACACACCCATTCTCTCATGTCTAGGTGACTCAGGCTTATCGTGCCAATGTTGAATGAATGACAAAGGAAACATATATACATGTACATGTATACATTTGGGGCACTACGCGAGAGAATGTATATATACGTTTGGACCGCTTAAGGGTTAAATACGGACAAGTGAGTGTTCTGTTGTTCTCACTAACGAAACCAAACTTAGTCTCTCTTGCCTGCCCACCCTGTTTGCTACTTGGCCGCTGCCCCCCCCCCCCACCTACTGGAGTATACCTGGAGAGGGTTTCAGGGTCAATGCCCCCCCCCCCAGCTGTGACCAGGCCTCACCCATGCATTTCTTAACCAGTTTGGATAAGAGTGCATTCACTGTATCATAACTTTAATCTCTGTAAACATTATAGGATTTCAGGCTGTAGATGTTTCCTGTGTTTATGCAGTGTTACATATTTATTAAAACAATTACTCATTTTCAAACTGAACCATAAATTGATTTTTTCATAAGTGACTTTTGAGCATAGTATTTTTGTAAAATTGTTTTAAGAGACAAAATATATTCACAGTGCCTAAAATGTTGTTAGCTAGCAAAACATTTCAAAAGTGGTAAAATTAAAAATTTATGTGAAATAACAAAGAATTATATACGTCAGTTTAGAGGGAGTTTTGGGTTTAACTCAACTTTGCATTGCATATTAAAATTTGAGAATAATAAAAATATATTATCAACTATTTTATTTTTTTTTCCACTTTCCTGAATTGACCAGTCTGATATTATTGAATTTAATGGACTGTATTTGAAATTTTTTTTTTGTGCTTTAAAGTTATTCAACATACTAAAATATTTTGAAACCCCTTTTCAATGTAGGTACTTTGATGTGGAAAAGGGTCTTAACCCAAAGGGACTTGGGCCCCCTTCCCTTCCTCAATTTAGCCGGTTGCCTCCCATTACCAGGTGCCTTATGTCAAAACAGGTTTAGTGTTTCTTTTTGTTTTAAATTTATACCCCCGGGCCCTAAGGAAGGTCCCTTTGATGCCAGTGAGGTCATTTGATCTGAGGTACTTACTTCTCCCATTTTTGGGGTTTTTGAACCTGACTCCCTCTATTTTCCGGGCACTATGACCCCTTTGGGTTTTAAATGCTTCCCCCATGATGTAACAAAAAAAATAACGTGAAAACATTTTGGGTATCTTATTCTGAAGCTTTATGATAACAGTAGACTTCTTCAGTTGAGTACAGGGAAAGCAGTAGAGATGTTTGAAAATGTATGGCTCTAGTAGGCCGTTCCGGGAAACGAATCTCCCGGGGACCACCACCTCATTTCTGCAACATTGCAAGCTCCTGAAGATGTGTTTGCAAACAAAGGCCAAAAAAGCTATCATTCAACTCTGGTTGTTTTGCATGCAGGGTGTGTGTGTGTGGGTGTGTGTAAATTTTTAAAATACAGTGGACCCCCGCTTAACGTCCCCTCCAAATGCCCAAATTTATGAAAGTGTATTTATGTAAGTGCTGTGTACGGTAGTTTGGGGTCTGAAATGGGTAATCTACTTTTACAATTTTCCTTATGGGAAAAAAATTTGGGATTTCCCCAAAAAATGGAAAAAAAAAGTTCGTTAACGGGGGCCCGTATATATTATATATAAATTTTTTTTTTTATATATATATATATAATTAAAATAAATTTTTATATTTATTATTTTAATATATAAATTAATATAAATTTTATATAAATAAAAATTATTAATAATATATTTTTTTTTTTTTTTTTTAAATTTAAAACAATCAAAAGGGGGCCAAGGGTTTCCCCCCCCTTTAACTTTCCCCCCCTCCCCCGTTGCTTTTTTTAAAACCCTCTTGAAAAATAAAATTTTTTACAATATTTTCAGGGATTCCCCACCTCTTATGAAGAATTTTCTTCTTTCCGGGCTCGTCCGGCTTTAATACCCCTTTTCTTTTCCCTCCTAAATCGTACACCTTTTCTCACCCAATTTTTGGGGTTTAACTCCTTTTCCCCCCCCTTTACGACGCTCTGGGTCCCCTCCCCTTTTTTCTTTTCAAATTTTTTAAAACTTTTCCCCCTTTTTTTAATTTTGCATATTTGTGTTCATCCCCTTTTCCCCCCCCCCCTTTTTTGGGCCCCTCCCCCCCTATCTTTTTTAAACCTTCCCAAAAATGTTTTCCCCCCCCCACTGCCCCCCAGGCATTCCCTGCCCAAACCCTTTTTTGGAAAAAACCCAAACTTCAAACCTTGTGTTCCAAATTAATTGTCTCTTTTTCTTTCCCCCCCTGGAAACCTTTTTTCCACTTTCTTTTAGCCCTATTTTTTCTTATCTTTTTTTTTCCCCCTTTCCCTTTTTGGGTCCCCCCCTTACTTTTTTCTAATCCCCTTCTTGGGAAATCCCCTTTCCAAACCTTTTTTTTTTTTTTTTTCCTTTTTCAATCTTCCCAAAATTTCCAACTCCATAACCTGAAACCGGGGGGCCTTAACTTCCCCCACAAATAATGCTTTCCCGGTTTGACCCCCATATTTTTCCCCTTAAAAAATTCTCCCAAACTCTTTATATTCCCCCCTCTTTTCTCCTTTAGGGCATCTTTTACCGTATCTCTTTTTTCTTCCCCTTCCCCTTTCTAAATTCTTTTCAGGTTAAAAAAACCTTTTTTACCTGCTTTTCCATCTCTTTAACCCCTGGGCCTTTTCAAATTTTAAATTTCCCAAAAACTTTTCTTTCAAAAAGGGCACTTTAAAATTTATTATTAATATAAAAATTTAATTTAAAACCAAATTATTTAATATTAAAACTTATTAAAAATTTGTCATACCTCTTCTTAAAACTATGTATGGTTCCTGTGTGTGTACTCACCTATTTGTACTCACCTATTTGTGGTTGCAGGGGTCGAGTCTTAGCTCCTGGCCCTGCCTCTTCACCGGTTGCTACTGGGCCCTCTCTCTCCCCGCTCCATGAGCTTTATCAAACCTCGTCTTAAAACTGTGTATGGTTCCTGCCTCCACTACGTCATTTTCTAGGCTATTCCACTGCCTTACAACTCTATGACTGAAGAAATACTTCCTAATATCTCTCTGACTCATTTGTGCCTTCAACTTCCAATTGTGGCCTCTTGTTTCTGTGTCCCCTCCCTGGAACATCCTGTCTTTGTCCACCTTGTCTATTCCACGCAGTATTTTATGTGTCATTATCATGTCTCTCCTGACTCTCCTGTCCTCCAGCGTCGTCAGGCCGATTTCCCTTAATCTTTCTTCATAGGACAGTCCCCTTAGCTCTGGAACTAACCTTGTCGCAAACCTTTGTACTTTCTCTAGTTTCTTGACGTGCTTTATCAAGTGCGGGTTCCAAACAGGTGCTGCATACTCCAGTATGGGCCTGACATACACGGTGTACAGTGTCTTGAACGATTCCTTACTAAGGTATCGGAATGCTGTTCTCAGGTTTGCCAGGCGCCCATATGCTGCAGCAGTTATCTGATTGATATGTGCTTCCGGAGACATGCTCGGTGTTATACTCACCCCAAGATCTTTCTCCTTGAGTGAGGTTTGCAGTCTTTGGCCACCTAGCCTATACTCTGTCTGTGGTCTTCTGTGCCCTTCCCCTATCTTCATGACTTTGCATTTGGCAGGATTAAATTCGAGAAGCCATTTGCTGGACCAGGTGTCCAGTCTGTCCAGGTCTCTTTGAAGTCCTGCCTGGTCCTCATCAGATTTAATTCTCCTCATTAACTTCACATGGTCTGCAAACAGGGACACTTCTGAGTCTAACCCTTCCATCATGTCGTTCACATATACCAAAAATAGCACTGGTCCTAGGACCGACCACTGTGGGACCCCGCTCGTCACAGGTGCCCACTGTGATACATCATTACGTACCATGACTCGTTGTTGCCTCCCTGTCAGGTATTCTCTGATCCATTGCAGTGCCCTTCCTGTTATATGCGCCTGATGCTCTAGCTTCTGCATTAATCTCTTGTGAGGAACTGTGTCAAAGGCCTTCTTGCAGTCCAAGAAGATGCAATCAACCCACCCCTCTCTCTCGTATCTTACTTCTGTTATTTTATCATAAAACTCCAGAAGGTTTGTGACACAGGATTTGCCTTCCATGAATCCGTGCTGGTTGGCATTTATACTCTTGTTCCGTTCCAGGTGCTCCACCACTCTCCTCCTGATAATCTTCTCCATAACTTTGCATACTATACACGTCAATGACACAGGTCTATAGTTTAGTGCCTCTTTTCTGTCTTCTTTTTTTAAAAATGGGAACTACATTTGCCGTCTTCCATACCTCAGGTAGTTGCCCAGTTTCCAGGGACGTGTTGAAGATTGTGGTAAGTGGCATGCACAACATATCTGCTCCCTCTCTAAGGACCCACGGGGAGATGTCCGGTCCCATTGCCTTTGAGGTATCGATGTCCCTTAGCAGTTTCTTCACCTCCTCCTCATCTGTATGTATGTCGTCCAACACTTGTTGGTGTATTCCTTGCTGGTGTCCCCATCTGGCCCTGTCCCCCCAGAGTCATTCCTGTCTCTACTGTAAATACTTCCTTAAATCTCGTGTTGAGCTCCTCACATACCTCTTGATCGTTTCTTGTGAGTTTCTCCACCTTCTTTCCTCAGCCTTAATACCTGGTCCTTGACTTTTTGTCTTCCTCCTAATGTGGCTAAAACAGCAATTTCGGGCCCAGATTTGACTTTCGATGCTTGTCATTTTCTACTGTCGGGGGCCTCCCTCCTTATCTGTGCATACTCCTTTCTGGCTCTTCTACTAATCTCCTTGTTTTCCGGGGTCCTATGCCTCCTGTACCTTTTCCATTCTCTGTTGCACTTAGTTTTTTCCTCCCTACACCCTTCGGGTAAACCAAAGGACTCGTTTTTTGGGCTTCCTATTATTTCTGTTTCCCTTGGAACAAACCTTTCCTCTGCCTCCTTGCACTTTGTTGCCACAATTCCATCATCTCGTTTACTGTTTTCCTACCATTTCTCTGTCCCACGGAACCTCCTGCAGGAAGTTTCTCATACCTGTGTAGTCCCCCCTTTTATAGTTTGGCCTGTCCCCTTCAGTTCCTGTTACCTTCTCCACTTGTAACTCTACTATATAATCAAAACTCAGAACCACGTGATTGCTAGCTCCAAGGGGCCTCTCGTAAGTGGGTGTCCTCAATGTCTGAACTGCTCAGGGTGAACACAAGATCCAGTCTTGCTGGCTCATCCTCCCCTCTCTCTCTGGTTGTGTCCCTGACATGTTGATGCATGAGTGTGTGTGTGTGTGTGTGTGTGTGTGTGTGTGTGTGTGTGTGTGTGTGTGTGTGTGTGTGTGTGTATGTGTTGTGTATGTGCGTGTGCGTGTGTGTGTGTATGGTGCGTGTGTGTGTGTGTATAAACCAACCCCAAATGGCGAGGAGTGTGAAAAGTATAATGAAAACGAACTGATACTACTGTACCAGTGCCAGAAGTCGTTTATCTCTGGTAACGTAGACAGGAAGATGGTTCATAGAGGTGATTATAACCCCCCGTTACCTCCACCCCCCCCCGTTCCCCCATGTGCCAAGAAAAGATAATAGCAGCCAGAAAACTGCTCTCTGGTCGATACTCTTGTGTTAAGGCTACGCGTACTGAGCTTAAGTGGTGAAGGTGTTGCTGGTGTTTTATGTTGTACTTGTATGTGATGTGCGTGCACTCATCTATTTGTACTCGCCTATTTGTGGCTGCAGTAGTCGGGACACAGCTCCTGGCACCGCCTCTTTACTGATCGCTACTAGGTCCTCTCTCTCCCTGCTCCATGAGCTTTATTATACCTCGTCTTAAAACTATGTATGGTTCCTGTCTCCACTACATCACTTGCCAGACTGTTCCACTTCCTGACGACTCTATGACTGAAGATGCTGCATAGCCCTTGTGGCTTAGCGCTTCTTTTTGATTATAATAATAATATGACTGAAGATATACTTCCTAACATCCCTTTGACTGATATTGGCAGTTTGGAGGGATATGTTGTGTATCTTTATATGTGTATGCTTTTAAGCTGTTGTATTCTGAGCACCTCTGCAAAAACAGTGGTAATGTGTGAGTGTGGTGAAAGTGTTGAATGATGATGAAAGTATTTTCTTTTTGGGGATTTTCTTTCTTTTTTTGGGTCACCCTGCCTCGGTGGGAGACGGCCGACTTATTGAAAAAAAAAAATCCCTTTGACTCATCTGAGTCTTCAACTTCCAATTGTGACCTCTTGTTTCTGTTTCCCATCTCTGGAACATCCTGTCTTTGTCCACCTTGTCTATTCCTCGCACTATTTTGTATGTCGTTATCATGTCTCCCCATAATCCTCTTGTCCTCCAGTGTCGTCAGGTCCATTTAACTTTCTTCGTAGGACATTCCCCTTAGCTCTGGAACTAGCCTTGTTGCAAACCTTTGCACTTTCTCTAATTTCTTGACGTGCTTGACCAGGTGTGGGTTCCAAACTGGTGCTGCGTACTCCAGTATGGGCCTGATCCCCTCAAGGAAGGTTCCTTGATGCTGGTGAGGGGCTCTTGATCTAGGGAATTGGATCTGTGCTTCAATTCCCTTAATTAAACCTCAATACCTTCCACATCCCCCCACCCACAGGCGCTGTATAATCTTACGAGTTTAGCGCTTCCCCTTGATTATAATAATAATAATAATGAGACTGACGGTGTACAGAGTCTTGAAGGATTCGTTACTGAGGTATCGGAACGCTACTCTCAGGTTTGCTAGGCGCCCATATGCTGCACCAGTTATCTGGATTATGTATTCCTCAGAAGATGTGCTTAGTCTTATACTCACCCTAAGATCCTTTTCCTTGAGTGAGGTTTGCAGTCTTTGGCCACCTAGCCTATACTCTGTCTGCGGTCTTCTTTACCATTCCCAGTTCTTCATGATTTTGCATTTGGCGGGGTTAAATTCGAGGAGCCAGTTACTGGACCAAGCTTCCAGCCTATCCAGGTCTCTTTGTAGTTCTGTCTGATCCTCATCCGATTTAATTCTCCTCATTAACTTCACATCATCTGCAAACAGGGACAATTCTGAGTCTACCCCTTCCGATATGTCATTCACATATATCAAAAATAGCACTGGTCCTAGGACTGACCCCTGTGGAACCCCGCTCGTCACAGGGACCCATTTTGATACCTCGTTGCGTACCATGACTCATTGTTACCTCCCTGTCAGGTATTCGCTGATTCATTGTAGTGCCCTTCCTGTTATTGTTGCCTCATCTAACTTTAGCACTAATCTTTTGTGAGGAACTGTGTTGAAGGCCTTCTTGCAGTCCAAGAAAATGCAATCTACCCACCCCTCTTTCTCGTGTCTTACTTCCATTACCTTGTCATAAAACTCCAATAGGTTTGTGACACAGGATTGCCTTCCATGAATCTGTGCTGTTGTCGTTTATAAGCTTGTTCCGTTCTAGGTGCTCCACCATTCTCTTCCTGATAATCTTCTCCATGACTTTGCATACTATACACGTCAGTGACACTGGTCTATAATTTAGCGCCTCATGTCTGTCTCCTTTCTTAAAAATGGGAACTATATTTGCCACCTTCTGTACCTCAGGTAGTTGCCCAGTTTCAATGGATGCGTTGAAAACTGTTATTAGTGGCACACACAGCATCTCTGCTCCCTCTCTAAGGACCCATGGAGAGATGTCCGGTCCCACCACGTTTGAGGTATCAAGGCCACTTAGCAGCTTCTTCACCTCCTCGGTTGTGTATTTCATCCAATGGTTACACTGGTGAGTCGAAACATACTTCTTGTAACTCTGTTCACAGAGCATAGTTCAGACTTCGTGATTTTTGACGTTATGCTGAGGTTGTGTGTCATAATGACACTCTAAGTCAACCCAGATCCCAAGCTGAAGCTTCCAACCTATTTTGCGTAGCATCTACACACCGTCGTAGTCGGGGATTTAGTATTCTGAACTTAGATTCAGTATTAAGGGAGTTTTATGATTTTTATGGAGGATCTGGTGATGGTCCCCAGATAGGGTGGTCGTTATTTTGTCTTCTTGTTACTGACACTCTGCTGCTGCTTCTTACATTATTGCTGCTGGAGAATGATTCGCCTTATTTTTCAAGCAAGCTATTTTAATTGCCTTGATGGTGGAGAAGATAGATTATTTGTGGACTAGTGTCAATCACCTTTAAAGTCTAAGTCGAGTCGAGTCTTACTGAAACAACGAGCACATTAAGCACACATTCACACCCACAATTGTATATGTTAGTATTATTTTATAATTGATAATGCGCCAGACGGTACTAAGAGTCGTACTGTTAGGAAATGTTCCTTCAGGAATATACTGCTATACGTACTGTAACTTCGCACTATAAGAGAAGTGTAGCAGCTTATATCCTAAATTGTATCAAATTCATTTACCTTGATTTTGTCCACCTAGACAACTTAGATTATAAAGTTCTCAATTTTTATTTCGTTAGTGTCCTATTAGTTGCAGTCGTAAAATATTATTAAAACTTATCATAATGATAAAGGTTATCTAGATCAGGATACTTTCTGACTTGTTAAACACACAGAAACAAACTGAATAGTGGAAGGGGAGACCTGATATTCTCTGCAGAGGTTTATATATATCGCCTTTTTTTGGAACAACCACCACTACCATCACTATCATCACCACTACCATCACTATCATCACCACTACCATCACTATCATCACCACTACCATCACTATCATCACTACTACATCACTATCATCACCACTACCATCACTATCATCACCACTACCATCACTATCATCACCACTACCATCATCACCACTACCATCACTATCATCACCACTACCATCACTATCATCACCACTACCATCACTATCATCACCACTACCATCACTATCATCACCACTACCATCACTATCATCACCACTACCATCACTATTATCACCACTACCATCACTATTATCACTACCATCACTAATCATCACCACTACCATCACTATCAATCACCACTACCATCACTATCATCACCACTACCATCACTATCATCACACTACCATCACTATCATCACCACTACCATCACTATCATCACCACTACCATCACATATATCACCACTACCATCACTATTATCACTACCATCACTATCATCACACTACCATCACTATCATCACCACTACCATCACTATTATCACTACCATCACTATCATCACCACTACCATCACTATTATCACCACTACCATCACTATTATCACCACTACCATCACTATTATCACTACCATCACTATCATCACCACTACCATCACTATCATCACCACTACCATCACTATCATCACCACTACCATCACTATCATCACCACTATCATCACCACTACCATCACTATCATCACCACTACCATCACTATCATCACCACTACACATCACTATCATCACCACTACCATCACTATCATCACCACTACCATCACTATCATCACCACTACCATCACTATTATCACCACTACCATCAACTATTATCACCACTACCATCACTATTATCACTACCATCACTATCATCACCACTACCATCACTATCATCACCACTACCATCACTATCATCACCACTACCATCACTATTATCACCACTACCATCACTATTATCACTACCATCACTATCATCACCACTACCATCACTATCATCACCACTACCATCACTATCATCACCACTACCATCACTATCATCACCACTACCATCATCATCACCACTACCATCACTATCATCACCATCATCACCACTATCATCACCACTACCATCACTATCATCACCACCACCATCACTATCATCACCACTACCATCACCAACTACCATCACTATCATCACTATCATCACCACTACCATCACTATCATCACCACTATCATCACCACTACCATCACTATCATCACCACTACCATCACTATCATCACCACTACCATCACTATTATCATCACTACCATCACTATTATCACACTACCATCACTATCATCACCACTACCATCACTATCATCACCACTATCATCACCACTACCCATCACTATCATCACCACTACCATCACTATCATCACCACTACCATCACTATCATCACCACTACCATCACTATCCATCACCACTACCATCACTATTATCATCACTACCATCACTATATATCACCACTACCATCACTATCATCACCACTACCATCACTATCATCACCACTATCATCACCACTACCATCACTAACATCACCACTACCATCACTATCATCACCACTACCATCACTATTATCATCACTACCATCACTATATCACCACTACATCACTATCATCACCACCACCATCACTATCATCACCACTACCATCACCACTACCATCACTATCATCACTATCATCACCACTACCATCACTATCACACCACTATCATCACCACTACCATCACTATTATCACCACTACCATCACTATCATCATCACTACCATCACATCATCACCACTACCATCACTATCATCACCACTACCATCACTATCATCACCACTACCATCACTATTATCACCACTACCATCATCACACCACTACCATCACTATCATCACCACTACCATCACTATCATCACCACTACCATCACTATCATCACCACTACCATCACTATTATCATCACTACCATCACTATTATCATCACTACCATCACTATCATCACCACTATCATCACCACTACCATCACTATCAATCACCACTACCATCACTATCATCACCACTAACCATCACTATTATCATCACTACCATCACTATCATCATCACTACCATCACTATTATCATCACTACCATCATCATCACTACCATCACTATTATCATCACTACCATCATCACCACTACCATCACTATTATCACCACTACCATCACTATTATCACCACTACCATCACTATTATCACCACTACCATCACTATTATCACCACTACCATCACTATTATCACCACTACCATCACTATTATCACCGCTACCATCATCACCACTACCATCACTATTATCACCACTACCATCACTATTATCACCACTACCATCACTATTAATCACCACTACCATCACTATAAACACCGCTACCACATCACCACTACCATCACTATTATCACCGCTACCATCATCACCACTACCATCACTATTATCACCACTACCATCACTATTATCACCGCTACCATCATCACCACTACCATCACTATTATCACCGCTACCATCATCACCACTACCATCACTATTATCACCACTACCATCACATTATCACCACTACCATCACTATTATCACCGCTAAACCATCTCACCACTACCATCACTATTATCACCACTACCATCACTATTATCACCACTACCATCATCACCACTACCATCACTATTATCACCACTACCATCACTAATTACACCGCTACCATCATCACCACTACCATCACTATTATCACCACTACCATCACATTATCACCACTACCATCACTATTATCACCGCTACCATCATCACCACTACCATCACTATTATCACCACTACCATCACTATTATCACCGCTACCATCATCACCACTAAATCACTATCATCACCACTACCATCACTATTATCACCACTACCATCATCATCACCACTACCATCAGTATCACCACTACCACCACCATCACCACTATCATCACCACTACTATCACCATCATCACCACTACCATCACTATTATCACCACTACCATCACCACACCACTACCATCATCACCACTATCATCACTACATCATCACTACCATCACTATATCATCACTACCATCATCATCACTACCATCACTATTATCACCACTACCATCATCACACACTACCATCAGTATCATCACCACTACCATCACTATCACCACTACCACCACCATCATCACCACTATCATCACTCATCATCACCACTATCATCACTATCATCACCACTACCATCACCAACATCACCACTACCATCACTATCATCACCACTATCATCACTATCATCACCACTACCATCACTATCATCACCACTACCATCACTAACTTCACCACACAATCACCATCACCACCACTACCATCACTATCATCACCACTACCATCATCATCATCACCACTACCATCACATCACCACTACCACCACCATCATCACCACTACCATCACTATCATCACCACTAACCATCACCATCATCACCACTACCATCACTATCATCACCACTACCATCATCATCATCACCACTACCACACTATCATCACCACTACCATCATCATCATTACCACTACCATCACTAACTCACCACTACACACCATCACCACCACTACCATCACCATCATCACCACTATCATCACCACACCATCACCATTACCACTACTATCACCATCATCACCACTATCATCACCACAACCATCACCATCACCACTACCATCACCACTACCATCACTATCATCACCGCTACCATCCACTATCATCACCACTACCATCACCACTATCATCACCATCATCACCACATATCATCACCACTACATCACCATCATCACCACTACCATCACTATCAGCACCACTACCATCACCACCACTACCACTAACCATCACCATCATCACCACTATCATCACCACTCCATCACCATTACCACTACTATCCACCATCATCACCACTATCATCACCACAACCATCACCATCACCACTAAACACTATCATCACCGCTACCATCACTATCATCACCATACCATCACCACTACATCACCATCATCACCACTCTCATCACCACTACCATCACTATCATCACCACTACCATCACCACCACTACCACTACCATCACCACAACTACCATCACCAATCACCCACCACTACCATCATCACCACTACCATCACCATCATCACCACTACCATCACTATCATCACCACTACCATCACCAACCACTACCACTACCATCACACAACTACCATCACCATCACCACCACTACCATCATCACCACTACCATCACTATCATCATCTCTACCATCACCACCATCACCATCACCACCATCACCACCATCACCACCATCACCACCACCATCACCACCATCACCATCACCACCAATCACCACCACCATCACCACCACCATCACCACCATCACCACCATCACCACCACCATCACCACCATCACCACCATCACCATCACCACCATCACCACCACCATCACCACCATCACCACCACCATCACCATCACCATCACCACCATCACCACCACCATCACCACCACCATCACCATCACCACCATCACCATCACCATCACCACCATCACCATCCCCATTACCATCACCACCACTACTATCACCATCACCACCACTACCATCACTGTCATCATCTCTACCATCACCACCATCACCATCATCACCATCACCACCATCACCACCATCACCACCATCACCACCATCACCACCATCACCACCACCATCACCATCACCATCACCACCATCACCACCACCATCACCACCATCACCACCACCATCACCACCATCCACCTCCACCATCACCATCACCACCATCACCACCATCACCACCATCACCACCACCATCACCATCACCATCACCACCATCACCACCAACACCACCATCACCACCACCACCATCACCACCACCACCACCACCACCACACACCACCACCACCATCACCACCACTACCATCACCACTATCATCACCATCATCACCATCATCACCACTATCTCACCACTACCATCACCACCATCACCACCACCATCATCACCACCATCACCACCACCATCACCACCATCACCATCACCATCACCACCATCACCACCATCACCATCCATCACCATCACCATCCACCATCACCACCATCATCACTACCACCATCACCATCACCACCATCACCACCACTACCATCACCACTATCATCACCACCATCACCACTATCATTACCATCACCATCACCACCATCACCACCACTACCATCACCACTATCATCACCACCATCACCACCATCACACCACCACCATCACCACCAACATCACCACCATCACCAACCATCACCACCACCATCACCACCATCATCACCACCACCATCACCACCAACATCACCACCATACACCATCACCACCACCATCACCACCACATCACCACCATCATCACCACCACCATCACCACCACCATCACCACATCCACACCACCACCATCACCACCACCATCACCACCATCATCACCACCACCATCACCACCATCACCACCACCATCATCACCATCATCACCATCACCACCATCACCACCACACCATCACCACCATCACCACATCACCACCATCACCACCATCACCACCATCACCTACACCACGACCACACCCTCGTACAGAGGTGAGGTTCAGTAACCTTAAGTTAAGTAAGTTACTATGATAAATGTCAGGTACCCGGGAAGCCATCACATCAGTAACGTGACCAGCACACCAGAGTCTGGGAGGACTATCATCAGTCCTACAACCGAGGATACTCAAGGGGAGGGGCTCTTGATCAAAGATTTGGATCCGTACTTGCCCCTGTTCCTCGATCAACCTTCACAGCCGATAAAACACCTAAATATGGAACGGTGAAGTCCCTTGATTTGTATTCCCTGGAACGCAGGAGAGAAAGATACATAATAAACACTTGAAAAATTCTAGAGGAGCAGTCCAAGTCTGCTCACGAAAATCACTCCCAACGAAAGTAAAAGATTCGGCAGGCGATGCAATAATCCTCCCAATGAACAGCAGGGGCACCACGAGTACACTGGAGACAACACAGTAATGCCAGGGCCCAAACTGTCAAATGCCTCCCGCATACATACTAAGGGGGATTACCAATAAATCCTGACTACTTTAAGAGGAGCGACCCAAAACCCAAG
>NC_069438.1:29897602-29902602 GCF_026875155.1 Cherax quadricarinatus
CAGCTGCCCCCTGGGTAGCCTACCTCCAAACTAGCCTGCCTCCTAGCCAGCCTGCCTCCTAGGCAGCCTGCCTCCTAACCAGCCTGCCTCCTAGCCAACCTGCCTCCTAGCTAGCCTGCCTCCTAGCCAGCCTGCCTCCTAACCAGCTTGCCACCTAGGCAGCCTGCCACCTAGCCAGCCTGCCTCCTAGCCAGCCTGCCTCCTAGCCAGCCTGCCTCCTAGCCAGTCTGCCTCCTAGACAGCCTCCCTCCTAGGTAGCCTGCCTCCAAGCTAGCCTGCCTCCTAGCCAGCCTGCCTCCTAGCTAGCCTGCCTCCTAACCAGCCTGCCTCCTAGCCAACCTGCCTCCTAGCTAGCCTGCCTCCTGGCCAGCGTGCCTCCTAACCAGCTTGCCACCTAGGCAGCCTGCCACCTAGGCAGCCTGCCTCCTAACCAGCCTGCCTCCTAGCCAGCCTAACTCCTAGCCAGACTGTCTCCTAGCCAGCCTGCCAAAGAGCCAGACTGCCTCCTAGCCAGTCTGCCTCCTATCTAGCCTGCCTCCTAGCCAGCCTGCCTCCTAGCCAGCCTGCCACATAGCCATCATGCCTCCTAGCCAGTCTGCCTCCTAGCCAGCCTGCTTCCTAGTCAGCCTGCCTCCTAGCCAGGCTGCCTGCTAGCCAGCCTGCCAAAGAGCCAGCCTGTCACCTAACCAGCCTGCCTCCTAGCGAGCCTACCTCCTAGGCAGCTTGCCATCTAGGCAATCTGCCACCTAGCAAGCCTGCCTCCTAGCCAGCCTGCCACGTAGCCAGACTGCCTCCTAGTTAGTCTGCCTCCTAGCTAGCCTGCCTCCTAGCCAGCCTGCCTCCTAGCCAGCCTGCCTCCTAGCCAGCCTGCCTCCTAGCCAGCCTGCCTCCTAGCCAGCCTGCCTCCTAGCCAGCCTGCCTCCTAGCCAGCCTGCCTCCTAGCCAGCCTGATACCTATCCAGCCTGCCACCTAGCCAGCCTGCCTCACTCACCTGGTTGCTAGGACAGATCTTGTCACAGCCACACTTACAGCCAGTGTGAACCTCCACATTCACCTCCAGACACCTCCTGCTCCTCCCAGCACCGTGCACATACACCTGCGGGCGTGCACAACAGTTAGACTTATGGACGTGTAGGAGGGGCTGTGGGCGTGTGTGAGGACTGTGGGGGTGTGGTATGGACTATGGGCGTGCGGGAGGCGCTATGAGCGTGTGGGAGGGAATGTGGGCGTGTGGGAGGGACTGTGGGCGTGTGGGACTATGGGCGTGTGGGAGTTACTATGGGCGTGTGGGAGGGACTGTGAGCGCTTGGGAGGGGCTGTGGGCGTGTGAGAGGGGTTGTGGGCGTGTGGAAGGGACTGTGGGGGTGTGGTAGGGACTATGGGCGTGCGGGAGGCGCTATGAGCGTGTGGGAGGGAATGTGGGCGAGTGGGAGGGACTGTGAGCGTGTGGCAGGGACTATGGGCGTGTGGGAGTTACTGTGGGCGTGTGGGAAGGGCTGTAGGCGTTTGGGAGTTACTATGGGCGTGTGGGAGGGGCTGTGGGCATGTGGAAGGTACTATGGGCGTGTGGGAGTTACTATGGGCGTGTGGAAGGGGCTGTGGGCGTGTGGAAGGAACTATGGACTTGTGGGAGTTACTATGGGAGTGGTGGAGGGACTGTGGGCGTGTGAGGGGATTATTGGAGTGTGGGAGGGGCTATGGGCGTGTGGTAGGGACTGTGGGCGTGTGGGAGAGACTGTAGGCGTGTGGGAGGGACTGTGGGCGTGTGGAAGGGGCTGTGAGCGTGTGGGAGGGACTGTGGGCGTGAGGAAGGGAGTGTGAGAGTGTGGGAGGGGCTATGGGCGTGTGGGAGGGACTGTGGGCGTGTGAGAGGGACTTGGGCGTGTGGGAGGGGCTATGGGCGTGTGGGAGGGACTGTGGGGGTGTAGGAGGGATGTGGGCGTGTGGGAGAGACTGTGGGGGTGTGGGAGGGACTGTGGGGGTGTGGGAGGGACTGTGGGGGTGTGGGAGGGATTGTGGGGGTGTTGGAGGGACTGTGGGGGTGTGTGAGGGACTGTGGGGGTGTGGGAGGGACTGTGGGGTGTGGAAGGGTCTATGGGATGTGGGAGGAACTGTTGTGTGGAGGGACTGTACCGTGTAGGTGAGGGAATGTTGGCGTGTGGTGTGGGGCTAATGGGCGTGTGGGAGTAACAGTGGCGTGTGGGAGAGATTGTGGGCGTGTGGAGAGATTGTGAGAGTGTGGGAGGGCTATAGGCATGTGGAAGTGAACTGTGGGGGTGTAAATAACCGTGTGTAAATCATACAGGTAAACGACTTTAAGAATTCTTCGAAAATCTTTGTAAATCATTCAGTGTATATAACTGTAAATGATTGTAAATAACTGTAAATGATTGTAAATAACTGTAAATGATTGTAAATAACTGTAAATGATTGTAATAACTGTAAAGATTGTAAATAACTGTAAATGATTGTAAATAACTGTGAATGATTGAAATCACTGTGAATGATTGTAAATACTGTAATGATTGTAAATAACTGTAAATGATTGTAAATAACTGTAAATGATTGTAAATAACTGTAAATGATTGTAAATACTGTAATGACTGTAAATACTGTAATGATTGTAAATAACTGTAAATGATTGTAAATCACTGTGAATGATTGTAAATAACTGTAAATGATTGTAAATAACTGTAAATTATTGTAAATAACTGTAAATGATTGTAAATCACTGTGAATGATTGTAAATCACTGCGAATGATTGTAAATAACTGTAAATGATTGTAAATAACTGTGAATGATTGTAAATAACTGTAAATGATTGTAAATAACTGTAAATGATTGTAAATAACTGTAAATGATTGTAAGTAACTGTAAATGATTGTAAATAACTGTAAATGATTGTAAATGGCTGTGAATGATTGTAAATAACTGTGAATGATTGTAAATAACTGTAAATGATTGTAAATAACTGTGAATGATTGTAAATAACTGTGAATAATTGTAAATAACTGTGAATGATTGTAAATAACTGTGAATGATTGTAAATAACTGTGAATGATTGTAAATAACTGTGAATGATTGTAAATCACTGTGAATGATTGTAAATCACTGTGAATGATTGTAAATAACTGGAAATGATTGTAAATCACTGTGAATGATTGTAATAACTGTAATGATTGTAAATAACTGTGAATGATGTAAATCACTGTAAATATTGTAAATTAACTGTAATGATTGTAAATAAACTGTAATGATTGTAAATCACTGTGAAATGATTGTAAATAACTGTAATGATTGTAAATAACTGTAATGAATGTAAATAACTGTAAAGGATTGTAAGTAACTGTAAATGATTGTAAATAACTGTAAATGATTGTAAATAACTGTGAATGATTGTAAATAACTGTGAAATGATTGTAAATCACATGTGAAATGATTGTAAATAAACTGTGAAATGATTGTAAATAACTGTAAATGATTGTAAATAACTGTGAATGATTGTAAATCACTGTGAATGATTGTAAATGACTGTGAATGATTGTAAATAACTGTAAATGATAATAAATAACTGTGAATGATTGTAAATAACTGTGAATGATTGTAAATAACTGTAAATGATTGTAAATAACTGTAAATGATTGTAAATCACTGTGAATGATTGTAAATAACTGTAAATGATTGTAAATAACTGTAAATGATTGTAAATAACTGTAAATGATTGTAAATATCTGTAAATGATTGTAAATCACTGTGAATGATTGTAAATAACTGTAAATGATTGTAAATAACTGTAAATGATTGTAAATAACTGTAAATGATTGTAAATCACTGTGAATGACTGTAAATAACTGTGAATGATTGTAAATAACTGTAAATGATTGTAAATAACTGTAAATGATTGTAAATAACTGTAAATGATTGTAAGTAACTGTAAATGATTGTAAATAACTGTAAATGATTGTAAATAACTGTGAATGATTGTAAATAACTGTGAATGTTTGTAAATCACTGTGAATGATTGTAAATAACTGTGAATGATTGTAAATAACTGTAAATGATTGTAAATAACTGTGAATGATTGTAAATAACTGTAAATGATTGTAAATCACTGTGAATGATTGTAAATAACTGTAAATGATTGTAAATTACTGTGAATGATTGTAAATAAATGTAAATGATTGTAAATTACTGTGAATGATTGTAAATAACTGTAAATGATTGTAAATCACTGTGAATGATTGTAAATAACTGTAAATGATTGCAAATAACTGGATAGTTAAATGATTGTCAAATAACTGTGAATGGAATTGTAAAATTAACTGTAAATGATTGTAAATAACTGTAAATGATTGTAAATAATTGTGAATGATTGTGAATAACTGTGAATGATAGTAAATCACTGTGAATGATTGTAAATGACTGTGAATGATTGTAAATAACTGTAAATGATTGTAAATAACTGTGAATGATTGTAAATAACTGTGAATGATTGTAAATAACTGTAAATGATTGTAAATAACTGTAAATGATTGTAAATAACTGTAAATGATTGTAAATCACTGTGAATGATTGTAAATCACTGTGAATGATTGTAAATAACTGCAAATGATTGTAAATAACTGTTAATGATTGCAATTAACTGTAAATGATTGTAAATAACTGTAAATGATTGTAAATAACTGTAAATGATTGCAAGTAACTGTAAATGATTGTAAATAACTGTAAATGATTGTAAATAACTGTGAATGATTGTAAATAACTGTAAATGTTTGTAAATCACTGTGAATGATTGTAAATAACTGTAAATGATTGTAAATAACTGTAAATGATTGTAAATAACTGTGAATGATTGTAAATAACTGTAAATGATTGTAAATCACGGAGAATGATTGTAAATACCTGTAAATGATTGTAAATCACTGTGAATGATTGTAAATATCTGTAAATGATTGCAAATAACTGTAAATGATTGTAAATAACTGTGAATGATTGTAAA
>NC_069438.1:29907602-29910102 GCF_026875155.1 Cherax quadricarinatus
TACCTGTCAAGAAGAACAAGCAATATTACAGGTACCACTGCAAGATTTACCTGTCAAGAAGAACAAGCAATATCACAGGTACCACTGCAAGATTTACCTGTCAAGAAGAAGAAGCAATATCACAGGTACCACTGCAAGATTTACCTGTCAAGAAGAAGAAGCAATATTACAGGTACCACTGCAAGATTTACCTGTCAAGAAGAAGAAGCAATATCACAGGTACCACTGCAAGATTTACCTGTCAAGAAGAAGAAGCAATATCACAGGTACCACTGCAAGATTTACCTGTCAAGAAGAAGAAGCAATATTACAGGTACCACTGCAAGATTTACCTGTCAAGAAGAACAAGCAATATTACAGGTACCACTGCAAGATTTACCTGTCAAGAAGAACAAGCAATATCACAGGTACCACTGCAAGATTTACCTGTCAAGAAGAAGAAGCAATATCACGGGTACCACTGCAAGATTTACCTGTCAAGAAGAAGAAGCAATATTACAGGTACCACTGCAAGATTTACCTGTCAAGAAGAAGAAGCAATATCACAGGTACCACTGCAAGATTTACCTGTCAAGAAGAAGAAGCAATATCACAGGTACCACTGCAAGATTTACCTGTCAAGAAGAAGAAGCAATATTACAGGTACCACTGCAAGATTTACCTGTCAAGAAGAAGAAGCAATATCACAGGTACCACCGCAAGATTTACCTGTCAAGAAGAAGAAGCAATATCACAGGTACCACTGCAAGATTTACCTGTCAAGAAGAACAAGCAATATCACAGGTACCACTGCAAGATTTACCTGTCAAGAAGAACAAGCAATATCACAGGTACCACTGCAAGATTTACCTGTCAAGAAGAACAAGCAATATCACAGGTACCACTGCAAGATTTACCTGTCAAGAAGAACAAGCAATATCACAGGTACCACTGCAAGATTTACCTGTCAAGAAGAACAAGCAATATCACAGGTACCATATATATATATATATATACATACATACATGTAGATTGATAGATAGATCAATACATAGATATAAAGATAGACAGATAGATATGTGGTGCCGTATAGACAAAACTGGTCAATTAACAAGAACTCATTTAACATTAAGTCATTACTAAAATTTTCTCTTATACGTTTAAAGATATATTTTTTTCCTTTATGTTAATGTGAAGATTAACAGTTCCACTACCACTACTACCACTACTACCACTACTACCACCACTACCACTACTACCACCACTACCACTACTACCACTACTACCACTACTACCACTACTACCACTACTACCACACTACTACCACTACTACCACTACTACCACTACTACCACTACTACCACTACTACCACTACTACCACCACACACTACCACTACTACCACTAACACTACCACACTACTAACACCACCCACTAACCACTACTACCACTACTACCACCAACTAACATATCCACTACTACCACTACTACCACTACTACACCACTACCCCTACTACCACTACTACCACTACTACCACTCACTACCACTACACTACCACCACTACCACTACTACCACTACACTACCACTACTACCACCACTACCTACTACCACTACTACCACCACTACCACTACTACCACTACTACCACTACCACTACTACCACCACTACCACTACTACCACTACTACCACCACTACCACTACTACCACCACTACCACTACCACTACTACCACCACTACCACTACTACCACTACTACCACCACTACCACTACTACCACCACTAACACTTCCACTACTACCAACCACTCCCACTACTACCACTACTACCACTACCACCATTACCACTACTACCACTACTACCACTACCACCACTACCACTACTCCCCATTACTACAACTACCACTACTACCACTACCACTACTACCGCTACTACCACTACTACCACTACCACTACTACCACTACCAGCACTACCACTACTACCACTACCACTACTACCACTACTACCACTACTACCACTACTAACACTACCACTACTACCACCACTACCACTACTACCACTACTACCACTACCACCACTACCACTACTACCACTACTACCACTACCACTACTACCACTACTACCACTACCACCACTACCACTACTACCACTACTACCACTACCACTACTACCACTACCACTACCACCACTACTACCACTACTACCACTACCACTACTACCACTACCACCACTACCACTACTACCACTACTACCACTACCACTACTACCACTACTACCACTGCTACCACTACCACCACTACCACTACTACCATTACTACCACTACCACCACTACCACTACCACTACTACCACTACCACTACTACCACTACTACCACTACTACCACTACTACCACTACCACTACTACCACTACTACCATTACTACACACTACCACCACTACCACTACTACTACTACTACTACCACTACTACCACTACTACCACTACTACCACTACTACCACTACTACCACTACCACCACTACCACT
>NC_069438.1:29915102-29920102 GCF_026875155.1 Cherax quadricarinatus
GGGTTGTTTCTGTCTTTTGTTCTGCTGGCTCCCCCTGATGGGGTTTTCTGTCTTTTGTTTTGCTGGCTCCCCTGATCGGGTTTCTGTCTGTCTGTGTTCTCCCTGGCTGTCCTAAATGGGGTGCTTCTGTCTGTTTTTCTCCCGGGCGGGCCCTGATGGGGGGGTTTTCTGTCTGTCTGTTTTCTACGGGCCCTGCTCTGAAGGGGTTTTTGGTTTTTTCTATCTCTGTCTCTGCGGGCCGATCTGGGGGGGTTTTTTTCTGACCTCTGTGCTCGGGCTGGCTGCTCTGTTGGGTTTTTTTCTGTCTGTCTGTGTTCTGGGGCCCTGTCTAAAGGGGTTGTTTCTGCCTGCCTGTGTTCTGCGGGGTTCCCCTGAGGGGGTGTTTTGCCTGTGTTCTGCTGGTTTGCCCATGGGGTGTTTTGTCTGTCGTGTTCTGCTGGTTGGCCTGATAGGTTTTCTGTCTTGTGTTCTGTTTGGTTCCCCTGATGGGGTGTTTCTTTTCTGCCCTGTGTTCTGCGGGTTTGCCCTGAGGGGGTTTGTTTTCTGTCTTGATCTCCCTGGCACCCCCTGATGGGGTGTTTCGGTCTGCCCTGGTTCGCTGGTTGCCCTGATGGGGTTTTTCCCTTCTGTCTGGTTCTGCGGGTTTCCCCTTGGGGGTTTCGGGTCTGTCTGGTTCTGTTTGGTTGCACTGAGGGGGTTTTTACGGTCTGTCGGGTGTTTTGCGGGTTTCCCTTTTTTTAAGGTTTTTTCCTGACTTGCTCTGCTGGTTGACCTGATGGGGTGTTTTTGTCTGGGGTTCGGTGGTTGCCCTGATAAGGTATTTCTGTCTGTGTTTGCGGGGTTGCACGAGGGGGTGTTTCTCCCTGTCGGGTTTTTCGGGTGGTTCCCCTGAGGGGGAAACTTTTTTGTCTCTGTTCTGCTGGCTGCCCGGATGGGTGTTTCTGTCTGTCTGTGTTATGCTGGCTGCCCCTGATGGGGTGTTTCTGTCTGTCTGTTTTTGGCGGTTGCCCTTTGATGATTGTTTAACGTACTCCCTATTTTCCCCATTTAAATGTGTAGTTGCAGGGGTCAATCAAAGCCTTGGCCCTAGCAGAGGACGGGCTGGGGTTGAACCTGGCCCCTGAGTGATGGTTGATGGGGGGTTTGGGGTGGATCAATTGGCCCCCGGGGTTTTTTTTGGCTGGTGGTGGGAGGGGGTTTAGGGGAGCCGGGGCCGGGGGTTTAAAATTTAAATTTTATCCAGAGTAAAAAGGGAATTTTTTCCCAAAGTTTGTTGAAAAGCAGAGTCTCACGACATCTGGTGGGGGAAAATCATTGAAATAAGTGTACGTACGCGAGTACACCCCCCCCCACAAAAAAACCCCACCACAAAACCCTTGGGAAACGAGTGAAAAAGAGGCCCCCGGGAGAGGAGTTTAAATTTTTCTCAGCTCCTTCCCTCCCCCCCCCCTTTCCAGTTGGCCGTCACCCAAAAATGTCACTATCTTTTCCCAGAATGATTTCCCCCCTCCCTTCCCCCCCTTTCTTTTCCCCTCCCCCCTTTCCTCCCTCTCCAAATTTTAATTTTTCTCTTCCAAAAACCTTTTTCCCCCCCTCTCTTTTCCCTCCCCCCCTTTCCCCCCCCTCCCTTCCCGCCTCACCCCTTTTAAAATGAACTTTACCCAGTCAAGCGTATTGGTCAGTGTATGTACACAAAGATTTATGTGTATATCTCGGGTATCCCTATATACACTGGGGTTTGCCTGCTAGGGTAATGAAACTTCTCAGACAACACACAAGAGACTGTTTAAAGAAAGTAGCTGCACATGGAAACAGGAGGAGATTTTTTCCTGGGCGAGACATGGCTGCCTACGAGGAACAGTGGGGTTTAAAATTAATTAATGGGGGAAAGGGAAACAGAAGGGGAAACCTTTTCTGTGGTGGGACCACAGGGGCCAGTTTTGGGGCCCCTTTTTGTTTTGGGGGAGCCATTTTAGGGGGTGTTTCCCCCGGGGCCGTTGGGGGGTTTTTTGGGACCCCTTTTTGTTTGGGGGGGGCCATTATGTTGGGGTACCCAAAAGGGCCCTGTTGGCAAACCCCTTTTTTGTTTGGGAAAAAGCCCGTACAATTTGGGGTACCACAGGGGGCCCGTGTTGGCACCCTTGGGTTTTTTGGGAGACCAAATTAAAATAGTGAAGAACCCCAAGGGGGCCCGTGTTTTGGGACCCCTTTTTTGTTTTGGGGGAGCCATTACTAAATGGTGACCACAGGGCCAGTGTTGGGACCCTTTTTGTTTGGGGGGCCCTTTCTATGGTTTTACCAAAAGGGCCCCGGTTTTGGGACCCTTGTTGGGTTTTGGGAAAAGCCATTACTAGTGGGGGTACCACAAGGGGCCCGTGTTGGGACCCCTTTTTGTTTTGGGGGAGATTACTAGTGGGATAAACCCTAGGGGCCGTGTTGGCACCCTTGTTTTTTGGGAGAGCCATTACAAATGGGTGTACCCACCCCCGGGGGGGGGGGGGGGGTGGGGGGTTGGGGACCCTTGTTGTTGGGGGGGAGCCATTTTCTAGTGGGTACCACAGGGGGCCCGTTTTGGGACCCTTTTTGGGTTTTGGAGAGCCCTTACTAGTGGAAAAACAATAGGGCCAGTGTTTACCCTTTTTGTTTTGGGGGAAACCATTACTATGGGGTCCAAGGGCCGTTTTTGGGAAACCCCTTTTTGTTTTGGGGGAGACCATTACTAGTGGTGTACCACAGGGCCCGTGTTGGCACCCCTTGGTTTTTTTTTTGGGAGAGCCATTACTATTTGGGGTACCACAGGGGCCCTGTTGGCACCCTTTTTTGTTTGGGAGTCCCTTAATAGTGAAGAACCCCCGGGGCCCGTTTTTTGGGGCCCCCTTTTTGTTTGGGGGGGGCCATTACTAGGGTGTACCTCAGGGCCAGTGTTGGCACCCTTTTGTTGGGAGACCATTTCTAGTTGTTTACCCTAAAGGCCCGTGTTGGCACCCTTGTTTGGGTTTTGGGGAAACCAATTTTTTAGTGATGTACCACAGGGCCATTTGGGGACCCTTGTTTTTTGGGGGGAGCCAAATTTCTAGTTTATGTTTCCACAGGGCCCGTGTTGGGGACCCTTGGTTTTTTGGGAGAAACCATTACTAGTGGGGATCCATAGGGGCCCGTGTTTGGGACCCTTTTTGTTTGGGAGAGCCAAATTTTCTAGTGGGGTACCCCGGGCCAGGTTTTTGGGACCCTTGTTGTTTGGGAGAGCCATTACTTTGTGGTTTTAACCCAGGGCCCGTGTTGGCCCCTTTTTTGTTTGGGGGAGCCCCTTTTTATTTATGTACCACAGGGGCCCGTTTTTGGCACCCTTGGGTTGGGGTTTTGGGGGGAGCCATTAATAGTGGTGTACCATAGGGGGCCCGGGTTGGCACCCTTGTTTTTTTGGGAGAGCCCCTTACTAGGGGTAAACCCCAAAAGGGGCCCGGTTGGCACCCTTTTTTGTTTGGGAGGCCTTACAATGGTGTACCATAGGGCCATGTTGGCACCCCTTTTTGTTTGGGAGAGCCATAATAGTTGGTTTTACCCCAGGGGCCCGTGTTTTGGGGCCCTTGTTGTTTTGGGGGGGAGCCCTTACTAAGGTGTACCACAAAGGGGAGTGTTGACACCCTTGTTGTTTTGGGAGGGCCATTATAGGATGTACCACGGGCCCGTGTTGGCAAACCCCGTTGTTTTTGGGGGAAAACCCTTTCTAGTGGGGGTACCACAAAGGGGCCCGTGTTGGCACCCAAGTTGTTTGGGAGAACAAATTTTCTAGTGGTGTACCACAGGGGCCCTGTTGGGACCCTTTTTGTTTTTTGGGGACCCTTACTAGTGATTTAAACCCCAGGGGCCCTGTTGGCACCCCTGTTTTTGGGAGAACCATTTCTATGGTGTACCCCAGGGCCAGTGTTTGGGACCCTTGTTGTTTGGGGGAACCCCTTTCAATTTGGGGTACCCAGGGCCAGTGTTGGGCACCCTGTTGTTTGGGAAGGGAAACCCTTTCTAGTGGGGTACCCGGGTCAGTGTTGGAAACCCCCGTTGTTTGGGGGGAACCTTACTAGTGGGTACCAAGGGCCCTTTTTTGGCAACCCTTTTTTGTTTGGGGGGGAAACCATTTTAGTGGGGGGTACCCCAGGGTTTAAATGTTGGCACCCCTTTTTTGTTTTGGGAGAGCCATTTTCTAAAGGGGGTACCACGGGGCCAGTGTTGGCACCCATGTTTTTTGGGAAGCCCTTACTATGGGGTACCACAGGGGGCAGTGTTGGGGACCCATGTTGTTTGGGAGAGCCGTTATAGTGGTTTTTTCCACAGGGAAGTGTTGGCCCCCCTTGTTGTTTTTTTTGGGGGGAGCCATTACTTTGGTGTACAAAAGGGGCTGTTGGCCCCAAAGTTGGGTTTTGGGGGAAACCCCTTTTTAGTGGTTTTACCTGGGACAGTGTTGGCCCCCCAAGTTTTTTGGGGGGGAGCCATTACTAGTGATGTACCACAGGGCCGTGTTGGCACCCCTTTTTGTTTTTGGGGGGCCCTTACTAGTGGGGTTTCAACAGGGGGAAACGTTAGCACCCTTTTTTTGTTTTGGGAGAGCCAAATTTTAGTGGTGTACCCCCAGGGCCAGTGGGTTTGGGACCCCTGTTTTGGGAAAAAAATTACTAGTGGGGGTACCACAGGGGGCAGTGTTTGGGACCCCTTTTTTGTTTGGGAAAACCATTACTAGTGGTTTTACCCCAGGGGTCGTGTTGGCACCCTTTTTGTTTTTGGGGAGCCATTACTTTGTGGTGTACCACAGGGGGCGTGTTTTGGGACCCATGTTGTTTTTCAGTCCATAAACCCCGTTTACTGGGAATAAACAGCGGCATAAAGTAAGGTTATCCATTACATACAATACATCCCCCAAATATTTTATGATGTGTACACAAAATGGTTTCAGTGTGACCTGGGTAATTGAAAATTGTGGGGCGTACAAGTGGATTTTGTACACTATA
>NC_069438.1:29925102-29927602 GCF_026875155.1 Cherax quadricarinatus
TTATATATCTTAAGTTAGATTTTATATAAATTATACTGGTCAGTTCTGGTCTCTATATTACAACATAGACAGAAATGAGCTGGAAAATATAGAGGGAAGGAAGGGGACGCATCACCCACTTACAGGTTTTGCGCTTCCCCTATTATTAATGTTTATTATTATAATTATTATCATTTATTTTTATTATCATTATTAATATTTATTTTTATTCTTATAATTATTACTATTATTGGGAAGCGCCAACCACGTAGGGCTCGCACCACGCCTGGGAAATGGGAAGCGATCATGTTTGATCTTAGGAATGGAAGGGCAGGTCCAGTTCCTCAGATCAAGAACTCCTTCCCACACCACACTTGACAAGTATGGTCAACGTGGAGGTGAAATTTTCTCCAGGCTGAGGGACTGACTACCTCAGATACTTTCTCGCCAACGTTGATGGACTGATTTCATTATCCTATTTCACTATTAATGCTGCCTCTGTATTTGACTGAAGAAGCCTACCGTGTAGGCGAAACGTTTCATGTTACTGTAAGACGCTTGACCGGCAATATGGCGGACGCTCACCTTGTGACCACGTGCTGTATCTGCACACACAGGCTTTATAAAATATCTGTGTTGATGAATATAATATTCTTCTTACGATATTATGTAAAACTGTGTCCAGCTTTGTTTACGTTCTCGGTAGCGTCAGTCTTAAATGGAGATTTGTCGGACTAAATTGTATAAATCTGGATTCACTGCTGACTTTTTATGACGGTTGGCGCAGAGTTATTGACACTACGACCATGATCAACAAGACTAAGACACACACACACATACACACACACACACACTCACTTTCTCTGGCAAGGAAGTCTGGGAAGTGCAGAATAAACAGACGACTTAGAGAAGCCTTCTCAGTGGAAACAGAGGGAACGCTAAAAAACTAAGGGGGACAGAGATTGCACCAGCAGATACTGGACACCATACACACAACAGGTACAGGTACTGGACACCATACACACAACAGGTACTGGACACCATACACACAACAGGTACTGGACACCATACACACAACAGGTACTGGACACCATAAACACGATGGAGGTTGACCTATCAGTCCATTGGGACATAACAAGGTGTCACCAGCGACTGTGAGAGGGAACAGCAACACTGTCTAAATCTAAACCACTGTCTAAACACTCTCTAAACCACCAGGAGCTAGGACTCGACCCCAGCAACCACTTATATATATATATATATATATATATATATATATATATATATATATATATATATTATATATATATATATATAATATATATATATATATATTATATAATATATATATATATATATATATATATATATATTATATATATATATATATATATATATATATATATATATATTATATATATGCAATAAGATCACAGTAAACAGGTGATTTCAAATATGCAAAACAACCACTCTGAAAGAATAGAGAAATTCCAAGCACTTTCGTGACTACTCACATTATCAAGGAACATGAAAGTAAAGCACCAAGGAAGCTATATAAGGGGTCTGGCCAGCACCTCACTATCAGATCCCACAACGGTTAAACACCTGACGCGCGCCGACCCAACTTGGATAGGTCCTTTGCACAACTCACCAACAAACTATTCTACCCAAGAAAATTTAAAAATTATTATTTGTCCAGTGTGTATTATTAAATTCTTCCCAATTCTATTAATTATAAATGGATCTAATTTATATAAACCAAAGGAAATATTCATATTATTGTCAAAACTGCTTTTTATGAAACAAGATTCAATTATATTCCTGTCGACCATGGACTTGCTTGATACTACTTTCTCAACTTTTTGAAAATCAATTGGATGGTTAAAATCTCTTACATGAATAAATAGAGCATTGGAATCTTGTCCAGTTCTAATGCTATAATTATGTTGTTTTAATCTTAGTTCGAGATTTTTACCAGTTTGACCGTAATAAACTTTATCGCAAATTTTACAAGGAATCTTATAGACACATCCATCAGCATTTTGGGGGGAATTCTTTATCAAAAGTTTTTTTACTGTATCAAGTTTTTTGAATACAACTTTAATATTAAAAGTCTTAAGAAGAGAAGGCATATCAACCAAGTTTTCATGGGTAAAGGGAGAACCAACATATTTTTAAAATTGAATAAGGCTGGTTGCCCCTTTTGGATTGTAAAAAGTATTTCTAGCAACTTTAAAAGATTTATCAATTACATTTCTTGGGTATTTTAAATCATTACCTATTTCATAAATTTTGGATATTTCCTCATCTATGAACTCAGGACTACAAATTCGTAAAGCTCTCAAAAACATTGATGAGAAAACAGACAGTTTGACTCTATCTTGATGCGAGGAATAATAGTGTACATAGGAACAGCTATTTGTAGGTTTTCTGTAAATTTTAAATTTGAATTCCCAATTGCCCTCAAAGATTCTTTAAGTCTTATGATACACTTAATAACAATAAAAATTTGCGCCTTACT
>NC_069438.1:29932602-29945102 GCF_026875155.1 Cherax quadricarinatus
AGGATGTTGCTGACACTACACAGCACTGTCAGCTAGGATGTTGCTGACACTACACAGTACTGCCAGCTAGGATGTTGCTGACACTACGCAGCACTGTCAGCTAGGATGTTGCTGACACTACGCAGCAGTGTCAGCTAGGATGTTGCTGACACTACACAGTACTGCCAGCTAGGATGTTGCTGACATACGCAGCAGTGTCAGCTAGGATGTTGCTGACACTACGCAGCAGTGTCAGCTAGGATGTTGCTGACACTACGCAGCACTGTCAGCTAGGATGTTGCTGACACTACACAGCACTGTCAGCTAGGATGTTGCTGACACTACACAGTACTGCCAGCTAGGATGTTGCTGACACTACGCAGCACTGTCAGCTAGGATGTTGCTGACACTACACAGTACTGTCAGCTAGGATGTTGCTGACACTACGCAGCACTGTCAGCTAGGATGTTGCTGACACTACACAGCACTGTCAGCTAGGATGTTGCTGACACTACACAGTACTGTCAGCTAGGATGTTGCTGACACTACACAGTACGGTCAGCTAGGATGTTGCTGACACTACACAGTACTGTCAGCTAGGATGTTGCTGACACTACACAGTACTGTCAGCTAGGATGTTGCTGACACTATACAGTACTGTCAGCTAGGATGTTGCTGACACTACACAGCACTGTCAGCTAGGATGTTGCTGACACTACACAGTACTGTCAGCTAGGATGTTGCTGACACCACACAGCACTGTCAGCTAGGATGTTGCTGACACTACACAGCACTGTCAGCTAGGATGTTGCTGACACTACACAGTACTGTCAGCTAGGATGTTGCTGACACTACACAGCACTGTCAGCTAGGATGTTGCTGACACCACACAGCACTGTCAGCTAGGATGTTGCTGACACCACACAGCACTGTCAGCTAGGATGTTGCTGACACTACACAGCACTGTCAGCTAGGATGTTGCTGACACTACACAGTACTGTCAGCTAGGATGTTGCTGACACCACACAGCACTGTCAGCTAGGATGTTGCTGACACTACACAGCACTGACAATAAAGGGACCTCCGTGACACAACAATGAAGCATGTATTGGCAGTATTGATTCTGCATCACACATGACGCAAACTGTGACGCAAAGAGAGAGAGAGAACCACTACGTTATACCTAACTAGAACTCCCATCTACATTATACCTACTTAATGCCTGGTGTCCACTGGTCATCGTAGATGCTGTACTCAGTGACTGAGTACAAAATGACCGCTGGTTGACAGCTTTCAGTGCGTGGAGGTGACAGTTGTAATCCAGTTGATGGTGTGGTTGCAAGGATGAAGGTGTTGCAACAGGTTATATGGTACTACAGCTGCAGCTGCAAGGTTGTAGCACCAGTGTTGATGTGGTGGTACGGTGAGTGTTGCTTGTAGCGTGTCCTAGTGACCTTCGTGTGGCACACTCACACACACACACACTCACACACTCACGCACACACACACACTCAAACACACACACAAACACACACACACACACACACACACACACACACTCACACACACCACACACAGACACACCCCCCCACACACAACACACAACAATTCCAACAAACCACATTTCACAAAAACACACCCCCCAAAATCTCCTTTTTCCACCAAAGACTAAAGGATTTTCCCAACGCACTGAGCAACTAACTACAAATTTCACTGGTTTCTGCAAACCATTCCCAAAATTTCCCCAAAACCAGCCTGTCCTAGGATTTGGGACCCACCCAAAATTTCACAATTTTCACCTACCCAGCCTAAGGCCACCAAGACTTCGTTTTTCCCCCCACCCATATTTGCTGACATTTAAAGAAGAAATAAAGGGGACCCCCGGGGAAAACAATTTAAACTGAGGATTTTGACGCAAACAGGAAATTCCCCAAAAAAGAGAAGGGAAAAAACTCGTTAACCAATAAACCCACACATTTCCCAACCGGGGATGGATTAGTTTTCCTGAGGTAAAAAAAAGGGGCATTTTAGGGGGAGGTGATTGTATCAGGGATGGGGTTTGAAGGAAATGGAAAGGAATGGCTAGGGGGAAGGGGAGCCCCTTTATTTTGGGGGTAGGTATTTCGGGGCCTAGTGCTTGGTGGAATAACCCACCCCCAAACTCAGAACCCAAAAAAAACCCCCCAAAAAACAACAAAAAACACCCCCCAAAAAAACCCCAAAAAAAACCCACTCCCAACAACCAAATCCCCAAAAACCCCAATCACCACAAAACTAAAAACCACCAAAATTTCCCAAAAAGAAAAAAGGAAATTAAAAAATTGAAAAACCTATTAAAACCCCATTGCCCCCGCCCCCCAACCCCCCAAAAAAATTCCCCCCAAAACGGGCCCTTGGGGGTTCACCCCCCCCATCAAAAAAACCCCACTACAAGGCCCCTTGGCCCCCCCCAGGCCCCCCCCCCCAAAATATTTTGAGAACATGTAGAAAAAAACTGAAGGGGTACACAAAGGGGGGGAAAAGAAAAATGAGGGTGGAACAAAGAATGTGAAAAACCCCCGAACATAGAGTCACAAAAAAAAAGGAGCAAAAGAAAGTCTTCCCCCAAAAGGGAACAGATAATAGGAAAAAAAAACCAAAGGGGGGGGGGTTCTTGCTTAAAAAACCCGAGGGGTTTTAGGGGAAAGGCATGGACATGTTTGGAGAAAAGTGACAATTTGAGGAAAAACAGCCCGGAGAAAAAATAGCTTTGGAAGTAAACCCCGCTGCGGAGGCCAAAAAGAGAGAAACGGGGTGGGGGGACCAGGTGATAAAAAGGCTGAGGGAAAGAAGGTTTGGGGAAACCAGGGGGAAAGGGGAAAAGGGGGATTGGGGGGCCCAAACGGGGAGATTTAAAGGGTATTTAAACCCAGAAAAAAGTAGGAAAACCGGAAAAAGGGGGGAAGCCCCAGAAATGGGGCACCGGCAAGGGGAATTTAAACCCAACAAGGTTGGGAGCTCTCAGGGGTTTTGGGAAAAAGTAAGAAAGGGGGAAAGGAACGGAACTAAAGGGGGGGCCCAAATTGGGGGACAATTCCCCGGGGTTTCAGGGGGAGAAATGGTGGGAAAACTAAAGGGTTGGAAAATTTGGGAAAACTATGAGGAGGAGAGGAAAGGTTTTTTTAAAGGGAACAAAAAAAAGGGAAAAACCAAAAGACCTTTTTTCCCCAATTTGGGGGGTGGATAGTAGGAAAAAAAAGGGAGAAGATAAGGGAGGGGGAGCCCCTTTAAAAAACGCAAGAAAAAATAAATCCCCAAAGCGATCCAAATTGGAGGAAACCGTCAAACCTTTATTTTAGGAAAAATGGGGAACCACAAGAAAACGGGTGGGGGCCCGGTTTTTAAGGGAAGTTTTACATGGGGTTTAAAGGAGGATTGGGGGAAGCCAGATGGGGCACCGCAAAATCCCAACAAGGGGGACGAATAAAAGGAGGGGATTTAAAAAAATGGGGGGAAATAACCTAAAGGGGGAGGACAACCCCCCGGGGCCCGGGGGGGAACGTTTTGTTGGGTCCATTCCACCTTAACCCCCCGGAAAAGGGCCCCGGGTTTGGGGGCCCAAAATGTATTTTTTTAAAAAAGGGACAGAAAAGAGACCGAATTCCCTGTGGCAGATGATGTGAAAATTTAGGAGAATTAAATTGGGTGGGACCAGGAGGAAAACTTAAAAACCGAGGACGGGAAAAAACCTGGTCACAAATTTGGGGATTTTAATTAAAATCAAAGTCAGAGAAGGGGGGGGGTTTTACGGAGGAAGGGATACCCAAAAAAGAAGGAGATAGGGGGGTGGCCAAAACGAAGGGGCACTAAAAGGAGAAAACCTGGGGGGGTTTTTAAAATGAGTATCACGGGGCAGTCCCGGGGGGGCCCCACACTCAACCGTTATTTTTGGTTAGGCGCTTTGGGGAAGGGAGACCAGAACCCCGTTTAGTAGGAAGTTAAGAAATTAACGGGGGAAAGGCAGGCCAAAAAAGGGGGAAAGGGGCCCGGGCACCTTTGGCCCGAATTTTTTTAAAAGAAAAGTATAAAAAGGGGGAAAACCAAAAGAAAGAAAAAGGTTTGGCAGGTGCCAAAGATGAAGTCCTAAAGGAGAAAGTTTTAGAAAACCGGCCTGGAAGACACTAACCCGGGAAAGGGAAAGGGGGGGAAATGAAAACCATTATCCCTTGGGGAATGAAAGGGGAAGACAGTGTTTTCCCCCTTTGGGAGCCCCCCTTCTGGAACCCCACTTGAAAAGCCCAAAAAAATTAAAAAGAAAAAATTTGGAAATTTTTCCGAGGGGGGAATTTAGAGAAAGTTTTCCCCTTCACATGGAGGGGAGGGCAGGGGGGAATTTTAAACCTAAAAATACGGAAAAAAGGGGGAAAAGGCAGGAGGCCAAACACAGAAACGAGGTTGGGAATAAAGAAAAAATGAGCGGGGAGAAGAGGGATTTTTTATCAAGGTTTGAAGGCGGGGCCAAAAAAAGCTAGTGGGGCGGAACCCAAAATTTTTAGGGGGTAAATCAACAAAAAAACCAAAAAACCAACCCAATAACCAACCCCTCCCAACAAAAATATCCCCTAAAACACAAACACACACAACAACACCACACCAAAAACCACAAAAACCACCCCACCACCACACCACCACCACCACACCACACACACCCACACACCACCACAACACACACACACAACTCCCACACACACACCCACAAACACAAAACCCCACACCCCCAAACACACACACACACACAACACACACACACACACAACACACACACACACCACACATTTACACACAACACCAAAACACCACAAAACCCACCCCCCACACACACACACCACAAACCCCACACACACACCCCACACACAAAACACACCCACACACCAAACAACACACACACTCAACACACCACCCTCCCCAAAAACACACACCACCACACATACAACACACCACCCAACACAAAAACACACACCACCCCCACACACACACACACCCCCTCACACCACACACACACACACCACACACACACACACACCACCTCACACCAACACACAACACACACACCACACAACACACCCCCACTCACACACACCACACACACACCACACACACAACACAACCCCAAACCACACAAACACACACACCACAAAAACCAACACACACCCACACACACCCCAACCACACAAAACCCAAAACCCCACACACACACACACCCCCAAACACACCACACCCCAACACAACACAACCACACCCCCACACACACACACACACACAAACACACCACCACACACACCCACACACACACACACACACACACACACACACCCCACCCCTCACACAACATTCCACACGCACCACACACACACACCCAAAAACACACAAAACCCCCCCACACACACACACAACACACAAAAACACATCACACCACCTCACAACACCCCACAACCCCACCAACACACACGCCCAGGAAATCAGATGGGGAAGGGTGATGGGGAAATTCACAAGAAACGACCAAGAGGTATGTAGGAGCTTCCAGATTTAAAAGAGGTTTTTACAGGGAAACCGTAGGACTCCAGGAAATAGAACAGGGGGGACACCAGAAAGGTGGATGAGGTACTAAAACCCAAGGGGAGGTGGAAGCTGCTATGCGAACTTGACACCTAAAACGCGGTGGGACCAGACAACATTTTCCCAGGGCCCTTAAAAGAGGGGGAGCAGAGATTTTGTGGAGCCTTCAACACATATTTGAAATGGGCAACTCCCTGAGGTAAAAAAAAAGGCAAATGTAGCCCCAAATTTTTTTAAAAAGGGAGACAGCTTTGGGCACTAAAAAAGGCCCTTTTCCCAAGTGTATAGTATGCAAGGTCAGGGGAGAAGATCTCGGAGGGGTGGTGGGGACCTGGAAAAAAATAAGTGTATAATTGACAACCAGAAGGTTCGGGAAAGGGAAAAATCCTGTGTCAAAAACCTACTAGAGTTTTATGACAAGGTGACAGAAGTAAGACAAGAGAGAGAGGGGGGATGACTGTTTTTTTGGCTGAAAGGGAAGGCCTTCGACCAGTTCCTCACAAGAGGTTACTGCAAAAGTAGAGGATAGGACACATAACCAAAAAAGGCACTGCAATGGATCAGAAATCCCCTGACAGGGAGGAAACAACGAGTCATGGTACGCGACGAGGGTCAGAGTGGGCGCCTGTGACAAGCGGGGTTCACGGGGGTCAGTCCTATGACCTGTGTGTTTTTGGGTATATGAAAAAGACATAACGGAAAGGGATAGATCAGAAGTGTCCTTGTTTGCAGATGATGCGAAGTTAATGAGAAAAATCAATCGGTGAGGACGGCAGGGGCTACAAAGAGGCCGGACAGGCTACAACCTGGTCCGCAATGGCTTTGAATTTAACCCCGCCAAATGAAAATCATGAAGATTTGGGGGAAAGGGGAAAAAAGACCCCAGACAAATTAGTTTAGATGGCCAAAAACTGCAAACCCCACTCAAGGAAAAATTGGGGGGAGTATAAAACGGCATTTTCCTGAGGCGACATAAAAAAGATAACTGGCAGCATGGGGGGCCTGGCAAACTACGGATAGCGTTCCCATACCTGAGTAAGGTTCGTTCAAGACTCTGTTACCATTTACGTCAGGCCCTATGGAGTATGAGACCAGTTTGGAATCCACACCCAGTCAAGCACGCAAGAAAAATTTGAGAAAAATGCAAAGGTTTGCAACAAGACTAGTCCCCGAGTTACGGGGGGTTGTCCTACGAAGAAAAGTTGAGGGAAATCGGCCTGACGACACTGGAGGAAAGGGGGGTCAGGGGAGACATGATAACGACATATAAAATACTGCGCGGAATGAAGGGGGACAAAAACGGGGGTGTTCCCGAGATGGGACCAGACACAAGAAAGGGCACAATTGGAAGTTGAAGACTCAGATGATCAAAGGGGTGTTAGGAAATTTCTTCAGTCTGAGTAGTCAGGCCCTGGAATAGCCTAGAAAAAATGACGTTGGAGGCGGGGAACCCCTACATATTTTAAGGCGGGTAGATAAAGCATGGAGAGGGAGAGGAGGCCCAGTAGCAAACAGGAAGGGCGGGGCCAGGAGCGTGACTGACCCCCGCAACCCCAAAAGGGAGTACAAATAGGTGAGTAAACCACATCACACACCACACCACACACACATAACACACACAACACACACACACACCCCACAGGAAAGGAAAAGGAAATTTTGAATTTGCTAAGGTCACATCAATTGCCCAAAGGAGGACAAAGGGTGAAAGGGAAAAAAATGGTTGCAGATGGAGAGGGTGATAGGTCGAATGCTGAGGCACAAAAGGCTATCAAAAGCCACTGGAAAAAAACAAGGGGAAACTGACCCCATACAGGCAGGATCCAGGCCCCAGGGGGAGGCAATGCAAAGGAAGAAAGGGCCCAAAAACGTGTTTATCCATGGGCTTTAGGAGAGAGAGGAAAGGACAAACTGAAAAGGGAAGCAGGGAAAAAAGGAAGGAGATTTAGAAAAAAAACGAAATAGGTGAAAAGAGAGGGGCGAGATGTAAAATTTTTTTGAGAATAGGGGGGTCTCGAAGGTGGAAAACCGACCAAACAAGTGATTCTAGGGGGCGGGAAAAAAATGCGGAACAGGACCTCCAAGAGAAACCAGATTAAAACTCGGAAGGTAAAGAGGGTGTTCCTAAAAAAGACAGAACAAAACAGACGACAGAGTGGGGGAGGACAAAAAAACGAAAGGGCTAGGAAAAAAAGGGCAAGGAGGGAACCAGCAGAGGTCTGTAGAGCAGGACAGAACAGCAAAAGGGGAAACACACACACAATACTCTCAGAACCTAAAAACCTATCACACCTCCCCCAAAACACCCTACAAACTACCCAAGCCCCCACCCAACCCCCAAGCTATGAACCCCCAGTATGCCCAGGTCTCCCCCCCCTCACAGGCCCCCCAAACCACAGTGTTTTGGAAAGGAAATGAAAAGGGATGGTACACAAACGCTGATGGGAATAACAAATAAGTGGGAGGAGTGGCAAGGAAAGGTCAAAGAAGCATCACCCACATCATAGCTTCACAGAAAACCCAAACTTAAAAGGGATGTTAAAAGATGCCTCTTTCCAACGGGATACCAAATCCCGAGGAAAGACAGAGGGGCAGGGGGGGTGGAGGAGTGGCTTGTGATCAAAAATCGTGGAATTTTGATGAGCTGGGGGAGAGAAAGATAGCGGGGAAGGGAAAAATGATTTTCTTAGTGGGAACACTTCACTCTGGGGTCCCAAGGTGTAAAAGCAGGAGTAAAACCCCACAGAAAGCGGGGCCAAGGGGCAAGGTACGCGAGAGCAATAGAGCGATGGTTTACCATAGTAGAGTGGCCAGAAGAGCTCATCATGCGGGCAAAAAAATCCTGATCATGGGTGACTTTAAAACAAGGGATAGTTGGGAGAACTTGGACCCACATGGGGGCCAAAATACTTTGGGGGGCTAAGATGATGGAGGGTTTGGGACTGGAGAAAATTTATGTACCAACAGTAAGGGCACTACAAAAAGAGAGGAGGGAGAGGGTGAACCCGCAAGGCTGGACTTAGTTTCACCCTTTAGTAGTGCAGTATCGAGGAATCACTATGAAAGACCCCTTGGGGCCCGTGACCATGTGGTTGTAAAGCTTCGAAAACACAGTTGAGCTAAAGGGAGGGAAAAGCAGGAAGGCCCCGGGACGAATGAAACCAAACTACAAAAAGGGGACTACACAGGAATGAGGATACCTGAACGGGGGGTTTGTGGGGGCGAGAACTGGCAGGGAAAACCCGTTAATGAGATGAGGAATATGTAGAATAAAATGCAAGGAGGTGGGGAGGTTTGTACCCCAAGGGGGAAAAGGAGTAATGAAAAAGCCAGGATGAGCCATGGTTTACCCAAAGGGCAGGGAGGCAAAAACCAAGTGTGCTAGGGAAAGGAAGAAAATATAGAAAGGGAAAGGACCCCGGAGAATAAGGAGAACAGTCGTAGGCCAGAAATGAATATGCACAGTAAAAAGGGAGGCCCAAAAAAACAATATGAAAATGCCCTAGCAGGAAAGCCAAAATTTACCGAAACTGTTGTACAGCCCCCAGGGGGAAAAACAAAAGTCAAGGACCAGGTAAACGGTAAAGGAAAAAGGAGGAAAAGGGGAAACAGGAAATGCCCCGGGAAATATGTGAGAAAATCAAAAGGATTCAAAGAAGTGTTCACAGAGGAGAAGAAGGGGCTCCAGAAAGCGGAGATGGGGCACACCACCAAATGCGGACACAGTGCAACAACCGAGGAAGAAGTGGAGGTTCTGAGTGAGCTAATACCTCAAAGGCAATGGGCCCGATAACATCTCCCCATGGGTATTGAGGAGGGAGCGAGGCGTTGTGTACCCCCAACACAATATTCAAAACATCTATCGAAAAAGGGAGTTGCCTGGGCATGGAAGACAGCAAATTAGTCCCCAAACTTTAAAAAAAGGGACGAATGAAGCATTAAATACAGACCGTGTCACTGAATGTAAGTATGCAAAAACAGGAGGATTATCAGGGAAGAGTGGTGGAACACCCAGAAAGGAATGTTCATCAACAGCAGCCAGCATGGTTTCAGGACGGGAAAACCCGTGTCACAAACCCACTGGAGTTCTTTACATGGTGACGCAGTAAAACAAAAAGAGAGAGGGGTGGGTGGATTGCATTTTCTTTGGGCTGCAAAAAAGGCGTTTGACACAGTTCCACAAAGATTTGGTGCAAAAAAATGGAGGGGGCCCGAGGGGTAAAGGGAAGGCACTACAAAAGGTCAGGGAAAAACTTTTCAGGAAACGCGCGATCATGGTAGTGGGGAGGTGTAGAGTGGGCCCTGTGACCGCGGGGGGCCCCCAGGGGTCGTTAGGACAGTGCTGTTTTGGTATTTTTGAAGAAACCATGAGGGAAGGGGAAAAGATTTGGGGTCCCCGTTTGCGAGGGGCGTGAAGTTGATGAGAAGAATAATCGATCGAAAACCCGGCAGAAAATACAAAGGGATTGGCAGGCGCAGAATGGTCCGCAATTGGTCCTGGAGTTCAATCCCCCCCAAGGCAAAATCTGAAAATTGGGGAAGGGCAAAGAAGGCGCAACGGAGTACAGTCTAGGGGGTCGAGGGCTACAAACCTCACTCAAGGAAAAAATCTTGGGGTGGATAACCCAGGCCATCTCCGAAGCGCCATCAACCAAATAATGCTGCAGCTATGGGGGCCCAGCAAACCTAGAACGCATTCCCCACATCTTAATAAGGAAATCGTTGGACCCTGTACACCGATACGTTAGGCCCATATTTGGGGTATGCGGCACCAGTTTTGGAAAACCCCCACCTAGCCAAGCAGTAAAAAAATAGAGAAAGTCAAAGGTTTTTAACAAGATAGTCCCCGAGTAAGAGGTATGTCCCACGGGAGAGGTTAAGGGAAAAAACAACCCGACGACACTGGGGGACAGGAGAGATAGGGGGGGACTGATTAAAAAGAATCAAAATACTGAGAGGAATTGACAAGGTGGACAAAAAAAAGGATGTTCCAGGATTTGGGGCACAGTAACAAGGGGGCCAGTTGGAAGTAAAGGGCACAGATGAACACAGGGATGTTAGGAAAAATATTTCTTCAGCCACAGGTAGTCAGTAAGTGGAATGTTTGGGAAGCGATGTAAATGGAGGCAGGATCCTAATGCTTTAAGCAGAGGTCGATAAAGCTCACGGGGTCAGGGAGAGTGAAACCCTAGTAGCGAAGTGAAGAGGGGGGCCAGGAGTGGATCGCCCCCGCAACCTCAACTGGTGGTAACTAGGTGGTTCACCACACACACACCACACACACACACACACACACACACACACCACACAACACACACCCAAACAACCACATACACACCACAACAACACATACACACACAACACACACACAAAACACACCACACACACACCACACACACACACAACCCCACACACAACACACACACCCACACAAATAACCCCACACACACACAACAACAACAACACACACACACACCACACACACACACACCAACACCCACCACACCACACAGTTTTATGTAAAAAAATTCAACTTGATTTACCATTAAAAGTTTAAATGTCAAGTGTCCATTGTGGTGTTTGTGTCCCCCCTTTCCCCGTTTGCCACCGTGCCACAGCTGCCACCCGTGCCACCTCTGCCACCAGCTGCCACCAGCTGGGGCCCCCAGCTGCCACCAGCTGCCACCCGCGCCACCGCTGCCCCAGCTGCCCCCAGCTGCACCCGCTGCCACCAGCTGCCCCCTGCTCCACCGCTGCCCCCCCCCCTTGCCCCCAGCTGCCACCAAATGCCACACTGCCCCTATTGCCACTTCCTGCCACCGCTGCCCCCCTGCTTGCCAACTTGCTGACCCGCTTACCACTTGCTGCCACCTGCTTCCACTTACTGCCACCAGCTGCCCTGCTTGCCAATTGCTGCCCCAGCTGCCACCTGCTTACCACTTTTCTGCCACCAGCTGCCCCCTGCTTTCCACTTTCTGCCACCTGCTTGCCCCTTACTCCACAGTGCCAACGCTTGCCACTTGCTGCCCCAGCTGCCACCGCTTGCCACTTTCTGCCACCAGCTGCCAAATGCCGACCTTCTGCCAAAAAGCTGCCCCCCTGCCTGCCACTTTCTGCCACCAGTCCCATTGCTTGTACAGTGTCGGAGGTATACCCATTGATGGAGGTTCCCCCAGTGAGGAGGTATACCCCAGTGTTGGAGGTATACCCAGTGATGGGGTATACCACGTGTGGAGGTTACCACAGTTATGGAGGTATCCACAGGGGAGGTATACCCCAGTGATGGAGGTATATCACAGTGATGGGATACCACAGTGTTTGGGGGTTTACCAAGTGATGGAGGTATACCACGTGATGGGAGGTTACCACAGTGATGGAGGTTTCCCCAGTATGGAGGTATACCACGTTGTGGAGGTAACCACAGTGATGGGGTATCCAAGTGATGGGGGTAACAGTGATGGTGGTATACCACTGTGATGGAGGTTTCTACAGTGATGGAGGTATTCCACAGTGTGGAGGTATACCACAGTGTTGGAGTTTACACAGTGATGGAGTTACACAAGATGATTTGCAAGGTCATTGTTAGTAAGGCTGGAGTCTGTTGTCCACCATGTTCAAGGTTTCTGTGAGTGCTGTCGTCTTCACATTGTTCAAGGTTTCTGTGATGCTGTTGTCTTCACCTTGTTCAAGGTATTCTGTGAGTGCTGTGTCTTCACTTGTTCAAGTTTCTGTGAGTGCTGTCGTCTTCACATTGTTCAAGGTTTCTGTGAGTGCTGTCGTCTTCAATTGTTCAAGTTCTGTGAGTACTGTCATCTTCACATTTGTTCAAGGTTTCTGTGAGTGCTGTCGTCTTCACATTGTTCAAGGTTTCTAGTGAGTGCTGTCGTCTTCACCTTGTTCAGGTTTCTGTGAGTGCTGTCGTTTCA
>NC_069438.1:29950102-29951350 GCF_026875155.1 Cherax quadricarinatus
AGGTGTTGCAGTGCAAAGACAGATGTTTTGACAGGTGTGTCGTGAACAAGACAGATGTTTTGACAGGTGTGTCGTGAACAAGACAGATGTTTTGACAGGTGTGTCGTGAACAAGACAGATGTTTTGACGGGTGGGGGTGAAAAAGACAGATGTTTTAAAGGGTGTCGTGAACAAGAGATGTTTTTGCAGGGTGTCGTAACAAGACAATTTTTTGACAGGTGTGTCGTAAACGACGATGTTTTGACGGTGTGGGTGAACAAGAAGATGTTTTAAAGGGTGTGTCGTGAAAAAGGGACAATGTTTTGAAGGTGTGTCGTGAACAAGCAGATGTTTTGCGGGTGCTGAACGAGAAATGTTTTGACGGTGTGTGGTGAAAAGACTTTTTTGGGGTGTCGTAACAAGACAGGTTTTAAGGTGTGTCGTGAAAAAGACGATTTTTGAAGGTGGTGGTAAACAAGACAATGTTTGAAGGTTTCGTGAAAAGCGATTTTTGACAGGTGTGTCGTGAACAAGACAGTTTTGTTGGCTGTTCGGACAAGAACGTGTTTTGAAGGTGTGCCGTGAAGAAACAAAACGGTGCTTTGGAAGTGTTCCCATTAGAAAAAAGACGTGTTAAAAGGAACAAACATCTTAAAGGGAAACCAAAACGGGTGTTAAAGCAAAAGGTGTGAAGGAAAAAACTCCAAAGGCCCCAAAAATTCAAAAGAAATAAAAAAGGGTTTAAAGGGAACAAAACATGTCTAAAGAAAAAAAAGGTGCTAAAGGGAACAAAAACAGGGTTGAAGGGAAAAAAAAACAGGTTCTGAAAACAAAACGGGTGTTAAAGGGAACAAAACAGGGTTTGAAGGGAACAAAACTTCTAAAGGGAAAAAAAAAGGTGTCTGGGAAAAAACGTTCTGGGGAAAAAACGTTCTGAAGAACAAACTTTCCCCTGAAAAAACAAAACAGGTTTAAAGGAAAAAAAACGGTGTCTAAGGAACAAAACATTTGAAGGAAAAAAATTTGTCTGAAGCAAAAAAAGGGTCAAAGGGGAACAAAACGTGTCGAAGAAAAAAAAGGTGTCTGAAGGAGAAAAACGGGTGTTGAAGAAAAAAACAGGTGTTGGGGGAAAAAACAGGGTCTAAAGGGAAAAAAACAGGGGGTTAAAGGGAGCAAAACAGGTGTCTAAAAGGAAAAAAAAAGGGTGCTGGGGAAAAAAAACAGGGTTGAAGGAAAAAAAACATTGTTGAAGAATAAAAGGGGTGTCTG
>NC_069438.1:29951850-30059350 GCF_026875155.1 Cherax quadricarinatus
TTTTTTTTTATTTTAAGGTTTTTATTTTTTTATTTTAAATTTTTATTTTTTAATTTTTTAATTTTTATTTTTTTTAATTTTAATTTTTTATGTTTTCTTAATTTTTAATTTTTTTATTTTTTTTATTTTTATTTTTACTTGTTTATTTTTTTATTATTATTTTATTTTTATTATTATTTTATTATATTATTATTATTTTATTATTTATTTTTTTATTATTATTATTTTTATTATTATTATATTTTATTTTTATTTTATTATTATTTTATTATTATTATTATTATTATTTTTTTTTTATATTATATTATTTTATATTTTTATATTATATTATTTTTTATTTTTTTTTTATATTATTTTTTTATTATTATTATTATTTTTTTATTATTATATTATATTATTTTTATTATTATTTTTATTATTATTATTTTTAATTTTTATTATTTTATTTATTATTTTTATTTTTAATATTATTTTATTATTATTATTTTTTTTTATTATTATTATTATTATTATTATTATTAATTATTATTTTTTTAATATTATTATTATTTTTTTATTATATATTTTTATTTTTTAATTTTTAATTTTATTATTATTTTTTATTATATTATTATTATTATTTTTATTTTTTAAAATTTTATTATTATTATTATTATTTTTAATTATTTTTATTATTATTTTTATTTATTATTATTTTTTTTTAATTTATTATTTTAATTATTATATAATATTTTTAAATTATTATTTTTATATTATTTTTTTAATATAATTATTATTATTATTATTTTTTTTATTTTATTATTATTTATTTTTATTATTATTATTTTATTATTTTATTATTTTTTAAAATTATTTAAATTTTTTAATTTTTTTATTATTATTATTTTTAAATATATTTTATATTATTTTATTATTTTATTATTTTATTATTTTTTTTTAATTTATTTATTATTATTATAATTATTTTTTTTTTTATTATTATTATAATTATTATTATTATTATTATTTTATTTATTTTTTTTATTTTTATTATTATTATTATTATTATTATTATTATTATTATTATTTTTTTATTATTATTATTATTTTTTATTTTATTATTTTTATTTTTAATAATTTTATTATTATTATTATTTATTATTTTTATTTTATTTTATTTATTTTTATTATTTTTTAAATTTATTTTTTTTTTTTTAATTATTATTATTATTATTATTATATTATTTTTTTTATTTTTATTATTAATTATTAATCATTTTTATTTTTATTATTATTTTATTATTATTATTATTATTTAAATTATTATTATTATAATTATAATTAATTATAATTTTATTATTATTATTCTTTATTTATTATTATAATTTTATTATTTTATTATTATTATTATTATTTTATTTTATATTATTTTTATTTTTTTATTATTATTATAAATTAAATTTTATAATTATTATTTATTTTATTATTTTTATTATAATTATTTTTATTTTTTTTAAATTTTTTTTTTATTATTTATTATTTTTTCCCAAAAAATTTTTAATTTTTAATTTTATTTTTTTTTATAATTTTTTATTTTTTAAATTATTATATTTTGCATTTTTATTGTTTAAAAAAAAACTAAATTTTTTTGAATCAATTTTAGAAAAATTTTTAAACAAAAAGGTTTTTGCTTTTTAAATAAACAGGTTTTTTCGGTTTAAAAAGGGGTGTTTTAAAAAACAAAAAAGGTTGTCTAAAAAGGGACAGATTTTTTGACAGGTTTCTTTGAACAAGGACCAGAGTTTTGACAGGTTGCTGAAAAAAGAAGGTTTTGGGGTGTGAAAAAATATGTGTGGAAATACGGGTTTTGTGAAAAAAAATTTACGGTGTGGTAAACAAAAGATGTTTTGACAGGTGGTCGGAACAGACAGATTTTTTTGACAGGTTGTCGGAACAAACAGATTTTTTGCAGGTGTGCTGAAAAAGGGGACGATGTTTTGACAGGTTGTCGTGAACAAGAAATGTTTTGACAGGTGTGTGTGAACAAGAAGATGTTTTGACGGTGTGTCGTAAAACAAGACAGATGTTTTGACAGTGGTCGTGAACAAGACAATGTTTAAAAGGTGTGGGGGTGAACAAGACAGATGTTTTGACGTTTGTGGTGAACAAGCAGAGTTTTGACAGGTGTGTCGTAAAACAAGACAGGTTTTGAAGGTGAGTGTGAACGGGAACGTTTTTTGAGGGGGGGAAAAAGCAAACAGGTGTTGGTGAACAAACAATGTTTTGACGGGTTTTTCGTGAACGGGGACAGATTTTTTGGCGGTGGCGTAACAAGACAGATTTTTGAAGGTGTGTGGTGAAAAGAAGATTTTTTGACAGTGTGTCGTGAACAAGACAGATGTTTTGAAGGTGTGTCGTGAAAAGAAGATGTTTTAAAGTGTGTCGTGAAAAAGCATTGTTTTGAAGGTGTTTCGTGAACAAGACAATGTTTTGAAGGGTGGTCGTGAACAAGACGATGTTTTAAGGTGTGTGGTGAACAAGACAATTTTTTGACGGTGTGTCGGAAAAAGACAGATTTTTTTTACAGGTGTGTCGTGAACAAGAAAGATGTTTTACAGGTGTGTCGTGAACAGCAGATGTTTTGACAGGTGGGGGTTTGGGAACAAGACAATGTTTTGACAGGTGTGTCGTGAACAAGACAGATGTTTTGAAGGGTTCGTGAACAAGCAGATGTTTTGCAGGTGTGTCGTAAACGAACGATTTTTGAAGGTGTGTGGTGAACAAGACATTTTTTTGCAGGTGTGTCGTGAAAAAGACAGATTTTTTGAAGGTTTGGCGGGAACAAGAAGATGTTTTGACAGGTGTGTGGGAACAAGACAGATGTTTTGACGGGTGTGCGTGACAAGACGATTTTTTTGACGGGTGTGTCGTGAACAAGACAGGTGTGTTGGCGGTGTGGTCGTGAGCAAGCAGGGTTTTTTGACAGGGTCCCGTGAAAAAAACAAAACAGGTCTTTGAGAAGTGTTCCTTACGAAACAAGACAGGTTCTGAAGGGAAAAAAAACAGGTCTTGAAGGACAAAACAGGTGTTAAGGAACAAAACAGGTGTCTGAAGGAAAAAACAGGTCTTAAGGAACAAAAAGGTGTCTGAAGGAAAAAAAAACAGGTTTTTTTTAAAGGGAAAAAACAGGTGTCTGAAGGAACAAAACGGGTGTCGAAGGAACAAAACAGGTGTTAAAGGGAAAACAAAACAGGTCTCGGGAACAAAACGGGTGTTGAAGGAAAAAAAACAGGTGTCTGAAGAAAAAACAGGTGTCTGAAGGAACAAAAACAGGTGTCTGAAGGAACCCCCCCGGTGTCTAAAGGGAACAAAACAGGTGTCTGAAGGAAAAAAAAGGGTCTCGAAGAAAAAAACAGGTTTGAAGGGAACAAAACAGGTTTTAAAGGGAAACAAAACGGGTTTTCTAAAGGAATAAAACAGGTTTTGAAGGAAAAAAAAGGTTCTAAAGGAAAAAAACGGGTGTCTAAAGGAACAAAACAGGTGTCTGAAGGAGCAAAACAGGGTCTGAAGGAACAAACAGGGGTCGAAGGAAAAAAACAGGTGTCTAAAGGGAACAAAAAGGGTTTTGAAGGAGCAAAAACAGGTGTCTAAAGGAAAAAAACAGGTGTCGAAGGAACAAAAAGGTGTCTGAAGGGAAAAAACAGGTTCTGAAGGAAAAAACAGGTGTCGAAGGAAAAAAAAAGGTGTCTAAAGGAAAAAAAACGGGTTTTGAAGGAATAAAACAGGGCCCTAAAGGAGCAAAACAGGTTCGAAGGAAAAAAAAGGGTGTTCTGAAGGGAAAATAAAACAGGTGTCTGAAGGAATAAAAAAAGGTGCGGAAGGGAATAAAACGGTGTCTGAAGGACAAAACAGGTGTCTGAAGGAATAAAACAGGTGTTAAAGGGAACAAAAAGGTGTTGAAGGAACGAAATTTGTATAAAGGGAAAAAAATAGGTTTCCGAGAGAGTTCCGGGGTCAACGCCCCGGGCCCGGTCTGGACCGGGCCCTTGGTGGATAAAGCCTGATCAACCAGACTGTTTGCTGGCTGCCCCCACCCTACGTACGAGCCCACCCCGGCTGATCGGAAAACGACTTCCGGTGTTGTCCATCCCGCTTGAAGACTCCCGGGGGGTTGTTGGTAATCCCCCTTTGATGCGGGGGGCATTTTAAACAGTTCGGGCCCCTGACACTTATTGTAAAGTCTTCTTAACGGCTAGTGACACCCCTACTTTTCTGGGGTTGTTTGCTCGTGCCAGTTTTTTGCTTCTAGGGAGTGATTTTCCCGTGTGAAAAGTTTGTAAGTCCCTTGGGATTTTCCGGTGTATAAAAATCATGATCTCTCCGTCCCTTTCCGGGAATACAGGTTCGGGAAACCTCAAGCGCTCCCAGTAATTGAGGTGTTTTATCTGTTATCGCGCCGTAAGGGTTTCTTGTACATTTTCTAGGTAGCAATTTCACCTGCCTTGAAAGGTGCTGTTAGTGTGCAGCAATATTCCCCCTAGATAAAAACAAGTCTGAAGAGGTCATCATGGTTGGCACCCCTATTTTTAAAGGGTTTCATTATCCAACCTGAAAATTTTTTCTAGCAGATGCGATGATACAATGTTATGGCCCTTGAAGGCGGATCCTCCGAATGATCACTCCCAGGGGTCTTTGACGTTGGTGTTTGTCTTTTTGTGGCAAATTTGTTTTGTACTTGATGAAGTTTTAAAATTTCCTCGTGTTTCCCCTTCTTAGTAATTAAAATTTTCTCATCGTTGAACTTTATTGTTTTCTGCAGCCCACTGAAAGATTTGGTTGATGTCGTGGAGCCTTGCGGTTTGCAATGGAAAAAATGTCGCAGATTCGGGTGTCTTGCAAAGGAGCACGGTGCTGTGGTGACACCCTTTTGTCTTGGTGCTGAAGGAACAAAAAAAGTGCTGAAAAACAAAAAAAGTGTAGAAGGAACAAAACGGTGTCTGAAGGAACAAAAAGGTGTTGAAGAACAAAAGGGGTTTGCTAAAGGAAAGGTGCCCAAAAACAGGTGTCGAAGGAAAAAACAAAAGGGGTTTTAAAGGAACAGGTGTCTAAAAACAGGTGTCCTGAAGGGCAAACAAGTGTCTAAAAGGGAGAAACAGTTGTCGAAGGAACAAAACGGGTGTTAAAGGGAAACAAAACGGGTGTCTGAAGAAAAAAAACGGGTGTTGAAAAAACAGGTGTCTAAAAACAGGTGTCTGAAGGAGCAAAAAAGTGTTTTAAAGGAACGAAACGGGTGTTAAAGGGAACAAAACAAGTGTCTGAAGGAACGAAAAACGGTGTTGGGGAAACAAAACGGGTGTCTGAAGGAACAAAACGGGGGTCCCTAAAGGGAAAAAGGGTTTTTCTAAAAACAGGTGTTGAAGGAGAAAAAACAAGTGTTAAAGGGAAAACAAAGGGGGTTTTGGAAGGAACAAAACAGGTGTCGAAGGAACGAAAACAGGTGTCTGAGGAAAAAAACAGGTGTTGAAGGAACGGTGTCTAAAAAAGTGTCTGAAGGAACAAAACAATGTTAAGAGCAAAACAGGTGTCTAAAGGAAAAAAAAAACAGGTGTCTGAAGGAACAAAACGGGTGTCTGAAGGGAAAAAAAACGGTGTCTGAAGGAACAAAAACGGGTGTCTAAAGGAACAAAAAAGGTGTCGAAGGAACAAAAACGGGTCTGAAGGAGAAAAAAACAGGTGTCAAAAAGGGAACAAAAACAGGTGTCTAAAGGGAAACAAAAGGGGGTGTCGAAGGAACAAAAAAGGGTTGAAGGGAAAAAAACAAGTGTTAAAGGGAACAAAAAAAGTGTTAAGGAAAAAAAAGGTGTCTAAAGGGAACAAAACAGGTGTCTGAAGGAGCAAAACAGGTGTCTGAAGGAAAAAAAAAAGGGTGTTTTTTAAGGAAAAAAAAGGTGTCTGAAGGAAACAAAAACATGTGCGGAAGGAACAAAAAAAAGGTTAAAGGGAACAAAACAAGTGTTAAAGGAACAAAACAAGTGTCTAAAGGGAACAAAACAAGTGTTAAAGGAACAAAACAGGTTTTCTGAAGGAACAAAGGGGTGTCTAAAGGGAACGGTGTCAAAAAAAACAGGGTTGAAGGAACAAAACGGGTTTCCCCTAAAGGAGCAAAACAGGTGTTAAAGGGAACAAAAACAGGTTCTGAAGGCAAAACGGGTGTCTAAAGGAACAAAACATGTGTCTGAAGGAACAAAACAGGTGTCTGAAGAAAAACAGGTGTCGAAGGAACAAAACATGTGTCTGAAGGAAAAAAACGGGTGTCTTAAGGAAAAAAAACGGTGTCTGAAGGAACAAAACATGTTTTAAAGGAACAAACGGTGTTGAAGGAAAAAAAACAGGTGTCTGAAGGAACAAAACTGTTCTGAAGGAACAAACAGGTGTCTAAAGGAAACAAAACAGGTGTCTGAAGGAACAAACAGGTGTCTGAAGGAACAAAACGGGGGTTTCTAAAGGGAACAAAACGGGTGTCTAAGGAACAAAAAACAAGTGTCAAAGGGAACAAAAAAGTGTCTAAAGGGAACAAAACAAGTGTCTAAAGGGAACAAAAAGGTCTGAAGGACAAAACGGGTCTGAAGGAACAAAAAACGTGTCTAAGGAACAAAAGGGTGTCTGAAGAACAAAACAGGTGTCTGAAGGAAAAAAAACGGGTGTTAAGGAGCAAACGGGTGTTGAAGGAACAAAAACAGGTGGGGGGAACAAAACGGGGTCAAAGGAACAAAACAGGGTTGAAGGAACAAAAAAATGTTAAAGGGAACAAAAACAGTGTCTGAAGGAAAAAAAGGGGTGTTGAAGGAACAAACATGTCTGAAGGAACAAAAAAAGTGTCTGAAGGAAAAAAAAACAGGTGTCTGAAGGAACAAAAAAGGTGTTGAAGGAGCAAAACGGGTGTCTGAAGGAAAAAAAACAGGTGTTGGGAAAAAAAAGGGGTTGTCTAAAGGGAACAAAACAGTGTCTAAAGGAAAAAAAAAGGGTTTTTCCTGGGGAACAAAACAAGTGTCTGAAGGAACAAAACGGGTCTGAAGGAACAAAACGGGTGTCTAAAGAGCAAAAAAAGGTGTCTTAAAGGAACAAAAAAGGTGTCAAAGGAAAAAAACGGGTTCGAAGGAACAAAAGGTGTCTGAAGGAAAAAAAGGGTGTCTAAAGGGAACAAAACAGGGTCGAAGGAGCAAAAAAGGTGTCTAAGAACAAAAACAGGTGTCTGAAGGAAAAAAAACGGGTGTTGAAGGAAAAAAAACAGGTGTCTGAAGGAAAAAAAACAAGTGTCTAAAGGGAAAACAAAAAAGTGTCTGAAGGGGAACAAAACGGGTGTTAAAGGGAAAAAAAAAGGGTGTCTAAAGGGAAAAAGGTGTCAAAAAACGGTGTTGAAGGAAAAAAACAGGTGTTGAAGGAACAAAACAAGTGTTGAAGGAACAAAAGGGGGTGTCTGAAGGAACAAAACGGTGTCTGGGAACGAAACAGGTGTCTGAAGGAACAAAAACAGGTGTTTAAAGAACAAAAGGGGTTTGTCTGAAGGAAAAAAACGGTGTCAAAAGGGAAACAAAACAGGTGTCTGAAGGAAAAAAAACATTGTCTAAAGGGAAAAAAAAACGGGTGTCTGGGAACAAACGGGGTGCCCTGAAAGGAAAAAACAGGTGTTGAAGGAACAAAAACAGGTGTCGAAGGGAAACAAAAACGGGTGTCTAAAGGAACAAAACAGGGGTTCTGAAGGAACAAAACGGGTGTCTGAAGGGAAACAAAACGGGTGTCTAAAGGGAACAAAACGGGTGTTGAAGGAACAAAAGGTTTAAAGGAACAAAAACGGGTTTTTGAAGGAAAAAAAATTTGTCTAAAGGGAACAAAACAGGTGTCGAAGGAACGAAACAGGTGTCTAAAGGGAAAAAAAACAGGTGTTAAAGGGAACAAAAGGGTGTCTGAAGGAACAAAACGGGTGTTAAAGGGAAAAAAAAACAGGTGTTTGAAGAAAAAAAAGGGTGTCTGAAGGACAAAAAAGGGCTGAAGGAACAAAACGGGTGTCTAAAGGGAAAACAAAAACAGGTGTTGAAGGAAAAAAAAACAGGTGTTGAAGGAAAAAAACGGGGTGCTAAAGGGAAAAAAAACGGTGTTGAAGGAAAAAAAAGGGGTGTCTAAAGGAACAAAACAGGTGTCGAAGGAACAAAAAGGGTGTCGGGGGAAAAACAAAAACGGGTGTCTAAAGGAAAAAAAAAGGGGTGTCTGAAAAACAAAAAGGTGTCTGAAGGAAAAAAAAAAAGTGTTGAAGGAAAAAAACAAGTGTTAAAGGGAAAAAAAACAGTTTTCGAAGGAACAAAACGGGTTCTAAGGAAACAGGGTTTTCTAAAAAACAGTGTCTGAAGGAACAAAACAGGTGTCTGAAGGAGCAAAACAGGTGTCTGAAGGAACAAAACAAGTGTCTGAAGGAACAAAACAGGTGTCTGAAGGAACGAAACAGGTGTCTGAAGGAACAAAAACGGGTGTCTGAAGGAACAAAAACAGGTGTCTGAAGGAACAAAACAAGTGTCTGAAGGAACAAAACAGGTGTCTGAAGGAACAAAAACAGGTGTCTGAAGGAACAAAACGGGTGTCTGAAGGAACAAAACAGGTGTCTGAAGGAACAAAACGGGTGTCTGAAGGAACAAAACAGGTGTCTGAAGGAACAAAACAGGTGTCTGAAGGAACAAAACAGGTGTCTGAAGGAACAGGTGTCTAAAAACAGGTGTCTGAAGGAGCAAAACAAGTGTCTGAAGGAACGAAACAGGTGTCTGAAGGAACGAAACAGGTGTCTGAAGGAACGAAACAGGTGTCTGAAGGAACGAAACAGGTGTCTGAAGGAACAAAACGGGTGTCTGAAGGAACAAAAACAGGTGTATCTGTATTCTTGCCTCAGGGCGAGAATTTCCTCCGGGCTAATATTAATAACAGGAAAATTTTTGACTAGATACTAGATACTAGATACTAGATACTAGACACTAGATACTAGACCAAAAAATCAAGTTAAAGGTTAAGAGATGGAACAGTGGTATTATGTTTTAATGCATATAAATAAATACACACATACACCAAATAGATAGATGGACATTCAGCTTTGATTTTAATAGACAGGGAGGCCACCTGTCAAGAACCAGGTAGATGGGTACAAGTACTGTTGACAGCGGCTCAGGCCAGCTGGTAGATGGTGTCCATAGAAGATGTGAGGGACGCTGTGGGTTCATCTCTCACAGGATATATGTCGTTTTGACTGGGGAGGAGACCATAGCAAGGTGTGGGTGATGGGTGAGGCTGACTTACTCGTTTGAGGTTTAAGGTCTGTCGCACGACACGAGGGTCATCAAGGCTGCGTGTCACCTGTTCACCACCAGCCAAGAACACTTTAATACCCAAAGAATGGATCAGACTCTCAGAGAGTGTGTATACTCGGAGGCATACATCACACGGTGTATAAATACCCAGAGATTATACACTTAACGGTGTATATACACTGAGAGGTATACGTCAGTCTGTCTCCTCTCACTTCTCTCCCTCACTCCTCACTTCTCTCCCTCACTCCTCACTTCTCTCCCTCAATCCTCACTTCTCTCCCTCACACAACTGCTGCTGACTCTAAGATTTTAGCTTCAAATTCAAAACAGACGCAAAGGTTAAGTGCAATTCCTCTAGCGTGACTCAGAAGTTCTAAGATTCTCTCTATGACGGTGCTGAGGTGCACACACACACACACACACACACACACACACACACACACACACACACACACACACACACACATCCATCTTGCCCGCACTGGTGTGCAACCTATGGGTTCGTTAATTACTGTATATGTTGTAAATGCAATGATTACAAACAAAGGTTCTAAATCTAAATCTAACTTACCCACACCATCTATCTCGTCACTGCCTCACTATCTTCTAAATATTCACCTGAATCCTTCTTGCTTAAATATTATTATATACATTTCTATACATATTTTTCCCACCATGGTTGCAAATTTCAAGATAAACTATAACATTTAAAATGCAAAATATATCGATATATATATATATATATATATATATATATTTATATATATATATATATATATTATATATATATAATATATTAAAAATATATATATATATATATATATATAAAATATATATATATTTTTTGAATATGGGAACACTTGTATATTTCAATCGCTAGTAACAGTTATGAGGGGAATAAAACATTGCTCTAGACAACTAACACCTTAAGTAGTCATATTTTTCACATATGCTTTTACTCCGAAATATATATCAATATATGTTAATGTCTCCCCTAAAATCATAGTCATTAAGCTTGGATGGGGGGTAACTTTTATATTTTAAACATGTTCCCTTTAACTCGTGCATAACTCGGGGTTAATTTTACAATATTTGCGGGTCGTTCTCATAGCGCCAAACATCGAACTCAGATTCTTCTGATTTGGGCCTCAAATCGCGAAACAATTCCTCGCTCTCGCGTCTCAAATCGCGAAATCTTTTTCCTTTTCTTTTACCTGGCACTACAAATCGTCAAACAGTTCCTGGCACTTCGCACTTCAAATTGAGAGATTAATCACTGATTTTTGCAGCCCCGAAGCCGAAGATATTTCTCATCGACGGAGCTGAGTGGTTACACTTGCTGCGCTCGCCACAGAGTACTCGGGTTCGATGCCAGCGCTCCCCGAACCCAAATTTACTTCGAATAACAAAAAAATACCTCCAATCGCTGTAAACTGTCAATAATTCCAATAAAAAACGCGTTTTCTCGCGTTATTTTCAACGTTTTAAAATGCTCTGAGACGTTTTCTCCACATTTATTTTTTCAAATTCCCAAAGGGGACTTTTTGGCCTCCTCTGAGATTTCGATCACTTAAAACACATCAACAGAAGTGTCCCAGGTGTGTGAATTCGCGTTCGTTGTCCCTAATATATCCCGCGGAAACAGGATTTCCCGTTGGCAATTTCTTGGGAAGAGATGTCCTAGCACTCCGTGTGTTCTTCAACTGCGTTCGCTTCCTGCCCCTGGACGGAGAACTGCCTGTAGGAGAGGTAGTCCTGGGAGGGTGGAGCCTCCCTCTTGGCAGCCTCCCGCTTGTCTTTACACATCTGACAGCAGCAGATGACAGCCCCGGCCACCAGGAAGATGGTGATCCCCAGTGAGGCTCCGATCATGATAGCCAGGCGGTTGTTGAGGACGATCTCTGGGGGAGGTGGTTCCTGAGTCTTCACCCTCAGACACTTGCTAGCCATGTCCTGGGGGATAGAGGGTGGGGAGAGATGATGAATGTTGCGGTGGTTGGAAATGAGAGAGATGAAGACTGTACTGTAACTACTACTGTTACACCACTACTACTATTATTACTACTATACTACTACTGTAGTAGTATTGCATTTAGGTGGAAGAGAGAGAGAGAGAGACATGAAGGGGAGAGGGTAAGGGAGATACGATGGAATAAAAGGAGAGATGTGAACGTACAAAGGGACAGAGGTGAATGGATAACGTAGAAAGGGAGAGAGAGAGAGAGAAGAGAAGAGAGAGAGAGGAGAGAGAGAGAGAGAGAGAAGAGAGAGAGAGAGAGAGAGAGAGAGAGAGAGAGAGAGAGAGAGAGAGAGAGAGAACATGTCATCTAGTAAGACGACCCAACGCACCCTGAGAGACTCATAAGAAAATGTCAGAAATTTATTGGATATCAATAGATGTAAGAGTTTCTCTCTGTCTCTCTCTCTGTCTCTGTCTCTCTGTCTCTCTGTCTCTCTGTCTGTCTCTCTGTCTGTCTCTCTCTCTCTGTCTCTGTCTGTCTCCCAGGTATAATAACCCTGAACGTGAGCATGATTATACCTACATTTCTGGCTGCAGAAAATCCCTTCTTAACTCCTGCTTCTGCTCTTCTAATGTAATCTCATCCTTCTCCAGATTTAATATTATCTTTATGAATTACATTATTATCTTTCCTTGATCCCATCATCGTAAATAAAGCTCTGGGGCCTAATCTTTCTGAATATATTATATATATATATATATAATATTATATATATATATATATATATATATATATATATATATATATATATATATATATATATTATATTTTTTCTCTTTTCCCATTTACTTGCGTTATTGTGCACTTAATTAATGATAATAATAATAATAATAATAATAATAATAATAATAATAATAATATATTATTATTATTATTATTATTATTATTATTATTATTATTATTATTATTTATTATTATTATTATTATTGGTACTACTACAACTAGTCTAAGAATTGTTAACAAAGAGCAGCCTAACAGCTGCCATCCCCTGAAGGGCAGTTTGACACCCTAGTCATTGAACCGCCTTAACTGTCTTAAATCAGTACTGATTTAACAACAGCCGTTCCTTACCTGTTTTATACCAAGCAATCTCTTAACTATTTTTATGTGTGTTTCTGAAGACTTTGTGTTCTCATCTGTGTTCCTGTTTTTTTTTTTTTATTGGGTTCAACCCTATCGACTACCCGAGGGTCATTAAGACTGCATATAACCTCAACACCACCAGTCTAAGAATACTTTAATCTTTAAAATGGTGTGTATCTCTCAGTGTATTTATACTGAGAGATACACACCTCTCGGGGCGTATATACACCGAGAAACAACAACCACAACAACAACAACACACACACACACACGATAACAACATACAAAATACTCCGTGGAATAGACAACGTGGACAGAGACAGGATGTTCCAGAGATGGGACACAGCAACAAGACGTCACAATTGGAAGTTGAAGACTCAGATGAGCCACAGGGTTGTTAGGAAGCAGTTCTTCAGTCACAGAGTGGTCAGGAAATGGAATAGTCTGGCGAGCGATGTAGTGGATGCAGGTACCATACATAGCGTTAAGACGAGGTATGATAAAGCTCATGGAGCAGGGAGAGAGAGAGGACCTAGTAGCGACCAGTGAAGAGGCGAGGCCAGGAGCTTGGACTCGACCCCTGCAACCTCAACTAGGTGAGTACACACACACACACACATGCATGATAACCAGCACGGTCTCGGAAGGGAAATCCTGTGTCGCAAAACTGCTGGAGTTTCACAAGGTGACAGAAGTAAGACCTAGAGAGGGGTGGGTAGATTGCATTTTCTTGGACTGTAAGAAGATTATCGACAGTTCCCCATAAGATATTAATGCAAAAAGCTAGAGAAGCAGGCAGGAATAAGAGGAAAGGCACTGCAATGGATCAGATAATACCTGACGGAAAGGAAATCAGCTGACGACACTGGAGGACAATACTGAGATGAACTGACAGGATGGATAGGGACAGAATGTTTCAGAGATGAGTCACAGCAATAAGGGGTCACAATTGGAAGCTGAAAACTCAGATGAGTCACACGGATGTTAGGAAGTATTTCTTCAGTCACAAAGATATTATAAAGCTCGTGGAGCAGGGAGAGAGTGGACTTAGTAGCGACCAGCGAAAAGGCGGGACCAGGAGCTGTGAATCAAGTCCTGCAACCACAAATATGTAAGAACAAATAGGTAAGAACACACACACACACACACACACACACCACATACACACACCTTTCGGTGTACATAAAATGATAGATGCCCACCTCTCATCGTATACACACACACACACACATATATATATTCCTCTGTGTTTTTAACCGTGTGTCTGAGGACCTTGCGTATGTGTGTGTGTGTGTGTGTGTGTGTGTGTGTGTGTGTGTGTGTGTGTGTGTGTGTGTGTGTGTGTGTGTGTGTGTGTGTGTGTGTGTGTGTGTGTGTGTGTGTGTGTGTGTGTGTGTGTGTGTGTGTGTGTGTGTGTGTGACCCAGAATTCTGTGACGATGAGATGAATAAAATTTATAACCTAGTGTGCCAGTCTAGAGCACCCGAGGAAGCTTATTAACAACACTGGGACTCGAGAAATATAACGCTCTTCCTCACTCAACTTAGGAGACATGCAACACATGACTGAGTTAGGTGGAACAATGGCAGTGTCTTGTGTCTTCTGTAGTGCCTGACGTTCCTTATTGTGTAGACTGCGCTAAGGGTTAATAATGCCATTAAAAAGGTTAATTAGCAATTCTAAAGTGACCATAGGATGGGTTTTCCACAAGAATGGAGACCATCACCACTACTAACAACCCACCGGCTGGTTGAGGTACAGTCCGTTGTTTTGGTGGAGTCCCTGCTGGTGTGGTGGAGTGTGTCCCTGTGTTGTGGAGCTGGTTGCTGGTGCCGGGGCTGCTGCCAGACCCTCCACACACACCAGGTAGTCAGTGCTGGGTCTCAGACCCTTCAGCAGGTGGGTCTTGGGCGTGGCTGGCAGTGACTGGGTTTTGAGACCGCCTATGACCCGGCCGTCTGACGTGGTCTCACGGAAGGACACCTGGTGGAAGTATGGAGAAAGTTACTTTATTCATGGTAGAACCATATTCTCGAGGTTCACACAGAACCCCCACCCTCACATCCACACCTCACACCTACATAGAACCCCCACCCTCCCGAAGACCACCACCCTCCAGAACCCCTAGGACACCAACCCTCCAGAACCCCTAGGACACCCACCCTCCAGAAACCCTAGGACCTCCTACCATCTAAAACCCTTCCCCTAGGACTCATTACCCACCAAAACTCTTTCCCTAGAACCCTCTACCCCCCAGAACCCTTCCCCCAGGACCCCCTACCATCCAGGAATCCCTAGGACCAAAAATGAACAAGAACTCGGAAGGTCAATGCTCATATCTCAACATAAACATCCCTGCCAGTGTAGGTTAGGTTAGGGAGAGGTAGCTTGTTCCGGATGGGTAGGGGAGGGTTGTCTCCCCCTCTTGTCCTGATGGATATGCTACACTGGGGCCCTAGAAGCAACTTTAATCCACATTGCTTAAAGCTTTTGGGTTTACTGTATGTGAAGGGGTTGAGATGGGGCTCCCATAACAGTTCAAGCTTCAGGGCCCCAAGAATGAAGGCATGCTGCTGACACAGTCCACTGTGCTAGACCATACATAAGTGAGTGCTTCAACACGGAGTAGGTGTTGTTTCCCAGAGGCAGGTGGCACCAAGCAGGTGCCAAGTTATGGCACCACCAGACAGATGCCAAGTTATGGCACCACCAGGCAGGTGCCAAGTTATGGCACCTTAACACACGGCGCCCACCTGCCATTGTTAATGCTAAAATGCCTAACAGTCTGCGGACGAGTGACCAAATTATAATTAACAATTACAATTATTGACAATTATATTTATTAAGGAATGCAAAATGGAAGTCTGTGAACCATTAACTAATATTTTTAATTTATCTCTTCAAACAGGTGTAGTGTCTGATATGTGGAAGATGGCTAATGTAATTCCTATTTTTAAAACAGGGGACAAGTCGTTACCGTCAAATTACCGCCCAATAAGCCTGACCTCAATTGTAGGCAAATTACTAGAGTCAATTATAGCTGAGATTATAAGAAGCCATCTCGATAAGCATAGCTTGATTAATGATACTCAGCATGGATTCACAAGAGGCCGGTCTTGTCTAACTAATTTATTAACTTTCTTCAGTAAAGCTTTTGAGGCTGTTGACCACGATAAAGAATTTGAAAATTATTTACTTAGATTTTAGTAAGGCTTTTAATAGAGTTCCGCACCATAGACTGTTAAAGAAAGTGGCAGCTCATGGCATTGGTGGAAGGGTGCTCTCGTGGATCAAATCATGGCTCACAGACAGGAAGCAGAGAGTGTCCATAAATGGGTTAAATCCGAGTGGGGATCAGTAACAAGTGGCGTTCCACAGGGATCAGTCTTGGGCCCGTTGTTGTTTATAATATATATCAATGATCTTGATGAGGGAATTACTAGTGATATGAGCAAATTCGCCGATGACACAAAGATAGGTAGGATAATTGATTCAAACGTAGATGTTATGGAACTTCAGGAGGATTTAAACAAACTCTATTCTTGGTCAGAAAAGTGGCAGATGCAGTTCAATGTAGATAAACGCAAGGTTCTGAAGCTCGGGAGTGTCCATAACCCTAGTACTTATAAGTTAAATGATGTAGAACTTAGCCATACAGATTGCGAAAAGGACTTGGGGGTTATGGTGAGCAGCAACCTTGTGATGAATGGTTTGAAAAATCGACAAGTTGAAGATTGAGACACTTATGCAGCATATGGGGATCTTTATTCAGGAAACGTTTCGCCACACAGTGGCTTCATCAGTCCAATACAAAGAGGAAGGCGTAAGGAGAGGCGGAGTATGAGGTAATCAGTCCCTCAGCCTGGAGTCGATGTGTTCAGTCCATCAATCTTGTAGAATGTACAGCATAGGGCCGTAGACGTGGCTTATATACTGTAGTGAGGTGAGGTGAAGCAGGCAGAGGCGGGGTCATATGCTGCATAAGTGTCTCAATCTTCAGCAGCAACCTTAAACCAAGACAGCAATGCCTAAGCGTACGTAATAAGGCAAATAGATTACTGGGATTTATATCAAGAAGTGTAAGCAACAGAAGTCCAGAGGTCATACTGCAGCTTTATACATCATTAGTAAGGCCTCACCTAGATTATGCAGCTCAATTCTGGTCTCCATATTACAGAATGGACATAAATTCGTTAGAAAACATTCAGCGTAGGATGACTAAATTAATACATAGCATTAGAAATCTTCCTTATGAAGAAAGATTGAAGACTCTTAAGTTACATTCACTTGTTAGACGAAGAATGAGGGGGAGACCTGATCGAAGTGTATAAGTGGAAGATAGGTATTAATAAAAGGGGGTATTAATAAGGTCTTGAGGATGTCTCTCCAAGAGAGAACCGCAGTAATGGATTTAAATTAGATAAGTTTAGATTTAGAAAGGACATAGGAAAGTATTGGTTTGGAAATAGGGTAGTAGATGAGTGGAACAGTCTACCTAGTTGGGTTATTGAGGCTAGGACTTTGGGTAGTTTCAAATTTAGGTTGGATAAGTACATGAGTGGGAGGGGTTGGATTTGAGTGGGACTTTCACATCAGAGCTTATTTCTTGGGTGGCATTGAAAATTGGGTTGGGCAATGTTATGTTAGTGGGATGAATTGTAAAGGACCTGCCTAGTATGGGCCAACAGGCCTCCTGTAGTGTTCCTCCTTTCTTATGTTCTTATGTCACTCGTGGGTCAGTACATGTAGCAGTTAAGATGAAGTAACTTGGTGCCACCTGCCTGGTGCCACCTGCCTGGTGCCACCTGCCTGGTGCCACCTGCCTGGTGCCACCTGCCTGGTGCCACCTGCCTGGTGACACCTGCTTGGTGACACCTGCCTGGTGACACCTGCCTGGTGACACCTGCCTGGTGCCACCTCCTTGGTGCCATCTGCCTGGTGCCACCTGCCTGGTGCCACCTGCCTGGTGCCACCTCCTTGGTGCCACCTGCCTGGTGCCACATGCCTGGTGCCACCTGCCTGCTGCCACCTGCCTGGTGCCACCTGCCTGGTGCCATCTGTCTGGTGCCACCTGCCTGGTGCCACCTGCCTGGTGCCACCTGCCTGGTGCCCCCTGCCTGGTGCCACCCGCCTGGTGCCACCTGCCTGGTGCCCCCTGCCTGGGCCAAACCCGCCCGGTGCCACCTGTCTGGTGCCACCTGCCTGGTGCCACCTGCCTGGTGCCAGCTAAGCACCCAGTTATAAGTGGTCTGGAGTGAAGGAGGACATTTACAACTTGTAACTGGTCCAAGTCGGAGCGAAACGTAGTCAGCTCCTTTTCCCCTGTGGGGGGGGTTTTTTTTTTTTTTTGTGTATTGTTTAATACGGGATTTCCATTTTTTTTATTGTGGGGGTTTCAATGGAGACGCCCTAAGGCCATTTACAGTACGGAAAAAAAGCATTTAATTACAGAAGAGGTAATTTACTACAGAGAACACAGGTGGTGATTTACAATGGGGGGAAGGGCTTGATCCATGGAATTTGGGAGTACTCTTATTTGGGCTCAAACCTGAATAGACAATTGGGGTAATACGAAAATATATAATATATATTAATATTATATATAAAAATAATATATATAAATATATATTAATTATAATATATATATATATTCAAAAAGTCGGCCGTCCCCACCGAGGCGGGGTGCCCCAAAAAAAAAAGAAAATCCCCCAAAAAAAAATACTTTCATCATCATTCAACACTCACCAACCCCCACATAATCACTGTTTTGCAGAGGTGCTCAGAATACAACTTTAGAAGAAATACGTATAAAGATCACAACATTCCCTCCAAATGCCAATATCCCAACCCTCCTTTAAAGTCAGGCATTGTACTTCACATTTCCGGGGCTCAAATCCACTATAGAAAATAACCGGTTTTTCCCTGAACCCTTCACTAAATATTACCCCTGCCACACTCCAACAGATCGCAGGCCCAAGTACCATTCGTCTCCATTCACTCCTATCTAACACGCTCACGCACGCTTGCTGGAAGTCCAAGCCCCTCGCCCACAAAACCCCCTTTTACCCTCCCTCTCTCCAACCCTTTCGAGGACGACCCTACCCCGCCTTCCTTCCCCTATAGATTTATATGTTTTCCATGTCATTCTACTTTGATCCATTCTCTCTAAATGACCAAACCCCCTCAACAACCCCTCTTCTGCCCTCTGACTAATACATTTATTAACTCCACACCTTCTCCTAATTTCCACACTCCGAATTTTCTGCATAATATTTACACCACACATTGCCCTTAAACAGGACATCTCCGCTGCCTCCAACCGTCTCCTCGCTGCTGCATTTACCACCCAAGCTTCACACCCATATAAGACTGTTGGTACTACTATACTTTCATACATTCCCTTCTTTGCCTCCATAGATAACGTTTTTTGACTCCACATATACCTCAACGCACCACTCACCTTTTTTCCCTCATCAATTCTATGATTAACCTCATCCTTCATAAATCCATCCGCCGACACGTCAACTCCCAAGTATCTGAAAACATTCACTTCTTCCACCTCCTCCTCCCCAATTTGATATCCAATTTTTCTTTATCTAAATCATTTGATACCCTCATCACCTTACTCTTTTCTATGTTCACTTTCAACTTTCTACCTTTACACACATTCCCAAACTCATCCACTAACCTTTGCAATTTTTCTTTAGAATCTCCCATAAGCACAGTATCATCAGCAAAAAGTAACTGTGTCAATTCCCATTTTGAATTTGATTCCCCATAATTTAATCCCACCCCTCTCCCGAGCACCCTAGCATTTACTTCCTTTACAACCCCATCTATAAATATATTAAACAACCATGGTGGCATTACACATCCCTGTCTAAGACCTACTTTTACCGGGAAGTATTCTCCCTCTCTTCTACACACCCTAACCTGAGCCTCACTATCCTCATAAAAACTCTTTACAGCATTTAGTAACTTACCACCTATTCCATATACTTGCAACATCTGCCACATTGCTCCTCTATCCACTCTATCATATGCCTTTTCTAAATCCATAAATGCAATAAAAACTTCCCTACCTTTATCTAAATACTGTTCACATATATGTTTCAATGTAAACACTTGATCTACACATCCCCTACCCACTCTGAAGCCTCCTTGCTCATCCGCAATCCTACATTCTGTCTTACCTCTAATTCTTTCAATTATAACCCTACCGTACACTTTTCCTGGCATACTCAGTAAACTTATTCCTCTGTAATTTTTACAATCTCTTTTGTCCCCCTTTCCCTTTATATAAAGGGACTATACATGCTCTCCGCCAATCCCTAGGTACCTTCCCCTCTTTCATACATTTATTAAACAAAAGTACCAACCACTCCAACACTATATCCCCCCCTGCTTTTAACATTTCTGTCATGATCCCATCAGTTCCAGCTGCTTTACCCCCTTTCATTCTACATAATGCCTCACGTACCTCCACCACACTTACATTCTGCTCTTCTTCACTCCTAAAAGATGGTATACCTCCCTGACCAGTGCATGAAATTACCGCCTCTCTTTCTTCCTCAACATTTAAAAGTTCCTCAAAATATTCTCGCCATCTACCTAATACCTCCATCTCCCCATCTACTAACTCCCCTACTCTGTTTTTAACTGACAAATCCATACTTTCCCTAGGCTTTCTTAACTTGTTTAACTCACTCCAAAATTTTTTATTTTCATTAAAATTTCTTGACAGTGCCTCTCCCACTCTATCATCTGCTCTCCTTTTGCACTCTCTCACCACTCTCTTTACCTTTCTTTTACTCTCCATATACTCTGCTCTTCTTATAACACTTCTGCTTTGTAAAAATCTATCGTAAGCTACCTTTTTCTCTTTTATCACACCCTTTACTTCATCATTCCACCAATCACTCCTCTTTCCTCCTGCACCCACCCCCCTATAACCACAAACTTCTGCCCCACATTCTAATACTGCATTTTTAAAACTATTCCAACCCTCTTCACCCCCCCACTATATATATATATATATATAAAAATATATATATATATATATATTATATATATATATATATATATATATATATATATATATATATATATATATGTATATAAAGCAATAAGATCACAGTAAACAGGTGATTTCAGAATATGCAAAACAACCACTCTGAAAGAATAGAGAAATTCCAAGCGCTTTCGTGACTACTCACATTATCAAGGAACTATGTTCTTTGATAATGTGAGTAGTCACGAAAGCGCTTGGAATTTCTCTATTCTTTCAGAGTGGTTGTTTTGCATATATATATATATATATATATATATATATATATATATATATATATATATATATATATATATATATATATATATATATATATATATATATATGCAATAAGATCACAGTAAACAGGTGATTTGCATATTAATATATATATATATATATATATTATATATATATATATATATATATATATATATATATATATATAACAGGAAGAGCATGCGAGAAAGGACCTTAAAGCCGTAGATGGTAGAGGTGTTTGTTGCTTGCCAGGAGACCAGGAGGGAATGACTCTGGATGTCTTGTACGGAGAGGCGGACAATCAGTGGCTGTGGGCAGAACGCTGACGACGACAGCAACAAGAACGACAACCCGCTGAGTACCTGCCGGGGAGAGAGTGAGAGAGTCACTACCAGAATATTAGGACTAGATTGGTGTTTCGCTCGCCAGGAAACACTTTTTGAACGAGGCCACAGTGCCCCCCCCCCCCCATCTTACAAAATTCATTATAAACAGTGTGGAATTCCTTGTAAATGCAGTTAACAACTTCATCTCAAAATAAACATCAATTTCACCTGATAATTAACTTCAGATCCACTTATTCAATCGCATTTACACCTACAAAAAAAAAAAAAAAAAAACAGATCGCACTGTATAGAGGAGCCTCCTAAGCGAGGGTCACTGTACATAATACCGACGGGTGTGTAAAAGGAGACGAGTATGCAACTTGACGAAGCTTAGTTATAGCAACATTTCGCCCATATTATGGCAACGTTTCGCTCTCCTGGAGAGCAAAACGTTGCCACAATAAAATGTTGCATTTGCATTTGTGTCATTTTATAACTTCACTGAGCTTTCAGCGCATCACCGTAAACACGTAACTGTGAGGACACTGGTGATAGTCACCTTGGGAAGACTGCAGGTGAGAGCGGTAGGATCCGGAACGTAGGAGAGGTGATCCTGCAGCCACATCCAGAGCTCCTTCACTCCACACCCGCATATCAGAGGGTTCCCATCTAGCTGGAGGGTTTCCAGGTTCCTCTCTACGGGTTCCAGCGCCGCAGTGTCCAGCCCCTCCAGATAGTTGTTGGAGAGATCGAGGTGCCTGAGGCGGGTGAGAGGCACGAAGGCTCGCGGATGGATGGCGGTGATCCAGTTGGAGCCAAGAAGAAGTACCTCGATAACCGAGCCGTGTTTGAAGGTTGCTTGTGTGAGGCCAGTCAACATGTTGCCTGAGATGTCCAGTACCTGCAACCACCCGATAGATGCACTATTTATCTATCCATATATATATATATATATATATATATATATATATATTATATATATATATATATATATATATATATATATATTATATATAATATATATCTTTCAACACACCGGCCGTATCCCACCGAGGCAGGGTGGCCCAAAAGAAAAAACGAAAGTTTCTCCTTTTACATTTAGTAATATATACAGGAGAAGGGGTTACTAGCCGCTTGGTCCTGGCATTTTAGTCGCCTCTTACAACACGTATGACTTACGGAGGAAGAATTCTGTTCCACTTCCCCATGGAGATAACAGGAAATAAACAAGAACAAGAACTAGTAAGAAAATAGAAGAAAACCCAGAGGGGTGTGTGTATATATACACATGCTTGTACATATATGTGTAGTGTGTCCTAAGTGTAAGAAGAAGTAGCAAGACGTACCTGAAATCTTGCATGTTTATGAGACAGAAAAAAAGACACCAGCAATCCTACCATCATATAAAGCAATTACAGGTTTCCGTTTTACGCTCACTTGGCAGGACGGTAGTACCTCCCTAGGTGGTTGCTGTCTACCAACCTACTACCTATATATATATATATATATATATATATATATATAATATATATATATATATATATATATAATATATATATATATATATATATATATATAGACAGCAACCACCCAGGGAAGTACTACCGTCCTGCCAGATGACTGTGAAACAAAAACCTGTAACTGTTTTGCGTGATGGTAGGATTGCTGGTTTCTTTTTCTGTCTCAAAAAACACGCTAAGATAACAGGGATATCTTGCTACTCCTACTTACACTTTGGTCACACTTCACAGACACGCACATGCATATATATATATATACATACATCTAGTTTTTCTCCTTTTTCTAAATAGCTCTTGTTCTTTTTATTTCTTCTATTGTCCATGGGGAAGTGGAAAAGAATCTTTCCTCCGTAAGCCATGCGTGTCGTATGAGGCGACTAAAATGCCGGGAGCAATGGCTAGTAACCCCTTCTCCTGTATACAATTACTAAAAAGAGAAGAAGAAAAACTTTATAAAACTGGGTTGCTTAAATGTGCGTGGATGTAGTGCGGATGACAAAAAACAGATGATTGCTGATGTTATGAATGAAAAGAAGTTGGATGTCCTGGCCCTAAGCGAAACAAAGCTGAAGGGGGTAGGAGAGTTTCAGTGGGGGGAAATAAATGGGATTAAATCTGGAGTATCTGAGAGAGTTAGAGCAAAGGAAGGGGTAGCAGTAATGTTAAATGATCAGTTATGGAAGGAGAAAAGAGAATATGAATGTGTAAATTCAAGAATTATGTGGATTAAAGTAAAGGTTGGATGCGAGAAGTGGGTCATAATAAGCGTGTATCCCACCTGGAGAAGAGAGAATGCAGAGGAGAGAGAGAGTTTTTGGGGAGATGTTAAGTGAATGTATAGGAGCCTTTGAACCAAGTGAGAGAGTAATTGTGGTAGGGACTTGAATGCTAAAGTAGGAGAAACTTTTAGAGAGGGTGTGTAGGTAAGTTTGGGGTGCCAGGTGTAAATGATAATGGGAGCCCTTTGATTGAACTTTGTATAGAAAGGGTTTAGTTATAGGTAATACATATTTTAAGAAAAAGAGGATAAATAAGAAATACACGATATGATGTAGGGCGAAATGACAGTAGTTTGTTGGATTATGTATTGGTAGATAAAAGACTGTTGAGTAGACTTCAGGATGTACATGTTTATAGAGGGGCCACAGATATATCAGATCACTTTCTAGTTGTAGCTACACTGAGAGTAAAAGGTAGATGGGATACAAGGAGAATAGAAGCATCAGGGAAGAGAGAGGTGAAGGTTTATAAACTAAAAGAGGAGGCAGTTAGGGTAAGATATAAACAGCTATTGGAGGATAGATGGGCTAATGAGAGCATAGGCAATGGGGTCGAAGAGGTATGGGGTAGGTTTTAAAAATGTATGTTAGAGTGTTCAGCAGAAGTTTGTGGTTACAGGAAAGTGGGTGCAGAGGGAAGAGGAGCGATTGGTGGAATGATGATGTAAAGAGAGTAGTAAGGGAAAAAAAAGTTAGCAAAATGAGAAGTTTTTACAAAGTAGAAGTGATGCAAGGAGGGAAGAGTATATGGAGAAAAAAGAGAGAAGTTAAGAGAGTGGTGAAGCAATGTAAAAAGAGAGCAAATGAGAGAGTGGGTGAGATGTTATCAACAAATTTTGTTGAAAATAAGAAAAAGTTTTGGAGTGAGATTAACAAGTTAAGAAAGCCTAGAGAACAAATGGATTTGTCAGTTAAAAATAGGAGAGGAGAGTTATTAAATGGAGAGTTAGAGGTATTGGGAAGATGGAGGGAATATTTTGAGGAATTGTTAAATGTTGATGAAGATAGGGAAGCTGTGATTTCGTGTATAGGGCAAGGAGGAAATAACCATCTTGTAGGAGTGAGGAAGAGCCAGTTGTGAAGTGTGGGGGAAGTTCGTGAGGCAGTAGGTAAAATGAAAGGGGGTAAGGCAGCCGGGATTGATGGGATAAAGATAGAAATTGTAAAAGCAGGTGGGGATATAGTTTTGGAGTGGTTGGTGCAATTATTTTATAAATGTATGGAAAGGGTAAGGTACCTAGGGATTGGCAGAGAGCATGCATATTCCTTTGTATAAAGGCAAAGGGGATAAAAGAGAGTGCAAAAATTATAGGGGGATAAGTCTGTTGATGTACCTGTAAAGTGTATGGTAGAGTTATAATTGAAAGAATTAAAGTAAGACGGAGAATAGGATAGCAGATGAACAAGGAGGCCTTTAGGAAAGGTAGGGGTGTGTGGACCAGGTGTTTACAGTGAAACATATAAGTGAACAGTATTTAGATAAGGCTAAAGAGGTCTTTGTGGCATTTATGGATTTGGAAAAGGCGTATGACAGGGTGGATAGGGGGGCAATGTGGCAGATGTTGCAATGTATGGTGTAGGAGGTAGGTTACTGAAGCAGTGAAGAGTTTTTTACGAGGATAGTGAGGCTCAAGTTAGAGTATGTAGGAAAGAGGAAATTTTTTCCCAGTAAAAGTAGGCCTTAGACAAGGATGTGTGATGTCACCGTGGTTGTTTAATATATTTATAGATGGGTTTGTAAGAGAAGTAAATGCGAGGGTCTTGGCAAGAGGCGGGGAGTTAAAAGATAAAGAATCACACACAAAGTGGGAGTTGTCACAGCTGCTCTTTGCTGATGACACTGTGCTCTTGGAGATTCTGAAGAGAAGTTGCAGAGATTGGTGATGAATTTGGTAGGTGTGCAAAAGAAGAAAATTAAAGGTGAATACAGGAAAGAGTAAGGTTATGAGGATAACAAAAAGATTAGGTGATGAAAGATTGAATATCAGATTGGAGGGAGAGAGTATGGAGGAGGTGAACGTATTCAGATATTTGGGAGTGGACGTGTCAGCGATGGGTCTATGAAAGATGAGGTGAATCATAGAATTGAATGAGGGAAAAAGAGTGAGTGGTGCACTTAGGAGTCTGTGGAGACAAAGAACTTTGTCCTTGGAGGCAAAGAGGGAATGTATGAGAGTATAGTTTTACCAACGCTCTTATATGGGTGTGAAGCGTGGGTGATGAATGTTTGCAGCGAGGAGAAGGCTGGAGGCAGTGAGATGTCATGTCTGAGGGCAATGTGTGGTGTGAATATAATGCAGAGAATTCGTAGTTTGGAAGTTAGGAGGAGGTGCGGGATTACCAAAACTGTTGTCCAGAGGGCTGAGGAAGGGTTGTTGAGGTGGTTCGGACATGTAAAGAGAATGGAGCGAAACAATGAAAAACTTCAAGAGGTATCAGTCTGTAGTGGAAGGAAGGCGGGGTAGGGTCGGCCTAGGAAGGGTTGGAGGGAGGGGGTAAAGGATGTTTTGTGTGCGAGGGGCTTGGACTTCCAGCAGGCATGCGTGAGCGTGTTTGATAGGAGTGAATGGAGACAAATGGTTTTTAATACTTGACGTGCTAGTTGGAGTGTGAGCAAAGTAACATTATGAAGGGATTCAGGGAACCGGCAGGCCGGACTTGAGTCCTGGAGATGGGAAAGTACAGTGCCTGCACTCTGAAGGAGGGTGTTAATGTTGCAGTTTAAAAACTGTAGTGTAAAGCACCCTTCTGGCAAGACAGTGATGGAGTGAATGATGGTGAAAGTTTTTCTTTTTCGGGCCACCCTGCCTTGGTGGGAATCGGCCCGGTGTATAATAAAAAAAAAAAAAAATATAAAAAAAATATATATAAATATATATATATATATATATATATATATATAAATATATATATATATATATATAATATATATATATATATATATATATATATTATCAATACGAGATGCAAAAACAACCACGGGGAGAGTTGAATGATAGCTCTAGGCCTTTCGTGTTACAGTCATCATATCTTCAGGAGCTTGCAATGTTACAGAAATGAGTAGGAAGTCCAGATAGATTCATTCATGGGAATGACTCTAGCAAGAATGAGATGGCACCAAGGTCTGCAGGTACAACATCAAGGTCTGCAGGTACAACATCAAGATCTGCAGGTACAACATCAAGGTCTGCAGGTACAACACATAAGGAACATCACACAGAGAACAACAGACAAGAAACAACAGACAGGAAACAAGACAGGAAACAACAGACAGGAAACAATAGACAGGAAACGACAGCAAACAACAGACAGGAAACAACAGGCAAGAAACAGGCAGCAGTCATCCACAAGGGAAATCAAGACACTTTCCCCTGAGATTAAATAATTAATTAAATTATTTAATTATTAATTAAGTAATTAATTAAGTAGGCGAGTGCCATGACGCAAGGAGAGAATGAACACTTATGAACACACTGAACACTCACTGAAGTCACTGAACAGTCAGGTACTACCAGGGGATAACTAGACGAAGAGGGTGAAGACTGAACACTATGTGAGGATAAACAGGTTCTCTCCTTTCTGGTGAAGTGCTCGTGATCCAAGGAACTAGAGGTACCTCCTCACCGTCCTTGGATCAGACGTGGTTACCTCCCATTACCCACCCACCCAGATGTGGAATGGGAAGGTTCAGAACTTGCCCATGAATATTATAACAGGAGAGAGACTTACCTGCAGTGAGTGCGCCCCGGGAGGCAGCTGCTCGCATTTTTTCAGGGTGTTTCCTGTCAAGTTAAGGGTAGCGAGAGACTTGAGGCCCCTGAGTCTCTCCCTGGGCAGCACCTGAAGGCGGTTGAATGCGAGGTTGAGGTGAGTAAGGTGAGTCAGGTTCCTGAAGCTCCCGGGAGATATTTTGGTGATGGCGGAGTGCGCGAGGTTGAGGAAGCGTAGTCCTGGAGTCAGTTGTAAGTCGTGGCTGGTCAGTATGGTCAGGTTGCTCCTCTCAGCTTCCAGTTCTTCGAGAGCCGCCAGTGGCGGGCTGCCGGCCACCAGTGGCCCCGTCACACGCTTCAAGGGGTTACCGGACATATTGAGCACCCGCAGAGACAACATGCCATCCAGGAACATGGCATTGGGGATCTGAGTGAAGGAATTTTCTGCTAGGCTGAGTTTCTCAATGCTCAGACCTTGAAAGACCCCGGGAGGGAATTCCAACAGGCGGTTGCTTGAGAGATCAAGGTTCTTTAGAAACTTGAGCTGTGAGAAAACAGTGTTATCCATCTTCTTTAAATGCGTGTCAGATAGGTAGAGTTCCTCAAGACTTGTCATCGTGTGTAGAGGCTCTCTTAGTTCACCTAAAGGATTACCATTCAGTTTCAGTACTTCGAGTTCCGAGAGTCCCTCCAGAGAGGCCATTATGGTATAATTTAAGTTATTGAACGACAGATCGAGCTCTCTTAGTCTGCGTATTTTCCGGAAAAACATAGATTTGAGAGATCTAAAGTTGTTTCTAGCTAGGTTGAGCCTTCGTAGTTCCGTCGCTTCGGCCAGTAAGTGTGTTGGCAGCCTGGAGAATCCACATCCACTCAAGTCTAATGAGTCGATGTTAGACAAGCTGTAAAGGCAATCTTCTTCAACGATCTCAAACTTATTATCGGCAAGATTGAGATTCCTAAGGCTATGTACGTTGATGAAGAATCTGTTTAGGTGAGCCAGCATGTTACGCTGCAGATTCAACTCCTCCAGATGTCGGAGGCTACTGAAGGAGTAAGGCTCGATCTCGCTGATCGTCGACCCCATTAGATTCAATGTGCGAAGAGGCATGTTTCCCTCAAACATGTATCGCCGGACGATTAAGATTGGATTGTTGGAGAGATCGAGATCTCGCAGATTCTTCAGGGTCTCGAAGGAGTGTGGTCTTATATCCGTGATTTTGTTATGGCTCAGATAAAGTCTCTCTAGAGACGTGAGTCCCACTAACAACTCTGAACTGATATGTTGTAGATTATTATAGGATAAGGATAAAAGCTCTAAGTTCTTCATACTATAGAAACATTTATCGTCGATAATGCTGATCTGATTATTTTCCATGTATAATTCTTGTAATAAAGATAGATCACTTAATAAAGCCATTTGTACACTTGTAAGATTATTATCACTTAACCAAAATATTTCTAGTTTATTTTGTCCCCTAAAGGCATCTATGTGAATCAATTTGATTTGATTTTTAGAAAATTTTATAGTTATCAAGTTCGCAGGGAACTGACTTAAAGCATCAGGCAGTTCAATCAGATGATTACCCTCCAGATTTAAATGTTGTAGTTTACCCAGAGAAGAGAAGGCCTCTTTGGCAATAAAGCTGATTACATTATCCTGAAGGTGCAGCTCTAGCAGGTTCGGTAACAGGGAGAAAACTCCTTTTTCGATTCTGGACAACTTGTTATTTTGCAATCTCAGCTCCCTCAGCTCTGTGAGATGAGAGAACGTGCCGTCTGCGAGCCCTGAGATTTTATTGTTGTCCAAACTCAAGGAGTTTAATATGCGGGTGTTTGAGAAAAGAGTAACTGGGATCTCCACCAGGTTGTTGGAACTGAGGTGTAGATCATACAATAATTCTAAATTAGCGAAGGCGCCGCTCTCGATGGAATGTATCTCGTTATCCTGGAGGTACAGCACGGAGATCTTGCTAGAGTTAGTGAAGGTGCTATTGGTGATTTTTAAGATATTGTTATTGCCGAGGAACAATTCTTGCAACTCGGGGAGGTTAGTGAAGAGCCCGTTGCTAATTGAGTGAAGGTGGTTATCGGCGATGTCTATAACTCTAATAAACATAGTGTACGAGAAGGTCTCTGGAGCGAGGGTCATGATGTTGTTATGACTCATGTATAACGTTTGCAATCCAGAGTTTTGTATCAAGCTGTCGCCAGCCACGTGAGCAATTTCGTTCATGTAGAGAGAGAGGGAGAGGAGGGCTGGCATGGTGGCGAGACTACTGCTTGTGAGGTCGGTGAAGTGATTACTACTGAGGTCCAGAATCTGGAGTGCCGGCAGGCGAGAGTACCCGTCACTCACAACATCGGAGATGTGGTTCCACGTAGCCTTCAGCGTGTGTAGTTTCGTGAGCCGTCGCAAAGCTGGTATTGGAAGCTGCTTTAATTTGTTGTTCATAATATTAAGCTCTTCTAAAGTTTCTTCTAGACCGTCGAAGGCGTATTCTGAAATCAATCTCAGACCATTATCCTTCAGGTTAAGACTGACTAAATTCATATCAAAGAAGCTGTAACTCTGTAGTTCGGTGATGTTATTGGCTTCCAGGTCTAAAGCTTTAAGTCTGGAAAGCTTTTGAAGTGCTGCTTTAGGGACGGTGCTAATGTGACTGTAGGTGATAGTGAGGCTCTGCAGTGTGTTTTCCAGGCCAAGAAAGCTGCCGTCTGACACACGCTCGAGGCTGGAATGAGAGATCTGCAGACTGGAAACTCCGGCACTCTGGCTGAAGAGCCCCGGGGGGAGGGAGGTCACGTTAGCGTCCAGTTCGTATATACTGAGGGATTTGACCGGGTGTCGGACGAGGTCCACCACCCGGGCCACTGTGGCCAGAGACACCGTGGAGCACTCCAGGAAGACACCATCATCGAAATGGTAGCAGGGGCACCAGTGGCTGCCCTCCCAGCTGGGGCAGGCGCTGCTGGAGATGTGCTGGCAGACAGCCCACAACCCACCTGATGCCGCCCACGCCGCCCACACTCCTGTGAAGTACAGCCACTCCATGCTAGGCCGCCTCGGCTGCCATCCATGCTGAATCTGAAACAAGAAATATGAGACAAACCAGAGAAAAGAATTCAATGGCCTCCAAATGGCATCCAGCCAGATAAAATTGACACAACGACAACTAGCTTTTGGTTTCGCGATAAAAAGGCCGCGGTATTGTGACAAATCTCCAGTCACCACATTTCCAAACACACAGAAAATTACTGTTTTATATGCTTGACGAATTGTGTAAACAAGTCGACCTGGTGGTAACCCCACAACCTGTGACCGTGCACAGCAATGCTCATCCTACCTGATGTACCATCACCTAGCTGATGTACCATCACCTAGCTGATGTACCATCACCTAGCTGATGTACCATCACCTAGCTGATGTACCATCACCTAGCTGATGTACCATCACCTAGCTGCTACACCATCACCTAGCTGATATACCATCACCTAGCTGATGTACCATCACCTAGCTGATGTACCATCACCCAACTATTGTACCATCACCCAACTACTGTACCATCACCCAGCTACTGCACCATCACCCAGCTACTGTACCATCACCCAGCTACTGCACCATCACCCAGCTACTGTACCATCACCCAGCTACTGCACCATCACCCAGCTACTGCACCATCACCCAGCTACTGCACGATCACCCAGCTACTGCACCATCACCCAGCTACTGTACCATCACCCAGCTACTGCACCATCACCCAGCTACTGCACCATCACCCAGCTACTGCACCATCACCCAGCTACTGCACCATCACCCAGCTACTGTACCATCACCCAGCTACTGCACCATCACCCAGCTACTGCACGATCACCCAGCTACTGCACCATCACCCAGCTACTGTACCATCACCCAGCTACTGCACCATCACCCAGCTACTGCACCATCACCCAGCTACTGCACCATCACCCAGCTACTGCACCATCACCCAGCTACTGTACCATCATCCAGCTACTGTACCATCATCCAGCTACTGTACCATCACCCAGCTACTGCACCATCACCCAGCTACTGCACCATCACCCAGCTACTGCACCATCACCCAGCTACTGTACCATCACCCAGCTACTGTACCATCATCCAGCTACTGTACCATTACCCAGCTACTGTACCATCACCCAGCTACTGTACCATCACCCAGCTACTGCACCATCACCCAGCTACTGCACCATCACCCAGCTACTGTACCATCACCCAGCTACTGTACCATCACCCAGCTACTGTACCATCACCCAGCTACTGCACCATCACCCAGCTACTGCACCATCACCGAGCTACTGTACCATCACCCAGCTACTGTATCATCACCCAGCTACTGTACCATCACCCAGCTACTGTACCATCACCCAGCTACTGCACCGTCTCCCAGCTACTGCACCATCACCCAGCTACTGTACCATCACCCAGCTACTGTACCATCACCCAGCTACTGCACCATCTCCCAGCTACTGCACCATCACCCAGCTACTGCACCATCACCCAGCTACTGTACCATCACCCAGCTACTGTACCCTGCCTGTACCTTACACATCATTGTGGTACACTCCCTCCTTTCATCGACCTACCCTCCCTCACCCAGTTCTCTTTGAGCACCCTTACTACTCCTTCCCATCTCTCCCTGCCCTCCCCCATTCCTCCCCTAACTCCCCTGGGATACCCATGCCCCTCCCAGACCACTCCACAAGATTCCCTTTGAATATTCCGCTTTCCTGAAGTGCCACTGTCCGTGCCTTCCAGTAAACCGGGAATATTACAGAATATGGGGAATAATATTCAGAGGAATATTTAAGAGGCGCGTAAGTTCCACCGTCTTCTAATAACACGTTCATTTTTTTCACTATAATCTACCTTGTTCATAATTACTATCACATTTACTTTGTCTGTTTCGTAAGGTGAAGTCCAGGAGCTATATTTAATTCATGGTATAACTTAAATCTTTGACGACAACTGCAACACAACTGAAGTGAAAAGTTTTAAACAGCAGGGGGATAGGTCACTACCCTCAAATTACCGCCCAATTAGCCTGAGCTCAATTGTAAGAACATTGCTAGAGTCAAATTAGAGGTGATATTATAGGAAGGCAGCTCGATAAGCATAATTTGATTTATGATACTCGGCAGGGAGTCACGAGGGGCCGTTCCTGCCTGACTAATGTACTGACTTTCTTCAGTAAAGCTTTTGAGGCGGTTGATCATGATGAATAATACAATATTAAGATAAGATTTGATGGGATTTTTAATCCAGGGGGTCAGCAACCCAGGATAACCTAAGCCAGTGCGTCGAAGACTGTCTAATTTGAACTGGGGTTCTTAATCTTTTTCCCCCAGGATGCGACCCACACCAGTCGACTAACACTCAGGTACCTACTTACTGCTAGGTGAACAAGGACAGCAGGTGTAAGGAAACACGCTCAACATTTCCGACCATGTCGGGGATCGAACCTGGGACACTCAGTGTGTGAGGCTAGAGCGTTGCAAATCAAACCACGGGACATCGTTGTTTATTTATGAATGGAGAGAAACCGGGAGGCAGGACTTGAGTCCTGGAAATGGGAAGTAGAGTGTCTGCACTCTGAAGGAGGGGTATTAATGTTGCAGTTTTATAACTGTCGTGTAACTGCGCCTCTAGCAAGATTTGATAAAGTACCACACGAAAGACCACACGAAGCAGAATCTGCATAAATGGGGTGAACCCTGAGTGGGTGATCAGTCACAAGTGGCGTCCCACAACGATCAGTTTTAGGCCCCTTGTTGTTCACCACATACATTGATGGCCTTGAGTAGAGAAGAACAAGTAATATGGGAAAATTCGCTGACGATACAAGAGCAGGCAGAACAGTAGATTGAGAGGAAGACGCCAGTGAAGTTCACGAAGACTCTGACAAGCTCACGTCGTGGTCAGATCCAGTCAGTGACAGATACAGTTCAACGTGGATAAATGCAAAGTCTTATAAATAGTACAGGAAACTGATCCAAGAGCCACGATCTGCCAGCTGATGCACTTGTTACTACTACTGCTGCTCCAGCTGCGTCTGGTGCAGCTGACAGTGTTGTTGTCTGGAATTAATGTGAAACATCTCCTGAGTTCTGCCCAGATTAACTCAGTTGTTGTTGCCTGTCTCTCACCTAAGTTGCTTGTGTTGCCTGTCTCTCACCTAAGTTGCTTGTGTTGCCTGTCTCTCACCTAAGTTGCTTGTGTTGCCTGTCTCTCACCTAAGTTGCTTGTGTTGCCTGTCTCTCACCTCTGTTGCTTGTGTTGTATGTCGTCTCACCTAATGTACTGCTGTTAGCGTCTCTCACTATGTTGCTTGGTTGCTTGTCTCTCCACCTAGTTACTGTGTTGCCTGTCTCTCACCCTGTTGCTTGTGTTGTTTGTCCAACCAGTACTTGTGTTGCTGTCTCTCACCTTGTTGTTGTGTTGTTTGTCTCTCACCTAAGTTACTTGTGTTGCCTGTCTCTCACCTCTGTTGCTTGTGTTGCCTGTCTCTCACCTAAGTTGCTTGTGTTGCCTGTCTCTCACCTCTGCTGCTTGTGTTACCTGTCTCTCACCTAAGTTGCTTGTGTTGCCTGTCTCTCACCTAAGTTGCTTGTGTTGCCTTCTCTCACCTAATGTGCTTGTGGTTCCTGTCTCTCACACTATTGCTTGTGTTGCCTGTCTCTCACCTAAGTTGCTTGTGTTGCCTGTCTCTCACCTAAGTTGCTTGTGTTGCCTGTCTCTCACCTATGTTGCTTGTGTTGTTTGTCTCTCACCTCTGTTGCTTGTGTTCCTGTCTCTCACCTCTGGTTGTCTCTTATTGTTGTGTGCCTGTCTCTCACCTATGTTTGCTTGTTTTTCCTGTCTCTCACCTCTGTTGCTTGTGTTGTTGTCTCTCACCTTTGTTGCTTGTGTTGCCTGTCTCTCACCTTTGCTTGTGTTGTTTGTCTCTCACCTAAGTTGCTTGTGTTGCCTGTCTCTCACCTCTGTTGCTTGTGTTGTTTGTCTCTCACCTAAGTTACTTGTGTTGCCTGTCTCTCACCTCTGTTGCTTGTGTTGCCTGTCTCTCACCTATGTTGCTTGTGTTCCTGTCTCTCACCTTGTTGCTTGTGTTCCTGTCTCTCACCTTGTTGCTTGTGTTGCTGTCTCTCACCTAGTTGCTTGTGTTGCCTGTCTCTCACCTAAGTTGCTTGTGTTGCCTGTCTCTCACCTAAGTTGCTTGTGTTGCCTGTCTCTCACCTAAGTTGCTTGTGTTGCCTGTCTCTCACCTCTGTTGCTTGTGTTCTGTCTCTCACTCTGTTGCTTGTGTTGACCTGTCTCTCACCTCTGTTGCTTGTGTTGCCTGTCTCTCACCTATGTTGCTTGTGTTGCCTGTCTCTCACCTATGTTGCTTGTGTTGCCTGTCTCTCACCTATGTTGCTTGTGTTGTCCTTGTCTCTCACCTTGTTGCTTGTGTTTCTGTCTCTCACCTTGTTGCTTGTGTTGCCTGTCTCTCACCTTTGCTTGCTTGTGTTGCTGTCTCTCACCTCTGTTGCTTGTGTTGCCTGTCTCTCACCTCTGTTGCTTTGTGTTACTGTCTCTCACCTCTGCTGCTTGTGTTACCTGTCTCTCACCTCTGTTGCTTGTGTTGCCTGTCTCTCACCTTGTTGCTTGTGTTGCCTGTCTCTCACCTTGTGCTTGTGTTCTGTCTCTCACCTCTGTTGCTTGTGTTGCCTGTCTCTCACCTTTGTTGCTTGTGTTGCCTGTCTCTCACCTATGTTGCTTGTGTTGCCTGTCTCTCACCTATGTTGCTTGTGTTACCTGTCTCTCACCTCTGCTGCTTGTGTTACCTGTCTCTCACCTCTGCTGCTTGTGTTACCTGTCTCTCACCTCTGCTGCTTGTGTTACCTGTCTCTCACCTTTGCTTGCGACTTGTGTGTGCCTGTCTCTCACCTATGTTGCTTGTGTTGCCTGTCTCTCACCTATGTTGCTTGTGTTGCCTGTCTCTCACCTATGTTGCTTGTGTTACCTGTCTCTCACCTCTGCTGCTTGTGTTACCTGTCTCTCACCTCTGCTGCTTGTGTTACCTGTGTCTCACCTCTGCTGCTTGTGTTACCTGTCTCTCACCTCTGCTGCTTGTGTTACCTGTCTCTCACCTCTGCTGCTTGTGTTGCCTGTCTCTCACCTCTGCTGCTTGTGTTACCTGTCTCTCACCTCTGCTGCTTGTGTTACCTGTCTCTCACCTCTGCTGCTTGTGTTACCTGTCTCTCACCTCTGCTGCTTGTGTTGCCTGTCTCTCACCTCTGCTGCTTGTGTTACCTGTCTCTCACCTCTGCTGCTTGTGTTACCTATCTCTCACCTCTGCTGCTTGTGTTGCCTGTCTCTCACCTCTGCTGCTTGTGTTGCCTGTCTCTCACCTCTGCTGCTTGTGTTGCCTGTCTCTCACCTCTGCTGCTTGTGTTGCCTGTCTCTCACCTCTGCTACCTGCGCTCATAACAGTGTTACCAGCATTTTTGTGTCGACAACATTGCCACGTTCACCATTAAGACACACATGCAACAGTTGGTTATCTTTATTGATGAGACGTTTCGCCCACACAGTGGACTTCTTCAGTCACATAAAAACGCTGAGGGACTGACCACCTCAAATATTTTTTCTCCAAGGATGGACTGTTTACACGATCTTCACTTCACTACTACACCTGCTGCCTCTGTATGTGACTGAAGAAGTCTACTGTGTGGGCGAAACGTCTTAACAGTAAGGACACCCAACTGTTACACATGCGTCTTAGTGATCAACCAATATTTTTAATACAACAGTCTCCCCTGTAAAGATGTGTGTGTTATTATCAAGGACAATAATGTGCTAATATCAAGGACAATAACGTATTATTATCAAGGACAATAATGTGTTAATATCAAGGAGAATAATGTGTTATTATCAAGGACAATAATGTGTTAATATCAGGGAGAATAATGTGTTATTATCAAGGACAATAATGTGCTAGTATCAAGGACAATAACGTATTATTATCAAGGACAATAATGTGTTAATATCAAGGAGAATAATGTGTTATTATCAAGGACAATAATGTGTTAATATCAAGGAGAATAATGTGTTTTTTATCAAGGACAATAATGTGCTAGTATCAAGGACAATAACGTATTATTATCAAGGACAATAATGTGTTAATATCAAGGAGAATAATGTGTTATTATCAAGGACAATAATGTGTTAATATCAGGGAGAATAATGTGTTATTATCAAGGACAATAATGTATTATTATCAAGGACAATAATGTGCTAATATCAAGGACAATAATGTGTTATTATCAAGGACAATAATATGCTAATATCAAGGAGAATAATATGTTAATATCAAGGACAATAATGTGTTAATATCAAGGAGAATAATGTGTTATTATCAAAGACAATAATGTGTTATTATCAAGGACAATAATGTGTTATTATCAAGGAGAATACTGTGTTACTATCAAGGACTATAATGTGTTAATATCAAGGAGAATAATGTGTTATTATCAAGGGCAATAATGTGTTATTATCAAGGACAATAATGTGTTATTATCAAGGTCAATAATGTGTTATTATCAAGGACAATAATGTGTTATTATCAAGGAGAATAATGTGTTAATATCAAGGAGAATAATGTGTTAATATCAAGGAGAATAATATGTCATTATCAAGGACAATAATGTGTCATTATCAAGGAGAATAATGTGTTAATATCAAGGATAATGTGTTAATATCAAGGAGAATAATGTGTTATTATCAAGGACAATAATGTGCTATTATCAAGGACAATAATGTGTTACTATCAAGGACAATAATGTGTTAATATCAATTATAATAATGTGTTAATATCAAGGACAATATGTGTTAATATCAAGGAGAATAATCTGTTATTATCAAGGAGAATAATGTGTTAATATCAAGAACAATAATGTGTTATTATCAAAGACAATAATGTGTCAATATCAAGGGCAATAATGTGCTAATATTAAGAACAATAATGTCTTAACATTAATAACAACGTCTCAACGTCAAGGACAATAACAATGTCTTAACATCAAGGACAATAACAATGTCTTAACATCAAGGACAATAACAATGTCTTAACATCAAGGACAACAACAATGTCTTAACATCAAGGACAACAACAATGTCTTAACATCAAGGACAACAACAATGTCTTAACATCAAGAACAACAACAATGTCTTAACATCAAGAGCAATAACAATATCTTAACATCAAGAACAACAACAATGTCTTAACATCAAGAACAACAATAATGTATTAACATCAAGGACAACACCAATGTCTCAACATCAAGGACAACAACAATGTCTTAACATCAAGAACAACAAAAATGTCTTAAACATCAAGGACAACAACAATGTCTTAACATCAAGAACAACAATAATGCCTTAACATCAAGAACAACAACAATGTCTTAACATCAAGGACAACAACGATGTCTTAACATCAAGGACAACAACAATGTTTCAACATCAAGGACAACAAGAATGTCTTAGCATCAATAACAACAACAATGTTTCAACATCAAGGACAACAACAATGTCTCAACATCAAGGACAACAAGAATGTCTTAGCATCAATAACAACAACAATGTTTCAACATCAAGGACAACAACAATGTCTCAACATCAAGGACAACAACAATGTCTCAACATCAATAACAACAACAATGTTTCAACATCAAGGACAACAACAATGTCTCAACATCAAGGACAACAACAATGTCTCAACATCAAGGACAACAACAATGTCTCAACATCAATAACAACAACAATGTTTCAACATCAAGGACAACAACAATGTCTCAACATCAAGGACAACAACAATGTCTTAACATCAAGAAGAACAAAAATGTCTTAAACATCAAGGACAACAACAATGTCTTAACATCAAGAACAACAATAATGCCTTAACATCAAGAACAACAACAATGTCTTAACATCAAGGACAACAACGATGTCTTAACATCAAGGACAACAACAATGTTTCAACATCAAGGACAACAAGAATGTCTTAGCATCAATAACAACAACAATGTTTCAACATCAAGGACAACAACAATGTCTCAACATCAAGGACAACAAGAATGTCTTAGCATCAATAACAACAACAATGTTTCAACATCAAGGACAACAACAATGTCTCAACATCAAGGACAACAACAATGTCTCAACATCAAGGACAACAACAATGTCTCAACATCAAGGACAACAACAATGTCTCAACATCAATAACAACAACAATGTTTCAACATCAAGGACAACAACAATGTCTCAACATCAAGGACAACAACAATGTCTCAACATCAAGGACAACAACAATGTCTCAACATCAATAACAACAACAATGTTTCAACATCAAGGACAACAACAATGTCTCAACATCAAGGACAACAACAATGTCTCAACATCAAGGACAACAACAATGTCTCAACATCAAGGACATCAACAACAGTTTCAGTTTAATTTGTTTACACTTCAGGAACCAAAATATTTACGTCACCATAGCAATTTATAATGTCCCCTTATAAGGAATTATAATGGAAATTATTTAAAGGACATTATAAGGGGGATTTTAAGGGACCTTTTTTTAATGGCTTTAAGGACATTATAATGGACAATAAGGGGTTTTTAAAAGGAATTTAAGGGAATTTAATGGCATTATTGGCTTTTATGTCCATTAAAATGGACTTTTTGGAATTTTAATGGAATTTTGTCCAAAGGGAATTTAATGATTTGGACATTTAAGGACATTTTTTGGCTTTTGGACATTTTTGGATTTTTGGGGAATTTTGGGGCATTTTTTAAAAATTGGGGGGGGGGGGAAAAAAACCCCCCCCTTTGGGCCCCCCCCCCCCTTTTTTTCCCCCCCCCCCCCCCCCTCCCCCCCCCCCCCCAAAAAAAAAAAAAAAAACCCCCCCCCAAAAAAAAACCCCCCCAAAACCCCCCCCCCCCCAAAAACCCCCCCCTTTTTCCCCCCCACCCCCCCCCCCTTTCCCTTCCCCCCCCTTTTTCCCCCCCCTCCCCTTTCCCCTTCTCCCCCCCCCTCCTCTTCCCTCCCCCCCCCTCCCCTTTCCTCCCCCCTTCTTCTCCCTCCCCTCCCCTCCCCCTCTCTCCCCTCTCCTCCCCCTCCCCTCCCTTTTCCCCCTCCCCTCCCCTTTCCCCCCCCCTTCCCTTTTCCCCCCCCCTCCCCTCTCCTTCTCCCTCCCTCTCCTTCTCCCCCCCAACCCTCCCCTTCCCTCTTCTCTCTCCTCTCTCCTCCCCTTCCCCTATCCTTTCCCCTCCCCTCTTCTTCACCCTCCTCTCTCCTCTCTCCTCCCCCTCCCCTCTCCTTCCCCCTCCCTTCTCCTCTCTCCTCCCCTCCTCTATCCTTCCCCTCCCCTCTCCTTCCCCCTCCTCTCTCCTTCCCCCTCCACTATCCTTCCCCCTCCCCTCTTCTCTCCCCTCCTCGAATTTTTTAATTCTACCAGATACTTGCCTCCCCCCCTCTCCCCTTGTATTCCTTCCTCCTCCTTCCTTATTCTCCCCCCCTTCCCTCTCCCCCTCCCCTCCCCCCCCCCGAGCCACATAACCTAGCCCACTACACCACATTACAGGATCAATGGTTTCATACCAGATTAAATTTCCGTCTCTCTCTCTCTCTCTCTCTCTCTCTCCTCTCTCTCTCTCTCTCCTCTCTCTCTCTCTCTCTCTCTCACACTGTGGTGTGTGTGAGGCGGGGCCAAGAGCTATGACTCGACCCCTGCAACTACAATTATGTGAGTAGACACACACACTCTCTCTCTCTCTCACACGAATTCCCTCTCACACCCTCTCTTACACACTCACACACTCTCTCACATACTCTCTTACACGCACACACACACACACTGTTTTTCACACACTCTCATACTCTCACACTATCTTACACACTCTCTCACACTCTATATTTTCACACTCTTTTACATACTCTCACACACTGTCTCTCACACTCACACTCTCCCACACTCACTGTCTCTCACACACAGTCTCACATATTCACACTCTACATTCTCACACTCTTTCACATTCTCTTACACTCTCTCACATTCTCTTACACTATCACACACACGCAAGCACACCAGCAAGATTGGACCTTGTGTTCACCCTGAGCAGTTCAGACATTGAGGATATCACATATGAGAGTCCCCTTGTAGCTAGTGACCACGTAGGTCTGAACTTTGAATACATAGTAGAGTTACAAGTAGAGAGGGTAAGAGGAGTTGAATGGGAAAAGCCAGACTATAAAAGGGAGGACTACACAGGTATGAGGAACTTCCTGCAGGAGGTCCAGTGGGACAGAGAACTGGTAGGAAAGTCAATAAACGAAATGATGGAATATGTAACAACAAAATGCAGGGAGGCAGAGGAAAGGTTTGTTCCCAAGGGCAACAGAAATAATGGGAAGACCAGAACGAGCCCCTGGTTTACCCGACGGTGTAGGGACGCAAAAAACAAGTGCACTAGAGAATGGAAAAAGTACAGAAGACGAAGAACAAAGGAAAATGAGGAGATTAGTCGAAGAGCCAGGAACGAGTATGCACCGGTAAGGAGGGAGGCCCAGCGACAGTATGAAAATAACATAGCATCGAAAGTCAAGTCTGACCCGAAACTGTTGTACAGCCACATCAGGAGGAAGACAGCAGTCAAAGACCAGGTGATCAGACTGAGGAAAGAAGGTGGGGAACTCACAAGAAACGATCACGTGCTATGTGAGGAGCTCAACATGAGATTTAAGGAAGTATTTACAGTAGAGACAGGAATGGATCTGAGAAGACAACACAGAGAAGAACACCAACAGGGAATATACCAACAGGTGCTGAATGACATACAAACAACGGAGGAGGAGGTGCAGAAGCTGCTAAGTGACCTCGATACTTCAAAGGCGAAGGGTCCGGACAACATCTTCCCGTGGGTCCTTAGAGAAAGAGCAGAGATGCTGTGTGTGCCACTAACCACAATCTTCAATACATTCCTTGAAACTGGGCAACTACCTGAGGTATGGAGGCGGCAAATGTAGTCCCCATTTTTAAGAAAGGAGACAGAAATGAGGCACTAAACTACAGACCAGTGTCTCTGACGTGTATAGTATGCAAAGTCATCGAGAAGATTATCAGGAGGATAGTGGTGGAACACCTGGAACGGAACAAGATTATAAACGACAACCAGCACGGATTCATGGAAGGTAAATTCTGTGTCACAAACCTTCTGGAGTTTTATGACAAGGTAACAGAAGACACGAGAGAGAGGGGTGGGTTGATTGCATTTTCTTGGACTGCAGGAAGGCCTTCGACACAGTTCCTCACAAGAGATTAGTGCAGAAGCTGGAGGATCAGGCACGTATAACAGGAAGGGCACTGCAATGGATCAGAGAATACCTAACAGGGAGGCAACAACGAGTCATGGCACATGATGAGGTATCACAGTGGGCGCCTGTGACAAGCAGGGTCCCACAGGGGTCAGTCCTAGGACCAGTGCTATTTCTGATATATGTGAATGACATGATGGAAGGGATAGACTCAGAAGTGTCCCTGTTTGTAGATGATGTGAAGTTAATGAGAAGGATTAAATCGGATGAGGATCAGTCAGGACTACAAAGAGACCTGGACAGGCTGGGACACGTGGTTCAACAACTGGCTTCTCGAATTCAGCCCTGCCAAATGCAAAGTCATGAAGATTGGGGAAGGGCAAAGAAGACCACAGACAGAGTATAGGCTAGGTGGATAAAGGCTACAAACCTCACTCAAGGAGAAAGATCTTGGGGTGACCATAACACCGAGCACGTCTCCGGAGGCACACATCAACCAGATAACTGCTGCAGCATATGGGCGCCTGGCAAACCTGAGAATAGCGTTCCGATACCTTAGTAAGGAATCGTTCAAGACACTGTACACTGTGTACGTCAGGCCCATACTGGAGTATGCAGCACCAGTTTGGAACCCTCACCTGGTCAAACACGTCAAGAAATTAGAGAAAGTACAAATGTTAGCAACAAGGCTAGTTCCGGAGCTCAGGGAAATGTCCTACGAAGAAAGGTTGAGGAAAATCGGACTGACGACACTGGAGGACAGGAGGGTCAGGGGAGGCATGATAACAACATACAAAATACTGCCTGGAATAGACAAGGTAGACAGAGACAGGATGTTCCAGAGAGGGGACACAGAAACAAGGGGTCACAACTGGAAGCTGAAGACTCAGACGAGTCACAGGGATGTTAGGAAGTATTTCTTCAGTCATAGAGTCGTCAGGAAGTGGAATAGCCTAGCAAGTGAAGTAGTGGAGGCAGGAACCATACATAGTTTTAAGACGAGGTTTGACAAAACTGAGGAAGCAGAGAGAGAGAGAGAGAGAGAAGAGGCAGGGCCAGGAGCTGAGCATCGACCCCTGCAACCACAATTAGGTGAGTACACTCTCACGCTCTCACTCTCTCACTCTCTCTCTCTCTCTCTCTCTCTCTCTCTCTCTCTCTCTCTCTCTCTCTCTCTCTCTCTCTCTCTCTCTCTCTCTCTCTCTCTCACTCTCTCTCTCACTCTCTCTCTCACTCTCTCTCTCACTTCTAGTGAGTGATCAACTTTAACTAGCTTGGCTTACCAGCCCCTCACTATCCCTCTGGTGCTCTTCATCCAAGCAACTGGAGCTACCTCTTCCCCCCGCTCAACCCTCTCGGATGAAGCCTCATCTCCCCCTCTCTCCCAGTACCACCCCACCATTTTTCCCCCTACGGGTTTACCGCAGTTAAATGAATAGCAATGATCAAAGTGGCGGTCGTTGGCAACTCCCCGTCAAAACATTCAGGCTCCCGAGCGAAACATTGTGGAAAGAAACGTAGCATAATGAAACGTACAAGGGTAAAATGGGGTGCATTCTGGCCCTTCTGGTCCGCTTTGAACGACTTTTCGCACAGGGGCGAAACATCTGGGAAGCCAAGGTAAGTCACCCTGTGGATGAGGAACGATATCTCGCCGACTCGTGCGAAACGTTCCCGATCCTCTCTCTCCCTCTCTCCTAAACCCCCTCAGTTTCGAACACTGTTGTGGGGCAAAACACTGTGGAAGACGAGTCAGTCTATATGGAAAGTGTTGTTGTGGGAGCAAGAGGGGCGTAAGTCAGCGCTCAGCTTGAGAGCAACAAGGAACTATCAAATTAACTTTACCCCCACGCATATATTTATTATCCAGGAGTGCCAAGAGTGCCACTATAACAGTGCCAAGTGTGCCATTATAAGAGTGCCAAGTGTGCCACTACAAGAGTGCCAAGAGTGCCACTATAAGAGTGCCAAGTGTGGCACTACAAGAGTGCCAAGAGTGCCATTATAAGAGTGACAAGTGTGCCAATGCAAGAGTGTCAAGAGTGCCACTGCAAGAGTGCCAAGTGTGCCACTACAAGTGTCAATAGTGCCACTACAAGTGCTAAAAGTCCCACTATAAGAGTGCCACTACAAGAGTACCAAATGCACCACTACAAGAATGCCAAGTGTGCCACTACAAGAGTGTCAAGTGTCATTACAAGAGTACCAAAAGTGCCACTACATGAGTGTCAACAGTGCCACTACAAGAGTGTCAATACAAGAGTGTCACTACAAGAGTGTCACTACGAGATTGTCACTATAAGAGTGCCACTACAAGAGTGTCACTACAAGAGTGTCACTACGAGACTGTCACTATAAGAGTGCCACTACAAGAGTGTCACTACAAGAGTGCCACTACAAGAGTGTCACTACAAGAGTGCCACTACAAGAGTGCCACTACAAGAGTGTCACTACAAGAGTGCCACTACAAGAGTGCCACTACAAGAGTGCCACTACAAGAGTGCCACTACAAGAGTGCCACTACAAGAGTGCCACTACAAGAGTGTCATTACAAGAGTGCCACTACAAGAGTGCCACTACAAGAGTGCCACTACAAGAGTGCCACTACAAGAGTATCACTACAAAAATGTCACTACAAGATTGTTATTACAAGAGTGTCACTACAAGATTGTTATTACAAGAGTGTCACTACAAGAGTGCCACGAGTGCCACTACAAGAGTGTCACTATAAGAGAGCCACTACAAGAGTACCACTACAAGAGTGTCACTACAAGAGTGTCACTACAAGAGTGTCACTACAAGAGTGTCACTACAAGAGTGCCACGAGTGCCACTACAAGAGTGTCACTATAAGAGAGCCACTACAAGAGTACCACTACAAGAGTGTCACTACAAGAGTGTCACTACAAGAGTGTCACTACAAGAGTGTCACTACAAGAGTGCCACGAGTGCCACTACAAGAGTGTCACTATAAGAGAGCCACTACAAGAGTACCACTACAAGAGTGTCACTACAAGAGTGCCACTACAAGAGTGTCACTACAAGAGTGTCACTACAAGAGTGCCACGAGTGCCACTACAAGAGTGTCACTATAAGAGAGCCACTACAAGAGTACCACTACAAGAGTGTCACTACAAGAGTGCCACGAGTGCCACTACAAGAGTGTCACTATAAGAGAGCCACTACAAGAGTACCACTACAAGAGTGTCACTACAAGAGTGTCACTACAAGAGTGCCACGAGTGCCACTACAAGAGTGTCACTAAAGAGAGCCACTACAAGAGTACCACTACAAGAGTGTCACTACAAGAGTGTCACAAACAAGTGCCACGAGTGCCACTACAAGAGTGTCACTATAAGAGAGCCACTACAAGAGTACCACTACAAGAGTGTCACTACAAGAGTGTCACTACAAGAGTGCCACGAGTGCCACTACAAGAGTGTCACTACAAGAGTGCCACGAGTGCCACTACAAGAGTGTCACTATAAGAGAGCCACTACAAGAGTACCACTACAAGAGTGTCACTACAAGAGTGTCACTACAAGAGTGCCACGAGTGCCACTACAAGAGTGTCACTATAAGAGAGCCACTACAAGAGTACCACTACAAGAGTGTCACTACAAGAGTGTCACTACAAGAGTGCCACGAGTGCCACTACAAGAGTGTCACTACAAGAGTGCCACGAGTGCCACTACAAGAGTGTCACTATAAGAGAGCCACTACAAGAGTACCACTACAAGAGTGTCACTACAAGAGTGCCACTACAAGAGTGTCACTACAAGAGTGCCACTACAAGATTGTTACTACAAGAACGTTACTACAAGAGTGCCACTACAAGGGTGCCAAGATACTGGTGCAGAGCTTTTGATCCAAGGAACTAGAGCTACTTTCACCTTCCTTAACTCAAACTTCATAACCTCTCATAATAACAATGGTAAAATAATAATAATAATAAATAATAATAATAATAATAATAATAATAATAATAATAATAATAATAATAAAATAAAAATAATATAATAACATATAAAAATAATAATATAATAATAATAATAATAATAATAATAATAATAATAATAATAATAATAATAATAATAATAATATAGATAATAATAATAATAATAATAATATAATAATAATAATAATAATAATAATAATAATAATAATAATAATAATAATGATAGTAATAATAATAATAATAATAATAATAATAATAATAATAATAATAATAATAATAATAATATAATAACATAATAATAATAATAATAATATATAGTAATAACAATAATAATAATAATAATAATAATAATAATAATAATAATAATAATAATAATAATAATAATAATAATAATAATAATAATAATAATAATAATAATATTTAGTGTGTCAAAAGACACTTGTGGTGCGTCTTAAGGGAGAAAACATCAACAATGGTGTCTCCTGGTGGTCAGGAAGTGGAATAACCTGGAACACTTGGTGGAGACAGGTTACGCACACAGTGTTAAGAGCAGGTACGACAGGGCGCACACGGAGGTAAGACTCGAACCCCTGCAACCACAAAGAGGTAAGTACACACACACACACACACACACACACACAGGGATGTTAGGAAGTATTTCTTCAGTCACAGAGCAGTCAGGAAGCGGAATAGTTTAGGAAGCGATGTAGTGGAGGCAGGATCCATACGCAGCTTTAAGTAGAGGTATGGTTCAGGGAGAGTGACCCAGTAGCGGCCAGTGAAGAGGCGGGTCCAGGAGCTATGACTCGATTCCTGTAACCACAACTAGGTGAGTACACACACACACACAATTCAGAGAATTTTGTAGAAGATACAAAATTCTCTCTCTCTCTTATTTTTTGTTTTCTCTCAGGGTAGGAATGTGGCTTTGTGTGGCAGAGATATAACAGAGAGAGAGGGTCGTCAACAACACAACTGGACGACCCAAGCTTTGTTCGAGATCTGTTGCCTGATACCTTATATAACCATCAGGCAGCACCAGTCAGTCCTCAGGCAGCACCAGTCAGTCCTCAGGCAGTACCGGTCAGTCCTCAGGCAGCACCAGTCAGTCCTCAGGCAGCACCAGTCAGTCCTCAGGCAGCACCAGTCAGTCCTCAGGCAGTACCAGTCATTCCTCAGGCAACACCAGTCAGTCCTCAGGCAGCACCAGTCAGTCCTCAGGCAGCACCAGTCAGTCCTCAGGCAGCACCAGTCAGTCCTCAGGCAGCACCAGTCAGTCCTCAGGCAGCACCAGTCAGTCCTCAGGCAGCACCAGTCAGTCCTCAGGCAGTACCAGTCATTCCTCAGGCAACACCAGTCAGTCCTCAGGCAGCACCAGTCAGTCCTCAGGCAGCACCAGTCAGTCCTCAGGCAGCACCAGTCAGTCCTCAGGCAGTACCAGTCAGTCCTCAGGCAGCACCAGTCAGTCCTCAGGCAGTACCAGTCAGTCCTCAGGCAGCACCAGTCAGTCCTCAGGCAGTACCAGTCAGTCCTCAGGCAGTACCAGTCATTCCTCAGGCAACACCAGTCAGTCCTCAGGCAGCACCAGTCAGGCAGTCCTCAGACAGCAACAATCAGCCCTCAGGCGATGAATGTTAAAGGTCTGTGGGATCCTTCATATGCAATATACCCAATGTCGGCACCACTCAAGGTGAATACCAGGTTCAGCCTCGCTGGTTTATCCTCTCTCTTTCTCTCTCTCTCTCTCTCTCTCTCTCTCTCTCTCTCTCTCTCTCCTCTCTCTCTCTCTCTCTCTCTCTCTCTCTCTCTCTCTCTCTTTGGCTGTGTCCCAGAAATGGCGCATGATGTTCTTCACTACCACCTCCAGTATCTCAGACCTTCATGTTTCTGGTTCCACATGTGACTCCAGGTTTTCCCAGTCAATCTCCCTGTGATTAAAAGTCACCTATGAGCAGCAGCTTTGCCCTGACCCTGGGAGCCCTTGTGTCCACCTCAGCTACTGTATCCACCACTGTTCTCTTGCTGTCATCATACTCATATTTTGGTCTCTTGCTGTTTATTGGCAGGTTGTATATCACTGTTATCACCACCTTGGGACCCCCCCCCCCCCGGTCTTAAGCGTGTCTACTATGTAGTTATCTGATTTACCGCTACCCATTCCTCCCATCTCCTCAAAACTCCACTGGTTTCTGATAAGCAGTGCTGCCTCTTTTCCTCTGTTCCCTCTGTCTACTACCGGCCTTAGTAGACATCCATATCTATCTATCTATCTATATATATCCACCAGCGTCCACCTGAGGTGCATTTTAACTTCCGCAGTACAGGTGGACTTACAAATATCAGAGAGACAGCATTTATTCACTGCCTTTCTTTCTTTTCATCTCTTTCTACAACGGTACATTATCTTTCAGTTACTGTGTTACGTGAACCAGTTCGTGACGACCTGGACACATGTGCAGCATCTGGTCTTCTTCATTCTGTAGACGTCTACAAGGACCCTAACTGAAATTCGTCACTTTGACTTATTTAGGTTATGCTAGGCAATTAACACTATGTAAAATGATTGTACTTATGTGTGCATGTACCTAAATAAACTTACACAAGCAGGGGCGGATCTACTGAGAAACTAAGTTTAAGCTTGAGGGTCCCTAATCCCGGAGAGGCCCCAGAATCACTTAAAATTTTTGAGTGTGTATGAAAAGAGGTTGCGCAGGGGCCCCCATAACAGTCAAACTTCAGGGGCCCAAAAACGTAGGTCCGCCACTGTACACAAGTGTCTAATTCATAGAATGGTCAGTATTATATACCACTGATATAACCGGTAAACAGCGTCATACACTTATATGGGACACTTATAAAGAGAACATCAGGGCTTATCTATCAAATATTTGTAATTTAGGCATCGATTCTTAAAAGAACTGAAGGCAGCGTTGGACGACCCACTGAGATGCTTCACCCAGCCTTGTCACAGCAATTTCCATCTTATTAAATTTTGAGTTGTTGGGCCAGAGTTGACGTGTTACCTACCTGAGTGCCATCCACTAGGAGGCCAGTGCCATTCACTAGGTCAGTACCAACCACTAGGAGGTCAGTGCCATCCACTAGAAGGCCATTACCATCCACTAGGTCAGTACCAACCACTAGGAGGTCAGTGCCATCCACTAAATCAGTGCCAACCACTAGAAGGCCAGTGCCATCCACTAAGAGATCAGAGCCATCCACTACGTCAGTGCCAGCCACTAGGATGTCAGTGCCAACGACTCAGAAGTCAGTGCTGACCACTCAGATGTCAGTGCCAACAACTCAGAGGTCAGTGTCGACCACTCAGACGTCATTGCCAACCACTCAGAGGTCAGTGCCGACCACTCAGAGGTCAGTGTCAACCATTCAGAGGTCAGTGCCAAGTACACACAATACCAAGCATACACAACACCAAGCATACACAATACCAAGTACACACAATACCAAACATACACAATACCAAGCATACACAATACCAAACATACACAATACCAAGCATACACAATACCAAACATACACAATACCAAGCATACACAATACCAAACATACACAATACCAACATACACAATACCAAGCATACACAATACCAAACATACACAATACCAAGCATACACAATACCAAACATACACAATACCAAGCACACAATACCAAACACACAATACCAAGCACACAATACCAAGCACACAATACCAAACACACAATACCAAGCACCACAATACCAAAACACACAATACCAAGCACACAATACCAAGCACACAATACCAAACACACAATACCAAGCACACAATACCAAGCACACAATACCAAACACACAATACCAAGCACACAATACCAAGCAACAATACCAAACACACAATACCAAGCACACAATACCAAACATACAATACTAAACACACAATACCAAGCACACAATACCAAACACACAATACCAAAACACACAATACCAAGCACACAATACCAAACACACAATACCAAACACACAATACCAAACACACAATACCAAACATACAATACCAACACACACAATACCAAGCCACACAAATACCAAAACAACCACAATACCAAACACACAATACCAAACACACAATACCAAACACACAATACCAAACATACAATACCAAACACACAATACCAAGCACACAATACCAATACCACACAATACCAAACACACAATACCAAACACACAATACCAAGCACACAATACCAAACAACACACAATACCAAACACACAATACCAAAACACACAATACCAAACACACAATACCAAACACACAATACCAAGCACACAATACCAAGCACACAATACCAAACACACAATACCAAACACACAATACCAAGCACACAATACCAAACACACAATACCAAACACACAATACCAAGCACACAATACCAAACACAACAAACCAAACACACACAATACCAAACACACAATACCAAACACACAATACCAAACACACAATACCAAGCACACAATACCAAACACACAATACCAAACACACAATACCAAACACACAATACCAAACACACAATACCAAGCACACAATACCAAGCACACAATACCAAACATACAATACCAAGCACACAATACCAAACATACAATACCAAACATACAATACCAAACACACAATACCAAGCACACAATACCAAACACACAATACCAAACACACAATACCAAACACACAATACCAAACACACAATACCAAACAACAATACCAAACACACAATACCAAACACACAATACCAAACACACAATACCAAGCACACAATACCAAACACACAATACCAAACACACAATACCAAACACACAATACCAAACACACAATACCAAACACACAATACCAAACACACAATACCAAACACACAAACACAAACACACAATACCAAACACACAATACCAAACACACAATACCAAACACACAATACCAAACACACAATACCAAACACACAATACCAAACACACAATACCAAGCACACAATACCAAACACACAAAACCAAACACACATACCAAACACACAATACCAAACACAATACCCAACAACAAAACCAAACACACAATACCAAACACACAATACCAAACACAATACCAAACACACAATACCAACACAATACCAAACACAATACCAAACTATCACAATTCCAAACCACAATACCAAACACACAATACCAACATAACACATCAACCATCGTGGTAAACAGTAAAACCTTCAATTCACAATTGGAAAAAAGTTTTAGAATTTTGTCGATGTTGTTGATGTTGTTGATGTTGTTGATGTTGTTGATGTTGTTGATGTTGTTGTTGTTGATGTTGTTGATGTTGTTGATGTTGTTGTTGTTGATGTTGTTGATGTGTTGATGTTGTGATGTTGTTGATGTTGTTGATGGGTTGATGTTGTTGATGGTGTGATGGTGTTGATGTTGTTGATGTTGTTGATGTTGTTGATGTTGTTGATGTTGTTGATGTTGTTGATGTTGTTGATGGTGTTGATGTTGTTGATGTTGTTGATGGTGTGATGTTGTTGATGGTGTTGATGTTGTTGATGTTGTTGATGTTGTTGATGTTGTTGATGGTGTTGATGTTGTTGATGTTGTTGATGATGATGTTGTTGATGTTGATGGTGTTGTTGATGTTGTTGATGTTGTTGATGTTGTTGATGTTGTTGATGGTGTTGATGTTGTTGATGTTGTTGATGTTGTTGATGTTGTTGATGTTGTTGATGTTGATGATGTTGTTGATGTTGATGGTGTTTTTGATGTTGTTGATATTGTTGATGTTGTTGATGTTGTTGATGTTGTTGATGTTGTTGATGTTGTTGATGTTGTTGATGTTGTTGATGTTGTTGATGTTGTTGATGTTGTTGATGTTGATGGTGTTGTTGATGTTGTTGATGTTGTTGATGTTGTTGATGTTGTTGATGTTGTTGATGGTGTTGATGTTGTTGATGGTGTTGATGGTGTTGATGTTGTTGATGGTGTTGATGTTGTTGATGTTGTTGATGGTGTTGATGTTGTTGATGGTGTTGATGTTGTTGATGTTGTTGATGTTGTTGATGTTGTTGATGGTGTTGATGTTGTTGATGTTGTTGATGTTGATGATGTTGATGTTGATTGTGTTGTTGATGTTGTTGATGTTGTTGATGTTGTTGATGTTGTTGATGTTGTTGATGGTGTTGATGTTGTTGATGTTGTTGATGTTGTTGATGTTGTTGATGTTGTTGATGTTGATGATGTTGTTGATGTTGATGGTGTTGTTGATGTTGTTGATATTGTTGATGTTGTTGATGTTGTTGATGTTGTTGATGGTGATGATGTTGTTGATGTTGTTGATGTTGTTGATGTTGGATGATGTTGTTGATGTTGTTGATGTTGATGATGTTGTTGATGTTGTTGATGTGTTGTTGATGTTGTTGATGTTGTTGATGTTGATGATGTTGTTGATGTTGATGGTGTTGTTGATGTTGGTTGTTGTTGTTGATGTTGTTGATGTTGTTGATGTTGTTGATGTTGTGATGATGTTGTTGATGTTGATTGATGTTGTGATGTTGTTGATGTTGATGATGTTGTTGATGTTGATGTTGTTGATGTTGTTGATGTTGTTGATGTTGATGATGTTGTTGATGTTGATGGTGTTGTTTATGTTGTTGATGTTGTTGATGTTGATGATGGTGTTGATGTTGTTGATGTTGTTGATGTTGATGTTGTTGATGTTGATGATGGTGTTGATGTTGTTGATGTTGTTGATGTTGTTGATGTTGTTGATGTTGTTGATGTTGTTGATGTTGATGATGTTGTTGATGTTGATGATGTTGTTGATGTTGTTGATGTTGTTGATGTTGTTGATGTTGATGATGGTGTTGATGTTGTTGTTGTTGTTGATGTTGTTGATGTTGTTGATGTTGTTGATGTTGATGATGTTGTTGATGTTGATGATGTTGTTGATGTTGTTGATGTTGTTGATGTTGATGTTGTTGTGTTGTTGATGTTGTTGATGTTGTTGATGTTGTTGATGTTGTTGATGTTGTTGATGTTGTTGATGTTGTTAATGTTGTTGATGTTGTTTGTGGTGTTGATGTTGTTGATGGTGTTGATGTTGTTGATGTTGATGTTGTTGATGTTGTTGATGTTGTTGATGTTGTTGATGTTGATGTTGTTGATGTTGTTGATGTTGATGTTGTTGATGTTGTTGATGGTGTTGATGTTGTTGATTGTTGTTGATGTTGTTGATGGTGTTGATGTGTGATGTTGTTGATGGTGTTGATGGTGTTGATGTTGTTGATGTTGTTGATGTTGTTGATGTTGTTGATGTTGTTGATGGTGTTGATGGGATCTCCACGTTACTGTCCACCTCATGGACGCGAGAGAGAGAGAGAGAGGAGAGAGAGAGAGAGAGAGAGAGAGAGAGAGAGAGAGAGAGAAAGAGAGAGTGAGAGAGAGAGAGAAGGGAAGAGAGGTGAATCAGAATATAAAGAACGAAGTACAATCTCGTCCATTACTCGGTATATAAAGAATACCTTTTACACCTTCCCTGAGAACCCGCAGTCTGGAGGAACAGTCGTTTAGCTTTATTTAAACCTCTGTTTTGTTCACCTAAATCCGTTTTGTTTACTTAAACCTGTGTTTTAATCTCTTAAACCAGTGTTTTGTTCACTTAAACGTTTTCGTTCCCTTAAACCCGTGTTTTGTTTACTTAAACCCGTGTTTTGTTTACTTAAAATCGTATTTTATTCGCTTTGCCTTTGGCAGGACTTTTGGGTAAATTAAGAATAATAAGAGTCCTAGAACTGACCCTTGGGGAACCCCACTTGTTACACTTCCCCATCCTGAAACATGTCCTTACCATCAGCCTCTGTCCTGCTACACTGTAGCACTGATATACTGTAGCACTGATACACTGTAGCACTGATACACTGTAGCACTGATACACTGTAGCACTGATACACTGTAGCACTGATACACTGTAGCACTGATACACTGTAGCACTGATACACTGTAGCACTGATACACTGTAGCACTGATACACTGTAGCACTGATACACTGTAGTACTGATACACTGTAGTACTGATATACTGTAGCACTGATACACTGTAGCACTGATACACTGTAGCACTGATACACTGTAGCACTGATACACTGTAGCACTGATACACTGTAGCACTGATACACTGTAGCACTGATACACTGTAGCACTGATACACTGTAACACTGATACACTGTAGCACTGATACACTGTAGCACTGATACACTGTAACACTGACACACTGTAGCACTGATACACTGTAGCACTGATACACTGTAGCACTGATACACTGTAGTACTGATACACTGTAGCACTGATACACTGTAGCACTGATACACTGTAGTACTGATACACTGTAGCACTGATACACTGTAGCACTGATACACTGTAGCACTGATACACTGTAGCACTGATACACTGTAGCACTGATACACTGTAGCACTCTACCTCGTATCCTTACGTACTCCTTTAATTTGTGACTCAGCCCAATAACATGCAGTCAATTCTTCATTATCTCTCTTGCTTGATATCCGTTAATATTTCGTACAACTCCAGTAGGTTATTGAGGCAAGATTTACCTTACTTAAATCCAGACTCGTTTTCTGTGCAAAAAATAGTCCCGCCACTTTGGATACTCAACCAGTGTTTTCTTGAAGAACAAGAGGCACAATGCCGTGACTGTAACAACACACAAACAACTCACATATACTAGGAAAAAGGATCTTATGAAGATGTTTCCTGTGTGTGGGTTATGTGTGTTTGGAATCTTTTCCTAATTATCTTTTCCAGCACTTTGGACAGTATACATGTCAATAATATTGGCCTATAATTGAGTGTTTCTTGTCTACCACCGTTGCCTCTTTACCGAGATAACGTTTACAGTTTTCTAGCTGCTTGGTAGGTTTGCCATCTTCAGAGACATGTAGATTATTGATGTAAGTTCACACAGTTTTTCCACTGCTTCTTGCAGTATCCATGAAGCTTTGTCATCAAGGTCCATGGTGTTTGATGTTTCTAACTCGTTTAGTGGTTTCATTAGTTCCTTCTTTGATACATGACTATCCAATATTCTATGCTGATCATCCCTTCCATCCCTTCACTCTGGCATCGTCTCTGTTTCCTCAGTGAATGCGTATTTAAATCTTCTAATTAATGCCTCTCAGATTTCTCTATCGCCTTCTGTGAGTCCCCTCCCCCCCCTCCTTCCCTCTTCAGTCTTATCCTTCAGCCTTTTACAGTCATCATCCTCCTTACTTAGCAGTTTCTCCTCTGAGTTGTCTTTGCTGCTGTTATTCTCAAACTGACGTTCTGCTTCTCTTATCCTTGCTTATTCATTCCTCGGTATTCTGCTTGCCACCCTATTCTCCGTCGTAATCTTCATTCTGTACTTTTGCCATGAACTTTTGCCCCTTCCACTGCATCTCTGATTAAACCAAGGGTCCTCACTGTATCTTGAGGTCTCACACCTCCTGTGGGATACAGACATTACTGCTGCCTCCAGGCACTGTCTGGCGAGGTTCTCCATCATCTCGTAGGTTGTCTGTTCAGTCAGTTCTCTGTCTCACTGTACTAGATTTTGAAATGTTTTCATTCCTTCATAGTCCCCTCTTCTAAACTCTGGGTTACTATTTGTACCTTCTTTTCTTCACTCTTACCTCTCCCAAGTGCTCAGAGCTGAGGACCTTGTGGTCGCTAGCTCCTGGTGGCAGCCCATATTCAATTTCATCTATGTCGGATTCATCTGAGGTGAAAATCAGGTCTAGTCGAGTTGGTTCATCCCCTGCCCTCCCTCTCGCGGCTTATTTGACATGATGAGTCGTGACTTTTCCACTGCTGCCCCCATATTTCTGGTCCTCCATGTTTCTGGTCCTCTATATTTCTGGTCCTCCATGTTTCTGGTCCTCCATATTTCTGGTCCTCTATGTTTCTGGTCCTCCATATTTCTGGTCCTCTATGTTTCTGGTCCTCCATATTTCTGGTCCTCCATGTTTCTGGTCCTTCATATTTCTGGTCCTCCATGTTTCTGGTCCTCCATGTTTCTGGTCCTCCATGTTTCTGGTCCTCCATGTTTCTAGCCCTCACGTGACTCCCAGGTCTATCAATCTATTGTCTTGTGGTTGAAATCACCTTCAGGCACAAGCTTTGTTTTGTCGTGCTTTCCGTGACACCTTTCTTTGGAATTTGCATTGTGGCTATGTTGTTCTCATTATACTGCTGCCTTGGTCTTCTCTTCTTCACTGGGGGAGGGGGAGGAGAGGGGAAAGGAAGGGGACGTGAGGGGAGGGAAGAGGACGTGAGGGGAGGGAAGAGGACGTGAGGGGAGGGAAGAGGACGTGAGGGGAGGGAAGAGGACGTGAGGGGAGGGAAGAGGACGTGAGGGGAGGGAAGAGGACGTGAGGGGAGGGAAGTTCTAAACCATTGCTACTATTACCTTGGCTCCCCAGTCATTACTTTTCCAACTACAAAGTATTTAAAGTCAACAGTGTCAATGTTATCCATCTCATAAATTCCACTGATTCTTTGCCAGTAGTACCACACCACCTCTTTCTCTCTCTCTTTTTTTTTTTTACACAGGGTTTGACAAGGTTAAGGATCGCTCTCTCTCTCTCTCTCTCTCTCTCTCTCTCTCTCTCTCTACTCACTATGATATACCCCTCTGGGAATAATGCATTGGTTAACATTCCGTAAAGTTTTGTCTCAGTGACAGCTATAATATCTGGATCCTCCTCTGCTACTCTCTCTCTCTTTCCTGTAGTTCATCAGTTTTGTGTTGCCACCTGATTCCCTTATCCACCACTTTATACTGGGACTTCTGGTATTGGGATTGGCTTCTGGAGAGAGAATTTGGGTGGGAGAGAGAGAGAGAGAGAGAGAGAGAGAGAGGTAGTGAAGGCAACACGAGAGGGAGAGGAAGTGTCGTCATTAGAGTGATGTGAAGAAGAAGAGAAACTAAGGAAATGTGTTGTTTCCTGAAAACTGTGTTGAGGGAGAGTGTGGAGGGTAGGGAGGTATGGAGAGAGTATGAAGGGTGAGAGAGAGTGGGGGGGGTGAGGGAAAATTGAGGGGGTGAGAGAGAGTAAAATGGGTGAGGGGCAGTATGAGGGGTGAGAAGAAAATGGGGAAGGTTTTTGGGAGTGAGGGCGTAGAGAGGGTGAGAGAGAGTGTGAGGGGGTGGGGAGGTATGAGGGGTGAGAAAAGATTTTTTGGGGGGGATGGGGAAGAGTATGAGAGGGTGAGGGGAGTATGAGGGAGAGTATGAGAGGGGGGAAAGGGAGTTTACTTTTACCACTGAGAACTAAGCGGTGGAGGGGAGGAGAGAAGCGAAGAAAAGTGAGGGGAAAGGAAGAAGGAAGGGAGAGAACAGAGGCGAAAGGAAAGAAGAGAAGAGGATAATAAGAGAGGATAATAAGCATGAAGGTGAAAAACTGATGAAAGTGGAGGAGCAAGAAGACGATAATGATGGGGAAGGAACAATCTTATTATCTTGATGTAAATAATGGGAATGAGAGAGATGAGAGACAGGAAAAAATGAGGAAGACACAATATATTACTTTTTTCAGAAAAACAAAAAAACAGAATGAGGGACAAACAGAATAAATGAGGAACAAACAGAATAAATGAGGAACAAACAGAATAAATGAGGAACATTCAGAATAAATGAGGAACAAACAGAATAAATGAGGAACAAACAGAAAAAAATGAGGAACAAACAAAAAAATGAGGAACAACCCGAATAAATGAGAACAACCGAATAAATGAGGAACAAGCCGAAAAAAAGGGGAAAAAACAGAATAAATGGGGAAAAAACAAAAAAAATGAGGAAAAAAACAAAAAAAGAGGAAAAACAGAATAAATGGGGAAAAATAGAATGAATGAGGAAAAACAGAAACTGAGGAACAACGAATAATGGGACAAAGAGATAAATGAGGAACAAACAGAATAATGGGAGCAAACAGAATGAATGAGGAACAAACAGAATAAATGGGGAAACCCAAAAGGATAAACTATGAACAAACAGAATAAATGAGGAACAAACAGAAAAAATGAGGGGAACAAGCAGGATAATGAGGAAAACAGATAAATAAGGAAAAACGAATAATGAGGAAGCAAACAGGAATAATGAGGAACAAACAGTGTAAAGAGGAAAAAGAAAAACATTAGGAACAAACAGAAAAATGAGGAACAACAAATAAATGAGAACAAACAGATTAAATGAGGAACCAAACAGAATATATAAGAACAAACAGAAAATAATTAGAACAAACATGATAAATGGAACAAGCAGAATAAATGAGGAACAACAGAATAATGAGGAACAAACAGAATAAATGAGGAACAACAGAATAAATGAGCTAACAAACAGAAAAATGAGGAACAACAGAATAAATGGAAGACAACGAATAACATGGCAAATAGAATGAATCAGGAAACAACTAGATATGAATGGGAACAAAGATAAATGAGAAACAACAATAAATGAGGAACAAAGAGAATAATGAGGAACCAACAGAATAAATGAGTGAACAAACAGAATACAATGAGGACAAATAGAATGAATGGAACAAACTGAATAAATGAGAACAAACATTAAATGAGGAACAAACAGAATAAATGAAGAACAAACAGAATAAATGAGGAACAAATAGAATGAATGAGGAACAAATAGAATGAATGAGGAACAAACAGAATAAATGAGAAACAAACAATAAATGAGGAACAAAGAGAATAAATGAGGAACAAACAGAATAATGAGCCGAACAAACGTTAAGAGGACAATGATGAATGAGGAACAAACAGAATAAATGAGAAACAAACAATAAATGAGGAACAAAGAGAATAAATGAGGAACAAACAGAATAAATGAGGAACAAACAGAATAAATGAGGAACAAATAGAATGAATGAGGAACAAACAGAATAAATGAGAAACAAATAAATGAGGAACAAGAGAATAATGAGGAACAATAGAATATGAATGAGGAACAACAGAATAAATGGGAACAAACAGATGAATGAGGAACAACAGAATAAATGGGGAGGAACAACGTACCACTGGTTATGGTACTAGAGACTGGTCATGGTACTAGAGATGAGTTCATGGTAAGAGATGGTTCAGGTACTAGAGTGGTTCATGGTACTGAGATGGTTCATGTACAGAGACTGTTCATGCGTACTAGAGACTGGTTCAGTGGTACTAGAGATGGTTATGACTAGAGACTGGTTATGGTACTAGAGATTTATAGTACAGAAGACTGGTTCATAGAAGGACGGTTATGGATAGAGACTGGTTCATGTAACTAGAAACGGTTACATGTACTAGAGACTGGTATCATGGTACTAGAGATGGTTCATATACTATGAGACTGGTGTCATGTACTAGAGACTGGTTCATGGTACTAGAGACTGGTTCTAGTACTGAGATGGTTCATGGTACTAGAACTGGTTATGTACTAGAGATGGATCATGGTACTGAGAGAGGTTCATGTACTAGAGATGGTTCATGGTATAGAAATGTTCATGGTAAGAAGACTGGTCATGGTACCGTTAATGTTCATGGTACTAGAAGACTGGTTCATGGTACTAAACGGTTCATGGTACTAGAACTGGTTCATGTATAGAGATGGTTCATAGTACAGAGATGGATCATGGTAAGAGACTGGTTCATGGTACTATGATGGTTCATCAGTACTAGAGATGGTCAGTACTAGAGACTGGTTCATAGTACTAGAGACGTTCATGTCTAGAAAAGTTCATGGTAATAGAGACTGGTTCATGGTAACAGAGACTGTTCATAGTACTAGAGACTGTTCATGGTACTAAGACTGGTTCATGTCTAGAGACTGGTTCATGTATAGGAGACTGATTCATGGTATAGAATGGGTCATAGTAATAAGATGGTTCATGGTACTAAGACTGTTCATGGTACTAGAGACTGGTTCAAGTACTAGAGATGGTTCTGACTAAACGGTCATATACTAGAGACAGGTTCATGGACTAGAGATGGTTCATGGTACTAGAGATGGTTCAATACGAACTGGTCATGGTAACTAGAGATGGTTCATAGTACTAGAACTGGTTCATGGTACTAGAGACTGGTCATGTACTAGGAGACTGGTTACATTGTATAGAGACTGGTACAATAGTAATTAGAGACTGGTCATGGTACTAGATTGGTATCATGGTAATAGAGATGGTTCATGGTAACTAGAGACTGGTTCATGTACTAGAGACTGGTTCATGGTACCTTAGACTGGTTCATGGTATAGAGACTGGTTCATGGTACTAGAGCTGTTCATGGTACCTTAGACTGGTTAATGTACTAGAGATGTTCATGGTAAAGACTGGTTCATGGTACCTTAACTGGTTCATGGTACTAGAGATGGGTTACAATGGTACTAGAAGTTCATGGTACTAGAGATGGTTCATGGTACAGAGACATGGTTATACTAGAGACTGGTCATGGTACTAGAGTAATGGTTCATGGTACTAGAGATGGATTCATGAGTACAGGAGACTGTTCATGGTACTAAGAGACTGGTCATGGTACCAGAGACTGGTTCATGGTACTAGAGACTGGTTCATGGTACTAAGCAGACTGGTCATGGTACTAAGACTGAGTTCATGGTACAGAGACTGGTTCATGGTATAGAGACTGGTTCATGTATAAGATGGTTATGGTACAGAGACTGTCATGGTACTTAACGTTCATGTAACTAGAGATGGTTCATGGTATAGAGATGGTTCATGGTAATAGAATTGGTCATGGTACTAGAACAGTTCATGGTACTAGGACTGGTTCATGGTACAGAGACTGGTTAAATGGTACACAGAGACTGGTCATGTACTAGAGACTGGTTCATGGTATACAGACTTGTATCATGGAAGAGACGGTTCATGGTACTAGAGATGTAATGGCAACTAGAGATGGTTCAGGCACTAGAGACTGGTTCATGGTACTAGAGACTGAGTCATGCATAGAGAACTGGTCAATAAGCACTAGAGATGGTTCATGTACTAGAGATGGTTCATGGTACTAGAGAATGGTCATGGTAACTAGAGACTGTTCATGTACTAGAGAGGTTATGCACAGAGATGGTAATGGTACTAGAGACTGGTTCATGGAACTGAGGAAGTTCATAGACTGAGAATGAGTTATGGTACAAGCAGAATGGTTCATGGTACTAGAGACTGTTCATGGACTAGAGACTAGGTTCATGTACTAGAGGACGTTCATGGCACTAATGGATGGTTCATGAGCACTAGAGACTGGTTCATGGTAACACAGATGGTTCAATGGCACTAGAGACTGGTTCATAGTACTAGAGTGGTTCATGGTACTAGTAATTGTTCATGGCACCAGAGATGGTTCATGGTACTAGGACTGGTTCATGGTACTAGAGATGGTTCATGGTATCAGAGACTGAAATTATGGCACTACAGACTGGTTCATGGTACTAGAGATGAGTAATAGTACTAGTGACTGGTTCATGTACTAGAGACTGGTTCATAGACTAGAGAACTGTCATGGTACTAGAGACTGGTTATGGTACTAGAGACTGGTTCATAGTACTGAGACTGTTCATGTTACTAGAGACTGTTCATGGTACTGAGAATGGTTCATGGTACCAGAGAGGTTCATGGTACTAGAGACTGGTTCATGGTACTAGAGACTGGTTCATGGTACTAGAGACTGGTTCATGGTACTAGAAACTGGTTCATAGTACTAGAGACTGGTTCATGGTACTAGAGACTGGTTCATGGTACTAGAGACTGGTTCATAGTACTAGAGACTGGTTCATGGTACTAGAGACTGGTTCATAGTACTAGAGACTGGTTCATGGTACCAGAGACTGGTTCATGGTACTAGAGACTGGTTCATGGTACTAGAGACTGGTTCATGGTACTAGAGACTGGTTCATGGTACTAGAGACTGGTTCATAGTACTAGAGACTGGTTCGTGGTACTAGAGACTGGTTCATGGTACTAGAGACTGGTTCATAGTACTAGAGACTGGTTCATGGTACTAGAGACTGGTTCATGGTACTAGAGACTGGTTCATAGTACTAGAGACTGGTTCATGGTACTAGAGACTGGTTCATGTACTAGAGACTGGTTCATGGTACTAGAGACATGGTTCATGGTACTAGAGACTGGTTCATAGTACTAGAGACTGGTTCATGGTACTAGAGACTGGTTCATAGTACTAGAGACTGGTTCATGGTACTAGAGACTGGTTCATAGTACTAGAGACTGGTTCATGGTACTAGAGACTGTTCATAGTACTAGAGACTGGTTCATGGTACTAGAGACTTGGTTCATGGTACTAGAGACTGGTTCATGTACTAGAGACTGGTTCATGGTACTAGAGACTGGTTCATGGTACCTATAGACTGGTTCATGGTACTAGAGACTGGTTCATGGTACTAGAGACTGGTTCATGGTACCTTAGACTGGTTCATGTACTAGAGATGGTTCATGGTACTAGAGACTGGTTCATGGTACTAGACTGGTTCATGGTACTAGAGACTGGTTCATGGTACTAGAGACTGGTTCATGGTACTAGAGACTGGTTCATGGTACCAGAGACTGGTTCATGGTACTAGAGACTGGTTCATGTACTAGAGAACTGTTCATGGTACTAGAGACTGGTTCATGGTACCAGAGACTGGTTCATGGTACTAGAGATGGTTCATGGTACAGAGACTGGTTCATGGTACTAGAGACTGGTTCATGGTACTAGAGCTGGTTCATGGTACTAGAGAGATGGTTCATGGTACTAGAGACTGGTTCATGTACTTAGAGACTGGTTCATGGTACTAGAGACTGGTTCATGGTACTAGAGACTGGTTCATGGTACTAGAGACTGGTTCATGGTACTAGAGACTGGTTCATGGTACCTTAGACTGGTTCATGGTACTAGAGACTGGTTCATGGTACTAGAGACTGGTTCATGGTACTAGAGATTGGTTCATGGTACTAGAGACTGGTTCATGGTACTAGAGACTGGTTCATGGTACCAGAGACTGGTTCATGGTACCAGAGACTGGCTCATGGTACTAGAGATTGGTTCATGGTACTAGAGACTTGTTCATGGTACCAGAGACTGGTTCATGGTACTAGAGACTGGTTCATGGCACTAGAGACTGGTTCATGGCACTAGAGACTGGTTCATGGTACTAGAGACTGGTTCATGGCACTAGAGACTGGTTCATAGTACTAGAGACGGTTCATGGTACTAGAGGACTGGTTCATGGTACTAGAGACTGGTTCATGGTACTAGAGACTGGTTCATGGTACTAGAGACTGGTTCATGGCACTAGAGACTGGTTCATGGTACTAGAGACTGGATACGTTCAGAGTTGGTTCTGGTACTGAGCTGGTTCATGGTACCGAGATGGTTATGGTACCATGACTGGTTATGGTACAGAGACTGGTTCATGGTACCAGAGACTGGTTCATGGTACAGAGACTGGTTCATGGTACCAGAGACTGGTTCATCGTACAGAGCTGTTCTGGTACTGAGACTGGTTCATGGTACAGAGACTGGTTCATGGTACCAGAGACTGGTTCATGGTACCAGAGACTGGTTCATGGTACAGAGACTGGTTCATGGTACTAGAGACTGGTTCATGGTACTAGAGACTGGTTCATGGTACAGAGACTGGTTCATGGTACAGAGACTGGTTCATGGTACCAGAGCCTGGTTCATGGTACTAGAGACTGGTTCATGGTACTAGAGACTGGTTCATGGTAATAAGACTGGTTCATGGTACTAGAGACTGGTTCATGGTACTAGAGACTGGTTCATGGTACTAGAGACTGGTTCATGGTACTAGAGACTGGTTCATGGTACAGAGACTGGTTCATGGTATTAGAGACTGGTTCATGGTACTAGAGACTGGTTCATGGTACTAGAGACTGGTTCATGGTACAGAGACTGGTTCATGGTACAGAGACTGGTTCATGGTACTAGAGACTGGTTCATGGTACTAGAGACTGGTTCATGGTACTAGAGACTGGTTCAAGGTACTAGAGACTGGTTCATGGTACCGAGACTTGATCATGGTACTAGAGACTGGCTCATAGGTACTAGAGATGGTTCATGGTACTAGAGATTGTTCATGGTGCCCAAAGACTGATTCATGGTACAGAGTCTGGTTCATGGTACCAGAGACTGGTTCATGGTACTAGAGACTGTTCATGGCTACTAGAGACTGTTCATGGTGCCTAGAGACTGGATTCATGTACCAGAGACTGGTTATGGTACTAGAGACTGGTTCATGCACTAGAGACTAGTTCATGTATTAAAGACTGGTCATGGTTACAGAGACTGGTTCATGGTACAGAGGATGTTTCATGTACTAGAGACTGGTTCCTGGCACTAGAGACTGGTTCATGGTACCAGAGACTGGTTCATGGTACCAGAGACTGGTTCATGGTACTAGAGACTGGTTCATGGTACCAGAGACTGGTTCATGGTACCAGAGACTGGTTCATGGTACAGAGACTGGTTCATGGTACAGAGACTGGTTCATGGTACTAGAGACTGGTTCATAGTACTAGAGACTGGTTCATGTACTAGAGACTGGTTCATGGTACTAGAGACTGGTTCATAGTACTAGAGACTGGTTCATGGTACTAGAGACTGGTTCATAGTACTAGAGACTGGTTCATGGTACTAGAGACTGGTTCATGGTACTAGAGACTGGTTCATAGTACTAGAGACTGGTTCATGGTACTAGAGACTGGTTCATAGTACTAGAGACTGGTTCATGGTACTAGAGACTGGTTCATAGTACTAGAGACTGGTTCATGGTACTAGAGACTGGTTCATAGTACTAGAGACTGGTTCATGGTACTAGAGATTGGTTCATGGTACTAGAGACTGGTTCATGGTACTAGAGACTGGTTCATGGTACTAGAGACTGGTTCATGGTACCTTAGACTGGTTCATGGTACTAGAGACTGGTTCATGGTACTAGAGACTGGTTCATGGTACCTTAGACTGGTTCATGGTACTAGAGACTGGTTCATGGTACTAGAGACTGGTTCATGGTACCTTAGACTGGTTCATGGTACTAGAGACTGGTTCATGGTACTAGAGACTGGTTCATGGTACTAGAGACTGGTTCATGGTACCAGAGACTGGTTCATGGTACTAGAGACTGGTTCATGGTACTAGAGACTGGTTCATGGTACTAGAGACTGGTTCATGGTACCAGAGACTGGTTCATGGTACTAGAGACTGGTTCATGGTACCAGAGACTGGTTCATGGTACTAGAGGATACTGGTTCATGGTACTAGAGACGGGTTCATGGTACTAGAGACTGGTTCATGGTACTAGAGACTGGTTCATGGTACTAGAGACTGGTTCATGGTACTAGAGACTGGTTCATGGTACTAGAGACTGGTTCATGGTACTAGAGACTGGTTCATGGTACTAGAGACTGGTTCATGGTACCTTAGACTGGTTCATGGTACTAGAGACTGGTTCATGGTACTAGAGACTGGTTCATGGTACTAGAGATTGGTTCATGGTACTAGAGACTGGTTCATGGTACTAGAGACTGGTTCATGGTACCAGAGACTGGTTCATGGTACCAGAGACTGGCTCATGGTACTAGAGATTGGTTCATGGTACTAGAGACTTGTTCATGGTACCAGAGACTGGTTCATGGTACTAGAGACTGGTTCATGGCACTAGAGACTGGTTCATGGCACTAGAGACTGGTTCATGGTACTAGAGACTGGTTCATGGCACTAGAGACTGGTTCATAGTACTAGAGACTGGTTCATGGTACTAGAGACTGGTTCATGGTACTAGAGACTGGTTCATGGTACTAGAGACTGGTTCATGGTACTAGAGACTGGTTCATGGCACTAGAGACTGGTTCATGGTACTAGAGACTGGATCACGTTACCAGAGATTGGTTCATGGTACTAGAGACTGGTTCATGGTACCAGAGACTGGTTCATGGTACCATAGACTGGTTCATGGTACTAGAGACTGGTTCATGGTACCAGAGACTGGTTCATGGTACCAGAGACTGGTTCATGGTACCAGAGACTGGTTCATCGTACCAGAGCCTGGTTCGTGGTACTAGAGACTGGTTCATGGTACCAGAGACTGGTTCATGGTACCAGAGACTGGTTCATGGTACCAGAGACTGGTTATGGTACCGAGACTGGTTCATGGTACTAGAGACTGGTTCATGGTACTAGAGACTGGTTCATGGTACCAGAGACTGGTTCATGGTACCAGAGACTGGTTCATGGTACCAGAGCCTGGTTCATGGTACTAGAGACTGGTTCATGGTACTAGAGACTGGTTCATGGTAATATAGACTGGTTCATGGTACTAGAGACTGGTTCATGGTACTAGAGACTGGTTCATGGTACTAGAGACTGGTTCATGGTACTAGAGACTGGTTCATGGTACCAGAGACTGGTTCATGGTATTAGAGACTGGTTCATGGTACTAGAGACTGGTTCATGGTACTAGAGACTGGTTCATGGTACCAGAGACTGGTTCATGGTACCAGAGACTGGTTCATGGTACTAGAGACTGGTTCATGGTACTAGAGACTGGTTCATGGTACTAGAGACTGGTTCAAGGTACTAGAGACTGGTTCATGGTACCGGAGACTTGATCATGGTACTAGAGACTGGCTCATGGTACTAGAGACTGGTTCATGGTACTAGAGACTGGTTCATGGTGCCAAAGACTGATTCATGGTACCAGAGTCTAGTTCATGGTACCAGAGACTGGTTCATGGTACTAGAGACTGGTTCATGGTACTAGAGACTAGTTCATGGTGCCAGAGACTGATTCATGGTACCAGAGTCTGGTTTATGGTACTAGAGACTGGTTCATGGCACTAGAGACTAGTTCATGGTATTAAAGACTGGCTCATGGTTCCAGAGACTGGTTCATGGTACCAGAGACTGGTTCATGGTACTAGAGACTGGTTCCTGGCACTAGAGACTGGTTCATGGTACCAGAGACTGGTTCATGGTACCAGAGACTGGTTCATGGTACTAGAGACTGGTTCATGGTACCAGAGACTGGTTCATGGTACCAGAGACTGGTTCATGGTACCAGAGACTGGTTCATGGTACCAGAGACTGGTTCATGGTACCAGAGAGTGGTTCATGGTACTAGAGACTGGTTCATGGTACTAGAGACTGGTTCATGGTACTAGAGACTGGTTCATGGTACCAGAGACTGGTTCATGGTTCCAGAGAGTGGTTCATGGTACTAGAGACTGGTTCATGGTACTAGAGACTGGTTCATGGTACTAGAGACTGGTTCATGGTACTAGAGACTGGTTCATGGTACTAAGAGATGGTTCATGGTACTAGAGACTGGTTCATGGTACTAGAGACTGGTTCATGGTACTAGAGACTGGTTCATGGTACTAGAGACTGGTTCATGGTACTAGAGACTGGTTCATGGTACTAGAGACTGGTTCATGGCATTAGAGACTGGTTCATGGTACTAGAGATTGGTTCATGGTACCAGAGACTGGTTCATGGTACTAGAGACTGGTTCATGGTACTAGAGATTGGTTCATGGTACCAGAGACTGGTTCATGGTACTAGAGACTGGTTCATGGTACTAGAGATTGGTTCATGGTACCAGAGACTGGTTCATGGTACTAGAGACTGGTTCATGGTACTAGAGACTGGTTCATGGTACTAGAGACTGGTTCATGGTGCTACAGACTGGTTCATGGTACCAGAGACTGGTTCATGGTACTAGAGACTGGTTCATGGTACTAGAGACTGGTTCATGGCGCTAGAGACTGGTTCATGATACTAGAGACTGGTTCATGGTACTAGAGACTGGTTCATGGTGCTAGAGACTGGTTCATGGTACCAGAGACTGGCTCATGGTACTAGAGACTGGTTCATGGTACTAGAGACTGGTTCATGGTACTAGAGACTGGTTCATGGCGCTAGAGACTGGTTCATGGTACTAGAGACTGGTTCATGGTACTAGAGGCTGGTTCATGGTACTAGAGACTGGTTCATAGTACTAGAGAGTGGTTCATGGTACTAGAGACTGGTTCATGGTACTAGAGACTGGTTCATGGTACTAGAGACTGGTTCATGGTACTAGAGACTGGTTCATAGTACCAGAGAGTGGTTCATGGTACTAGAGACTGGTTCATGGTACTAGAGGCTGGTTCATGGTACTAGAGACTGGTTCATGGTACCAGAGACTGGTTCATGGTGCTAGAGACTGGTTCATGGCGCTAGAGACTGGTTCATGGTACTAGAGACTGGTTCATGGTACCAGAGACTGGTTCATGGTACTAGAGACTGGTTCATGGTACTAGAGACTGGTTCATGGTACTAGAGACTGGTTCATGGTACTAGAGACTGGTTCATGGTACTAGAGACTGGTTCATGGCACTAGAGATTGGTTCATGGTACCAGAGACTGGTTCATGGTACCAGAGACTGGTTCATGGTACTAGAGACTGGGTCATGGTACTAGAGAATGGTTCATGGTACTAGAGACTGGTTGATAGTACTAGAGACTGGTTCATGGTACTAGAGACTGGTTCATGGTACTAGAGACTGGTTCATGGTACTAGAGACTGGTTCATGGTACTAGAGACTGGTTCATGGTACTAGAGATTGGTTCATGGTACTAGAGACTGGTTCATGGCTCTAGAGACTGGTTCATGGTACCAGAGACTGGTTCATGGTACCAGAGACTGGTTCATGGTACTAGAGACTGGGTCATGGTACTAGAGACTGGTTCATGGTACTAGAGACTGGTTCATAGTACTAGAGACTGGTTCATGGTACTAGAGACTGGTTCATGGTACTAGAGACTGGTTCATGGCACTAGAGACTGGTTCATGGTACTAGAGACTGGTTCATGGCACTAGAGACTGGTTCATGGTACTAGAGACTGGTTCATGGTACTAGAGACTGGTTCATGGTACTAGAGACTGGTTCATGGTACTAGAGACTGGTTCATGGTACTAGAGACTGGTTCATGGTACTAGAGACTGGTTTAGGGTACTAGAGACTGGTTCATGGTAGTAGAGACTGGTTCATGGTACTAGAGACTGGTTCATGGTACTAGAGACTGGTTCATGGTACTAGAGACTGGTTCATCGTACTAGAGACTGGTTCATGGTACTAGAGACTGGTTTAGGGTACTAGAGACTGGTTCATGGTACTAGAGACTGGTTCATGGTACTAGAGACTGGTTCATGGTACTAGAGACTGGTTCATGGTACTAGAGACTGGTTCATGGTGCTAGAGACTGGTTCATGGTACTAGAGACTGGTTCATGGTACTAGAGACTGGTTTAGGGTACTAGAGACTGGTTCATGGTACTAGAGACTGGTTCATGGTACTAGAGACTGGTTCATGGTACTAGAGACTGGTTTAGGGTACTAGAGACTGGTTCATGGTACTAGAGACTGGTTCATGGTACTAGAGCCTGGTTCATGGTACTAGAGACTGGTTCATGGTACTAGAGACTGGTTTAGTGTACTAGAGACTGGTTCATGGTACTAACGACTGGTTCATGGTACCAGAGACTGGTTCATGGTACCAGAGACTGGTTCATTGTACTGGAGACTGGTTCATGGTACTCGAGACTGGTTCTTGGTACTAGAGACTGGTTCATGGTACTAGAGACTGGTTCTTGGTACTAGAGACTGGTTCATGGTACTAGAGATGGGTTCTTGGTACTAGAGAATGGTTCATGGTACTAGAGACTGGTTCATGGTACTAGAGACTGGTTCTTGGTACTAGAGACTGGTTCATGGTACTAGAGACTGGTTCTTGGTACTAGAGACTGGTTCATGGTACTAGAGACTGGTTCCTGGTACTAGAGACTGGTTCATGGTACTAACGACTGGTTCATGGTACTAGAGACTGGTTCATGGTACCAGAGACTGGTTCATGGTACTAGAGACTGGTTCATGGTACTAGAGACTGGTTCATAGTACTAGAGACTGGTTCATGGTACTAGAGACTGGTTCATAGTACTAGAGACTGGTTCATGGTACCAGAGACTGGTTCATGGTACTAGAGACTGGTTCATGGTACCAGAGACTGGTTCATGGTACTAGAGATGGTTCAATGGTACCTTAGACTGGTTCATGGTACTAGAGACTGGTTCATGGTACTAGAGACTGGTTCATGGTACCAGAGACTGGTTCATGGTACTAGAGACTGGTTCATGGTACTAGAGACTGGTTCATGGTACTAGAGACTTGTTCATGGTACCAGAGACTGGTTCATGGTACTAGAGACTGGTTCATGGTACCTTAGACTGGTTCATGGTACTAGAGACTGGTTCATGGTACTAGAGACTGGTTCATGGTACTAGAGACTGGTTCATGGTACCTTAGACTGGTTCATGGTACTAGAGACTGGTTCATGGTAATAGAGACTGGTTCATGGTACCTTAGACTGGTTCATGGTACTAGAGACTGTTCATGGTAATAGAGACTGGTTCATGGTAATAGAGGACTGGTTCATGGTACTAGAGACTGGTTCATGGTTACCTTAGACTGGTTCATGGTACTAGAGACTGGTTCATGGTAATAGAGACTGGTTCATGGTAATAGAGACTGGTTCATGGTAATAGAGACTGGTTCATGGTACCTTAGACTGGTTCATGGTACTAGAGACTGGTTCATGGTAATAGAGACTGGTTCATGGTAATAGAGACTGGTTCATGGTAATAGAGACTGGTTCATGGTACCTTAGACTGGTTCATGGTACTAGAGACTGGTTCATGGTAATAGAGACTGGTTCATGGTAATAGAGACTGGTTCTTGTGCCACAGGCTGGTTCATTCAGGTTACGTTACATAAATCTTGAGAACAGAAATTGTCTGCGGGCGGGCGTGCGGGCGTGCATGCGGGCGTGCGGGCGTGCGTGCGGGCGTGCGGGCGTGCATGCGGGCGTGCGTGCGGGCGTGCGTGCGGAGGAGTGAGAGAGGTAGTAGAGGATAATAAGAGAGAGGTGAGTGCTGACACATGATAAGAGAAGTTAAGAGTGTAACTTGAGTGGTGTGTCGGCCAGGCTGATGCACCTCACACACACACACACACACACACCACACACACACACACACACACACACACACACACACACACACACGAACACACACACACACACACACAACAACACACACACACACACACACACACACACACACACACACACACCCACACACACACACACACACACACAGCCAACATGGTTTCAGGGACGGGAAATCCTGTGTCACAAACCTACTGGAGTTCTATGACATGGTGACAGCAGTAAGACAAGAGAGATGGGGGTGGGTGGATTGCATTTTCTTGGACTGCAAGAAGGCGTTTGACACAGTTCCACACAAGAGATTGGTGCAAAAACTGGAGGACCAAGCAGGGATAACAGGGAAGGTACTACAATGGATCAGGGAATACTTGTCAGGAAGACAGCAGCGAGTCATGGTACGTGGCGAGGTGTCAGAGTGGGCACCTGTGACCAGCGGGGTCCCGCAGGGGTCAGTCCTAGGACCAGTGCTGTTTTGGTATTTGTGAACGACATGACGGAAGGAATAGACTCTGAGGTGTCCCTGTTTGCAGATGACGTGAAGTTGATGAGAGAATTCATTCGATCGAAGACCAGCAGAACTACAAAGGGATCTGGACAGGCTGCAGACCTGGTCCAGCAATTGGCTCCTGGAGATCAATCCCACCAAGTGCAAAGTCATGAAGATTGGGGAAGGGCAAAGAAGGCCGCAGACGGAGTACAGTCTAGGGGGTCAGAGACTACAAACCTCACTCAAGGAAAAAGATCTTGGGGTGAGTATAACACCAGGCACATCTCCTGAAGCGCACATCAACCAAATAACTGCTGCAGCATATGGGCGCCTAGCAAACCTCAGAACAGCATTCCGACATCTTAATAAGGAATCGTTCAGGACCCTGTACACCGTGTACGTTAGGCCCATATTGGAGTATGCGACACCAGTTTGGAATCCACACCTAGCCAAGCACGTGAAGAAACTAGAGAAAGTGCAAAGGTTTGCAACAAGACTAGTCCCAGAGCTAAGAGGTATGTCCTACGGGGAGAGGTTAAGGGAAATCAACCTGACGACACTGGAGGACAGGAGAGATAGGGGGGACATGATAACGACATACAAAATACTGAGAGGAATTGACAAGGTGGACAAAGACAGGATGTTCCAGAGATTGGACACAGTAACAAGGGGACACAGTTGGAAGCTGAAGACACAGATGAATCACAGGGATGTTAGGAAGTATTTCTTCAGCCACAGAGTAGTCAGTAAGTGGAATAGTTTGGGAAGCGATGTAGTGGAGGCAGGATCCATACATAGCTTTAAGCAGAGGTATGATAAAGCTCACGGCTCAGGGAGAGTGACCTAGTAGCGATCAGTGAAGAGGCGGGGCCAGGAGCACGGACTCGACCCCCGCAACCTCAACTAGGTGAGTACACACACACACACACACACACACACACACACACACACACACACACACACACACACACACACACATACACACACACACAAGAAGAAAGGCAGAAACTGAGAGAGATGGTACAAAGGCGAAAGGAGGAAAGAGAGGGGATGGAGAAGACAGACAGGAGATCCCAGACCCAGGAAGATCAAATACAGCCTCCCTCACAACTTCCTATAGAAGCCTCCCAACCAGGTCAACCCCAGTGCAACCAAACACTCTAAATCAAAACACCCATGCCACATCCAATGCCCCCACCCACTACATTACAAACTCCACCCCCACAGCAACAACCCATAGTTCCTTACCAGGTCTCCCACTCCCCAACCCCATATACCTCCCAGACCACAGTCTTAGAAAGAAGTTGAAGGTGTGGTATACAATGCAGATGGAATAACAAACAAGTATGAGGAGTGGCACGAAAGAATCAAAGAGATATCCACAGACATAATAGCACTCACAGAAACAAAACTCACCAGAATAATAACAGATTTAATCTTTCCATCCGGATACCAAATCCTCAGGAAAGACAGAGGGAGGAGAGGGGGAGGAGGAGTTGCACTACTCATTAAAAACCAGTGGGATTTTGAGAAAATGGAAGGAATAGATGGCATGGGCGAAAGGGACTACTTAGTAGGAACAATCCAGTCTGAGGGACATAAGGTGATAATTGCAGTAATGTACAACCCACCACAGAACTGCAGGAGGCCAAGAGAAGAATACGATGAGAGCAACAGAGCAATGATCGACACACTAGCCGAGGTGGCCAGGAGAGCACACATTGGGGAGCAAAGTTACTAGTTATGGGTGATTTCAATCACAAGGAGATTGACTGGGAAAACCTGGAACCCCATGGGGGTCCCGAAACATGGAGAGCCAAGATGATGGATGTGGTACTGGAAAACCTCATGCATCAACATGTTAGAGACACTACCAAAGAGAGAGGAGAGGATGAACCAGCAAGGCTGGACCTTGTATTCACCATGAGTAGTTCGGACATCGAGGGTATCATGTATGAAAGGCCCCTGGGAGCTAGTGATCATGTGGTTCTGTGCTTCGATTACATAGTTGAGCTCCAAGTGGAGAGAGTAGCAGGAATAGGTTGGGAAAAACCAAACTACAAAAGGGGGAACTACTCAGGCATGAGGAACTTCCTTCAAGACATTCAGTGGGAGAGGGAACTGACAGGAAAACCAGTACAAGAAATGATGGACTATGTAGCAACAAAATGCAAGGAGGCAGAGGAGAGGTTTGTTCCCAAGGGAAAACAGAAATAATGGGAAGAACAGAACGAGTCCTTGGTTCACCCAAAGGTGTAGGGAGGCAAAAACTAGGTGTACTAGAGAATGGAAAAGGTACAGAAGACAGAGAACTCAGGAAAATAAAGAAATCAGCCGAAGAGCCAGAAACGAATATGCACAGATAAGAAGGGAGGCTCAGAGACAATTGAAATGACATAGCATCAAAAGTAAAGACTGACCCGAAGCTGTTGTACAGTCACATCAGGAGGAAAACAACAGTCAAGGACCAGATAATCAGACTGAGGAAGGGTGATGGGGAATTCACAAGAAACGACCAAGAGGTATGTCAGGAGCTCAACACAAGATTTAAAGAGGTATTTACAGTGGAAAGCAGTAGGACTCCAGGAAATCAGAACAGGGGGGCACACCAGCAAGTGCTGGATGAGGTACATATAACCAAGGAGGAGGTGAAGAAGCTGCTGTGCGAACTTGACACCTCAAAGGCGGTGGGACCAGACAACATCTCTCCGTGGGTCCTTAAAGAGGGAGCAGAGATAATTGTGTGAGCCATTAACAAAGATCTTCAACACATCATTGAAACTGGGCAACTCCCTGAGGTATGGAAAATGGCAAATGTAGTCCAATATTTAAAAAGGGAGACAGACATGAGGCACTAAACTACAGACCTGTATCACTAACGTGTATAGTATGCAAGGTCATGGAGAAGATCATCAGGAGGAGAGTGGTGGGGCACCTGGAAAGAAACAAGTGTATAATTGACAACCAGCACGGTTTCAGGGAAGGAAAATCCTGTGTCACAAACCTACTAGAGTTTTATGACAAGGTGACAGAAGTAAGACAGGAGAGAGAGGGGTGGATCGACTGCATATTTTTGGACTGCAAGAAGGCCTTCGACACAGTTCCTCACAAGAGGTTACTGCAAAAGCTAGAGGATCAGGCACACATAACCGGAAAGGCACTGCAATGGATCAGAGAATACCTGACAGGGAGGCAACAACGAGTCATGGTACGTGACGAGGTGTCAGAGTGGGCGCCTGTGACAAGCGGGGTTCCACTGGGGTCAGTCCTAGGACCTGTGCTGTTCTTGGTATATGTGAACGACATAACGGAAGGGATAGACTCAGAAGTGTCCTTGTTTGCAGATGATGCGAAGTTAATGAGAAGAATCAAGTCGGATGAGGATCAGGCAGGACTACAATGAGACCTGGACAGGCTACAAGCCTGGTCCAGCAACTGGCTCCTTGAATTTAACCCTGCCAAATGCAAAGTCATGAAGATTGGGGAAGGGCAAAGAAGACCGCAGACACAATATAGTTTAGATGGCCAAAGACTGCAAACCTCACTCAAGGAAAAAGATCTGGGGGTGAGCATAACACCGAGCATATCTCCTGAGGCGCACATCAATCAGATAACTGCTGCAGCATACGGGCGCCTGGCAAACCTACGGATAGCGTTCCGATACCTCAGCAAGGATTCGTTCAAGACTCTGTATACCATTTACGTCAGGCCCATACTGGAGTATGCAGCACCAGTTTGGAATCCACACCTAGTCAAGCACGTCAAGAAATTATAGAAAGTGTAAAGGTTTGCAACAAGACTAGTCCCAGAGCTACGGGGATTGTCCTATGAAGAAAGGTTGAGGGAAATCGGCCTGACGACACTGGAGGACAGGAGGGTCAGGGGAGACATGATAACGACATATAAAATACTGCGCGGAATAGACGAGGTGGACAAAGACGGGATGTTAAAAAGTATTTCTTCAGTCATAGAGTAGTCAGGCCGTGGAATAGCCTAGAAAGTGATGTAGTGGAGGCGGGAACCATACATAGTTTTAAGGCGAGGTATGATAAAGCTCATGGAGCAGGGAGAGAGAGGACCTAGTAGCAATCAGTGAAGAGGCGGGGCCAGGAGCTATGACTCGACCCCTGCAACCACAAATAGGTGAGTACACACACTCACACACACACACCTCAAACTCATCACTGGGAGTGGGAGGGAGGGAGGGGAAATGTCATCTCCTCAATTATACAACCTTCCAATAGAGATACTGACGACCCTGCTCTCTCTCTCTCTCTCTCTCTCTCTCTCTCTCTCTCCTCTCTCTTCTCTCTCTCTCTCTTCTCTCTCTCTCTCTCTCTCTCTCTCTCTCTCTCTCTCTCTCTCTCTCTCTCTCTCTCTCTCTCTATCTATCTATCTATCTATCTATCTATCTATCTCTATCTATCTCTTTCCCCCACACAGTGTTTTACAAGGTTAGGTTAAGGTTTCTAACTTTATTTACAACCTAAGAACTCTTTCTACATCAGCTCATTCCAAAGACTTTTTATTGAGACAAACAAATAGGGAACAGGGTGAAGTTGGAGCCATCTGTAGACCAGCATTTCATTCGATCAACCGACTTTATGTCGTTGATGTCTTTATGCTGTACGAACATGTTCCAGACTCGTGTCATCCTGCGAAGAAATGATCTCAGATGAAGTGATGTTCTGGTTAAGGTTACAGTCGAGTTGCTGCTTGTTGCCCGTCTTGTGGTGTAGAAGCTGGCGTCTCGCTCTCCCCTCTCACTCACTCTCTCTCTCTCTCTCTCTCTCTCTCTCTCTCTCCTCTCTCTCTCTCTCTCTCTCTCTCTCTCTCTCTCTCTCTCTCTCTCTCTCTAATACCTACTCATTATCCAACATTTTATGTCTCCCCTCAGTAAGATCTTTCCCCTCAGGCTGTTACTGCACTCCTGGTGCCTGGCACTGACAAGTGACCCCTCACGTGAGAGCCAGCTGGCACTCCAAGCAGCCGCACTCTGGCACTATCTTGCAACACACTGCCGCTGCAGGAAGCTCCTTGCAACAGTTAGGCAGAAGAAAGCAATAATTATTGCCATTAGAAAGATGCAACAAGTACGTGAGGGAGCCAAGGATGGTGGTGGAGGGAGGGAGGGGAGGGGTGAGGGGAAGGGAAGGAATGGAGGGGGGAGGGGAGAATGAGGGAAGGGAGGGGAGGGGAGGGAGAGGGAAGGGGAAAGAATTATGAGGCCCTTTGAAGGAGGGTCTTCGGAAGGTCTTTGGTGGACGGTGTTTAAAGAAGAACCTTTGAAGGAGGGTTCTTGAAGGAGGGTTCTTGAAGGAGGGTTCTTGAAGGAGGGTTCTTAAAGGAGGGTTCTTGAAGGAGGGTTCTTAAAGGAGGGTTCTTGAAGGAGGGTTCTTAAAGGAGGGTTCTTGAAGGAGGGTTCTTAAAGGAGGGTTCTTGAAGGAGGGTTCTTGAAGGAGGGTTCTTGAAGGAGGGTTCTTGAAGGAGGGTTCTTGAAGGAGGGTTCTTAAAAGAGGGTTCTTGAAGGAGGGTTCTTAAAGGAGGGTTCTTGAAGGAGGGTTCTTAAAGGAGGGTTCTTGAAGGAGGGTTCTTGAAGGAGGGTTCTTAAAGGAGGGTTATTGAAGGAGGGTTCTTGAAGGAGGGTTCTTAAAGGAGGGTTCTTGAAGGAGGGTTCTTAAAGGAGGGTTCTTGAAGGAGGGTTCTTGAAGGAGGATCCTTGAAGGAGGGTTCTTGAAGGAGGGTTCTTGAAGGAGGATCCTTGAAGGAGGGTTCTTGAAGGAGGGTTCTTAAAGGAGGGTTCTTGAAGGAGGGTTCTTAAAGGAGGGTTCTTGAAGGAGGGTTCTTAAAGGAGGGTTCCTGAAGGAGGGTTCTTGAAGGAGGATCCTTGAAGGAGGGTTCTTGAAGGAGGGTTCTTGAAGGAGGGTTCTTGAAAGAGGGTTCTTGAAGGAGGGTCCTTGAAGGAGGGTTCTTGAAGGAGGATCCTTGAAGGAGGGTTTTTGAAGGAGGGTTTTTTGAAGGAGGGTCCTTGAAGGAGGGTTTTTTGAAGGAGGGTTCTTGAAGGAGGGGTTCTTGAAGGAGGATTCTTGAAGGGGGTTCTTAAAGGAGGGTTCTTGAAGGGGGTTCTTGAAGGAAGGTTCTTGAAGGAGGGTTCTTGAAGGAGGGTTCTTGAAGGGGGTTCTTAAAGGAGGGTTCTTGAAGGGGGGTTCTTGAAGGAGGATCCTTGAAAAAGGGTTCTTGAAGGAGGGTTCTTGAAAAAGGGTTCTTGAAGGAGGGTTCTTGAAGGAGGGTTCTTGAAGGAGGGTTCTTGAAGGAGGATCCTTGAAGGAGGGTTCTTGAAGGAGGGTTCTTGAAGGAGGATTCTTGAAGGAGGGTTCTTGAAGGAGGGTTCTTGAAAAAGGGTTCTTGAAGGAGGATCCTTGAAGGAGGGTTCTTGAAGGAGGGTTCTCGAAGGAGGGTTCTTGAAGGAGGGTTCTTGAAGGAGGGTTCTTGAAGGAGGGTTCTTGAAGGAGGGTTCTTGAAGGAGGGTTCTTGAAGGAGGGTTATTGAAGGAGGATTCTTGAAGGAGGATCCTTGAAGGAGGATTCTTGAAGGAGGGTTCATGAAGGAGGATTCTTGAAGGAGGATCCTTGAAGGAGGGTTCTTGAAGGAGGATTCTTGAAGGAGGATCCTTGAAGGAGGGTTCTTGAAGGAGGGTTCTTGAAGGAGGATCCTTGAAGGAGGGTTCTTGAAGGAGGGTTCTTGAAGGAGGATCCTTGAAGGAGGGTTCTTGAAGGAGGGTTCTTGAAAGAGGGTTCTTGAAGGAGGATTCTTGAAGGAGGATCCTTGAAGGAGGGTTCTTGAAGGAGGATCCTTGAAGGAGGGTTCTTGAAGGAGGATTCTTGAAGGAGGATCCTTGAAGGAGGATTCTTGAAGGAGGATCCTTGAAGGAGGGTTCTTGAAGGGGGGTTCTTGAAGGAGGGTTCTTGAAGGAGGGTTCTTGAAGGAGGGTTCTTGAAGGAGGGTTCTTGAAGGGGGGTTCTTAAAGGAGGGTTCTTGAAGGAGGGTTCCTGAAGGAGGGTTCTTGAAGGAGGGTTTTTGAAGGAGGATCCTTGAAGGAGGGTTCTTGAAGGAGGGTTCTTAAAGGAGGGTTCTTGAAGGAGGGTTCTTGAAGGAGGGTTCTTGAAGGAGGATCCTTGAAGGAGGGTTCTTGAAGGGGGGTTCTTGAAGGAGGGTTCTTGAAGGAGGGTTCTTGAAGGAGGGTTCTTGAAGGAGGGTTCTTGAAGGGGGGTTCTTAAAGGAGGGTTCTTGAAGGAGGGTTCTTGAAGGAGGGTTCTTGAAGGAGGGTTTTTGAAGGAGGATCCTTGAAGGAGGGTTCTTGAAGGAGGGTTCTTGAAGGAGGGTTCTTGAAGGAGGGTTCTTGAAGGAGGGTTCTTGAAGGAGGGTTCTTGAAGGAAGGTTTTTGAAGGAGGATCCTTGAAGGAGGGTTCTTGAAGGAGGGTTCTTGAAGGAGGGTCCTTGAAGGAGGGTCCTTGAAGGAGGGTTCTTGAAGGAGGGTTCTTGAAGGAGGTCCTTGGGAAAGGGGGGTCCTTGAAGGAGGGTTCTTGAAGGAGGGTTCTTGAAGGAGGGTCCTTGAAGGAGGGTCCTTGAAGGAGGGTTCTTGAAGGAGGGTTCTTGAAGGAGGGTCCTTGAAGGAGGGTCCTTGAAGGAGGGTTCTTGAAGGAGGGTCCTTGAAGGAGGGTCATTGAAGGAGGGTTCTTGAAGGAGGGTTCTTGAAGGAGGGTCCTTGAAGGAGGGTCCTTGAAGGAGGGTTCTTGAAGGAGGGTTTTTGAAGGAGGGTTTTTGAAGGAGGGTTTTTGAAGGAGGGTTCTTGAAGGGGGGTTCCTGAAGGATGGTCATTGAAGGAGGGTCCGTACAGACGTAAGGCAACACCAGGAGTCGTACAGTCAGGCAACACCAGGGGTCGTACAGTCAGACAACACCAGGGGTCGTACAGTCAGACAACACCAGGAGTCGTACAGTCAAGCAACACCAGGAGTCGTACAGTCAAGCAACACCAGGAGTCTACAGTCTGGCAACATCAGGAGTCGTACAGTCTGGCAACACCAGGGGTCGTACAGTTTGGCAACACCAGGAGTCGTACAGTCAGGCAACACCAGGGGTCGTACAGTCAGACAACACCAGGGGTCGTACAGTCAAGCAACACAAGGAGTCGTTCTGTCTGGCAACACCAGGGGTCGTACAGTCAGGCAACACCAGGGGTCGTACAGTCAGGCAACACCAGGGGTCGTACAATCAAGCAACACCAGGGGTCGTATAGTTAGGCAACACCAGGGTCTTGTAGACAGTCAGGCAACACTAGGGGTCGTACAGTCAGGCAACACCAGGGGTCGTACAGACAGTCAGGCAACACCAGGGGTCGTACAGACAGTCAGGCAACACCAGGGGTCGTACAGACAGTCAGGAAACACCAGGGGTCGTACAGTCAGGCAACACCAGGGGTCGTACAGACAGTCAGGCAACACCAGGGGTCGTACAGACAGTCATGCAACACCAGGGTTCGTACAGTCAGGCAACACCAGGGGTCGTACAGACAGTCAGGCAACACCAGGGATCGTACAGACAGTAAGGCAACACAAGGGGTCTTACAGACAGTCAGGCAACACCAGGGGTAGTACAGACAGTCAGGCAACACTAGGGATCGTACAGACAGTCAGGCAACACCAGGGGTCGTACAGACAGTCAGGCAACACCAAGGGTGGTACAGACAGTAAGGCAACACCAGGGGTCGTACAGGCAGTCATGCAAAACCAGGATTCGTACAGTCAGGCAACATCAGGGGTCGTACAGTCAGGCAACACCAGGGATCGTACAGTCAGGCAACACCTGGGGTCGTACAGACAGTCAGGCAACACCAGGGGTCGTACAGACAGTCAGGCAACACCAGGGGTCGTTCAGACAGTCGTGCAACACCAGGGGTCGTACAGACAGTCGTGCAACACCAGGGGTCGTACAGACAGCCATGCAACACCAGGGGTCGTACAGACAGTCAGGCAACACCAGGGGTCGTACAGACAGTCAGGCAACACCAGGGGTCGTACAGACAGTCAGGCAACACTAGGGGTCGTACAGACAGTCATGCAACACCAGGGGTCGTACAGACAGTCATGCAACACCAGGGGTCGTACAGACAGTCATGCAACACCAGGGGTCGTACAGTCATGCAACAGAAGGGGTCGTACAGACAGACAGGCAACACCAGGGGTCGTACAGACAGTCAGGCAACACCAGGGGTCGTACAGACAGTCAGGCAACACCAGGGGTCGTACAGACAGTCATGCAACACCTGGGTTCGTACAGTCAGGCAATACCAGGGGTCGTACAGACAGTCAGGCAACACCAGGGGCCGTACAGACAGTCATGCAGCACCAGGGTTCGTACAGTCAGGCAACACCAGGGGTCGTACAGACAGTCAGGCAACACTAGGGGTCGTACAGACAGTCAGGCAACACCAGGGGTCGTACAGACAGTCAGGCAACACCAGGGGTCCTACAGACAGTCATGCAACACCAGGGGTCGTACAGACAGTCAGGCAACACCAGGGGTCGTACAGACAGTCAGGCAACACCAGGGGTCGTACAGACAGTCATGCAACACCAGAGGTCGTACAGACAGTCAGGCAACACCAGGGGTCGTACAGACAGTCAGGCAACACCAGGGGTCGCACAGACAGTCATGCAACACCAGGGGTCGTACAGACAATCAGGCAACACCAGGGGTCGTACAGACAGTCAGGCAACACCAGGGGTCGTACAGACAGTCATGCAACACCAGGGGTCGTACAGACAGTCAGGCAACACCAGGGGTCGTACAGACAGTCAGGCAACACCAGGGGTCGTACAGACAGTCATGCAACACCAGGGGTCGTACAGACAGTCAGGCAACACCAGGGGTCGTACAGACAGTCAGGCAACACCAGGGGTCGTACAGACAGTCAGGCAACACCAGGGGTCGTACAGACAGTCAGGCAACACCAGGGATCGTACAGACAGTCATGCAACACCAGGGGTCGTACAGACAGTCAGGCAACACCAGGGGTCGTACAGACAGTCAGGCAACACCAGGGTCGTACAGACAGTCAGGCAACACCAGGGTCGTACAGACAGTCAGGCAACACCAGGGGTCGTACAGACTGTCAGGCAACACCAAGGGTCGTACAGACAGTCAGGCAACACCAGGGGTCGTACAGACAGTCAGGCAACACCAGGGGTCGTACAGACAGTCAGGCAACACCAGGGGTCGTACAGACAGTCAGGCAACACCAGGGGTCGTACAGACAGTCAGGCAACACCAAGGGTCGTACAGACAGTCAGGCAACACCAGGGATCGTACAGACAGTCAGGCAACACCAGGGGTCGTACAGACAGTCAGGCAACACCAGGGTCGTACAGACAGTCAGGCAACACCAGGGGTCGTACAGACAGTCAGGCAAACACCAAGGGTCGTACAGACAGTCAGGCAACACCAGGGATCGTACAGACAGTCAGGCAACACCAGGGGTCGTACAGACAGTCAGGCAACACCAGGGTCGTACAGACAGTCAGGCAACACCAGGGGTCGTACAGACAGTCAGGCAACACCAAGGGTCGTACAGACAGTCAGGCAACACCAGGGATCGTACATACAGTCAGGCAACACCAGGGGTCGTACAGACAGTCAGGCAACACCAGGGGTCGTACAGACAGTCAGGCAACACCAAGGGTCGTACAGACAGTCAGGCAACACAGGGGTCGTACAGACAGTCAGGCAACACCAAGGGTCGTACAGACAGTCAGGCAACACCAGGGGTCGTACAGACAGTCAGGCAACACCAAGGGTCGTACAGACAGTCAGGCAACACCAGGGGTCGTACAGACAGTCAGGCAACACCAAGGGTCGTACAGACAGTCAGGCAACACCAGGGGTCGTACAGACAGTCAGGCAACACCAAGGGTCGTACAGACAGTCAGGCAACACCAGGGGTCGTACAGACAGTCAGGCAACACCAGGGGTCGTACAGACAGTCATGCGTGTCAGCAAGCAACTCACAACAATCGCTGACTACCAGCCCAACCATAATGTTGTACATTGACGGTGACGCAACCCAACCATCTGGTGAAGGTTAGGCAACCAGGTTAGAACCAAGGGGGAACTCAACCAGGTTAGAACCAAGGGGGAACTCAACCAGGTTAGAACCAAGGGGGAACTCAACCAGGTTAGAACCAAGTGAGAACTCAATCAGGTTAGAACCAAGGGGGGACTCAACCAGGTTAGAACGAAGGGGGAACTCAACCAGGTTAGAACCAAGGGAGAACTCAACCAGGTTAGAACCAAGGGGGGACTCAACCAGGTTAGAACCAAGGGGGACTCAACCAGGTTAGAACCAAGGGGGAACTCAACCAGGTTAGAACCAAGGGGGAACTCAACCAGGTTAGAACCAAGGGGGAACTCATCCAGGTTAGAACCAAGGGGGAACTCAACCAGGTTAGAACCAAGGGGAACTCAACCAGGTTAAACCAAGGGGGAACTCAACCAGGTTAGAACCAAGGGGGAACTCAACCAGGTTAGAACCAAGGGGGAACTCAACCAGGTTAGAACCAAGGGGGAACTCAACCAGGTTAGAACCAAGGGGAACTCAACCAGGTTAGAACCAAGGGGGAACTCAACCAGGTTAGAACCAAGGGGGAGCTCAACCAGGTTAGAACCAAGGGGGAACTCAACCAGGTTAGAACCAAGGGGGAACTCAACCAGGTTAGAACCAAGGGGGAACTCAACCAGGTTAGAACCAAGGGGGAACTCAACCACGTTAGAACCAAGGGGGAACTCAACCAGGTTAGAACCAAGGGGGAACTCAACCAGGTTAGAACCAAGGGGGAACTCAACCAGGTTAGAACCAAGGGGGAACTCAACCAGGTTAGAACAAAGGGAGAACTCAACCAGGTTAGAACCAAGGGGGAACTCAACCAGGTTAGAACCAAGGGGGAACTCAACCAGGTTAGAACCAAGGGGGAACTCAACCAGGTTAGAACCAAGGGAGAACTCAACCAGGTTAGAACCAACGGAGAACTCAACCAGGTTAGAACCAAGGGGGGACTCAACCAGGTTAGAACCAAGGGGGACTCAACCAGGTTAGAACCAAGGGGGAACTCAACCAGGTTAGAACCAAGGGAGAACTCAACCAGGTTAGAACCAAGGGAGAACTCAACCAGGTTAGAACCAAGGGAGAACTCAACCAGGTTAGAACCAAGGGGGAACTCTACCAGGTTAGAACCAAGGGAGAACTCAACCAGGTTAGAACCAATGGGGGACTCAACCAGGTTAGAACCAAGGGGGAACTTAACCAGGTTAGAACCAAGGGAGAACTCAACCAGGTTAGAACCAAGGGAGAAATCAACCAGGTTAGAACCAAGGGGGAACTCAACCAGGTTAGTACCAAGGGAGAACTCAACCAGGTTAGAACCAAGGGAGAACTCAACCAGGTTAGAATCAAGGGGGAAGTCAACCAGGTTAGAACCAAGGGGAAACTCAACCAGATTAGAACCAGGGGGGAACTCAACCAGGTTAGAACCAAGGGGGAACTCAACCAGGTTAGAACCAAGGGAGAACTCAACCAGGTTAGAACCAAGGGGGAACTCAACCAGATTAGAACAAAGGGAGAACTCAACCAGGTTAGAACCAAGGGGGAACTCAACCAGGTTAGAACCAAGGGAGAACTCAACCAGGTTAGAACCAAGGGAGAACTCAACCAGGTTAGAACCAAGGGAGAACTCAACCAGGTTAGAACCAAGGGGGGACTCAACCAGGTTAGAACCAAGGGGGACTCAACCAGGTTAGAACCAAGGGGGAACTCAACCAGGTTAGAACCAAGGGAGAACTCAACCAGGTTAGAACCAAGGGAGAACTCAACCAGGTTAGAACCAAGGGGGAACTCAACCAGGTTAGAACCAAGGGAGAACTCAACCAGGTTAGAACCAAGGGGGAACTCTACCTGGTTAGAACCAAGGGAGAACTCAACCAGGTTAGAACCAAGGGGGGACTCAACCAGGTTAGAACCAAGGGGGAACTCAACCAGGTTAGAACCAAGGGAGAACTCAACCAGGTTAGAACCAAGGGAGAACTCAACCAGGTTAGAACAAAGGGGGAACTCAACCAGGTTAGAACCAAGGGAGAACTCAACCAGGTTAGAACCAAGGGGGAACTCAACCAGGTTAGAACCAAGGGAGAACTCAACCAGGTTAGAACCAAGGGAGAACTCAACCAGGTTAGAACCAAGGGAGAACTCAACCAGGTTAGAACCAAGGGGGAACTCAACCAGGTTAGAACCAATGGAGAACTCAACCAGGTTAGAACCAAGGGGGACTCAACCAGGTTAGAACCAAGGGGGGACTCAACCAGGTTAGAACCAAGGGTGGACTCAACCAGGTTAGAACTAAGGGGGAACTCAACCAGGTTAGAACCAAGGGGAAACTCAACCAGGTTAGAACCAAGGGAGAACTCAACCAGGTTAGAACCAAGGGGGGACTCAACCAGGTTAGAACCAAGGGAGAACTCAACCAGGTTAGAACCAAGTGGGACTCAACCAGGTTAGAACCAAGGGAGGGACTCAACCAAGTTAGAACCAAGGGAGGGATTCAACCAGGTTAGAACCAAGGGAGGGATTCAACCAGGTTAGAACCAAGGGAGGGATTCAACCAGGTTAGAACCAAGGGAGGGACTCAACCAGGTTAGAACCAAGGGAGGGACTCAACCAGGTTAGAACCAAGGGAGGGACTCAACCAGGTTAGAACCAAAGGACACAACCAGGTTAGAACCAAGGAAAGGACTCAACCAGGTTAGAACCAAGGGATTCAACCAAGTTAGAACCAAGGGATTCAACCAGGTTAGAACCAAGGGATTCAATCAGGTTAGAACCAAAGAAGAGACTCAACCAGGTTAGAACCACAGAAAGGACTCAACCAGGTTAGAACCAAGGAAGGGGGAAAGAAGGAAGGGAAGGGAAGAGGGGGAGGGGAGAGGGGAAGGTGGAGGGGAGAGGGGGGACGGGGAGGGAGAAGGGTAGGTGGAGGGAAAGAGAGAGGGGAGGAAGGGTAGGGGGAGGGGAGAGGGGGGGGAGGGGGAGGGGAGAAGGGGAGGTGAAGGGGAGAGAGGGAGGGGAAAGGGGAGAGGGGGGAGGGTGAAACACACAGTACTCAGAACTGGGTCACGGGTCGACCATCACTCTTGTGTAATTTGTCGAAGCAGTATGCTAAGTAGAGGTTAACTTAGGCGGTAGAAGGTCATTTGTAAAGGTTGGCTAGCAGTGTGTTGGTGAACCAGCAGCACCTGGTACACCTGTACCTCGTACACCTGTCTGGTACACCTGTACCTCGTACACCTGTCTGGTACACCTGTACCTCGTACACCTGCCTGGTACACCTGTACCTCGTACACCTGCCTGGTACACCTGTACCTCGTACACCTGTCTGGTACACCTGTACCTCGTACACCTGCTGGTACACCTGTACCTCGTACACCTGCTGGTACACCTGTACCTCGTACACCTGCCTGGTACACCTGTCTGTTACACCTGTACCTCGTACACCTGCCTGGTACACCTGTACCTCGTACACCTGCCTGTTACACCTGTACCTCGTACACCTGCCTGGTACACCTGTACCTCGTACACCTGCCTGGTACACCTGTCTGTTACACCTGTACTTACACCTGCCTGGTACACCTGTACCTCGTACACCTGCCTGGTACACCTGTACCTCGTACACCTGCCTGGTACACCTGTACCTCGTACACCTGCCTGGTACACCTGTCTGTTACACCTGTACCTCGTACACCTGCCTGGTACACCTGTACCTCGTACACCTGCCTGGTACACCTGTACCTCGTACACCTGCCTGGTACACCTGTCTGTTACACCTATACCTCGTACACCTGCCTGGTACACCTGTACCTCGTACACCTGCCTGGTACACCTGTACCTCGTACACCTGCCTGGTACACCTGTACCTCGTACACCTGCCTGGTACACCTGTACCTCGTACACCTGCCTGGTACACCTGTCTGTTACACCTGTACCTCGTACACCTGCCTGGTACATCTCTCTGTTGCACCTGTACCTTGTACTCCTGCCTGGTACAACATTGATATACCTTTGAAGAGTTTCGAGAGTTTATCTACTCTCTGAGCCCGACCATGGGCCAGGCTCGTCTGGTGCTTGCCTGGTCAACCAGGTTGTTGCTGCTGGAGGCCCGCTGCCCCACATATCCATCACAGCCTGGTTGATCTGGCACCTGGTGAAGATACGTGTCCAGTTTCCTCTTGAAGACTTCCACACTTGTTCCAGCAGTGTTTCTGATATCTTCTGGTAAGATGTTGAGAAGTCTGGGACCCCGCATGTTGATACAGTGTTCCCTTATTGTCCCCACCGCACCCCTGCTCCTCATTGGGTTTATTTTACACTTCCTCCAATATCTCTCACTCCAGTATGTTCTTATGGCAGTGTGCAGACTTGGGACCAAGCCCTCGAGTACCTTCCAGGTATATATTATCATGTACCTCTCTCTCCTCCGCTCCAATGGATACATGTTCAAGACTTGAAGGCGTTCCCAGCAGTTTAGGTGCTTTACTGGCTCAGTGTGAGCCGTAAACGATCTCTGTATTTATTCCAGCTCTGATATTTCTCCTGCCCTGAACGGGGCCGTCAACACTGAGCAATATTCTAAGTGTGGGAGCACTAGCGATTTGAAGAGTGTCACCATCGGCATTATTTCCCTTGTTTTGAAAGTTCTCAATACCCACCCAGTGATCTTCCTGGCTGTCGTGATCTTTGTCTTGTTACGGTCTTTAAAAGAAAGGTCAGCTGACATAATTATTCCCAGGTCTTTTACGTGTTCCTTACGTTCTATTTGGTGACCCTCTTGAGTTTTGTATATAGTGCTCCTTTTAAGTTCTTCATTCTTTCCATATCTAAGCAGCTGGAACTTATCATCATTGAACGTCATGTTGTTTTCCACTGCCCACTGGAAAACTCTGTTTATGTCTTCCTGTACTTTTTCAGTGTCCTCTACCGTACTGACTTTCATGCTTATTTTAGTGTCATCTGCAAATGATGATACAAAAGTGTGCCGGGTGTTTTTATCTATGTCTGTTATGAGGATGAGGAACAGCAGAGGTGCCAGGACAGTGCCTTGGGGCACTGAGCTTTTGACCTCGCTGATGCTGGATCTTGCCCTGTTCACTACTAGTTTTTGTGTTCCGTGTTAGGAAACAGAAAATCCATCTGCCTACCTTCCCCGTAATGCCCATGGCCTTCATTTTGTGCGCTGTCACTCCATGATCGCATTTGTCAAACGCCTTTGCAAAATCCGTGTAAATAACATCTGCGTTTTGGTCGTCTTCCAGTGCCTTCGTAATTCTATCATAATGGTTCAGCAGCTGTGACAGACATGATCGTCCTGCTCTAAAACCATGTTGGTTCACGTTATGTTGGTTGTGCTGGTCCATGAAATTTGTAACCTGCCGTCTCATCACTCTTTCAAAGATTTTTGTGATGTGAGAAGTTCGGGCTACTGGTCTGTAATTTTTAGCTAGTGCTCTACTACCTCCCTAATGCAAAGGAACTATGTCTACACTCTGTCTCTTACACCTGTACCTCGTACACCTGCTTGGTACACCTGTCTGTTACACCTGTACCTCGTACACCTGCCTGGTACACCTGTCTGTTACACCTGCACCTCGCACACCTGCCTGGTACACCTGTCTGTTACACCTGTACCTCGTACACCTGCCTGGTACACCTGTCTGTTACACCTGTACCTCGCACACCTGCCTGGTACACCTGTCTGTTACACCTGTACCTCGTACACCTGCCTGGTACACCTGTCTGTTACACCTGCACCTCGCACACCTGCCTGGTACACCTGTCTGTTACACCTGTACCTCGCACACCTGCCTGGTACACCTGTCTGTTACACCTGTACCTCGTACACCTGCCTGGTACACCTGTCTGTTACACCTGTACCTCGCACACCTGCCTGGTACACCTGTCTGTTACACCTGTACCTCGTACACCTGCCTGGTACACCTGTCTGTTACACCTGTACCTCGCACACCTGCCTGGTACACCTGTCTGTTACACCTGTACCCCGTACACCTGCCTGGTACACCTGTCTGTTACACCTGTACCTCGTACACCTGCCTGGTACACCTGTCTGTTACACCTGTACCTCGTACACCTGCCTGGTACACCTGTCTGTTACACCTGTACCTCGTACACCTGCCTGGTACACCCTATATCCTTTCTAATTCTCAATTTCTCCGACTTGATTCCATTACTGAGTCTTGTCTTGGTTAGATATTCTCAATACGCTATTTATATCCCCTTTATTCCTGTTTCCCTTTGTACACTTATATCATATCTCACCTAATTCTAGGTGTTTGCAGAGAGTGTAAGTTGAATGTCATCAGTCTAACTATGGTGGTAAGTTGAGTGTCATCAGTCTAACTATGTTGGTAAGTTGAGTGTCATCAGTCTAACTATGGTGGTAAGTTGAGTGTCATCAGTCTAACTATGGTGGTAAGTTGAGTGTCATCAGTCTAACTATGGTGGTAAGTTGAGTGTCATCAGTCTAACTATGGTGGTAAGTTGAGTGTCATCAGTCTAACTATGGTGGTAAGTTGAGTGTCATCAGTCTAACTATGGTGGTAAGTTGAGTGTCATCAGTCTAACTATGGTGGTAAGTTGAGTGTCATCAGTCTAACTATGGTGGTAAGTTGAGTGTCATCAGTCTAACTATGGTGGTAAGTTGAGTGTCATCAGTCTAACTATGGTGGTAAGTTGAGTGTCATCAGTCTAACTATGGTTCTAAGTTAAGTGTCATCAGTCTAACTATGGTGGTAAGTTGAGTGTCATCAGTCTAACTATGGTGGTAAGTTGAGTGTCATCAGTCTAACTATGGTGGTAAGTTGAGTGTCATCAGTCTAACTATGTTGGTAAGTTGAGTGTCATCAGTCTAACTATGGTGGTAAGTTGAGTGTCATCAGTCTAACTATGGTGGTAAGTTGAGTGTCATCAGTCTAACTATGGTGGTAAGTTGAGTGTCATCAGTCTAACTATGTTGGTAAGTTGAGTGTCATCAGTCTAACTATGTTGGTAAGTTGAGTGTCATCAGTCTAACTATGGTGGTAAGTTGAGTGTCATCAGTCTAACTATGGTGGTAAGTTCCTCTCTATGCTGTGCCGGTTATCGTTCCAGTCACGGTATTGTACCTTGCTGTTATTTATAGGTTTGTTATACATGGGATCAACTGGGTCTTCCTTCCCTCTATATTTTCCTGCTCACTTCTGTCTATGTTGTAATATGGAGACCAGAACTGAGTATACACCTGGAAAATCCTAGAGGGACTAGTACCGAACTTGCACAAGAAAATCACTCACAACGAAAGCAAAAGACTTGGCAGACGATGCACCATCCCCCAATGAAAAGCAGGGGTGTCACTAGCACGTTAAGAGACCATACAATAAGTGTCAGGGGCCCGAGACTGTTCAACTGCCTCCCAGCATACATAAGGGGGATTACCAACAGACCCCTGGCAGTCTTCAAGCTGGCACTGGACAAGCACCTAAAGTCAGTTCCTGATCAGCCGGGCTGTGGCTCGTACGTTGGTTTGCGTGTAGCCAGCAGTAACAGCCTGGTTGATCAGGCTCTGATCCACCAGGAGGCCTGGTCACAGACCGGGCCGCGGGGGCGTTGACCCCCGGAACTCTCTCCAGGTAAACTCCAGGTAAGTATAATTTATATAAAGTCTAACTTAAGATATATAAAGTCTAACTTAAGATATATAAAGTCTAACTTAAGATATATAAAGCCTAACTTAAGATATATAAAGTCTAACTTAAGATATATAAAGTCTAACTTTATTACCAAGTCTTATGTACTGTTGTCTTGGCAGCCCTTGTGGTTTAGCGCTTCTTTTTATAATATAATAATAATAATAATAATAATAATAATAATAATAATAATAATAATAATAATAATAATAATAATAATAATAATAATAATAATAATAATAATAAATAATAATAATAATAATAATAATAATAAAATAACAATAATATATAATAATAATTAATAATAACAATAATTAATAATAATAATTAATAATAATAATAATAATAATAATAATAATAATAATAATAATAATAATAATTTAATAATAATAATAAACAATAATAATAATAATAATAATAATAATAATAATAATAATAATAATAATAATAATAACAATAATAACAATAATAATAATAATAATAATAATAATATTAATAATAATAATAATAATAAAATAATAATAACAATAATAATAATAATAATATAATAATAATAATAATAATAATAATAAATAATAATAATTAATTAATAATAATAATAATAATTAATAATAATAATAATAATAATAATAATAAATAATAATAAATATATATAATAATAATAATAATAATAATAACAATAATAATAATATAATAATAATAATAATAATAAAATAATTAATAATATATAAAATAATAATAAAATAATAATAATAATAATAATATAATAATAATAATAATAATAATATAATAATAATAAAAAACAATAATAATAATAATAATAATAATAATAATAATAATAATAATATAATAATATAATATAAAATAATAATAATAATATATAATAATAATAATAATAATAATAATAATAATAATAATAATAATAATAATAATAATAATATATAATAATAATAATAATAATATAATAATAATAAATAATAATAATAATAATATATAATAATAATAATAATAATAATAATAATTAATAATAATAATAATATAATAATAGTAATAATAATAATAATAATAATAATAATAATAATAATAATAAATAATAATATAATAATAATAATAATAATAATAAAATAATTAATCAATAATAAAATAATAATATAATAATAATAAAATAAAAATATAATAATAATAATAATAATAATAACAATAATAACAAATATAATAATAATAATAATGATAATAATAATAATAATAATCTCTAAAAAATAATATAATTAAAATAATAATAATAATATAATAATAATAATAATAATAATAATAATGATAACACTAATAACACTGGCCCTGTGGTACACCACTAGTAATGGCTCTCCCAAACAACAAGGGTGCCAACACTGGCTCTGTGGTACAACATTAGTAATGGCTCTCCCAAACAACAAGGGTGCCAACACTGGCCCTGTAGTACACCATTAGTAATGGCTCTCCCAAACAACAAGGGTGCCAACACTGGCCCTGTGGTACACCATTAGTAATGGCTCTCCCAAACAACAAGGGTGCCAACACTGGCCCTGTGGTACACCACTAGTAATGGCTCTCCCAAACAACAAGGGTGCCAACACTGGCCCTGTGGTACACCACTAGTAATGGCTCTCCCAAACAACAAGGGTGCCAACACTGGCTCTGTTGTACACCATTAGTAATGGCTCTCCCAAACAACAAGGGTGCCAACACTGGCCCTGTGGTACACCACTAGTAATGGCTCTCCCAAACAACAAGGGTGCCAACACTGGCCCTGTGGTACACCACTAGTAATGGCTCTCCCAAACAACAAGGGTGCCAACACTGGCTCTGTGGTACACCATTAGTAATGGCTCTCCGAAACAACATGGGTGCTAACACTTACCCTGTGGTACACTATTAGTAATGGCTCTCCCAAACAACAAGGGTGCCAACACTGACCCTGTGGTACACCATTAGTAATGGCTCTCCCAAACAACAAGGGTGCCAACACTGGCCCTGTGGTACACCACTAGTAATGGTTCTCCCAAACAACAAGGGTGCCAACACTGACCCTGTGGTACACCATTAGTAATGGCTCTCCCAAACAACAAGGGTGCCAACACTGACCCTGTGGTACATCACTAGTAATGGTTCTCCCAAACAACAAGGGTGCCAACACTGACCCTGTGGTACACCACAGTAATGGCTCTCCCATTCTGCTTCCTCTCCTATTAATGTAAACTCACTGTTGCCTCTTAGGCAGCCTTGACTCGACCCACATTATCACTGATACACTCACTGTTTCACCGTCATCAAGTCTCCCACTGAAGGATAAATTCTCAGCAGTGACTACACTGGTAGACTGAGAACAGTGACTACACTGGTAGACTGAGAAGAGTGACTAGACTGGTAGACTGAGAACAGTGACTAGACTGGTAGACTGAAAACAGTGACTACACTGGTAGACTGAGAACAGTGACTGGACTGGTAGACTGAGAACAGTGACTAGACTGGTAGACTGAGAACAGTGACTAGACTGGTAGACTGAGAACAGTGGGGCTCTCAGAGCCATGTCAGTGAGTAGACTGGTAGACCAGGGGGACCTTGCTGCACTATTGATCAGCCAGCCAGAGACATGACCGTCCTGTATGTGTGGAACCATTACTCTGTATAGGTCAGGTAGTGTGAGTCAGGTAGTGTGAGTCAGGTAGTGTTAGTCGGGTAGTGTGAGGCACAAGTAGTGTGAGTCAGGTAGTGTGAGTCAGGTAGTGTGAATCAGACAGCGTGAGAGTCGGGTAGTGATTCAGGTAGTGTGAGTCTGGTAGTGTGTGAGTCAGGAAGTGTGTGAGGTAGTGTGAGTCAGGCAGTGTGAGTAAGTCAGGTATGAGACAGGTATTATGTATCAGGCAGTGTGAGTCAGGCAGTTTGAGTCAGTCAGGTATGAGACAGGTATTATGAGTCAGGCAGTGTGAGTCAGGCAGTGTGAGTCAGTCAGGTATGAGACAGGTATTATGAGTCAGGCAGTGTGAGTCAGATAGTGTGAGTCAGTCAGGTAGTGTGCGTGTGTACCACCGTTATGTGGTTACAGGGGTCGAGTTTCAGCTCCTGGCTCCCGTTTCTTGATTTACTCTCTCCTAAGGTTGAAGAAATACTTCCTAACATCCCTGTGACTCATCTGTGTATAAAACTTCCAGCAGTGCCCTTATGTTCCTGTTTTCCGCCTCTCAAACAATCTGTCCCTGTTCACCCTATCAACTCCTCTCAGTATTTTGTATGTTGTTACCATATCACCCCCCCCAGTTCTTCTGTACTCTAGGACTATCAGTGTGAGTTGTTGTTGCTGCTGTTGTTGTTGTTTGTGGTTGTTGTTGTTGTTGTTGTTGTTGTTGTTGTTGTGTTGTGGTGGTGGTTGTTGTTGCTGTTGTTGTTGTTGTGGTGGTTGTTATTGCTGTTGTTGTGGTTGTTGTGGTGGTTGTTGTTGCTGTTGTTGTTGTTGTGGTCGGTTGGTTGTTGCTGTTGTTGTGTGGGTTGGTGGTTATTGCTGGTGTTGTTGTTGTTGTGGTGGTTGTTGTTGCTGTTTGTTGTTGTGGTGGTTGTTGTTGCTGTTGTTGTTGTTGTTGTTGTTGTGAGTGGTGGTTGTTGTTTGCTGTTGTTGTTGATGTGTGGTTGTGTTGTGGTGGTTGTTGGTGCTGTTGTTGTTGTTGTGGTGGTTGTTGTTGTGGTGGTTGTTGTTGCTGTGTGTTGTTGTGGTGGGTTGTTGTTGCTGTTGTTGTTGTTGTGAGTGGTTGGTTGTTGTGGGGGGTGGTTGGGGGGTTTTTGTTGGTTGTTGTTGGCTGTTGTTGTCGTTGGGTGGTTGTTGTTGTGTTGTTGTTGTGGTGGTTGCTGTTGTGAGTGGTGGTTGTTGTTGTTGTTGTGGTGGTGGTTGTTGTTGCTGTTGTTGTTGTTGGGGTGGTTGTTGTTGTGTTGTAGTTGTGGTGGTGGTTGTTGTTGTGTTGTTGTTGTTGTGTGTGGTTGTTGTTGTGGTGGTTGTTGTTGCTGTTTGTTGTTGTGGTGGTGGTTGATGTTGTCGGTGGTTGTTGTTGGGTTGGTGTTGTTTGTGGTGGTTGTTGTTGTGTTTGTTGTTGTGTGTGGTGGTTGTTGTTGCTGTTGTTGTTGTTGCTGTTGTTGTTGTTGTGGTGGTTGTTGGTGCTGTTGTTGTGTTGTGGGGGTTGTGTTGCTGCTGATGTTGTTGTTGTTGTGGTGGTGGTCTTGTTGTTGCTGCGTTGTTGTTGTTGTGGGGTTGTTGCTTGTGGTGTGGTTGTTGATGCTGTCTGTTGTTGTTGTGGTTGTGGTTGTTGTTGTTGGTTGTTGTTGTGGTGGTGGTTGTTGGTTGCTGTTGTTGTTTTTGTTGTGGTGGGTTGTTGTTGTGGTGGTTGTTGTTGCTGATTGTTGTTGTGGTGGTGGTTTGTTGTTGTGTTTTTGTTGTGGTGTGGTTGTTTTGTTGCTGTTGTTGTTGTGGTGGTGGTTGTTGTTGCTGCCTGATGTTGTTGTGGTGGTGGTTGTTGTTGCTGTTGTTGTTGTGTGTGGTGGTGAGTTGTGTTGCTGTTGTTGTGGTGGTGGTGGTTGTTGTGCTGCTTGATGTTGTTTGGTGGTGGTTGTTGTTGCTGTTGTTGTTGTTGTGGTGGTGGTTGTTTGTTGCTGTTGTTGTTGTGGTGGTGGATTGTTGTTGCTGTTGTTGTTGTGGTGGTGGTGGTTGTTGTTGCTGTTGTTGTTGTGGTGAGTGGGTGTTGTTGTTGCTGTTGTTGTTGTGGTGGTGGTGTTGTTGCTGTTGTTGTTGTTGTGGTGGTTGTTGTTGATGCTGATGTTGTTGTGGTGTGGTTGTTGTGCTGTTGTTGTTGTGGTTGGGTGGTTGTTGTTGCTGTTGTTGTTGTGGTGGTTGTTGTTGCTGTTGTTGTTGTTGTGGTGGTTGTTGTTTGCTGTTGTTGTTGTGGAGGTTGTAGTTGTTGCTGACTGTTGTTGTTGTTGTGTGGTTGGTGTTGTGGGGTTGTTGTTGTTTACTGTTGTTGTTGTTGTGGTGGTTGTTGGTGTGGTGTTGTTGTTGCTGTTGTTGTTGTGGGTTGTGGTTGTGTTGTTGTTGTTGTTGTTGTGGTTGTGGTTGTTGTTGCTGTTGTTGTTGTTGTGGTGGTTGTTGTTGCTGTTGTTGTTGTTGTGGTGGTTGGTTGTTGTGGTGGTTGGTGTTGTGTTGTTGTTGTGGGTGGTTTTTGTTGTTGTTGTTGTTGTTGTTGTTGTGGTGGTTGTTGTTGCTGTTGTGGTTGTGCGTGGTTTTTTGTTGTTGCTGTTGTTGTTTGTTGTGGTGTGGTGTTGGTTGTGGTGGTTGTTGTGTTGCTGTTGTTGTTGTTGTGGGTGGTTGTTGTGGTGGTGGTAGTTGTGTTGCTGTTGTTGTTGTTGTGTGGGGTTGTTGTTGCTGCATGTTGTTGTGTGGTGGGTGTTGCTTTTGCTGTTGTTGTTGTTTGGTGGTTGTTGGTTGTGGTGGTTGTATGTTGCTGTTGCTGTTGTTGTGGTGGTTGTTGTTGTGGTGGGCTAGTTGGTCGCTGTGGTTGTTGTTGTGGGTGGTGTTGTTGCTGTTGTGTTGTGGTGGATGGTTGTTGTTGTGGTGGTGTTGTTGCTGGTGTTGTTGTGGTGGGGTTGTTGTTGTTGTTGTTGTTGTTGTTGTTGGTTGTTGTTGTTGTTGTGGTGGTGGTTTGTTGTTGCTGTTGTTGTGGGTTTGTGGTGGTTGTTCGTTGCTGCTTGATGTGTTGTTTGTGGTGGTTGTTGTGCTGTTGTTGTTGTGGTGGTGTGTTGTTGTTGCGGTTGTGTTGTGGGTGGTGGTTGTGGTTGCTGTTGTTGTTGTGGTAGGTGGTTGTTGTTGCTGTTGTTGTTGTTGTGGTGTTGTTTGTTGTGCTGTGTTGTTGTGGTGGTGGTTGTTGTTGCTGTTGTTGTTGAGGTGGTGGTTGTTGTTGTTGTAGTTGTTGTTGTTGTGGTGGTGGTTGTTGTTTGCAGTTGTTGTTGTTGTGGTGTTGTTGTTGACTGCTGATGTTGTTGTTGTGGTGCGGTTGTTGCTGCTGTTGTTGTTGTGGTGGTGGTTGTTGTTGGCTGTTGTTGTTGTGGGTGGTGGTTGTTGTTGCTGTTGTTGTTGCTTGTGGTGGTTGTTGTGCTGCTGATGTGTGGTGGGGTGGTTGGTGTTGCTTGTTGTTGTTGTGAGTTGTGGTTGTTGTTGCTGTGTTGTTGTGGTGGTGGTTGTTGTTGCTTGGGTGTTGTTGGTTGTGGTGGTTGTTGTTGCTGCTGATGTTGTTGTGGTGTGTGGTTGTTGTTGCTGTTGTTGGTTGTGAGTGGTGGTTGTTGTTGACTGTTGTTGTTGTGGTGGTTGTTGTTGCTGCTGATATTGTTTGTGGTGGTGGTTGTTGTTGCTGTTTGTTGTTGTGTGGTGGTTGTTATTGCTGTTGTTGTCTGTGGTGGTGGTGTTGTTGTTGCTGCTGATGTTGTTGTGGTGGGTGGTTGTTGTTTACTGTTGTTGTTGTGGTGGTTGGTTGTTGTTGCTGATGTTGTTGTGGTGGTGGTTGTTGTTGCTGTGTTGTTGGTGTGGTGGTTGTTGTTGTTGCTGTTGTTGTTGTAGTGGTGGTTGTTGTTGCCTGTTGTTGTTTTGGTGGTGGTTGTTGTTGCTGTTGTGGGGTGGTGTTGGTTGTTGTTGCTGTTGTTGTTGTTGTGGTGGTTGTTGTTGCTGTTGCTGGTGTTGTGGTGTGGTTGTTGTTGCTGTTGTTGTTGTGGTGGTGGTGTTGTTTGCTGTTGTTGTTGTTGTGGGGTTGTTGTTGTGCTGAGTTGTTGTGGTGGTTGTTGTTGCTGCGATGTGGTTTGTTGGTGGGGGTTGTTGTTGCTTCCGGAAGTGTTGTGTGGTGGTGGTGGTGGTTGTTGTTTTGCTGGTGGTGTTGTTGTGGTGGTGGTTGGTGTGTCTGTTGTGGTTGTGGTGGTGGTTGTTTGCTTGACTGCTGTTGTTGTGGTGGTGGTGGTTGGTTGCTGCTGATGTTGTTGTGGTGGTTGTTGTTGTTGCTGTTGTTGTGGTGGTGGTTGTTGTTGTGTTGTTGTGGTGGTGGTTTGTTGTTGCTGTTGTTGTGTGGTGGTTTGTTGATGCTGTTGTTATTGTGGTGGTGGTTGTTGTTGCTGCTGTGTTGTTGTGATGGTGGTTGTTGTTGCTGTTGTGTTCGGTGGTGGTTGTTGTTGCTGTTGGTTTGTGGTGGTGGTTGTGTTGCTGTTGGTTAATGTGGTGGGGTGTTGTTGCTGCTGATGTTGTTGTGGTGGGGGTTGTTGCTGCTGATGTTGTTGTGTGGTGGTTTGTTGTTGCTGTGTTGTTGTTGTGGTGGTTGTTGTTGCTGTTTTTGTTGTTGTAGTGGTTGTTGTTGCTGCTGTTGTTGTTGTTGTGGTGGTGTTGTTGTGGTTGTTGTTGTTGTTGTGGTGGTGGTTGTTGCTGCTGATGTTGTGTGATGGTGGTTGTGTTGCTGTTGTTGTGGTGGTGGTTGTTGTTGCTGTTGTTATTGTTGGTGGTGGTTGTTTGTTGCTGTGAATGTTGTTGTGGTGGTGGTTGTTGCTGCTGATGAAGTTGTGGTGGTGGTGTTGTTGCTGTTTGTTGTGTTGTGGTGGTGGTTGTTGCTGTTTTTGTTGTTGTTTGGTGGTTGTTGTTGCTGTGTTATTATGGTGGTGGTTGGTTGTTGCTGTTGTTGTTGTTGTGGTGGTGGTGTTGCTGCTGATGGTGTTGTGGTGGTGGTGTTGTTGTTGCTGTTTGTTGTTGTTGTGGTGGTTGTTGTTTGCTGTTTTTGTTGATGTGGTGGTTGTTGTTTGCTGTGATGTTGTTGTTGTGGTGAGTTGTTGTTGTGGTTGTTGTTGTTGTTGTGGAGCGTGTGGTTGTTGTTGTGCATTGTTGTGTGTTGTTGTGGTGGTTGTGTTGTGGTTGTTGTTGTTGCTGTTGTTGTAGTGGTTGTGGTTGTTGTTGTTGTTGTTGTTGTGGTGGTGGTTGTTGTTGCTTTTGTATGTTGTTGTTGTGGTGATTGTTGTTGCTGTTGTTGTGGTGGTGGTTGTTGTTGCTGTGCTGTTGTTGTTGTAGTTGTTGTTTGTTGCTGTTGTTGTTGTGGTGGTTGTTGTTGTTGTTGTTGTTGTGGTGGTTGGTTGTTGTTGCTGTTGTGTTGTTGTGTGGTTTTGTTGTTGCTGTTGTTGTTGTGGTGTGTGGTTGTTGTTGCGGTTGTTGTTGTTGTGGTGGTTGTTGTTGTTGCTGTTGTTGTTGTGCGTGGTTGGTTGGTTTTTGCTGTTGTTGTTGTGGTGGTGGTTGATGGTTGCTGTTGGTGTTGTGGTTGGTGGTGGTTGTTGTTGATGCTGTTGTTGTTGTAGTGGTGGTTGTTGTTGCTGATGTTGTTGTGGTGGTGGTTGTTGTTTGCTGTTGTTGTTGTGGTGGTGTTGTTGTTGTGTTGTGTTGTGTTGTGGTGGTTGTTGTTGCTGTTGATGTTGTTGTGGTGGTGGTTGTTGTTGCTGTTGTTTGTTGTTGGTGGTTGGTTGTTGTTGCTGTTGATGTTGTTGTTGTGGTGGTTGTTGTTGCTGTTGTTGTTGGGTGTTTGGTGGTTGTTGTTATTGTTGTTGAAGCTGTTAATGTTGTTTGTGTGTCTTTGCTACGGTTGTGGTCGTTCATAGGTGTGGTCGTTGTTACGGTAATTGTCGTTGTTACTGTTGTGGTCGTTGTTCCGGTTGTGGTCGTTCGTAAGGTTGTGGTCGTTGTTACGGTTTGTGGTCGTGTTACTGATGTTGCGTTGTTTACTGTTGTGGTCGTTGTTTCTGTTGTGGTCGTTGTTACAGTTATGGTCGGGTTATGGTTTGTGGGTCGTTTGGTATAGTAGGGGTCGTTCTTACTGTTTTGGGTCGTTTGTTACGGTTGTGGTCATTGTCTACGATTATGTGTTGTTACGGTTGTGGTGTTGTTCGGATGCCGTCGTTGTTATGTTTGTGGTCACTGTTTATGTTGAGTCGTTGTTAAGGTTGATGGTCGTTTGTGACGGTTGTGGTCGGTGTTACTATTGATGTCGTTTTACTGTTGTGGGCGTTGTTACTGGTGTGGTCGTTTTTTTTGTTGTTGTTGGTTGTGGTCGGTTTGTTATGTTGTGGCTCGTTGTTTAAGGTTGTGGTCGTAGTTACAGTTGTGGTCGTAGTTACCGGATGTGGGTCGTTGTTAAGGTTGTGGTCGATTGTTACTGTTCTGGTCGTTGTTACTGTTGTTGGCGTTGTTAAGGTTGTGGTTCGTTGTTACGTTGTAGGTCTTTTTGTTATGTTGTGGTCGTTGTTACGCTTGTAGGTCATTGTTAAGATTGTGGTCGTTGTTACGGGGTATGGTCGGTGTTACTGTTTGTGGTCGTTGTTATGGTTGTGGTTCGTTTTTACAGTTGTAGGTCGTTGTTATTGTTTTTTTATTGTGGTCGTTGTTACAGTTGTGGGTCGTTGATAGTGTTGTGGTCGTTGTTACAGTTGTGGTCGTTGTTAAGGTTGTGGTCGTTGTTACAGTTGTGGTTCGTTCTTCGATTGTGGTCGTTGTTTTAAGGTATGTGGTCGTAGGTCACGGTTGTGGTCGTTTGTTACTGTTGTGGTCGTTGTACAGTTGTGGTCGCTGTTACTGTTTTAGTCATTGCTACTGACGTGATCGTTGTTACTGTTGTGGTCGTTGTTACTGTTGTGGTCGTTGTTACGTTGAGGGCGTATAAGGTTGTGGTCGTGTTACAGTTGTGGGTCGTTGTTACAATTGTGGTCATGGTTACTGATATGTGATCGTTGTTATGTTGTGGGTCGTTGTTATGGTGTGGTCGTTGTTAACAGTTGAGGTCGTTTGTTAAGGTTGTGGTCGTGTTACAGTTGTGATCGTTGTTACTGTTGTGGTTTTTTCGTTTGTTACTGGTGTGGTCGTTGGTTACAGGTGTGGTCGATTTGTTACTATTGGGTCGTTGTTACTGTTGTGGGTCGTTGTTATGTTGTGGTCGTTGCTACGGGGTGTAATCGTTGTTTAGATTGTGGTGGTTTTCGGTTTTGGTCGTTGTTACTGTTGTGTGTCGTTGTTAGGTTGTGGTCGTTTTGTTACAGTTGTGGTCGTTGTTATGTTGTGGTCGTTGGTAACAATTTGTGGTCGTTGATATGTTGTGGGTCGTGTGTTACAGTTGTGGTCGTTGTTTAGGTTGTGGTTGTTGTTACAGTTGTGGTCGTTGTTAAGGTTGTGGTCGTTTGTCTCGGTTGTGGTCCGTTGGTACTGTTGTGGTCGTTGTTACAGTGTGGTCGCTGTTACTGGTTGTGGTCGTTGTACAGTTGTGGTGTTGTTACTGATGTGATCGTTGTTACTGTTGTGGTCGTTGTTACTGTTGTGGTCGTTGTTACAGTTGAGGTCGTTGTTAAGGTTGTGGTCGTTGTTACAGTTGTGATCGTTGTTACTGTTGTGCTCGTTGTTACTGTTGTGGTCGCGTTACAGTTGTGGGTCGTTGTACAGGTGTGGTCGTTTTGTTAATGATGTGAGCGTTGTTACTTTGTGGTCGTTTGTTACAGTTGTGGATCGTTGTTACTGTTGTGGTTCGTTGTTACTGTTGTTGTCGTTGTTAAGGTTGTGGTCGTTTTGTTACAGTTTTGGTCGTTGTTAAGGTTTTGTGGTCGTTGCTAAGGTTGTGGGGTCGTTGGAAGGTTGTGGTCGTTGTTAAGATTGTGGTCGTTAAGGTTGTGATCGTTGTTACGGCTGTGGTCGTTGTTACGGCTGTGGTCGTTGTTAGGGCTGTGGTCGTTGTTACGGCTGTCTTCGTTGTTACTGTTGTGGTCGTTGTTACTGTTGTGGTCGTTGTTACAGTTGTGGCCGTTGTTACGGCTGTGGTCGTTATTACAGTTGTGGTCGTTGTTACGGCTGTGGTCGTTGTTACGGTTGTGGTCGTTGTTAAGGTTGTGATCGTTGTTACGGCTGTGGTCGTAGTTACGGCTTTGGTCGTTGTTACGGCTGTGGTCGTTGTTACGGCTGTGGTCGTTGTTACGGCTGTGGTCGTTGTTATTGTTGTGGTCGTTGTTGCAGTTGTGGTCGTTGTTAAGGCTGTGGTCGTTGTTACAGTTATGGTCGTTGTTACTGTTCTGGTCGTTGTTACTGTTCTGGTCGTTGTTGCAGTTGTGGTCGTTGTTAAGGCTGTGGTCGTTGTTAACATTGTGGTCGTTGTTAAGGTCGTGGGTTGTTACAGTTGTGGTCGTTTGTGCTGTTGTGGTTTTGGTTCTGTTGTGGTCGTTGATTTGCCTGTTTGATCGTTGTTGCAGTTCGTGGTCTGTTGTTAAGGTTGTGGTCGTTTTTACAGTTGTGGTCGTTGTTACTAATTGTGTGCGTTTGTTACCGTTGTGGTCGTTGTTTCTGTTGTGGTCGTTGTTTACCGTTGTGGCGTTAAGGCTGTGGTCGTTGTTATGTTGTGGTCGTTAAGCGTTGTGGGTCGTTGTTACGTTGTGGTCGTTGTTAAGGTTGTGGTCGTTGTTACTGTTGTGTCGTTGTTACTGTTGTGGTCGTTGTTTACTGTGTTGGGTCGTTTAGGTTGTGGTCGTTGTTACTGTTGTGGTCGTTTATTAAGGTTGTGGTCGTTGTTATGGTGTGGTCGTTGTTACTGTTTGGTCGTTGTTAAGGTTGTGTTCGTTGTTTCTGTTGTGGTCGTTGTTAGGTTGTGGTCGTTGTTAGGTTGGGTCGTTGTTAAGGTTGTGGTCCGTTGTTACTGTTGTGGTCGTTGTTAAGGTTAGTGGTCGTTGTTACTGTTGTGGTCGTTGTTATGTTGTGGTGGTTGTTAAAGGTTGTGGGTGTCGTTGTTAATGGTGTGGTCGTTGTTAAGGTTGTGTGGTCTATGGGTTACTGTTGTGTCGTTGTTAAGGTTGTGTCGTGTTACTGTTGTGGTGTTGTAAGGTTTGTGGTCGGTGTTACTGTTGTGGTCGTTGGTACTGGTTGTGGTCGTTGTTAAGGTTGTGGTCGTTGTTTATGTTGTGGTCGGTTGTTACTGTTGTGGTGGTTGTTAAGGTTGGGGCGTTGTACTGTTGTGGTCGTTGTAAGGTTGTGGTTCGTTGTTCTGTTGTGGTCGTTGTTAAGGTTTGTGGTTGTTGTTATGTTGTGGTTCGTTGTTATGTTGTGTCGTTTGTTACTGTTGTGGTCGTTGTTTACTGTTGTGGTCGTTTGGTTAAGGTTGTGGTCGTTGTTACTGTTGTCGTCGTTGTTATGTTGTGGTGGTGTTATGGTTGTGGTCGTTGTTACTCGTTGTGGTAGTTGTTAAGGGTTGTGGTCTTTGTTATGTTGTGGTCGTTGTTAAGGTTGTGGTCGTTGTATGTGTGGTCGTTGTTAAGGTTGTGGTCGTTGTTTATGTTGTGGTCGTTGTTATGTTGTGGTCGTGGTTAGGTTGTGGTCGTTGGTTACTGTTGTGTCGTTGTTACTGTTGTGGTGGTTGTTAAGGTTGTGGTCGTTGTTTTGTTGTGGTCGTTTGTTAAGGTTGTGGTCGTTGATATGTTGTGGGAGTCGTTGTGTTGTTAAGTTAGTGGTCGTTGTTACTGTGTGGGTCGTTGTTACTGTTGTGGTCGTTGTTACTGTTTGTGGTCGTTGTTACTGTTGTGGGCGTTGTTACTGTTTTGGGGTCGTTGTTCTGTTGTGGTGTTGTTACTGTTGTGGGTGTTGTTAAGGTTGTGGTCGGGTTACTGTTGTGGTCGTGTTACTTGTTGTGGTCGTTGTTACTGTTGTGGTCTTGTTACTGTTGTGGTCGTTGTTATGTTGTTGGTCGTTTTGCTGTTGTGGGTCGTTGTTTATGTTGTGGTCGTTGTTACAGTTGTGGTCGATTGTTATGTTTGTGGCGTTGTTACTGTTGTGGTCGTTGTTACTGTTGTGGTCGTTGTTACTGTGTGGTCGTTGGTAAGGTTGCTGAGTCGTTGTTTACTGTTGTGGCGTTTGTTCTGTTGTGGTCGTTGTTACTGTTGTGGTCGTTGTTAAGGTTTGTTGGTCCGTTGTTATGTTGTGGCGGTTGTTACTGTTGTGGTCGTTGTGACTGTTGTGGTCGTTGTTATGTTGTGGTGTTGTTTACTGGTGTGGTTCGTTGTTTACTGTTGTGGTCGTTTTTCTGTTGGTGGTCGTTGTTACTGTTTGTAGGTGGTTGTTACTGTTGTGGTGGTTGTTACTGTTGTGGTCGTTGTTACTGTTGTGGTCGTTGTTACTGTTGTGGTCGTTGTTACTGTTGTGTGGTCGTTGTTTAATGTTGTGGTCGGTTGTTTACTGTTTTGTGGTCGTTGTTACTGTTGTGGTGGTCGTTGGTTACTGTTGTGGTCGTTGTTAATGTTGTGGTCGTTGTTACTGTTGATGGTCGTCGTTGTTAATGTTGTGTCGTTGTTACTGTTGTGGTCGTTGTTACTGTTTGTGGCGTTTTTATGTTGTGGTCGTTGTACTGTTGTGGTCGTTGTTAAGGTTGTGGTCCGTTGTTACTGTTGTGGTCGTTGTTACTGTTGTGGTCGTTGTTACTGTTGTGGTCGTTGTTACTGTTGTGGTCGTTGTTACTGTTGTGGTCGTTGTTAAGGTTGTGGTCGTTGTTATGTTGTGGCGTTGGTTATGTTGTGGTCGTTGTACAGTTGTGGTCGTTGTATACTGTTGTGGTCGTTGATACGTTGTGTGTCGTTGTTACTGTTGTGGTCGTTGATAAGGTTGTGGGTCGTTGTTACTGGTTGTGGTCGTGTTACTGTTGGGTCGTTGGTACTGTTGTGGTCGTTGTTACTGTTTTTGGGTCGTTGTTTTTATGTTGTGGTCGTGTTTAGGTTGTGGTCGTGTTATGTTGTGGTCGTTTATGTTGTGGTCGTTGTTACTGTTGTGGTGGTTGGTTAAGGTTGTGGTCGTTGTTACTGTTTGGTGTTGTTTATGTTGTGGTCGTTGTTAAGGTTGTGGTCGTTGTTACTGTTGTGGTCGTTGTTAAGGTTGTGGTCGTTGTTACTGTTGTGGTCGTTGTTACTGTTGTGGTCGTTGTTACTGTTGTGGTCGTTGTTACTGTTGTGGTCGTTGCTACTGTTGTGGTCGTTGTTAAGGTTGTGGTCGTTGTTTCTGGTGTGGATGTTGTTACTGTTGTGGTCGTTGTTCTGTTGTGGTCGTTGTTACTGTAGTGGTCGTTGTATGTTGTGGTCGTTGTTAAGGTTGTGGTCGTTGTTACTGTTGTGGTCGTTGTTACTGTTGTGGTCGTTGTTACTGTTGTGGTCGTTGTTACTGTTGTGGTCGTTGTTAAGGTTGTGGTCGTTGTTACTGTTGTGGTCGTTGTTAATGTTGTGGGTCGTTGTACTGTTGTGCGTCGATTGCTAATGTTGTGGTGTTGTTATTAAGGTTGTGGTCGTGTTACTGTTGTGGTCGTTGCTTGTTGTGAGTCGTTGTTTAGGTTGGGGGTGGTTGTACTGTTTGGTGGTTGTTACTGTTGTGGTGGTGTTAATGTTGTGTGGTTTTTTAAGGTTATATTCTATTTATCAATTGTTATATTTTGTATAATTCCAGTTTGTCCCACACAGTTACTGATATTTAAGTCGTAAGTGGAAATAAGTCACTATATCTGACCTTTCTCTGGGGGAGTGTCCTGGAGGGTAGTTCCACCATGTATCTCTGGGGGAGTGTCCTGGAGGGTAGTTCCACCATGTATCTCTGGGGGAGTGTCCTGGAGGGTAGTTCCACCATGTATCTCTGGGGGAGTGTCCTGGAGGGTAGTTCCACCATGTATCTCTGGGGAGTGTCCTGGAGGGTAGTTCCACCATGTATCTCTGGGGGAGTGTCCTGGAGGGTAGTACACCCATGATATCTTCTGTGGGGAGTGTCCTGGGGGTAGTTCCACCACGTATCTCTGGGTGGAGTTGCCCTGGAGGGTAGTTCCACCTTGTATCTCTGGGGGATGTGTCCTGGGGAGGGTAGTTCCCACCATGTATCTCTGGGGGGGAGTGTCCTGGCAGGATATCTCCACATAAACTCTGGGGGGAGTGTCCTGGAGGATATCTCCACCTGGTATCTCTGGGGGGAGGGGTCCAGGAGGGTAGTTCCCCCAAACCAATGTATCTATGGGTGGGACGTGTCCTGGAGGATATCTCCACTGTTCTATGGGGGGAGAGTCTGGAGGGTAGTTCCACCATGTATCTCTGGGGGGAGAGGGAGTGTCCTGGAGGGTAGTTCCACATGTATCTCTGGGGAGTGTCCTGAGGGTGTTCCACATGTATCTCTGGGGGTGTGTCCTGGAGGGTAGTTCCCCAGTAACTCTGGGGGAGTTGTCCTGGAGGGTAAGTTCCACCCATGTATCTCTGGGGGAGGTCCTGGAGGGTAGTTTCCACCATGTATCTCTGGGGAGTTGTCCTGGAGGGTTAGTACCACCATGTATCTCTGGGGGAAGTGTCCTGGAGGGTTGTTTCCACATGTATCTCGGGGGAGTGTCCTGGAGGGTAGTTCCAATGTTATCTCTGGGGGAGTGTCCTGGAGGGTTGTTCCACCATGTATCTCTGGGGGGGGTGTGTCTGGAAGGGTAGTTCCAACCAAGTATCTCTGGGGGTGTGTCCTGGAGGGTAGTTCCACATGTAATCTCTGGGGGAGTGTCCTGGAGGGTTAGTTCCACCATTTGTATCTCTGGGGGGAGTGTCCTGGAGGGTAGTTCCACCATGTACTCTGTGCGGAGTGGTCCTGGAGGGTAGTTCACCATGTATCCTCTGGGGGGAGTTGTCATGGAGGGTAAGTTCCACCATGTATCTCTGGGGGTGGCCTGGAGTGTAGTTCCACCAAGTATCTCTGGGGGGAGTGTCCACGGAGGGTATCTCCACATGTATCTTGGGGGGTCGTGTCCTGGAGGGTATCTCCACCAGTATCTTTCTGGGTGGGGAGTTGTTCGGAGGGTATCTCCACCATGTACCTCTGGTGGGTGTCTGGAGGGTATCTCCACCATGTATCTTGGGGGGAGTGGTCCTGGGGTATCTCCACCCGTATCTCTGGGGGGAGTGTCCTGGAGGGTACTCTCCACATGTATCTCTGGGCGGAGAGTGTCCTGGAGGGGGTAGTTCCACTCAAATGTATCTCTGGGCGGAGTGTCTGGTGGGTATCTTTCCACCATGTTTCTCAGGCGGAGAGTTGTCCCTGGAGGGTAGGTTCCACCATGTATTCTGGGCGGAGTGTACTGGAGGGTACTCTCTCCATGTATCTATGGGGGAGTGTCTTGGAGGGTATCTCCACCAGTATTCTGGGGGGAGGTCCTGGAGGATATCTCCACCAGGTTATCTCTGGGGGGTGTCTGGAGGCGTATCTCCACCAGTATTCTGGGGGAAGTGTCCTGGAGGGTATCTTCACCATGTATCTCTGGGCGGAGAGTGTCCTGGAGGGTATCTCCACCATGTATCTCTGGGCGGGGAGTGTCCTGGAGGGTATCTCAACCACGTATCTTTGGGGGTGTCCTGGAGGGTATCTCCACCATGTATCTCTGGGGGAAGTGTCCTGGAGGGTATCTCCACCATGTATCTCTGGGGGGAGTGTCCTGGAGGGTATCGTCCACCATGTATCTCGGGGCGGGCAGTATCCTGGAAAGTATCTTCACCATGTATCTCTGGGCGGGTAGTGTCCTGGAGGGTATCTCCACCATGTATCTCTGGGGGGGTGTCCTGGAGGGTATCTCCACCATGTATCTCTGGGCGGGGAGTGTCCTGGAGGGTATCTCCACCATGTATCTCTGGGGGTGTCCTGGAGGGTATCTCCACCACGTACCTCTTGGGGTGTCCTGGAGGGTATCTCCACCATGTATCTCTGTGAGGGGAGTGTCCTGGAGTGTATCCACCATGTATTTCTGAAGGGTGTCCTGGAGGGTATCTCCACAATGTATCTCTGGGGGGTGTCTTGCAGGGTATCTCCACCATGTGTCTCTGGGGGAGTGTCCTGGAGGGTATCTAAACCATGGATCTCTGGGGGGGGCCTTGAGGGCATCTCCACCATGTATCTCTGGGGGTGTCCTGGAAGGTATCTCCACCATGTATCTCTGGGGGGTGTCCTGGAAGTATCTCACCATGTGTTCTGGGGGAGTTCCTGGAAAGTTATCTCACATGTTGTATCTCTGGGGGGAGTCCTGGAGGGTATCTCCACCATGTATCTCGGGGGTGCCCTGGAAGGTATCTCCACCATGTATCTCTGGGGGAGTGTCCTGGAGGGTATCTCCACCATGTATCTCTGGGGGGTGTCCTGGAGGGTATCTCCACCATGTATCTCTGGGGGGTGTCCTGGAGGGTATCTCCACCATGTATCTCTGGGGGGGTGTCCTGGAGGTATCTCCACCATGTATCTCGGGGAGGGTGTCCTGGAGGGTATCTCCACCATGTATCTCTGGGAGGGTGTCCTGGAGGTATCTCCACCATGTATCTCTGGGAGGGTGTCCTGGAGGGTATCTCCACCATGTATCTCTGGGGGGGTGTCCTGGAGGGTATCTCCACCATGTATCTCTGGGAGGGTGTCCTGGAGGGTATCTCCACCATGTATCTCTGGGGGGGTTGTCCTGGAGGGTATCTCCACCATGTATCTCTGGGAGGGTGTCCTGGATGGTATCTCCACCATGTATCTCTGGGAGGGTGTCCTGGAGGGTATCT
>NC_069438.1:30069350-30081180 GCF_026875155.1 Cherax quadricarinatus
CACACACACTCATGTCTGTCTGTCTACGTGTATGTCTCTCTCTCTCTTTTTCTTACACACACATACACACACACACACACACACACACACACACACACACACACACACACACACACACACACACACACACACACACACACACACACACACACACACACACACACACACACATGTCTGCCTGCCCACCTCTATGCCTCACACACACACACACACACACACACACACATACACACTGTGTGTGCCACTAACCACAATCTTCAACACATCCCTGGAAACTGGGCAACTACCTGAGGTTTGGAAGACGGCAAATGTAGTTCCCATTGTTAAAAAAGGAGACAGAAAAGAGCCACTAAACTATAGACCTGTGTCACTGACGTGTATAGTATGCAAAGTTATGGAGAAGATTATCAGAAGAGTGCTGGAGCACCTGGAACGGAACAAGATTATAAACAACAGCCAGCACAGATTCACGGAAGGCAAATCCTGTGTCACAAACCTTCTGGAGTTTTATGATAAAGTAACAGAAGTAAGGCACGAGAGAGAAGGGTGGGTTTATTGCATCTTCTTGGACTGCAAGAAGGCCTTTGACACAGTTCCTCACAAGAGATTAGTGCAGAAGCTAGAGGATCAGGCGCATATAACAGGAAGGGCACTGCAATGGATCAGAGAATACCTGACAGGGAGGCAACAACGAGTCATGGTACGTGATGAGGTATCACAGTGGGTGCCTGTGACGAGCGGGGTCCCACAGGGACCTAGTGTGATGTAGTTCAGCTGGGCTTGTGAGGTCTCTTGGGACACCTAATTTAACCAATTATATGGTCGCCTTGCCTTGGCAAATGTCTGTCAGAGACACGCCTTTTCGGCTTATGTATCAGCTCCTTTGTTCGTCACTGGCGTCAGATCCAGGCGTCAGGTCGTACACGTGGTTGTGGGGGGTGCTTGGACCACCATATAAGCCCAAGGAACAGCTGTGCAGAGGAGATTCGTGCAGAGCTCTGGCCTGGGTGCAGAGCTCTGAGCAGAGAGACTTCGAGCGGAGCTGCTGCTGGGGTGCAGAGCTCCTGAGCAGAGACTTCGAGCGGAGCTGCTGCTGGGGTGCAGGGCTCGGGAGAAGGCTGCTGAAGTCTCTGGAGGAGACTGTTGGAGGCAGTGGGCAGAGTACTGGCTTGGCGCAGTACTCGTGCTGTGTAGGTCTTGGGACCTGTGGCTTAGTTCCTGTGATGAACTGTCCTCTGAACTATATTGTAAGTTATATTCGTTTTGGTCAAGTTCATTGTGTTCCCTGTCTCACTGCTTATGTGTACCATCCCATTTATCTAAACCACAATAATGTTCTCCTGTTCCCAAATATATTATTGTACAAGGACTTAATAATAAACTGTGTTTGAGTAGAATAGTAATATTCACTGTCCCCGTTATTTATTCTTTTATTTTTTATTTCAAGTAGTGAGAGGGTGAGTAGTGTGGTGAGTAGAGCAATGAGAGGTGAAGGTGGTCACCAGTGACCTCACATTACCTACCTTCGCTAATCATCTCTACCGACTCACCTCTCCTGCCTATCCCCTACAAACTCCCTCCGTTTACTCACATATTCACCAATTACCCCTTATGTTCCAATCCCCCCCTACATGACATGGTGGCAGCGGTGGGATAGGACCAGTGCTATTTTTGGTATATGTGAACGACATGATGGAAGGGTTAGACTCAGAAGTGTCCCTGTTCGCAGATGATGTGAAGTTAATAAGGAGAATTGAATAAGATGAGGATCAGGCAGGACTTCAAAGAGACCTGGACAGACTGGACACCTGGTCCAGCAACTGGCTTAGTTCCAGAGCTAAGGGGAATGTCCTATGAAGAAAGGTTAAGGGAAATCGGCCTGACGACACTGGAGAACAGGAGGGTCAGGGGAGACATGATAACGACATATAAAATACTGCGTGAAATAGACAAGGTGGACAAAGACAGGATGTTCCAGGGATGGGACACAGAAACAAGAGGTCACAATTGGAAGTTGAAGACTTAGATGAGTCAAATGGATGTTAGGAAGTATTTCTTCAGTCATAGAGTTGTCAGGCAGTGGAATAGTCTGGAAAGTGGCGTAGTGGAGGCAGGAACCATACATAGTTTTAAGACGAGGTTAGATAAAGCTCATGGAGCAGGGAGAGAGACTACCCAGTAGCAACCAGCGAAGAGGCGGGGCCAGGAGCTAAGATTCGATCCCTGCAACCACAAATAGGTCAGTACAAATAGGTGAGTACACACACATACACACAAGTCTGCCTGCCCACCTCTATGCCTCACACACAGACGTCTGACCACCACCACAGCCGCTGCTGCAGACAGCTACGTAACAATAGATACATAAACCAAGGCGAATAAATAATGAAAATCAATCAGATCAGAGGAAGAACTGCTTTAATATGGACACCTCATTCGAATCCTCCTCCAGAGATGCTTTAGTTTCTAAACAAGGGAATCCACATCTTAAGAAATGCATTCGAATATCGAGTAAACCCGCGACCATCACACAGTGGCTGACCAATAAGATGATACCACTGTCTTACTCCACAGTGGCTGAACCATTAACAAGATACCACTATCTTATTGCATAGTAAACTCTTTTAAAAAGTTCATCTTTAACAACTTCGTTGTATTGCAAAACTACGTGGAGAGGAACATTCATAATTGATCACCAGACAGAGTTGAAACTTGGTGTAATTCAGTTTTGGAGATGTTCTTGTTATTGTGTTGACAAACCAATAATCAAAATATTTTACAGGAGCTTGTATCCAGAGCCCTTCCTCCCAGCTTACTGCACCAGAGCCCTTCCTCCCAGCTTACTGCACCACAGCCCTTCCTCCCAGCTTACTGCACCAGAGCCCTTCCTCCCAGCTTACTGCACCACAGCCCTTCCTCCCAGCTTACTGCACCACAGCCCTTCCTCCCAGCTTACTGCACCAGAGCCCTTCCTCCCAGCTTACTGCACCAGAGCCCTTCCTCCCAGCTTACTGCACCAGAGCCCTTCCTCCCAGCTTACTGCACAGAGCCCTCCTCCCAGCTTACTGCACCAGAGCCCTTCCTCCCAGCTTACTACACCAGAGCCCCTCCTCCCAGCTTACTGCACCAGAGCCCCTCCTACCAGCTTACTGTATCCAGAGCCCTTCCTCCCAGCTTACTGCACCAGAGCCCTTCCTCCCAGCTTACTGCACCAGAGCCCCTCCTCCCAGCTTACTGCACCAGAGCCCCTCCTCCCAGCTTACTGTATCCAGAGCCCTTCCTCCCAGCTTACTGCACCAGAGCCCTTCCTCCCAGCTTACTGCACCAGAGCCCTTCCTCCCAGCTTACTGCACCAGAGCCCATCCTCCCAGCTTACTGCACCAGAGCCCTTCCTCCCAGCTTACTGCACCAGAGCCCTTCCTCCCAGCTTACTGCACCAGAGCCCTTCCTCCCAGCTTACTACACCAGAGCCCCTCCTCCCAGCTTACTGCACCAGAGCCCCTCCTCCCAGCTTACTGTATCCAGAGCCCTTCCTCCCAGCTTACTGCACCAGAGCCCTTCCTCCCAGCTCACTGCACCAGAGCCCCTCCTCCCAGCTTACTGCACCAGAGCCCCTCCTCCCAGCTTACTGTATCCAGAGCCCCTCCTCCCAGCTTACTGCACCAGAGCCCTTCCTCCCAGCTTACTGAACCAGAGCCCCTCCTCCCAGCTTACTGCACCAGAGCCCCTCCTCCCAGCTTACTGTATCCAGAGCCCTTCCTCCCAGCTTACTGCACCAGAGCCCCTCCTCCCAGCTTACTGCACCAGAGCCCCTCCTCCCAGCTTACTGCACCAGAGCCCCTCCTCCCAGCTTACTGCACCAGAGCCCATCCTCTCAGCTTACTGCACCAGAGCCCCTCTTCCCAGCTTACTGCACCAGAGCCCTGCACCAGAGCCCTTCCTCCCAGCTTACTGCACCAGAGCCCCTCCTCCCAGCTTACTGCACCAGAGCCCTTCCTCCCAGCTTACTGTATCCAGAGCCCCTCCTCTCAGCTTACTGCATCAGAGCCCCTCCTCCCAGCTTACTGCACCAGAGCCCCTCCTCCCAGCTTACTGCACCAGAGCCCCTCCTCCCAGCTTACTGCACCAGAGCCCCTCCTCCCAGCTTACTGCACCAAGAGCCCCTCCCTTCCCAGCTTACTGCACCAGAGCCCCTCCTCCCAGCTTACTGCACCAGAGCCCCTCCTCCCAGCTTACTGTATCCAGAGCCCCTCCTCCCAGCTTACTGCACAAGAGCCCCTCCTCCCAGCTTACTGCACCAGAGCCCCTCCTCCCAGCTTACTGTATCCAGAGCCCCTCCTCCGAGCTTACTGTATCCAGAGCCCTTCCTTCCAGCTTACTGCACAAGAGCCCCTCCTCCCAGCTTACTGTATCCAGAGCCCCTCCTCCCAGCTTACTGCACCAGAGCCCCTTCTCCCAGCTTACTGTATCCAGAGCCCCTCCTCCCAGCTTATTGTATCCAGAGCCCTTCCTTCCAGCTAACTGCACAAGAGCACCTCCTCCCAGCTTACTGTATCCAGAGCCCCCTCCTCCCAGCCTACTGCACCAGAGCCCCTCATCCCAGCTTACTGTATCCATAGCCCCCTCCTCCCAGCTTACTGTATCCAGAGCCCCTCATCCCAGCTTACTGTATCCAGAGCCCTTCCTTCCAGCTTACTGCACAAGAGCCCCTCCTCCCAGCTTACTGTATCCAGAGCCCCTCCTCCCAGCTTACTGCACCAGAGCCCCTCCTCCCAGCTTACTGCACCAGAGCCCCTCCTCCCAGTTTACTGTATCCAGAGCCCCTCCTCCCAGCTTACTGCACCAGAGCCCCTCCTCCCAGCTTACTGTATCCAGAGCCCCTCCTCCCAGCTTACTGCACCAGAGCCCCTCCTCCCAGCTTATTGCACCAGAGCCCCTCCTCCCAGCTTACTGCACCAGAGCCCCTCCTCCCAGCTTACTGCACCAGAGCCCCTCCTCCACTTACTGCACCAGAGCCCCTCCTCCAAGCTTACTGCACCAGAGCCCCTCCTCCGAGCTTACTGTATTCAGAGCCCCTCCTCCCAGCTTACTGCACCAGAGCCCCTCCTCCCAGCTTACTGCACCAGAGCCCCTCCTCCCAGCTTACTGCACCAGAGCCCCTCCTCCCAGCTTATTGCACCAGAGCCCCTCCTCCAGCTTACTGCACCAGAGCCCCCTCCTCCCAGCTTACTGCACCAGAGCCCCTCCTCCCAGCTTACTGCACCAGAGCCCCTCCTCCCAGCTTACTGTATTCAGAGCCCCTCCTCCCAGCTTACTGTATCCAGAGCCCCTCCTCCCAGCTTACTGCACCAGAGCCACTCCTCCCAGCTTACTGCACCAGAGCCCCTCCTCCGAGCTTACTGCACCAGAGCCTCTCCTCCCAGCTTACTGCACCAGAGCCCCTCCTCCCAGCTTACTGCACCAGAGCCCCTCCTCCCAGGTTACTGCACCAGAGCCCCTCCTCCCAGCTTACTGCACCAGAGCTCCTCCTCCCAGCTTACTGCACCATTGCCCCTCCTCCCAGCTTACTGTACCAGAGCCCCTCCCAGCTTACTGTACCAGAGCCCCTCCCAGCTTACTGTACCAAAGCTCCTGCCTGCATACTATACCACAGGACCTCCCAGCTTACTGTACCAGAGCCCCTCCCAGCTTACTGTACCAGAGTCCCTCCCAGCTTACTGTACCAGAGCCCCTCCCAGCTTACTGTACCAGAGCCCCTCCCAGCTTACTGTACCAGAGCCCCTCCCAGCTTACTGTACCAGAGCCCCTCCCAGCTTACTGTACCATAGCCCCTCCCAGCTTACTGTACCAGAGCCCCTCCCAGCTTACTGTACCAGAGCCCCTCCCAGCTTACTCTACCAGAACCCCTCCCAGCTTACTGTACCAGAGCCCCTCCCAGCTTACTGTACCAGAGCCCCTCCCAGCTTACTGTACCAGAGCCCCTCCCAGCTTACTGTACCAGAGCCCCTCCCAGCTTAATGTACCAGAGCCCCTCTCAGCTTACTGTACCAGAGCCCCTCCCAGCTTACTGTACCAACCCCTCCCACTTACTGTACCAGAGCCCCTCCCAGCTTACTGTACCAGAGCCCCTCCCAGCTTACTGTACCAGAGCCCCTCCCAGCTTACTGTAGCAGAGCCTCTCCCAACTTACTGTACCAGAGCTCCTGCCTGCATACTATACCACAGGACCTCCCAGCTTACTGTACCAGAGCTCCTCCCAGCTTACTGTACCAGAGTCCCTCCCAGCTTACTGTACCACAGCCCCTCCCAGCTTACTGTACCACAGCCCCTCCCAGCTTACTGTACCACAGCCCCTTCCAGCTTACTGTACCAGAGCCCCTCCCAGCTTACTGTACCAGAGCCCCTCCCAGCTAACTGTACCAGAGCCTCTCCCAGCTTACTGTACCAGAGCCCCTCCCAGCTTACTGTACCAGAGCCCCTCCCAGCTTACTGTACCAGAGCCCCTCCCAGCTTACTGTACCAGAGCCCTTCCCAGCTAACTGTACCAGAGCCCCTCCCAGCTTACTGTACCAGAGCCCCTCCCAGCTTACTGAACCAGAGCCGCTCCCAGCTAACTCTACCAGAGCCCCTCCCAGCTTACTGTACCAGAGCCGCTCCCAGCTAACTGTACAAGAGCCCCTCCCAGCTTACTGTACCAGAGCCCCTCCCTCCACCCTTGCCAGGTATGAACACAGTCAAACAAGGAACAACACAGTCCTGGTAAGTAGGTCGTGCGTGAGTCGCCCGGTCGGGTTTACCATCAATAAAACTTGTGTTATGTTAATCCATTCAACCAGAAATCACTGTTAATCCCCCAGTACTAGAAACCAAAGTTAATCCCCTGTACTAGAAACCGATGTTAATCCCCTGTACTAGAAACCAATGTTAATCCCCTATACTAGAAACCAATGTTAAACCCCTGTACTAGAAACCACTGCTAGTCCCCTGTACTAGAAGCCACTGTTAATCCCCTGTACTAGAAACTACTGTTAATCCCCAGTACTAGAAACCATTGTTAGTCCACTGTACTAGAAACCAGAGTTAATCCCCTGTACTAGAAACCACTGTTAATCCCTTGTACTAGAAACTGCTGTTAATCCCCAGTACTAGAAACCACTGTTACTCCCCTGTACTAGAAACCACTGCTAATCCCCTGTACTAGAAACCACTGTTAATCCCCAGTACTAGAAACCACTGTTAATCCCCAGTACTAGAAACAATTGTTAGTCCCCTGTACTAGAAACCGCCGTTAATCCCTTGTACTAGAAACCACTGATAATCCCTTGTATTAGAAACCACCGTTAATCCCCAGTACTAGAAACCAATGATAATCCCTTGTACTAGAAACCACCGTTATTCCAAATTACTAGAAACCACTGATAATCCCTTGTACTAGAAACCACCGTTATTCCCTAGTACTAGAAACCACCGTTATTCCCCAGTACTAGAAACCACTGATAATCCCATGTACTAGAAACCACCGTTAATCCACAGTACTAGAAACGACTGATAATTCCCTGTACTAGATACCACCGTTAATCCAGAGTACTAGAAACCACTGATAATCCCATGTACTAGAAACCACCGTTAATCCCCAGTACTAGAAACCATTGATAATCCCATGTACTAGAAACCACCGTTAATCCACAGTACTAGAAACGACTGATAATTCCCTGTACTAGATACCACCGTTAATCCAGAGTACTAGAAACCACTGATAATCCCATGTACTAGAAACCACCGTTAATCCCCTGTACTAGAAACCACTGATAATCCCCTGTACTAGAAACCACCGTTAATCCCCAGTACTAGAAACCACTGATAATCCCATGTATTAGAAACCACCGTTAACCCCCAGTACTAGAAACCACTGATAATCCCATGTACTAGAAACCACCGTTAATCCCCAGTACTAGAAACCACTGATAATCCCACGTATTAGAAACCACCGTTAAGCCCCAGTACTAGAAACCACTGATAATTCAATGTACTAGAAACCACCGTTAATCCCCAGTACTAAAAACCACTGATAATCCCTTGTACTAGAAACCACCGTTAATCTCCAGTACTAGAAACCACTGATAATCCCACGTACTAGAAACCACCGTTATTCCCCAGTACTAGAAACCACCGTTATTCCCCAGTACTAGAAACCACCGTTATTCCCCAGTACTAGAAACCACCGTTATTCCCCAGTACTAGAAACCACCGTTATTCCCCAGTACTAGAAACCACCGTTATTCCCCAGTACTAGAAACCACCGTTATTCCCCAGTACTAGAAACCACCGTTATTCCCCAGTACTAGAAACCACCGTTATTCCCCAGTACTAGAAACCACCGTTATTCCCCAGTACTAGAAACCACCGTTATTCCCCAGTACTAGAAACCACCGTTATTCCCAGTACTAGAACCACGTTATTACCCAGTACTAGAAACCACCGTTATTCCCAGTACTATAAACCCCCTTTATTCCCAGTACTGAAACCACCGTTATTCCCAAAACTAGAAATCACCGTTATTCCCCAGTACTAGAAACACCGTTATTCCCAGTACTAGAAACCACCGTTATACCAAGTCTAGAAACCACCGTTATTCCCCAGTACTAGAAACACCGTTATTCCCAGTACAGAAACCTCCGTTATCCCTACTAGAAACACCGTATTCCCAGTACAAAACCACCGTTATTCCCAGTACAGAAACCACCGTTATCCCCAGTACTAGAAACCCCGTTATTCCCAGTACTAGAAAAACACCGTTATTCCCAGTACAGAAACCACCGTATTCCCAGTACTATAAACCACCGTTATTCCCCAGTACTAGAACCACCGTTATTCCCAGTACAGAAACCACCGTTAATCCCCAGTACTAGAAACATCGTTATTCCCCAGTAACTAGAAACCCCGTATTCCCAGTACTATAAACCACCGTTATCCCCAGAAACTAGAAACCACGTTATTCCCAGTACTAGAAACCCGTTATTACCCAGTACTAGAAACCTTATTCCCCAGTACTAGAAACCACCGTTATTCCCCAGTACTAGAAACCCAAACCGTTATTCCCCAGTACTAGAACAACCGTATTACCCAGTACTAAAACCACCGTTATTCCCCAGAAACTAAAACCACCGTATCCAGTACTAGAAAACACCGTTATTCCCAGTACTAGAAACACCGCTTCCCCGGGTACAGAAAACCACCGTTATTCCCCAGTACAGAAACCACCGTTAATCCCCGAAACAGAAACCACCGGTTATTCCCAGTACTAGAAACACCGTTATTCCCAGTACTAAACCACCGTATTCCATACTAGAAACCACCGTTATTCCCAGTACTAAAACACGTTATTCCCTGTACTAGAAACCACCGTTATTCCCCAGTACTAGAAACCACCGTTATTCCCCAGTACTAGAAACCACCGTTATTCCCCAGTACTAGAAACCACCGTTATTCCCAGTCTAGAAACCACCGTTATCCCAGTACTAGAAAACCACGGTTATCCCCAGTACTAGAAACCACCGTTATTCCCCAGTACTAGAAACCACCGTTATTCCCCAGTACTAGAAACCACCGTTATTCCCCAGTACTAGAAACCACCGTTATTCCCCAGTACTAGAAACCACCGAAATTCCCCAGTACTAAAACCACCGTTATTCCCCAGTACTAGAAACCACCGTTATTCCCCAGTACTAGAAACCACCGTTACTCCCCAGTACTAGAAACCACCGTTATTCCCCAGTACTGATAATTTTATTATCAGAGGTTATAATTTCCTCGCCTGACCTCTGCTGCTCCACATTTTAAATACCTAATTAAATTCAGTAACAAACTGCTGAAGGTCAGTAACAAACTGCTGAAGGTCAGTAACAAACTGCTGAAGGTCAGTAACAAACTGCTGAAGGTCAGTAACAAACTGCTGAAGGTCAGTAACAAACTGCTGAAGGTCAGTAACAAACTGCTGAAGGTCAGTAACAAACTGCTAAAGGTCAGTAGCAAACTGCTGAAGGTCAGTAACAAACGGTTAAAGGTCAGTAATAAACTGCTGAAGGTCAGTAACAAACTGCTGAAGGTCAGTAATAAACTGCTGAAGGTCAGTAACAAACTGCTGAAGGTCAGTAACAAACGGTTAAAGGTCAGTAATAAACTGCTGAAGGTCAGTAAACAAACTGCTGAAGGTCAGTAATAAACTGCTGAAGGTCAGTAACAAACTGCTGAAGGTCAGTAACAAACTGCTGAAGGTCAGTAACAAACTGCTGAAGGTCAGTAACAAACTGCTGAAGGTCAGTAACAAACTGCTGAAGGTCAGTAACAAACTGCTGAAGGTCAGTAACAAACTGCTGAAGGTCTGTAAAAAACTGCTGAAGGTCAGTAACAAATGCTGAAGGTCAGTAACAAACTGCTGAAGGTCAGTAACAAACTGCTGAAGGTCAGTAACAAACTGCTGAAGGTCAGTAACAAACTGCTAAAGGTCAGTAACAAACTGCTGAAGGTCAGTAACAAACTGCTGAAGGTCACTAACAAACTGCTGAAGGTCAGAAAACAAACTGCTGAAGGTCAGTAACAAACTGCTAAAGGTCAGTAACAAACTGCTGAAGGTCAGTAACAAACTGCTGAAGGTCACTAACAAACTGCTGAAGGTCAGTAACAAACTGCTGAAGGTCAGTAACAAACTGCTGAAGGTCAGTAACAAACTGCTGAAGGTCAGTAACAAACTGCTGAAGGTCAGTAACAAACTGCTGAAGGTCAGTAGCAAACTGCTGAAGGTCAGTAACAAACTGCTGAAGGTCAGTAACAACTGCTGAAGGTCGTAACAAACTGCTGAAGGTCAGTAACAAACTGCTGAAGGTCAGTAACAAAACTGCTGAAGGTCAGTAACAAACTGCTGAAGGTCAGTAACAAACTGCTGAAGGTCAGTAACAAAACTGCTGAGGTCAGTAACAAACTGCTGAAGGTCAGTAACAACTGTGAAGTCAGTAACAAACTGCTGAGGTCAGTAACAAACTGCTGAAGGTCATAACAAACTGCTGAAGGTCACTAACAAACTGCTGAAGGTCAGAACAAACTGCTGAAGGTCAGTAACAAACTGCTGAAGGTCAGTAACAAACTGCTGAAGGTCAGTAACAAACTGCTGAAGGTCAGTAACCAAACTGCTGAGGTCAGTAACAAACTGTGAAGTCAGTAACAACTGCTGAAGGTCAGTAACAAACTGCTGAAGGTCAGTAACAAACTGCTAAAGGTCAGTAACAAACTGCTAAAGGTCAGTAACAAACTGCTGGTTTCACATAACAAACTGCTGAAGGTCAGTAACAAACTGCTGAAGGTCAGAACAAACTGCTAAAGGTCAAAAAAAAAAACGCTGAAGGCGTCAGCTAACAAAAATGTGAAGGTCAGTAACAAACTGCTAAAGGTCAGTAACAAACTGCTGAGGTCAGTAACAAACTGTGAAGGTCATAACAAATGCTGAAGGTCAGTAACAAACTGCGAAGGTCAGTAACAAACTGCTAAGGTCAGTAACAAACTGCTAAAGGGTCAGTAACAAACTGCTGAAGGTCATAACAACTGCTGAAGGTCAGTAACAAAACTGCTGAAGGTCATAACAAATGCTGAAGTCGTAACAAATGCTAAGTCAGTAACAAACGTAAGGTCAGTAAAACGCGAAGTCAAAAAAACGCTGAAGGTATAACAAACTGCTAAAGGTCATAAAAAACTGAAAAAGGTCAGTAACAAACCTGAAGTCAACAAACGGGAAAAGGTCAAACAAACTGCTAAATTCAGTAAAAAACTGCTAAAGGTC
>NC_069438.1:30081680-30099117 GCF_026875155.1 Cherax quadricarinatus
GGCTGTTGCGAGCCTCCTCTTTAATGATGTTATTACCCTCTTGATGCCTTCCAGTCTTTCTCTAGGATCTATAACACACAAGACTGTGGTACCTGAATTGGTCTACCGATTCACTGCCGAAAATACACCTGTGTTCTGCGAGAATAAGGGCGGCAAGCAGAAGGACAACACCAATGTGGATTGTCTGTAGACCGAGGCGTGTGCCAAGGGAGGAGTTAGAAACAGCCAACAGGAAGTCCTTTGCATGAGAAGCTCTCACTGCTAGGAGGTGGGCTTTATCCTTCCTGCCTCACTCTGAAACATTGTTGAGGCTATATTCTCCACTAATGGTCCATACCAGTGTGACAGTAGTTGTTGGGGGGCACAGGTCTGGTTTCAGAGCCCATTAGATTATTCAAGTGTGGTTCCATCAGCGAACGTTTGGTCATGGACTGCAACTTTGACCCTTAGATATTCAGGGAGAATCGCATCTACATTCCAATGGATTCAACACATGTGGACAGGTAAACATGTAGCACAATCTGTGATGCCCTACGGACACAAATACCTCCCAGTCTGACTGGAAGTGTAGCTTTGTCCCACTGCCCATCTTCCAGAGTAAGGTTGAGTACTTTCATAAAAATATACCTCGGGATTCTGTCGTATTCATGTAGAATAGGGTTATTGTATTAGGGTGCATATCTTAGGGAATATGTTAACCTGGGCAGACTCAAGCATTTTGTGAGATGGTGCAAGGCATCGTAGGTGCCAAGATTGCCTATTTGTTCTTCCATCCTCCTCAACTCACCCAGTTTCTTCTCGAGAATTGAGTCAATGGCATCACTTCCCAGATTTGTTCGAAACAAGACGCTATTTGTGGGGGCAATGAAGTGATTGACTGAAATGATTCCACATTTGGATGGAGTCAGGATAAGTCCCATTTCCGTGTCATCACCTGCGTAAGATCGTCTAGAATGGACTTCTTTGTACCCGACAGTGTGCCATCATTCAGGAAACAGATGTTTGGTAAGCCTGACTGTGGCTTCCCTAACCGTTATGCAGAAGAGGAATGGTGCAAGAGGATCCCAGTGCTGGAGACTCTCTGTTGACCTAATTTCATGCTCTCCAAACAGGAACAATAGGGAAGATACCAGGGAAATATTCCTGTACAGCTGATAATACCATGTCTCTTTTGAGGAGATTTAATGCATTCTTAAAATCTAATTTTACAACTGCATTGTCTTCAGGCTGGTTGTTAATATATGCCCTTGTTGCATGAACCACTGCTTCATTTCCTTGAGGAACACCAAAGTCAAGATGGTTTGGTTGAAGCATCATGGCCGCCTCTGTGCGTATACTTCAGACAACAGCTTGAGAAACGAGGCGGCGAAAAGTGTTGCCCACAGCAATTGGCCTACTTCCTCCATCCTTCTTTTTAAGGGCACAGAGCAATGCCTCTCCTCCCCTCCCCCCAAAAAGAAAGGTTTAATTTCATTAGGAATCAGACCAGCCAAGGAGTTTTTAACGAACCTTGTGATCTCTGAAAGCAGTGTCTCTGGAATCTCCCTGATAACTGGATTATCTATTTCCTTTAAAGCATCTTGGGGACCACAATAAAGTGTTATTTTTTGGAGGGTAGGCCTAAACGGGTGTCGGCAGAGCAACCTTCTTCTGGGAGGTGTCCGGAAAAGGATTCTCCCAGAGTAGCGCGTCTATAGCTCACTCTCCAGAAGCACTGCTTCGGGGATCATTTATCGAATAGCTTGCGCTTAATCGCAAGAGAATATTGTCGGAGCATCTAATGTTTTTTCTATACTCTATAATTACCCCCACCAGCATTAATTATGTTCTTAGACCGCTCCCTCCCCCAAACACCATCCACTCATAATCCCCATGTTCCATCTTCCCATCACGTTTGGAGACTTCAATGCTTCCATAAACACATATCCAACCCAAACCTCCCCATCTCCCTCCAGTACCCAAAACCTTCCTCCCACTCCCCCCACCTGCTCCAATATACCATAGTTCCCACACTATGGTGTAATGCACAGTAGCTATTGCCATAATAGAGGTATTTAGGCAGTAACCGCACAAACGAATTACTAGTGACAGCCGTATTTCAATTGATCTTAAGGTTCATATATCCACTTCGTTGTATTATAAGACTTTTTTCTTTAATGCGGAAAGTACCAACCTAACATCCCTTCCACACCTACACCCATCCTCACTCCCTCGCCACCTACCTCACACCTACACCCATCCTCACTCCCTCGCCACCTACCTCACACCTACACCCATCCTCACTCCCTCGCCACCTACCTCACACCTACACCCATCCTCACTCCCTCGCCCCCTACCCCCCACCTACCCCCATCCTCACTCCCCTCGCCACCTACCTCACAATACACCCACCTTCACCCCCTCCCCACCTACCTCACACCTCCCCCATCCTCACTCCCTCGCCCCCCTCACCCTCCACCCCCCTCACCCCCTCGCCCCCTACCTCACCCCTTCACCATCCTCACTCCCCCCGCCCCCAAACCTCCCACCTACCCCCCAACCCTCCCCTCCCTCGCCCCTACCTCCCCCCTACACCCACCCCCACTCCCTGCCCCCCTTCCTCACCCCTTTTTCCACCCATCCTCACTCCCTCGCCCCTACCCACACCTACCCCAACCCCTCACTCCTCGCCAACTCCCTCCCCCCCTTTCCCAACCCCCTCCCTCCCTCGCCACCTCCCCTCACACCTACAACCCACCTCACTCCCTCGCCCCTTTCCTCCCCCCCTTACCCCCCACCCTCACCCCTCGCCCCTACTCACCCCTACACCCCCCTTTTCACCCCTCGCCACCTACCTCCACCCTACACCCATCCCCCCACTCCCCTCGCCACCTTTCCCTCCCCTACCCCATCCTCCCCTCCCTCGCCACCTACCCACATCTCCCCCCACCCTCACCCCCTCCCCCACCTACCTCACCCCTACACCCATCCTACCCCCTCGCCACCTCCCCACCCTACCCCCTTTCCTCACCCCCTCGCCCCTTTCCCTCACACCTACACCCTTTCCTCACTCCCTCGCCAAACTCCCCCTCCCCCCTACCCCCTTCCTCACTCCCTCTCCACCTACCTAACCCTACACCCACCCTAAACTCCTCGCCCACCTCACCCTAACCCATCCTAAAAACTCCCTCGCCACCAAACCTCACCCCCTTAACCCTTTCCTCACCCCCTCGTTTCCTACCTCAAAACCTACCCCACCCTCCTCCCCTTTTCGCCCCCTTTCCTAAAAAACCTACACCCATCCTCCTCCCCCGCCCCCCAAGCCCCCCAACCTCCCACCCCCTCACTCCCTCCCCCAAACCTTTACCTAAACCTACCCCCATCCTCATTTCCCTCGCCCCCTCCTCAAAACCTACCCCCCTTTCCTCCCCTCCCCTGGCCACCTACACCCCAACCCCAACCCCATCCTCCTCCCTTTGCCACCTACCCCCCACTCCTACCCCCTTTTCCTCCTCCCTCGCCCCCTTCCTCACACCTCCCACCCATCCTCTCCCCTTTCGCCCCCTTTACCCAACCTAACCCATCCTCACCCCCTCGCCCCACCTCAAAACCAAAAACCCATCCCCCATTTCTCCCCCAACCTTCCTCCACCTACTTTCCCCCTCCTCCCCCGCCACTCCTCAAAAACCTTTAAACACCCATCCCACTCCCCGCCCCCTACTTCACCTACACCTTCCTCTTCCCTGCCTTTCTACCTCACCCCTTAAAACCCATCCTCCCCCCTGGGCCACCTACCTAAACCCCTTTACCCCCCATCCTCACTCCCTTCCCCCACCCCCAAAAACACCTAAAACCCACCCCTAACTCCCTCGCCCCCTTTAACCCTCACACCTACACCCATCCTCACTCCCCGCCACCTACCCCCACACCTACACCCACCCTTTCACCCCCCGGGCCCCAAAAACCCCCATTCCCACTTCCCCCATTCCTCACTCCCTCCCCCAACCACCTCACACCTACCCCTTCCTCCCCCCCTCGCCCCCTTTTTTAAAAACCCCCCCCACCTACACCCATCCTAAACTCCCTCGCCCCTACCTCACACCTACACCCCTTAAATTTCCCTCGCCAATCCCTTTACCCCTTACACCCATCCTCACCCCCTCGCCCCCTACCTCCACCTACCCCCCACCTCCTCCATCCACCCCCCTCCACACCTACACCCACCCTAAATCCCTCGCCACCTACCTCACCCCCTAAAACCCTCCCACCCCCCTCGCCCCTGCCCCCCAAACCTTTCCCACCCCCCTCCTACTCCCTCCCCAACCCACCTCACCCTAAACCCATCCTCACCCCCTCGCCCCCTACCTCACAACCTACACCCACCCTCATTCCCTCGCCACCAAACCTCAAAACCTACCCCCCTTCCCCCACTCCCTCGCCACCTGCCCCCCCCCTTTACACCAATCCTCCTCCCTCGCCCCAAACCTCAAAACCTCCCAACCCACCTCCCCCCTGCCACCTACCTACCCTAAACCCAAATCCTCACTCCCTCGCCACCTGCTCCCCCTCCCCCATCCTAAACCTCCCTGCCCCTTTACCTCAAAACCTTTCACCCACCCTTTCACTCCCTCGCCACCTCCCTCCACCTCCCACCCTCCCCCAACTCCCTCGCAACTACCTCACACCTTTAACCTTTCCTTTCACCCCCTCCCCCACCTACCTAACACCCCCCATCCTCACTCCTCGCCACCTCCCTTTCACCCCTACCCCCATCCCCCATTTCCCTCGCCCCCTTTCTTCACCCCTAAAACCAAGCCTCCTCCCTCCCCCAACCTTTCCCTCCCCCTTAAAACCCATCCTCACCCCTCGCCCCTTTCCTCACACCTACACCCATCCTCCTCCCTCCCCACCTCCCTCCCCCTTTCCACCCATCCTCACTCCCTCGCCCCACCTCCACGTAAACCCATCCTCACTCCCTCGCCCCTACCTAACCCCTACCCCCACCCTCCTCCATCCCCCCTACCTCCACCCTACCCCCAAATCCTCACCCCCTCGAAAATACCCCCACCCCTACCCTTTCCTCACCCCCTGCCCCACCTCAAAACCTACACCCATCCTAAACTCCCTCCCCACCTACCTCACCCCTACCCCCTTCCTCACTCCCTCGCCCCCTACCCTCACACCTCCCACCATCCTCACTCCCTCGCCCTACCTAAACCTACACCCTTTCCTCACCCCCTCGCACCTATCTCACCCCCTTCCCCCCATCCTCACCCCCTCGCCAACTCCCTCCCACCTACACCCATCCTCACTTCCCCCGCCACCTCCCTCACAACACCCCCATCCTCACCCCCTCGCCCCCTCCCCTCAAAACCTACCCCCTTTCCTCACTCCCTCGCCCCCAAAACCTCACACCTCCCCCACCCTCACCCCCTCGCCCCTTTCCCTCACCCCCTAAAACCCACCCTCACCCTCGCCACCTACCTCACACCTACCCCTTTTTCCTCACCCCCTCGCCACCTCCCTCACCCCTTTAAAACCCCCCTCACCCCCTCCCCAAATTTCCCCCAAAACCCCTAAAACCCTTTCCTCACTCCCTCGCCCCCTCCCTCCCACCTACACCCATCCTCACCCCCCTCCCCAAACCTACCTCCCACCTAAAACCCATCCTCACCCCCTCGCCAAACCCCCTTTCCCAAACCTACCCCAAATCCTCATCCCTCGCACCCTTCCTCACACCTACACCCTTTCCCTCACTCCCTCGCCACCACCTCACCCCTTTCCCCCCACCCTCACCCCCTTGGGCCCCCTGCCTCCCACCTCACCCATCCTCACCCCCTCGCCCCTACCTCCCCCCTAAAACCCCAAATCCTAAACTCCCTCGCCCTCCCCCCAAACCTCCCACCCATCCCCCAACCCCCTCGCCCCTCCCTCCCACCTAACCCACCCCTCACCCCCTGGGCCAAACTCCCCTCCCCTCCCACCCACCCTTCACCCCCTGGGCCAAACCTACCTCCACCTACACCCCCCTAAACTCCCTCCCCCACCTGCCCCCCACCTAAACCCCATCCTAAATCCTCGCCCCCCTTTCCCCCCCACCTACCCCCTTCCTCACCCCCTCGCCAACTCCCTCCCCCCTTTACCCCCAAATCCTACTCCTCGCCCCCTCCCTCCCCCCTTCACCCACCCCCCTTCACCCCCTCGCCATCTCCCCCCCAACCTACACCCTTCCTCACCCCATGGGCCCCCAAACTCCCCCCCTACACCCCCTCATTTCCCTCGCCAACACCCCCCCCCTAAAACCCCATCCCTTTTCTCCTTTCGCCAAAACCCCCACCCCCTCCCACCCATCCTCCTCCCTCGCCCCCTACCTCCCACCTACCCAAACCCTCACTCCCTCGCCAACTCCCCCCCAAATACCCCCTTCCTCACCCTTCGCCCCTACCCCCCCCCTTTCCCCCTTTCCTCACTCCCCCGCCAACCCCCTCCCCCTAAAACCCCCCTCACCCCTTCGCCACCTACCTCCCCCCTTTCCCACCCATCCTCACCTCCCTCCCCAAAACCCTCCTCCCTTCCCCATCCTAAACTCTCTCGCCACCTACCCCCCAAACCTACACCCATCCATACCTCGCCAACCCCCTCCCCCCTCCCCCATCCTCCTCCCCGAAACCCACCCCCCCCCTACACCCATTCCTCACTCCCCGCCAACTCCCCCCCCTAAAACCCATTCCTCACCCCCTGCCCCCTTTCTCCCATTTTCCAACCCACCTCACTCCCCCTGGGCCAATCCCCCCCCTTTTACCCCCTTCCTCCTCCCTCGCCCCCTTTCCTCCCCAATTACCCCCCACCCCCACTCCGTCGTAAACCACCTCACCCCTACCCCCATCCTCCTCCCTGGGCCACCTCCCTCACATTTAAAACCCATCCTCCCCCCTCCCACCTACTTCACCACCTAAAACCTTTCCTCACTCACTCGAAACCCTCCTCACCCCTTTCCCACCCCACCCTAAACTCCCTCCCCAAAACCCTCCCCCACCTAAACCCTTTCCTCACTCCCTCGCCCCCTTTCCCTTCCCCCCAACCCCATCCCCCTCCCTCGCCCCCTTCCCTAACACCAAACCCCCTTCCTCACTCCCCTCGCCCCCTTTACCTCCCCCTACCCCCCCATCCTCATCCCTCGCCCCCTTTCCTCCCCCCTTTACCCCCTTCCCATTTCCCTCGCCCCCTTTACCTCACCCTCCCCAAACCCCTCACTCCCTCGAAAACCACCTAACACCTTCACCCCCCTTTCACCCCCTCCCCAATTTTCCTCACACCTACACCCACCTCACTCCCCGCCCCCTTTCCTCACACCTAAAACCCCACCCTCACCCCCTCGCCACCCTACCTCACCCCTTTAACCCTTCCTCACTCCCCCCCACTCCCTCCCAACTACAACCCATCCCACCCCCTCCCCCCCTACCCCCATCCTCACCCGGGCGCCCCTACCTCCCACCAAACACCCCCCTAAATCCCTCGCCCCCTACCTCACACCTTACACCAATCCTCACCCCTCGCCCCTACCTCACCCCTACCCCACCCTCACCCCCTCGCCCCAAAACCTCCCACCTACACCCATCCCACCCCCCTGGGCCACCTACCTCACCCCTTTCCCCCCTTCCTCACTCCCTCGCCCCCCTTCCTCACACCAAAACCTTTATCCTCACTCCCCTGCCACCTCCTCCAATACCCCCTTTTCCTCCCCTCCCCCGCCACCTACCCCCATTTACACCCTTTCCTCACTCCCTCCCCCAACCTCCCCAAAAATTTCCCCCATCCTCACTCCCTGGGCCCCTCCCCCCCACCTTCAACCATCCTCACTCCCTCGAACCCCTGCCTCCCCCCTACCCCCTTGCTCACTCCCCTCGCCACCCTTCCCCCCCCTTTCACCCATCCTAAACCTCCTTTCGCCCCTGCCTCCCACTACACCCACCCTCACTCCCTCGCCACCAAACCTCCCCACCTACCCCCACCTCACTCCCTCGCCACCTCCCCCCCCAAACTACACCCATCCCCCACTCCCTCGCCCCCTACCTCACCCCTCACCCATCCTAAACCCCCTCGCCATCTACCTCACCTAAAACCCCCCCTCACTCCCTCGCCCCCTACCCACCCCTACACCCTTTCCTAAACTCCCCGCCCCTACCTAACCCTACACCCCATCCTAACCCCTCGCCACCTCCCCCCCACCAAACACCCACCCCTAATTCCCTGGGCCAAACTCCCCCCCCTTTACACCCATCCTCACTCCCTCGCCACCTACCTAAACACCTACCCCCATCCTCACCCCCTCGCCCCCTCCCTTTCCACCTCCCCACCCATCCTCATCCCTCGCCCCTTTACCTCACACCAAAAACCCATCCTCACTCCCTCCCCCTCCCCTCCCTCCCCCCACCCCCCCTAAACCCTCCTCGCCAACTCCCTCCCCACCTACCCCCACCCTCACTCCCTCGCCACCTACCTCAAACCTTTTCCCCTTCCTCACTCCCTCGCCCCCAAACCTCACACCTACACCCATCCTCACTCCCCCGCCCCCTTTCCCTTTAAACACCTAAAACCCATCCTCATCCCCCTCCCCACCTACCCCCCCTACCCCCACCCTTCACCCCCTCCCCACCTCCCCCCCACCAACACCCCATCCTTTTTCCCTCGCCAAAACCCCTCCACCTAAAACCCACCCTTTCCCCTCCCTCCCCACCTCCCTCACCCCCTTTCCCCATCCCCCCATTTCCCTCGGCCCCTACCTCACCCCTTTACCCCCCACCCCTCACTCCCTCGCCCCCTTTACCTCAAAACCTTTAACCCATCCTCACCCCCTCGAAAAATACCTCCCCCCCTTTAACCCATCCCTCACCCCTCGCCCCCTACCTCACCCCTAAAACCCATCCTCCCCCCCTCCCCCTCCCTCCCAAACACCCATCCTCACTCCCTCCCCCCCTTTGCCCCCACCTACACCCATCCTCCTCCCCCCCGCCACCTCCCTCCCACCTAAAACCCACCCTTTCACTCCCTCCCCAACCTCCCTTTACCCCCTTCCCATCCTCACTCCCTCGCCCCCTACCTAAAACCCCTACACCTTTCCTAACTTCTCGCCACCTACCTAACCCCTAAAACCCTTCCTCACCCCCTCCCCAAAACCTACCTCGCCCTTTCCCCCCATCCCACCCCCTCGCCGACTCCCCCCAACCAACACCCATCCCCCACTCCCTCGCCCCCTACCTAAAACCCCTTTACACCCACCCTCACCCCTCCCCCACCTCCCCACTCCCCACTAAACCCATCCCTCACTCCCTCGCCACCTGCCCCTACCAAACCCCATCCTCCTCCCTCGCCCCCTTTCCTCCCACCCTACACCCCATCCCCACTCCCTCCCCAAAACCCCTCCCCCCAACCTTTTTCCTCACTCCTTCGCCGACCCCCCCCAAACCTACACCCATCTCACTCCCTCGAAACCTACCTAAACCCCAAACACCCAAACCCTCAACTCCCTCGCCCCCTACCTAACCCCTTTACACCCATCCTAAACTCCCTCGCCCCTGCCTCCCACCACCCCCATCCCCCACCCCCGCCCCTACCTCCCCTAAAACCCTTCATCCCCACCCCCTCGCCCCCTGCCTCCCCCCTTTAACCCACCCTCACCCCCTCCCCCAACTCCTCCCCCCTTTACACCCATCATCCTCCTTCGCCGACCCCCTTTCCCACCTAAAACCCACCCTCACTCCCTCGCCCCTTTCCCTCCCACCAAACCTTCCCACCTCTTCCCCCCGCCCCCCCCCCCTCCCCCTTCCACCCATCCTCACTCCCCTCGCCCACCACCTCACCCAACCCCCATTTCACTCCTTCGCCCCCTGCCCCCCCAACCACCCCAAAACCTCATCCCTCGCCCCCAAAACCTAAAACCCTTACCCCCACCCCCACCCCCTCACCAACTCCCCCCCACCTACACCACCCCTCACCCCCTCCCCACCTACCCCCCCTACCCCCATCCCCCTTTTCCCTCCCCAAACTCCCTCCCCCTAAAACCCATCCTCACTCCCTCGCCATTTACCTCCCCCCTCACCCATCCTCACTCCCTCCCCAACCCCCTTTCCCCCAAACCCCATTCATTTTCCCCTTCGCCACCTCCCTCCCACCCCCCCCATCCCACTCCCTCGCCAACTCCCCCCCCCTCCTACACCCATCCTCACCCCCCTTCCCCCTCCTTTCCCCCACACCCACCCCACTCCCCCCCAACCCCCCTCCCACCTAAAACCCATCCTCACTCCCTCGCCCTACCCCCCACCTACACCCTTCCTCACCCCCCTCCCCAATCCCCTCCCCCCTTTACACCCCCTCAACCCCCTCGCCACCTACCTCCCACCTACCCCCTTTTCCCCCTTCCCTCGCCAATCCCTCCACCTTTCCCCCCCTCACCCCCTCCCCAAACCTTTCCTCCCCCCTTTCCCCCATCCCCCACCCCCCTCCCCCAATCCCCTCCCCCCTTAAAACCCTTTCCCACCCCCTCCCCGACCCCCTCCCCCCTACACCCCCTTTTTCCCTCCCCAAACCTAACCTCCCCACCTACACCCATCCTCTTTTCCTCCCCCAACTCCCTCCCACCTACCCCCTTCCTCATCCCCTCGCCCCCTCCCTCCCCCTACCCCACCTTTCACTCCCCGCCAAACTCCCTCCCCCCTTTTCCCCTTTCCTTTCACTCCCTCGTTTACCTCCCTTCCCCCTAAAACCCTTATTTCACCCCCTCGCCAACCCCCTCCCCCCTTCCCCATCCCTACTCCCTCCCCAATTCCCTCCAAATTTAAAAACCCATCCTCCTCCACCCCAAAAACCCCCTCACCCCTTAAACACCCCCCTACTCCAACCCCCACCCCTTTCCCCCCTTTCACCCACCCTCTCCCCTCGCCAATCCCCCCCTCCTCACCCTTCCTCATCCCCCCCGCACTACCTCCCACCCTTTCCCCCAATCCCCCAACCCTCACCTCGAAAATTTCCCTTAAACCTTCCCCCTTCCCCCACTCCCTCGCCCACCCTCCCCCACCCCCTTCCTCACTCCCTCCCCCAACTCCCTCCCACCTACCCATCCCCCTTCCCTGGGCCACCTACCTCCTACCTACCCCACCCCTCACCCCCTCGCCAACTCCCTCCCCTTTCCCACCCTTCCTCACTCCCTCCCCAAACCTTTCCCTTCCCACCTACCCCCATCCAACCCCCTCGCCAAAACTCCCTCCCCCCTACAAAACCACCTCCTCCCTCGCCCCCCAAACCTCCCCCCCCTCCCTCCCAAACCCTCACTCCCTCGCCCAAATCCCTCCCACCTACACCCTTCCTCACTCCCTCGCCCCCTTACCCCCCTTTACACCCCCCTCCCCCTTTTCCCCCAAAACCCCCCCACCTACCCCCTTTCCCACCCCTCGCCCCCTACCTCCCCCCCCTCCCCATCCTCATTTCCTTTCGCCCCCCCCTCCCACCTAACCCACCCTTCACTTCCCTCCCCCACCTACCCCCCACTTACCCCCAACCCACTCCATCCCCAAACCCCTTTCACCCCTACAACCCATCCTCCTCCCCTCGCCACCTACCCCCCCCTACCCCCAAACCTCACCCCCTCGCCAACCCCCTCCCACCTCCCCCCCATCCTCACCCCCTGCCACCTACCTCCCCCTTACACCCACCTCCCCTCCCTCCCCAAACTCCCTCCTCCCTTTACACCCATCCTCACCCCCTCCCCACCTCCCCTCAAAACCTACACCCTCCCCCACCCCCTCGCCACCTACCTCACCCTACCCCACCCTCATTTCCCTCGCCACCAAACCTAAACCTACCCCTTCCTACCCTTTCCCCAAAACCCCCTAACCCTACCCCCATCACCCACCCCCTCCCCACCCTTACCTCCCCTAAAACCCTTTCCTTTCACCCCCTCGCCCCCTTACCTCACCCCTTTCACCTACCTCACCCTCCCCACCTACCTCACCCCTACACCCTTTCCCTCACTCCCCTCGCCACCTCCCCTCCCCTAAAAAAATTTCCTCATCCCTCGCCACCTACCTCCACCAAAACCCCCATCCTCCTCCCTCGCCCCCTACCTCACCCCTCCCACCCATCCTACTCCCTTGCACCTACCTCAACCTACCCCCACCCTTACTCCCCGCCCTACCCCCCCTACAAACCCCAACCCTTTAAACTCCCCCCGCACCTACCTCACCCCTTTACCCCTTTCCTCACTCCTCGCCACCACCTCCACCCCTACCCCAAATCCCCCTCCCTCGCCCCCCTTCCCCCCAACCTAAAAACCCTTCTCACCCCCGGCCACCTGCCTCCCAAACCCCCATCCCCCCTCCCCCCCCCCACCTTGCCCCACTACCCTTTCCTCACTCCCTCGACCCCCCTCCCCCCCACCTTCCCCCATCCTCATCCCCCTCGCCACCGCCCCCCTACACCCATCCCCCCCCCGGGGCCAAAACCCCTCCCCTTTTACCCCCCTTCACCCCCCTCGCCCCCGGCCTCCCCCCTACCCCCAAATCCTCACTCCCTCGCCCCCCTACCCCCCACCAACCCATCCCACTCCCTCGCCACCTGCCTCCCACTACACCCTTCCACTCCCCCCGCCCCCCTGCTCCCACTAAAACCCAAAACCTCACTCCCTCCCCAACAAACCCCCCTTTCACCCATCCTCACCCCTCGCCCCCTCCCTCCCATAAAACCCTCCCCCATCCCTCGCCACCTGCCCCCCCTTTCACCCACCCTCACCCCCTTTCGCCCCCTACCTCCCACCTACCCCATCCCCCCCCGCCACCCTACTCACCCCCTAAACCCATCCTAAACTCCCTCGCCCAAAACCCCACCACACCCATCCCCCACCCCCTTCGCCCCCTTTCCTCCCCCCTCCCCCATCCCCCCACTCCCTGGGCCCCCCTTTCCTCCACCCTTTCCACCAATCCTCCCTCCCTTGCCCATCCCCCCCCTTTTCCCCATCTCCCCCCTCGCCCCTCCCCTCCCTACCCCCATCCTCACTCCCTCGCCACCCTACCTCACCCTACCCCCACCCTCACTCCCTCCCCACCTCCTCCCCCTTCCCCCATCCTCACCCCCTTTCGCCCCCTACCTCCCACCTACCCCACCCAAACTCCCTCCCCAAACCTGCCCCCCACAAAACCCCCCATCCTCACTCCCTCCCAAAACTGCCCCCACAAACCCCCATCCTCACTCCTCGCCTCTCCCTTTCCCCACCTACCCCCATCCTCCCCCCTCGCCCCCTGCCTCCCCTAAAACCCACCCTCACCCCCCTCGCCCCCTCCCTCCCACTAAAACCCATCCTCCCCCCTCGCCACCTCCCTTTCCCACCTTCACCCACCCTCATCCTCGCCACCTCCCTTCCCCCTACCCCCATCCTCCTCCCTCGCCCCCTTTACCCCCACCCCTTTCCCACCCATCCCCCCACTCCCTCGCCTCCTACCTCACCCCTCCACCCATCTCACCCCCTGGGCCAAACCTACCTCACACCTACCCACCCTTTATACCCCCTGGGCCTCCTACCTCAATTTTCCACCCACCTCCTCCCTACCCAAACCTCCCCTCCCCAAACCCACCCTCACTCCCCTCCCCTTTCCTACCCCCAAAATTACACCCATCCCACCCCCTTAGCCACCTACCTAACCCCTACACCCTTTCTCCTCCCTCCCCACCTACCTCACACACACCCACCCTCACTCCCTGCGCCACCTACTCACCCCTAAACCCTCCTCACTCCCCCCCACCTACCTCCCCCTACACCCCTCCTCACTCCCTCCCCCACCTCCCTTAAACCTACCCAAATTTCCTCACTCCCTCGCCCCCTTAACCCCCACACCTACCCCCACCCTCACCCCCTCGCCACAAAACCTCACCCCTACCCCCCATCCTCACCCCCTCGCCCATACCTCCCCATTTTACCCCCCATCCTCACCCCCTCGCCTCCTACCTCACCCCTTTCCCCCATCCTCACCCCCTCGCCCCCCTACCCCCCAAAATACCCCATCCTCACTCCCTCGCCCTTCCCTCCACCTACACCCTCCTCCCCCCTCCCCACCAAAACCTTTCACCTACTCCCCCCACTAAACCCCTCGCCCCTTTACCTCAACCTTTCCCATCCCCCATCACTCGCCCCCTACCTCCCACCTACCCCCATCCCACCCCCTCGCCCCTACCTCCCCCTAAAACCATCCTCACTCCCTCGCCACCTTCCCCAAACCTTCCCCCCTTTCCTCACTCCCTACCCACCAAACCTCACCCCTACACCACCCATCCCTCGCCACCTACCTCACACCAAAAACCCAAATCCCCCCTCCCCAACCTACCTCTCACCTACACCCTTCCTCACCCCCTTTGCCCCTACCAAAAACCCCTTTCCCCCCAAATCCCAAACTCCCTCGCCACCTCCCCAACACCTTCACCCACCCTTCACCCCCTCCCCAAACCTTTCCCTCACACCTACACCCTTCCCCCACCCCCTTTCCCCACCTACCTGACACCTCCCCCAATCCTCCCCCCTCGCCCCCTGCCTCACACCTACCCCCAAATCCTCACCCCCCTCCCTTTCCTCACCCTTCACCCATCCCCCACCCCCTCGCCCCCTCCCTCACATACACCCATTTTCCCACTCCCTCGCCCCCCTACCTCACCCCCTCCCACCCACCCTCACTCCCTGGGCCCCCTTTCCCTCCCACGTACCCCCAACCCTCACTCCCTCCCCACCTACCTCACCCCCTCCCCATTTTTCCACTCCCTCGCCACCTCCCTCACCCCTACCCCCCTTGGGCTCCCCCCCCCCCTCGCCACCTACCCCCCAAATTTCACCCCAATCCTAAACTCCCTCGCCACCTCCCTCCCCCCCTCCCACCCTTCCTCACCCCCTCGCCCCCTACTTCAAAACCTACCCCCCATCTTCACTCCTGGGACCCCTTTGCCTCCCCCCCTACACCCATCCTCACTCCCTCGCCCCCTCCCTCCCACCTACACCCTCCCTGAAATCGGGTAAAACGGTAAATTACCAGCCGCCATAACTGGGATTTAGCGCCCCGGGTTCCCTTTAAAAAAATTTTCATTATAAAAGTCTTACTTTATGTTCTTAATTTAAAAATTTACAAGGGAATATTTAGAGGAAAAACTAATTTCTGTTAAATTTTTTTGTAGAGGACTTGTTTTGTTTACTAAATTAGGCTTTAGCTGATAAAATTTTTCAAATTTTAAGCTTATGTTTAAAACACATGGTTTTAAATTCCCATTATTGGGTCATGGTAAATTTTAAAAAGGATGGTATAAATTTAACCATTACTTGGTCATGGTAATTTTAAAAAGGAGGGTATAAATTACCATTACTTTGTCATGGTAATTTTAAAAAGGTTTGGTTTTAAATTCCCCATTACTTGGTCTTGGAAAACTTTAAAAGGCTTTGGTATAAATTACCATTATTTTGGCCCTTTTGGAAACTTTAAAAGGCATGGTATAAATTACCATTACTTGGTCATGGCAATTTTAAAAAGGCATGGTATAAATTACCATTACTTGGTCATGGCAACTTTAAAAGGCATGGTATAAATTACCATTACTTGGTCATGGCAACTTTAAAAGGCATGGTATAAATTACCATTACTTGGTCATGGCAACTTTAAAAGGCATGGTATACATATATATTTTTCTTACACATAAATACATAAGTTGTGAAGAACGACTTTATCATTGGTTTTCATAACTTTGTAAAGTATATAAGTCTTTATTTATTCCAAATAACTGTTTTCACTTTTTTTTTTCTATAACTTTACTAAATAAAGCATCCACCTTTCTTTCCAAGTTAAGCCTCCATTCCTCGGATCAAGATCTCTCCCATCCTCACTCAAGTAAAAACTCATTCTGTTCAACTAATTTGTATTATGCATTTCATTACTAAGACTAAGAGATTCTTCAACATATTTTATCACCGCCATCTGACGCATCTCCTTTTCTCATCTTTTACAAGGTGACCATATTGAAGCACCTGCAGTCTCTTATGTTCTCCCACTCACCCTCTCCCACTCACACACACACACACACCCTCTCCCACTCACACACACACACACACCCTCTCCCACTCACCCTCATGTGGTTTTAAGCTTCGAATACACAGTAGAGCTGCAAGTGGAGGGGGAAACAGGAAGGCCAGGATGAATGAAGCCAAACTACAGGAAAGGGGACTACACGGGAATGAGGAACTTCCTGAACGGGGTTCGTGGGACAGAGAACTGGCAGGGAAGCCAGTTAATGAGATGATGGAATATGTAACAACCATGTGCAAGGAGGCTGAGGAGAGATTTGTACACAAGGGTAACAGGAATAATTAAAAAGTCAGGATGAGTCCATGGTTCACCCAAAGATGCAGGGAGGCAAAAACCAAGTGTGCTAGGGAATGGAAGAAGTATAGAAGGCAAAGGACCCAGGAGAATAAGGAGAACAGTCGTGAGCCAGAAATGAATATGCACAGATAAGAATGGGAGGCCCAACGACAATATGAAAAAGACAGCAGCGAAAGCCAAATCTGACCCGAAGCTGTTATACAGCCACATCGGGAGGAAAACAACAGTCAAGGACCAGGTAATCAGGTTAAGGAAGGAAGGAGGAGAGACAACAAGAAATGACCGTGAAGTATGTTGAGGAAACTCAACAAGAAATTCAAAGAAGTGTTCACAGAAGGAGACAGAAGGGGCTCCAGAAAGACGGAGAGGTTGGGTACACCACCAAGTGCTGGACACAGTACACACAATGGATCAGGTAATACTTGTCAGGAAGACAGCAGCGAGTCATGGTATGTGGCGAGGTGTCAGAGTGGGCACTTTGACCAGTGTGGTCCCACAGGGGTCAGTCCTAGGACCATGCTATTTCTGGTATTTGTGAACGACATGACGAAGGATAAACTCCGAAGTGTCCATGTTTGCAGATGACGTGAAGTTTGATGAGAAGAATTCATTCGATCGAAGACCAGGCAGAACTACAAAAGGAAACTGGACAGGTTGCAGACCTGGTCCCGCAATTGGCTCCTGGAGTTCAACCTCACCAAGTGCAAAGTCATGAAGAATTGGGTAAGGGCAAGGAAGACTGCAGAAAGGAGTAAAGTCTAGGGGCCAGAGACTACAAACCTCACTCAAGGAAAAGATCTTGGGTTGAGTATAACACCAGGCACATCTCCTGAAGCGCACATCAACCAAATAACTGCGAAGCATATGGGCGCCCCAGCAAAACCTCAGAACGCATTTCCCACATCTCAATAAGGAATAGTTCAGGACCGGTACACCGTGTACGTTAGGCCCATATTGGAGTAAAGCGGCACTAGTTTGGAACCCACACCTAGCCAAGCACGTAAATAAAAATAAGAAAGTGCAAGGGGTTTCAACAAACTAGTCCCGAGCTAAGGGTT